>OZ035984.1:35741966-36965300 GCA_964035005.1 Erebia palarica | reverse complement strand
AAAAAATAGCTCAACTCTATTGGAACAGACTATAAATTAGCTCGCCAAATAACAAGAGAACAACAAGATACGCAAGAAAGAGAACTACTGGATGGGTGGGCATATTTCGGCGAGCGTTGCCATCTCAAACGATGGATGTCCAATGCTGGAGCCCTTCGTCCAGCATTGTGGTTTGTCCATATTTGTTGGGTCAAAAGCATCCCGCCAAAACCATTCCATGGATAGGCTGCCAAGACTTACATACAAGTTCAAATCATAATGCTTTCACTGTTAAAAAGTTATGAGATCACTAGTAGCCAAGCCCCTACTTAGTTGAGCTCCGATCTGTGCTGCGCATCTTAGTCCATGGGGCCAGTTCCAAGTCCAAAGTGTATAGCTTTAAGTACTTTTGGCTGTACCGCGTTTACTACCTATAAGTCCTGACTCTACAAACTCTACATCTTGATAAAAAGGTAAGACTTGGCCGTGGTTTCGTAAAAGTAAAAAACCCCAAAAGTACGTAACAAATACGTATTTCAGGTATCAATAAATCTGAAACCATAAGTGCTAGATAATTTATAATTAGTATGTTTAATAAATGTGCCAACGACATGTTGTCCTGAAAATTACAGTTTTCTACCATCATCCGCACCGAAGCTATGACGGTCCGAAAATACGTGAAATGCTTTCAAAGATGCACCCCCTATAGGAGAGGTTGGACGGGAAAAGTTTCTGATTTCATAATTTTCCTGTTGTTTATATGCAAATTCTAGCCTAAATACCAAACTTCAGTCTTCTAGCACTTCAGGAAGTACCCTATAGGTTTTGACGAAATCGACGTATTTCAGATATCAATAAATCTGAAACCATAAATGCTAGAAAATTGATACTAGGTATATTTGGTTAGTCCACCAACGACATCCTGTCTTGAAAATTTCAGCTTTATAGCGTCATCCGGACCGTACATTAGACAGTTCGAAAATACGACGAAACGCTTCGAGCAAAAGGTAGGTAGTGCCCCGTTTCTTTGGCTTGTCTTGGCGGGGGCATCGAAGTACCCCCAGATACTCGGCTACTGAACTATAACTTTTAGGTGAAGTCTTAGGAAAGTCATAGTTCAGTAAATATATGTAAATACGATATCCATCAGTATGACAAATACTGTAATATCCGGCGTTGGCGGAATAAACAAGCGAGGCTAGCAGGTATTTATGACGTCAGTATTGTCACTAGTTTTGACGACCTCCCTGGCGCAGTGTTGAGCGCTCTTGTCTTAACGTGGGAGGTCTCGGGTTCGATGTCCGGCAGGCTCCATTTAGGATTTTATAATTTCTGAATTTTCTCTGGTATGGTCTGGTGAGAGGCTTCGGCCGTGGCTAGTTACCACCTTATACAGAAAGACGTACCGCCAAGCGATTTAGCGTTTCGGTACAATGCGGTGTAGAAACCGACTAAAGGTCTGGGTTTTATATAACTGCCATACCCCTAAACACTAATCCGTCAATAGTACCTACCCTAGATTGCGCGATCAATTAATACCCCGGTATTTGATAAATACTGATGGACCACAGTATTATTATTTTATTTATTTTAAAAACAAGTATATATGTATTTCAAATATTATAACACTGTTTACAATATATGGTACGGTGTAACAAAAACCTGACAGGCTTTATCCGTACACCGGTATTCCTCGTGCCTCATTTACATAAATAGTTAATACGTTCTACATAATTTTCATTTTTAGTAGTGAGTAACCATCCTTAAGTCAATACTATTTATAATTAATGTAAGACATAGTATATGTGTAACTCAACTTGTAGCCTTTACGTTAGAATAATTGAAAATGTAAGAATACACTAGACATCCATCAATTTTATAGTTCAAGCTTTCAATACACTAGATTGCACAATCAATAAATACCACGGGTTTCGGTAAATACTAATGAACCGCAGTATTTACTGAATGTCTAGACTTCGCCTTGGGAGGTTGCCGCCTCAAGTACAAAATGTATATTTTTATTCCTTAACCAAATTTAAGAAACCCATTAAAAGTATGCTCCTGAAGCTTATTATACTGTTGAAGAATATGTAGATGATAAAATGAGCATGGATTTGACTCGCTCCAGCAACGCTATGTACAGCAGTTAACTACTTATTTATCTACACATTCATGTAATTGTAAACGATTTAAAAAAAGAGCAACCACCGAGTTTCTTGCTGGTTGTTCTCGCTAGGAATGGCATTTCGAACCAGATTCACACGACTTTTAATAAGTTAATTTGAATATGAAATATATGTGAAAGAAATAAATAAATATGAAATACTACATCATCATCATCATCATCATCGGGCATCATCTGCCCGCGACTTTGTCCGCGTGGACTAAGGTTGTTGCCTATGTCCTTCCCCTGGATACAAACTTCATCAAATATACCAAATCATCGAAATCTGTTGAAGAGTAAATTTTTTTTATTCCCGCGAGAACTCTTGAATTTTCCGGGATATAAAGTAGCCTATGTCCTTTCTCAGGCTCTAGACTATCTCTGTAATAAATTTCATTTAAATAAGTTCAGTAGTTTTGACGTGATTGCGTAACACACAGACAGAGAGAGTTACTTTTGCATTTATAATATTAGTATGTATGGAATTATGGATTACCATAGTCTAATTCGTTCAAGGCCATGATGTTTGACAAGCTGTATTGTGCCCGGTATGAGTAGCGGTAGAGGTAGGTCGGTTTGCCGGACCTCTGAGCATGTATTTGAGCTAGCTTCCCCACATCTACTGCGAACATGCGATCTCCAAGCGCCTGGGGAAGAAGAATAATTTTTTTATAGGACTGCCTGAAAAAGGAGTATATTGTTTTCAGGGTTCATGTACTTATGTATATTTTTTTTAAAGAGTTTTTCTATTCTATTCTATTCTATATATGTATGTATGTATGTGAGTTTGTATATTCCAATATAACTTCTATACGCCTGAACCAATTTTGATAAATGAGGTATCGTTAGAATCCCTAGCTTATTCCGGGTGACATAGGCTAGAAAACTTTAAAAAAAAATTAATGGGGTGACCATAGTGCCGCATTAAAGACCAAAATTGAAAAAAAAATCGAAAATAAGATTAATTATATAATCATCATCTAGAAAATGATGAGTTGATTCACAAAAAAATATCACTTAATAAAAATGTGAATAAGATTATAATTTAACAAGATTAATTTAGATCTGAGTCCTGACTTGGAGGTAAGTGATGATGCAGTTTAAGATGGTAGAGGGTTAGCCCGGCAGTTAAATTAAACCCATGTTCCCAATCGGTTTCTACCGGAACGCTTAATCGCTCTAAGCCTTCCAACCAATGCTTCCAACAGTTTAAAATTTATTTAAACTAGCTGATGCGCACGACTTCGGCTGCGTTAATATTTTAGGTTTTTAAAAGTCCCGTGAGAAGTCTTTAATTTTTTGGCATATAAAGCTTAGGTAAATCACTCTCCAGGGTCTTTATATCTACGCAGAAAAGAAATTGGGATGTCTTCCCGTGCAAAATTTATACCGGTTGAGACTTGAGGACGATAATGCATTATAAAACATTATATATAGTCCTACAAACTGACCCGATGGCCAAAAATGGAACGAATTTTTATGCCTGTTTAGTTTTATTCTATTTTTCATACATACCTACTAGCGACGCTGTCACCGGATAAGTTTGTCGAACTATCACAGGCATGCAGGATTCTTTGCAAAGTTTTTCTTCACCACTTACGGTGAAGTAATTTCTCAGACTGTGGTAGGTAATACATACAAGGGTTAATAGCTTACTTGGACAAGTCCCGCAAATGTGTCCTGTCCCACAGGTTTACCATCCAAGTATTTATTTTTAATCTTCTGGGCGACAGCTGCACGTAAGTTAAGTGGCAAGGTGTCATTGTACTCGAAAATGTTGCTGGCCAGGTGCTCCCATCTTGACTCCAGTTCTGGTAGGATGGTCGGGTCTGATTGGTATGCTGTAGGAAATGATACAATATATTATACGCTATGTATAACTCATTTACCTTCAAAATCAAGTATTTATTTTATAGATTAATTTATTTGTCGTAGTAGTAATAGTAGGTACATTGTTCCTTTGGTTTTATATTATTTTTATCATGTAAGTAGTTAAGTACTTGTGATCGGTTGTTTCTTTTTTATAATATGTTATTTTTCAATAGCTGTGTATACCTTATAGGTGGCGTGCCACACGGTTATAGACCTTATGTACTAGTTTTATCTTAAGCTTTGTGTACTCGCCGTTGGTATACCGAAATACAATAAATAAATAAATAAAAAATAAGTTCTTTGGTGGGTTTTTTTTGATATAATTATCAATCAGGGGGATCACTACCATCGCTTGAAGCTATTTTATTTCAAAATTTATCCGACAGTTTAATACTTAAAAAATAAGGATTATAATTCTACAACACGAACGTCAAATATATTAAAACAATACCGCTATAATGGTTGTATGCTCCCTGACAACAACTTAAATATTCACAAAGTGTGTAGAAAACTTCAGCAAAAACATTAAACAGCCGATCGTTTTTCCAGCTGCCCTAGAACGCACTTTTAATTAAGTGTAATCTAGACATCATGAAATGCCTACCAAAATAAAAACTTTCCCGAAAAAATCATATAGCAAGTAAAATAAATGGGATTGAGTCTTAGATATTTTGGGTGAAGATAATAGGTATAAGGATCAAAACATCTTCAATCACCGACTGTTTTTCTGTCCTGGCTAAGAATAGAGATCGCTTATAGCGATATTGGTAATAATTTCTTAGGATTCTGTTATTTTGTTTGTATCTTTTAGGGGCTTCGCACGTTATACAGACTCAACACCAACTCCACTCCGATTCTGTTCACAGTAAGCGTGTACCTTACTGTAGAATTTTAAACATTAGTTTAAGAAACGGATCGGAGATGACTAAAAGTGTACGACAGGTGGATCACGCGTACTTCTTTCAATTAAATGTTGAAAATTCCATCATAAGGACAACGTGAACTGTAAAGCGGAAATTTCCATGATTTACGTGAGTTCAATTGAAGTGGAGTCGGCATCAAGTCTGTGTAATGTGCGAAGATCTTTTAGTTTAAGACATAAACTGCTAATGTTTACTTTAACCAAAGGTTGCCTAGCAGGGATCGCTTCAGAGATTAAGTCCTTTGAGTCGTACTTTTTTCGTTTGTTTTCTGTTATCTTTCTGCCCCCTGGTTGAGGCGTACAAAAAATAAATCTTCCTTGGTCATTTCGGAGAAAAGGATAAAGAAAAATCTGCAAAGAACATATTTCTGTAATTTAGCATACCTACTATGTGGGCTGATATCCATATTAATATTATTGTTAATTTGAAAGTGTGTCCGTCTGTCTGTCTACTATGATTTTATTTGATGGATTTTTATATGATTGATTTTGACGAGGTAGGTTCCTGGAGATAGTTTGCATCCCGGGGGACATAAGGTATTTTAATGCGGTAAATAGTTCGTCCAACGTGCTCTTAGGGGGTTGTCCAACGCTGTGCTTTCCGGTGTGAGGCTGCTATGAAAGCACCTTGAGACCCCAACTACTCTGTAACTGTCAATCTATGTGCCTCCGCCTATTTATACTTAAGCTTAGCGACTCTTCGAGCTATCTTAATTACTTTAGTTCTCCTACGAAGTTATGCTTCAGTAAGGAAGTATACATACAAGCAGCAGGATACAATCCTTCTTCAGAAGTCACAGACGTAATCAGCGGGAGAGGGTGCATGAGGCCGGCTTGGCTTGCGATGTAAGGGTACTGAGAGAGGAAAGGATCCCTTGTCCCTGGTGCTTCCACTGTAGGCGTGAACGGGGTAAACCAGTGGAGTTTCCAATCCTAAAACACAAGCAAAGTGTTTGATTATAACTTTTATGATAACTAGGTATTCAGCAACTTGATATCTAAAATTTGGATTTTAGTGTTTTTGGTTATTTTGGTGATCAAGGAGAGGCGTGACATAAAATTGTCGCTGGTTTAGTACCACGGTATTTGGTAAATAATGATGGACCACCGTATTTAGTGACGTCTATAGATGCCTATGACATTGACACTTAGTTGAAAGAGAAAGGCGTAGATAAAAAGAGTAGAAGGGGTTACAATAAGTTATATTAGAAGGGTAGGAGGGAAGATGGTACTTACAAACATCTCGATCTGTGCATTGACTATGACTTCTCCGGGTCTGAATTTGAGGCAGTCGGCCATTTCGCGACTGGTGGTGGTAGGGCAGCCAGCAATGGCGGCCAGGGTCTTCGCCTTCTGTGCTGGCTTCACAGCATGCGTCCAGGAGGAAAACGCTGAACCGCTGAATGCTATTCCTCGGTGGAACGTTCCTGGACAAAAGACGTAAAACAAGTTGGCCCAGCTAGCTTGGAATGTGTAAAGATCTCTTGAAGATCCTTTCTAAGGGCCGTATTAAATAAACCGGCATAAGAATAAAATAAAGAGTATCTCTCAAAATAAACATTACTTATTTACACTTTTAATTACATTTATCTAAGAACTAGTTTTATAAGCAGATACATCTTTATAAAGGATTATATATATCCTATTAACATAGAGAAACGATAACAATGTTATCTCTATACTATATTTGTCTGGTGAAGAAACTTGTCTCGCCGTATTTAATTACTTAAGGGGTACCTTACCTAGATAAGAAACATTAAGCGAGCGACGCTCCCAGTTTTCTTGTTTACAGCCTGACGCTCTTTTCTACGGTCACTGTGAGGGATTGAGGGGCCTTGGACACACATGACGATAATATTGTGTCTAACGATAAGATTTATATAGTGAATTTAGGGGCCCAAATGGAGCAAAAGGCGTGAGAACGATATTCACTGTAGAGTACTGGGAAAGAAATAGAATTTAAATAATAATAAAGCAATGTTGGCCCCAATGAGCTTAAAAAATCATAGTATAGCGTTTTAAAACTATATAGTTATTGCAATACAACTTTCGTGTAATATTTTTGAAATTTCAGTTAACAAAATTAGTGAAAAACACAATAAAACTAAAACAAATTAGAGTACTCGTTGGAATATATTTGTGTCGAGAGCACTGATGTACAATTTTAGTACCTAGTCGAGAGAATTGTAGCCAATCGTGTTTCAGTCACATATTAAAAAAATAACGATCCAAAAGCATGTTGTACAAAGTTATTAACAAACGTTTTCGAAATTTTCGAAAACATCATAGGCCCCGTTAACTGTCTCGTTCGTCTAGCAATTCAAAGTTAACGTTAACCGTATTTGTACCTACCAAAATATCAAAACCTTATCAAATAGATCGCATTTTTTTTTGAGCAAGGTTCTTAAGCTTAATTTCAGCCATAAGACGAATGACAACACATAAGTTATGTGACGAATATGTTTGGATTCAGAAACCAAGAATAAAAACAGCAATTTAGGCTGTATCCAGAAGGTCTTGCGACAATTTAGACAGGTGAGATAGGTACGCATTGATGGATTCCGAGGACAATAACTTAGGTAACTTCTGTTGCGTAAGCGAATCATTGCGGACGGCTCATAACAGCATCCCTATTCTCAGTGGCTATCAAAAGATGAAAGCACATTTACAGGCATTAAAATTTTTATTTTATTGTCATACTTTTAAGTTATATTTCTATTCGTCGCGGGAAAAATCCCCTGCCATGATGTGCCATTTAAGTATGGGCGCAGGCTCTTAGTTCTATCAACTAAATAGCTCGAAAATCATCTACTATGCAGTAGATAGGCCCAATTATCTAAGCAAATCTTTATTATTTGACAGCTTACAACGTATTACTCGAACTGTCAGGAGTTCACACATACTTTCTGACGAGCAAGCATCTATGACCTTCTTAAATTATTTACGATTAAGTACGATTTCAAGGGTACGATTTCAAGAGTTCTCCTACCCTGACCCCAACTGTATGCTCGTCTCGAATATGTTGACGAATGTGGCACGTGCGATGTCGTACGTCTATGCGGACCTAAACTTAGACAAACAAGTCTGGATTTTATTAATCTTATGAATAGGGTTGCCAACATTTAAATAAAAAACATTTTTTTCGGCTGAATGAAGTGTTTTTAAATTGTAGAACACGTAAAAATATATAGAGCAACTGTGGATGTATGGATGTTTGTTACTCAATCACGCTCCAACGGCTGAACGGATCTGGCTGAAATTTGACACAGAAATAGATTATAGTCTGCATATCAAATAGCACAAAGGCTATTTTTGAGAAGAAAGAGTTCCTGCGGGAACCAAAAAACCTCAAACCACGCAGACGAAGTCGGGGGCATTCGCTAGTTGATGTATAATTTTAGTTACCTAGTACTATTTATCAATAATAGTATCACGCCGCAATGGAGCAACGGATCAACGTGAGTTTTGGCATGGGTATAGTTGAGGACCTGGAGTGACATATGCTACTTTTTAACCCCGGAAAATTAAGGAGTTCCCGCGGTAATCAAAAAAAAATCTGTCAGTCATAGGGACTGCCGATAAAAGTGAAAACGATAATTTTTTTTAGTAAAATTATTAAAATATAAACCTTAACACTGAGGTATTAAAGTTTAATTTCGAATGTAGTATATTTATATGTTCGCGGGCATGTCGCTGTTCGCGAGCATGTCGGTCACGATCACGCGAATCTACATTTTTACCCCCCTACCGGGCCTAAAGAAGTTTTCACTTCAAAAACTTAAAGCACGCGGACGAAGTCGCGGGCATCAGCTAGCTTTATTACACACTTTATTACACACAAACAAATAACAGAACAGAGGTAAAACTAATCGTGACAGAATTTACAACTTGTTACGGTGTAAAGGCGGCCTTATCACTATGAGTGATCTCTTCCAGGCAACCTTTAAATATATATAAAAATTTAATATTTATTTGTAAGGCAGCTAGTTATAAATATATATAAAAATTATATACCTTTTATTATATTTTATACAAAACTATTCCTACGCGACACGCGGCGGGACTGTTTATTATTCGCTCGGCTAGTCTACTATAGTCTTTTAAAAACACGGAGTTTGAAGGGTATATAGAGTGTAAACTCGTATACTGAAAAGTATTTTTAAATTGACCATGTATATTATAGTACAGTTGACAACCCTAGTTATGAAATGAATCACGTGGAGTCTTGTTTTCGATCTCGTTAATTTGTTTTATTGGCTAGAAAGTTCCAATGTCGTTTCCTTCTGATCGATTCCTTAACAGTCGTCCATGTAACTAAAGCTCAAAGGTGTATTTGTTTGATACAATTTGTCCTTCAATTACGGTATTGTCCTTGAAGGATAAATACCGTGATTTAATGGTAGCGGTATGATTATGGAGTGATTTTTATGCCGAAAAATCAGGATAAAAACAAGTGTTCCCACGGGATTTATTAACCTAAATCAACACGGACAAAGTCACTTGCATCATCTAGTCATTCACACTAATATTATAAATGCGAAAGAGTTTTTGTTTGTTATTTTGTCTTTCAGTCACGCCGTAGGTAACAGTGCAACGAGTCGACGTGATTTTTGGCATCATAGTTGAGTGAGAGAGTTGAGACTATATAGCCCAGTCATTTGGTGCTCAAAAAGGGGGTTACCTGGAAAATTTCACGCCGCCAAAAAACTGTTGGGCGCCATTTTTTCCAATATGGCGGCGCGAACAGCAAAGATACAAAGAGCACGTCCAAATTTATAAAATACACCAATTTTCAAAACTCCCCAGAGACTTACCAGGTAAAACTACAAACTGACTGGGTTAATAATAATATTGCCAGTTACCTTTAGACAGTGGTGACAGATAATGATAGTGCACACTAGCGCCACCAGCCGAACAGCCGGTAAGAGTGATGCTGTCAGGGTTGCCTCCGAACATCATGATGTTTTCGCGAACCCACTTCAAGGCGAGGGCCTGGTCTTTAAGACCAGCGTTGCCTGGTATCACCTCATCTCCCGTGCTCAGGAAACCTGGTGAAGGAGTCAGTGTTTTATTTGGGTTTTGTAAGAAAAAGTTAAATCTTGTAATGGGAAATTAAAGCGCTACAGGCTAAACGTTGGGAATATTTATTAATAGTATAAGAAACGGGAGGTTTGTTGTCTGGAGAGTGGGGACCCCTACATAAAATCCTGATGTCGTTGAAACTTGGCAGGGTTGTAGTATGGTATGATCCAAAACCTATACAAAATATTAATAAAAAAAAATGGGGACTTTGAATTTAATATTTTTTACTGAATAATTTGTCGATTTCTTTTCATTTCATTTCATGTTCAAAAATAGTCAAAATTTTCTGCTCACTTAGCACGTTAACAATGGAATTTCATACATTTTTCCGCCCGCATTATATTTGGTTGGTAGCAAATAGCAACGACGTACTTTCTTCTTCGTTCTAAAAATAGTAAGAAGGTACTTTCCGAGCGGGTGTAGTATAAACTTATTGTGTCTACACAGACTCACAGAGTCCGTTCCGCTCAGCCATTTCACGCTCATTACCTTGAAGTGGAAACCTCGTTACTCTAGGTAACAGTAGAGCTACTTGACCTAGTTCCATCAATATAAAATCTTACCTAATGGCCCCAGGCGATAGTTGAACGTCACGAAGACCATGTCTCGATCCATCAAGTGTACAGCACTGTAGTGTCCTCCCCCTCCAAACATGAAGGCACCGCCGTGAATGAAGACGACCACGGGCATCGAAGCACCAGCATTAGGGTTCGGAGTGTGGACGTTTATGAAGAGACAGTCTTCGCTGCCTGGAAAGAGAAATATTAATGTAGTTTCAGCCATCAAGGTCCCCACTTGAGATGCACGGAGCGGCGTGGCACGCAGGGTAGGTATTCTTTATATGAGGTTGTATGGAGCTGGGCCTACAGGTCTAGCCCCAATACAGATATTGGGGCTAGAGTCTAGACCTTTAAAAGTGGTGTTAGCCTAGAGTTAAGACTCCCCGCTCCTATTCGCTCACATGATTCTAGATTAATTGCTTGATTTTACTTCCTAATATAAATTAGGTATTAGTGGAAAGCGGGTAGTGTAGCCCAAAGTCCACAACGCTGCATTAGACAGTAGCGGATTGGCATACTTCACACAGCTTTGACAACATTATGAAGAACTCTCGGGCATGCAGGTCTCCTCACGATTTTTCCTTCAATGTTATAGCAAGTGATAATATTTACCTAATTGCTTAAAAGTTAAAACGCACGTAACTCAGAGTAAGAAGAGCGTGCCCGAAGATCGTTCCCGACTAACCGGACACAAAGCCGAACGTGCAAACTACTAGGCTATCACTATCAGCGCTACATGCAGATTTATGTGATCGTAATTTGTATTGGAATCATGAACATAGTAACCATACTAAATTACGATAAGACTAAAATATTAGCCTCGCTAAAACTCAGAAACGACTTGACCGATTTACATGGAACTTGTTGTGTGTGTTTGAGTTTTTTTTAAAATTGTATAGGCCAGCACTTGGCTGCAATCAGACTTGCTTGCAAGTGGTGATGCAGCCTTTGGTGGAGCGCGCTTGCCTAGAAGACGCCTATTCACTCTTGATTCGAAGGTACATAGTATTAAAAGAGGAAGGGAAAACGGAAGCCGGTAGGGCATTCCATATCCTAGCAGTTCTAATTAGAAACGAGGAAGCAAATCGCTTCGTGCGAGCCCGCGGCATTTCGACTGCGTAAGGGTGCGGCAACTTTGCGCCGATATTCTAAGCTTCGCAGCTTCGAACTGACCAGCGCTATGTTACCAATAAGTCTCCTGGCGCGACGATCCACCGAACCCAATGCATCAAGCTGGTACTTGGCAGAGCTATCCCATAAATGGCTGCAGTAATCCATGCACGATCGTACTTGCGCTTGGTACAGGATAAGAAGCTGTTCCGGCGTGAAGTACAGCTTCACTTTGTTGAGGATGCCAAGTTTCTTGCCAGCTGTTTTTGCTTTGGATTCGATGCATTGTCCAAAGTTGAGGTTGGACGATATGTTGATACCGGGGAGCTCGACACTATCGGTAATTGGAACGGATATATTTCGGAAAGTCGGAGTGAGTGGGAATAAACTCCGTTTCGCGGAAAGAAGACACGCTTGCGTTTTGGTAGCGTAAAACTTGACGAGATTGGCGTCACCCCAGTCGGATACCTCCTTTAAGGTCAAGTTGACTCGTTCTACCAAAGCCTCTCTGTGCTTAAGAATTTTAGCTCAACTGGCTCAGGGACCTGCATACCAAAGATACCGGGTTTTAGCATGTCGTTTATGTGCAGCAAAAAAAGCGTTGGAGAGAGAACTGATCCCTGAAGGACCCTGGCATTGATCACCATGAGATCAGGTGAGGAGCCATCAACGACTACTCGAAATGATCGTCCACTCAGGAAGTCCGATATCCAGAAGCCAGCGGGTATCCCATAGGCTGGAAGCTTGCTCAAAAGGCTTTCATGGCAGACCCGGTCGAAAGCCTTCGAGACGTCTAGTGAAAGTAGTACTTCACCATACCTCTCGATGGGCTCACCCCAGATGTGCGTGGCACAAAAAAGGGGGGTAAAAGATCCCCTGTGGATCGATTACGTCGAAATACGTACTGTTGGTCCGACAGGAGGTCATTTCTTAGAGGTATACCAGTAACCTGTTGTTCAGAACACGCTCCAAACTTTTGCAAAGCATGGAGGTGATTGGAATAGACCTGCCGGCACGGCTGCCCTTTTTTGGGACCGGCTGTACATTTGCAATTTTTCAAGCCTTAGGAACCCGAGCAGACTTAAGGGAGAGGCGAAACAAGCGTGTCAGAACTGGAGACAGCTCGGGAGCACAGATCTTCAAAACTATTGCTGGTATTCCATCTGGACCACTTGCTTTATTTACATCCAGGTTGCGGAGCACTTTTAGCACCTCATTCTGGCGAACGTATATCTCTGACATGGTGGAGCCGCAGGGGCCCCAGGGATGATTTAAATTCATAATTGGACCCGGTAGGGGGTGCTGCAATCGGGTTCTTGGTTCAGATCAGGAAAACTTCTGCCGCGCAGACTTTTAAATAAAATAAAATTCCAGGTGCATAAGCTTGTAGTTTTTATACGAAAATAACAACTGAAAATCCTTGTTAATCCCCAGATGAGTGAGTACAGTTGGACACGGAAAATTGTTCAAATTGCTAGATATTATGATCCAGCTACAATGCAAAGTTATTATCACAGGTATTAAATACACATTACGATTAATTAAACCCCTCGCATATCAATTTAATTTTTTACCAATGTTTTAACCAATTTTCATTCAACGTAATGTTTTCCACCACCACCACCACTACAGCTCATTAACGACCCACTGCTGGGCACAGGCCTCCACTGTCATAGGAGAGAGAGAGAATTAGATCTTAGACCCACCACGTTGCATCTCCGAGGCACGGGGGTAGAACACTGCCAACTTCCTAACTCCGGGCTTGTGCTGAGAATTTATAGTCAGGAAAACCCAATACTTAATTATGGCCCGACCCGGGACTCGAACCCGGGAACCTCGTCGGTCGCAGTCGAACATGCTAACCACTGGAACAACGAGGCAGTTAAAACGAAACGTTTTCAGGAGGTTATATTTGCAATCTAATTTTAAATAGTCGTTTTATACCACTTCACAGACTAAGTGAATCGCAAGTGCATTCATTTTCCGAGAATTGCAAAGAAATGCAAAGAGCTTTAGATAACAATGTAAAGAAAACAACAATTTGAACGGGTTATATTACGTCGCAGAAAAGATGGCGGGGTTTCAAAGTATACTTTGTCAACCGACAACATGCCGTCAGCTGAAACGTATTTTAATTTTAAAAAATCTCTTTGTCTTTTGATATTTTATAAGTTCAGATTTTTAAACCATGTTTTAAGCTTACGAGCGTATAGTGACTGTTTTTTAGGGTTCCGTACCTCATGAGGTAGGAGATAGGGTCTCTCCGTTTTCCGTCTGTCTTCCTGTCCGCCTGTCTGTCAACCACGTTTTCCTCGGGAACGCGTTATCAGGTTAAAATTAATATCAAAATATACTTAGATCTACGGCTTCTTGGAAGTTGGAGCTGTAAAATAATCAAGTTTCTAACGCAATCAAAAGATACGGCCGTTTATACCGCTTATTAATTAACCTACCTATATGTGTATGTATATATTTATTATATAATTCAGTGTTTAACGTTTGTACAAGAACATTGAAACTGATTTAGTAAAACTTTGTAATGCTGTCCCTTGTTGGCAAATGCATTTTGTAGTGCCAAAAAGGGACAGCATTAAAATATTTAACTAAATCAATTTAAGAGTGCTTGTGCAAGTGGGCCTTAATGTTGCACTATCCCGTGCTCTTGTTTGATAATCTCCTCTCTCCAAAGGCTGTCTGGAAGAGATTGCTTTAGCAATAAGACCACATTTGCACCCTTCTGTATTATCTTTTAACCTTTTTGTTTTTGTTTTAAGTGTGTGCAATAAAGAGTTTTATCTATCTACCTAATATGAAACACCGTCCAAGACGAAACACGATCCAAAAAGTTATGCGCAAACATAAAAGTCCTTTCTAAGGACGTATGGTATTTTAGTATCTGTTTAAGCCTTATGTAACGAGGCGGACGGTAGAATGTATATACTTTTTATGACTAGTTTTTGCACCACTCACATAGGCTTATGTACTAAAATATTAAGGAAGCGCAAAAGTATTTGAAGGCCGATTGATGTTCTGACTACAGCAAGTACTCTTTTCCAAGGTTTTTCTAATGTTTTTTGTATTCAATAGTACGGTAGGGTAGAAACACGATATAACAAAAAAATATCTATATATATTCAGCGTATTAAATTTCGTGGTCACATGACGGATTAAAAGTGTATCTGTTTGTTTGTCTGTTACGCTTTTCTCGGTTCATCTGTTCAACCGATTTTGGCGAAATTTGGTATAGCCATAGGTTACTTTAAAACCCTGAAAATCAAGAAGTCCCGGAGGAATCGACAAACCTTTATTCATGCGGGCATAATCTTTTTATAGTCCCACAAACTTAACGGACCCGGTGACAGCATCACCAAGTATCTATCTCTATATAAAATTCTCGTGTCACAGTTTTAGTGTTTATACTCCTCCAAAACGGCTTGACCGATTTTGATGAAATTTCATATGTATATTCAGTAGGTATGAGAATAGGTTTATAACTAATTTTTACACCCCTAAAACACCTTAATTCACGCGGACGGAGTCGCGGGCATCAGCTAGTTACAAATAAAATAAAAGCTAAGACTAAACAGGCATAATATTTTTTTTAACCATTAGTTAATACTTACGTTTATGAAAAAGGTGATACGATGTAATCTTAGGCCACTCCTGTGCGAAGCTAATTAATATTACAAATGCGAAAGTGTGTCTGTCTGTCTGCTACGCTTTCAGGGCCCATTTGTTCACCTGATTTTGTTGAAATTTGGTACAGAGATAGGTTGTATCAAAGGCTACTTTTGATCCCGGAAAATTTAGGACTCTCAGGGCCCATTTTTTCATCTGATTTTGATGAAATTTGGTACAGATATAAGTTGTATCAAAGACTACTTTTGATCCCGGAAAATTTAGGGCTTACAAAATCTTAATCCACGCAGATGAAGTTGCGGGCAACGTCTAGTAATATGTAAAGTAAATAGGTACATCTCAAAATCACAAGTCAGCCGTTTGTTGCAGCACAAGCAGCCGTGCTTCAAGGCAAAGCACGTGAAGTGACCGCAAAGGACCAGTTTGCTAGAGATGAACCCAAGTGCCCCGCAAGGGAGGCTTCGATTGCGTTCATTTATGAGATCTCGAAGCTTCCCGACATGCGCGTAAGATGGCCTCCGAGGGGGGTTTAGTGAGTAAAAATCTCACATAACCTGGTCTCTACCCCAAGAAGCCAGGTATCTCATGAAGATTTTCCCCTCGTTTAAAAAAAAAAGGCACCTGAGATGTTCTTTCCGAAGGGATCGTACTGCAGGCAGTCAGACAGGCTCCTCGTGGCGTCCCACACTCCAGCCCATGGTTTTACAGGTAGCGGCTCCTAAAAACAAAGGCAAGTACCATTGTGACACTGGAATTTAAAGTTGCTATATACAGCCCTTTGGAGACGATTCAAACGATATAATATGAGAAATTTAATGAAATATTTAAAGAGGTTTTCTACATCTATTTGCCACATTTTCACCTAGGTACTGAGAATGTTAACAAGTGAACTTAATTTAATGAATTAAAAAATACGACTACCCTGCCATATTATTTTGGGAGTTCACCTCCTTAAGAAGCGATTTGCATAGCCTTTGGAATCTTATTCACATTTTTATTAAATGATATTTTTTGTGAATCACTGAATATTGAACTACAGTGTTATATATTTTTGGAATCTACTCATCATTTTCTAGATGATGATTATATGATTAATCTTATTTTCGATTATTTTTTTCAACTTTAGGCTTTAATGCGGGACCATGGTCACTCCATACGTTTTTTTTTAATTTTACTAGCCTATGTCATCCGGAATAAGCTAGGGATTCTAACGGTACCTCATTTATCAAAATCGATTCAGGCGTATAGAAGTTATGGTGGAATATACAAACTCACATACATACATACATACATACATACATACATACATACATACGTGAACCCTGAAAACAATATACTCCTTTTTAAAGGCAGTCGTATAAAAAAATCTATGATCCAACCTAATCAAACCACATAACGACCTTCTGACACAGATGTTTCCATGCAATTATGACCCTTAAGGTGGTAAACATTTTCTGACCGCGACTGTACATATTAAATAGGAACTTCTAAGAAGTTATAATTCTGCGGGATTTTCACTGCAAAAGGACACTCCCATCAGGACCAAAGAAAATTCTGAAATTATAATTTCCCAAATTAACCCTGCCAGGAATTGAACCCGGGACGTCTCACAATAAGACCACAGCGCTCACCACTGCGCCAAGGAGGTCGCTAAAGGCTAAGGACGTAAGCGTCCTAAGTATGTTATGATACCGTTGAAGGTGAAATTCACGTTTATTAGGTAGGTTACCTTATTACGAGACACGTAGGTAACACATAGGTATATGTCACCGTAAAATTGCAAAAACCGTTAGATTGTAATCTAACTAGCGAAATTGTAAACTGTCGACATATTACAATTTAACGCATTATTTTTCGGTAAATTGTAATCTTGTGACTAAGTATAAAGGAGGATGGCGAGAATGCATGTATTTTGGGACCCAGTGAAAAGGGTAGCGTTCATCATGGAAACTTATTAATAATTGTAGAACTTAATAAAACTAAGAAAAAAGCCAATAGTAAGTAAGTCTAAAAATGTGGGAGAAAAAAGATACACCTAAAACTAGAATATAACCTAAAAATTATTAATCAAAAACTATTGGGCTATTGTTCAATCAATAATTTGTATCAGTATTAGTATGAATGAGTAGGTAGGTACTTATGCCTAGTTATAATTAGGTAGGTACTTATGTCTGCGAGAATTCCGCAATAATTCTACTCACACCAAATTTCTAAATAACTCTTATCTGCTTAGATCTTTCTTATCTTTTAACAAATTGAGTAACAGTAATACCAAAATAGATCTCTTTGCACCACTGGTACCTCTATGTGGATTCTGGCCAGTGAATTCTTCGACTATCCAATATAATCTATAGCTCAAGTTGAAGTGATTCGTTGACCAATAATTCAGATTGTTTTCCCATTCTATAGCCTGATCTTCCTTACATTAAGCGTTTTATTCCTCTGCATACTTTGATTAACACTTGCATTAAGTACTTATTTACTTTTCCTATGAGAGCTTTTTTCTTTCTCTTATAACCAAATCCATGAGAAGGAAGTCGCGGGCATCAGCTAGTGTCATATAAGTAGTGATCACTGATACTGATAAAATCATTTACATAAAAATTAAAAAGTATCGATACGATTAGGTATCGATACTTTTAAAGTACTCGTGTTAGTATCACAAGACGATAGTAATATTAAGAATACTCATTTCAGTAGGTATCGATGATACATCGATGGTGCCGGAGCATCTCTACAAAAATAAATAATAATGACAAGTGTTGTCATGTCAACAAAATGTATATCTATGTCAATTGCGTTCCGTTAGTGCAAGATGACTTATTTTTTTAATAAATTATAATAATTTCTTTCTTTTGAATCCCGTATCTCAGAGTCTCAATATTTTTTTACATAAACATCATATAAACTTAAGATTATAATTAATATAAACTTGAACCTGAACGATGCCTCCTTAATTTTTAAATTATGTGGGTCCAATTTCGCCATTGTTCTTTAATATTTGCACGCCTTTAATATGGCAAAACATATTTGGCATCATTATGTATAATTATTGTAATCATCTATCTATAGTGTAACCCATGTTTCAAGCAAATAAATGAATTTATTATTTATTATTATTATTGTATATTAACCCGATAAAACCTAAGTGCCCTACCTGGTTATTTATGTCGAACCCTAACCTAACCTACAAGAAAGAGGCAAGAAAACGCAAATACAATGAATATTTCAAAAATTGATACTCAGAACATTGAACGGTTCACATCTGTCGACAATTTACAATTTCGCTAGTTAGATTACAATCTAACGGTTTTGCAATATTACGGTTACATATATAACTACGAGACACGTGCCTAGATAGCTATCTTTTAAGGTACGCCATAAATAACTTACTGAATTTGACATAATCAATGTACTATTACATTGTTAATAATAATTTAAGATTAAAATAAAAATAAAATAAAAATGCTTGTTTAATTACTGTTAATAATATTAATGATCAGATATAAATATATATTCACTTAATCAATAGAATTGTGAAAATCATTATCATTAATGTTAAAGAAGGGCGGAATTTCCTGATACAGGTATTTTTATATATTTAAAAGGAGGTTCCAGCCCCAATGTGATTCAATTGTATTTTGAACAGAAATAAAGAATTATATATTTATTTATTTAAAGAATTATTTATTATCGAAGCGGTGATAGCTTAGTGGTTGAGACACCCGACCTCCTGTACGGGGTTGCGGGTGCGATGCCGGGGACCTCCAACTTTTCGAAGTTATGTGCGTTACAAGAAATTTAAATATCACTTGCTTCAAACGGTGAAAACATCAAGATCTTAAAAAAAAACGTTCTCGAAGGTGTGTCTGCCAATCCGCACTTGGAAAATGTGGTGGACTATGGCCAAACCCTTCTCATTTCGAGATGAGATTTGTGCTCAGTAGTGAGCCGGTTGATAAGATGATGATGAGATGGTGATTGTATTATCACAGAATACTTAATTTCAAGTGATTCAGGTATTACCAACTAGCTGATGCCCGCGACTTCGCTCGCGTGGTTTTGTGTCAAAAATCCTGTTTGATTTGACATATAACAGACATATATACAGACAGATAAACAAACTCACGTTCACATTAATATGAAGAGTATGTTTTGTTTAAACGGCAATATAATTAAGTAGAACCACACGATTCTCATAAAGTTTATCTATATGTCTCTGTCAGCTAAACGATTGTTGTTGACTCTGTCAGCTAAACGATTGTTGATTGTTGTTGACTGTTGTTGAAAAAATTGGCGGAATATTAAGCTGTGCATTAGCACATATTCCGCCAACGGAACCCTGAAACGGAAAATGGTTTTCCCACACCGATAATATTTTTGAACGACATAAATAATGACATCCCACACCATAGGATAAAGTTTATTGTTTAATTTTTAAAGCCGCGTACAGACAAACAGACGGACACAGTGACACTATAAGGTGTTCCTTGTTGACTACGGAACCCTAAAAAAACGAGTGAGAAGAAGAAGTTTATTTGAATGAAAACACAATAGGTACTATCCTAGAGATTAAGTAGTGAACCTCAAACGAAAATAAATAAACAAATGATTTATTTCACGTAGGATAACTTTATGCCATAAGTCTTAAGAATCTACCACCGATTCGGAAATAAATGTACTGAGAAGAACCGGCATGAAAATCAGCAGTTGCTCTTTTTAAAAACAGAAAAATGTTACACTTTGATAAAAATATACATAGGTACGTCACGTAACAAGTATTACACTGTCTTGTGGGTTGCTGGATGCGAAGCCGTTTGCTTCCATGCAACTTTGTCTTAACAGATGCTCTTTAATACATTCTTTAAATTTATGCAATCGCAACGTGTATACATATAATTATATTTATATATAAATCAATTGCTGTTCGTTTGTCTCGCTAAAACTCGAGAACGGCTGGGCCGATTTAGCTGATTTTTGTTTTGAAATGTTTGTCGTAGTCCAGGGAAGGTCTAAACGGTGAGAAAATATGTAAAAATTGCGAGGAAGATCGGGCAGGACAACGTCTGCCGGGCCCACAAGTTTGCTTATAAGGATCAATGTTTCGCCTAAAAAAAGATTTGATATGTTTTAAACATTTAAGAAAAATCACTTACTCTAAACCTATATTTCTCGACGGGTGGCCTGGCGTAGGGTACACCCATGAAACTGGCATAATTCCTGCCGTTTGTGGAAACCTTCCATGTGCCCTTTAAAATACCACTACCTAAACGCACTAAGGGATTAGGCCCTTGACTTTGCACTAAGAAAATGTGGAATAAAAATAAAAATAACCGAAGATGCGCCATCTTTGATCGACATGCGCGTGCGTTGGTAACCGGTGTACAATTGTCACTGAGAGGCCGTAATACCAGGTTCCGTGAGGTTATATTTAACCATAACAAGTTGTAGTAGCTGGAGTATTTACATTTTTGTTTTTTAACACGTTCATACAAAGTTCATACCTATCTATCTATGTATTAACAGACTAGCTGATGTCCGCGACTTCATCCGCGTGGTTTAAGTTTTTTTCCCGCGGGAACTCCTTAAAATTCCGGGATAAAAAGTTACCTGTGTCACTCTACAGGTCCTCCATTGTATTCATGCCGAAAATCACGTCGATCTATTGCTCCGTTCCGGCGTGATTGAAGGACAAACAAACTAACACACTTTCGCATTTATAATATTAAAAGTATGACGTGGTGTTCACTACAAAGCTATCGATGTTCTTATTACTCTAGTTACTCATTGGTAGAAATTGAATGATATTTACTTTTTATACATATTATAATACTTGCTGATGCCCGCGACTTTGTCCGTGTTGTGTATTTTTTTTATTTTCCACGGAACTCCTTAATTTTCCGGGATGAAAAGTAGCCTGTGACTCTCTCCAGGTCAACTATACCCATGCAATGAATGACGTCGATCACGAGGACCAACAAACAAACACAGTTTCGCATTTATGAAACGTATTACTATGTTTTAACGTTCACATAAACCAGATAGCGAGAAACATAGATACAAGAAAATACGACATTGTAATTAATTAATGTTTAATTGGCGGCCTTATCCCTAATAACACAGTAAACAGATACAACAAGTACCTGAATCCATATCTCTTCAAGACAACCAAAAAATCCATACTAACATCAATACTCATGTGCTAATATTATAAATAAATTTATTTAATTGGGGACAACCTCCCTGGCGCAGTTAGTGGGAGGTCTTGGGTCCGATTCCCAGCAGGGTCAATTTGGGAATTTATGATATCCGATTTTTTTAAAGAGAACCCCCCTTTTTGGTTGTAACATCCGTCGATTTTGTGATCATAAAATGTGGCCTGTGTCATTCATCAAAATCGGGCCAGTAGTTTAGGCGCTGTGGAACATACAAACATGCAAGGGCTAACTTGTAGAGGATAAAAAAAGCTAAAATCGTAATCCTTTTAGCTTTGTCGTGGTCGGGTAATAAACTTACTGACATACATAACTGACATATCGATCTACTGAAGCTGCTGGGTCAAGACACTAAAATCTGCTTGACTCTGCAATAAGACAAGGTCAGGGTCTTTTATGTACAGTTGCTAGGATGAGGTAAGTGTAAGTAGTGAAGTAAATAAAAAGTTCGACGAGATAGTTTGATGAATTTATATTTCTTTTTGGCTTAAAAATGGATATTGGTAGGTAATGCTTTTATATAAACACGATCGACCGACAAAATAAAGAGGGTGAGGGGAAGGGGCTCGATGAGGAAGGCTGAGGACCGGGTGTGGAGGCCCCCGTTAGGGAAGGCCTGTGTCCAACTGGGGACGACCACAGGCTGGTAAAGGTGATGATGATTTATATAAAAACTTATTCCGTCCCAAATTTTACACACAGGATAACATTAAAGAAAAAAATATATGTCCAAAGAGAATTCAGCTTAGGTATATAAAGATTTTAAAGGTTATCTCTTCTATTCACTCTTGCGGAAGTTTTCATTCTCGTTAAAGCCAAGGCTGTCCCAGAACGATTTGTGTCCGACATCAGCGTCGGACTTCATCTCTAAGTCTTTAGGTCCAGCTATGTCCAAGTAGTTCAGCTTAGGTTCTCTCGGAGTGACTGGCGTCCATTCAGGACTGTTACGAAGTTTTGGTGCTCTGGCAAGTAAAGAGGAGATGTAAGCAACATATTTATAAGACCTCAATTGCATGACAGCGCTGTTCCTTAGACTAAGAATTGACTGTGTTTATTAAATTAATTATATTTTATTATCATTTTGACATTGTATTACTTAAATTATTATGTTGACTGCATAACTGACATGACATGGCCCATGACATATCTATTAAAATTTGACTTTTAGTTTTATCCGTAATAGTTAAAAAATGCTAACTAATATTGAATTCAAAATAACTTGTGAGATTAGACATTATTTTAATTTTAATTAGTACACGTAGGTCGATAAATTGAAATGTAATGTAATAAGACTTACTGAAATTGTTAATAGGTATAAGATTGTTTAATAGTACTGATATACAAATTGCAATGCCCTGACGGGGCCTCAAGTTATTATAATTAATTAATTATATTATATTATTATTATTATTATTATTATTATTTATTTATTTTAAGGCATAAAAAAGTACAAATGGGCATTCTTATAATCTAAGAATACAGTTTTACGTAAGGCTATAACGTTTTACAGGCTAAAATCACCTTTATAAACATTTAAAAGAACTATGATTACAGTAATTATTAAGTATTATGACGAGCATTAATAAATATGCTTTACAGTAGAAATGCAGGCAAGAATTAATATTTACTACCTACACTTGTCATACATGGATGATACCTGAATCTAAATTTAAATACTATTGATACAATATATTATATATTATATATTGTATCATTGATATATTATATTGTATGTACATGAATGCAATGAATAAATGAAATGAAATGTAAGTAGAATTGCTTGAATTCTCAAAATAAATTAAATGAGAAAGCAGGTGATTTCATTTTTCCACAACGTTTTTATTCCACATTTCTGATACGAACCGCTGAGGTTTGGAACGCCCTTCCGGCGACCGTGTTTCCTCCCAAGCATGACTTGAGTACGTCCAAAGCAAGAGTGAAGAGGTATTTTTTAAGCAAGCGCGTTCCAACCTAGACCTCATCATTGTTTTCATAAGCATGATTATCGTCAAGCGCAAGCCTATCTTGAATTAAAAAAGAAACAAAACAAAGGACATTGACCAAATTCGCCTAAGAATCAACACGTGTTTGAAATATACAGTAATTCTTAGCTTATTTTATAACCTTATAAAAACTATCATAAGGATCACCAAATTGCTACACAACCAAAGAAAGGGACCATACCTTACTTTTTCATGCAAATTGCCAAAAATAAAGAAAAACACAGCACTACTAAATTACCGAATGCGCCTAAAGGTACGATTCCTTACTACTTCACAAAAATGAACAGTCAATTTTCAAAATCAACTACACATGCCAATACCAACAATAATACCAACCCAAACACCACTACATCAAATTTTCAAATAAATTCGGAATCCTCCATCAAAACATAGCCGGTGCACTGAATAAATCAGACAGTATTAATCTTGCCCTTTCCGATCTTCAAGATAAATCCATTAATATTGATGTTGTTTGCATGTCTGAAACCTTTATGCTACCAGGGCATGAAACTAACCTCTGCATAGATGATTTTACTATAGCGTCTAGTTTCTCCAGAAAAAAAACTAAACGAGGGGGAGTTTGTATACTAACGCGAAATGGAATTGATACTGAAGACTTAACAAGTCTACATGAATACGCCCAGGAGGAATATTTCGAATGCTGCGGTATATTTATAAAAGATTTGAAAATTATAATAGTGTGTGTATATAGGACTCCCCAATCAAATATAAAAATATTTCTCAACAAACTCGATAGACTGTTGTATGATTTAACAAATAAATTTAAAGAATGCAAACTAGTTATATGCGGAGATATGAATATAAATATATTAATTGATAACCCAATCTCAAAACTCTACTATGATATACTGGCTGGGTATAACATTGTCAATAAAATAAGAAAAGCTACTAGGACTACGTCGCGGAGTGAAACTTGTATCGATCATATCCTTACAAATATAAATAAATCGACAGGGCAGCTACACAACCTATGCTTGTCTGACCATAACACTGCACAAACTTTACACTTCAACTATAGTAAAGATAATATAGTAAACGTAAAATCAAAAACATACACATACAAAAGAGACTACTCAAAGGAAAATGTTGATATCTTCGTCAATTGCATGCAAAGTCTATCTTTTGAGGATGTTCTGGAAGAGCAAGATACAAATAAAGCATTTAATTCGCTGCATGATACTTTGCTACTTTTCCATGGACTTTGCTTTCCATTCATAAAAGTAACAATCAGGCACAAGAAAAATGGAATTAAGTGGATGACTAAAGGTCTCAAAGTTAGTACAAAACATAAACGCTTGCTATACTATGAAGCTTGCATCAAGCGTGACAAAAATAAAAACACCTATAAGAAATACGCCGCAGTTTTACGCCAGTGTATTTATTTCAGACAACGGGAATGTAATAAAAGATATATCAATAAAGCAAAAAATGTATGTAGCGCAACCTGGAATATTATAAAAAAAAATGTGGGACAAAACTATCAAAAACAAAATATTAAATTTCTAACTGACAAAGGTGCTAAGATAACTAATCCCGAGGAAATTTGTAACATATTGAATAAACATTATATAGCCACATCAAACGTACAACATAAAAACTTCGAAAATAGAGTTAAAAATATAACTTGTAGCTCAAATAACATGTATTGCAGTCCTACTGATCCCTATGAGATAAAGAAAATAATTATGAACCTTAAAAATACTAACTCCACCGGATATGACGAACTTAATACTTACTTACTAAAACGCTCTTGTGTATTTTTGGCTAAACCGATAGCTCATATCGTAAATCTTTCAATAGAACAAGGCATATTCCCAGACAGACTAAAGCTATCAATCATAAAACCTTTGTATAAAAAAGGAAAGAAAGACGACGCAAATAACTATAGACCAATCGCCTTAATTCCGGTTCTATCAAAAATCTTTGAAAAGGTTATATACAAAAGAGTTTATTACTATGCTGAACATTTTAACATATTTACTAACGCACAGCATGGGTTTAGACAAAAGAGATCTACCATAACGGCTATGTTTGAGCTAGTCAAGATTGTGTTAGAGTCAGTAGATAAAGGAAGACCCGTAACTGCTCTATTTCTTGATATGTCCAAGGCATTTGATCTTGTCAATCATGAAAAGTTATTAAACAAGTTAGAACATTACGGAATTCGCGGACAAATACACCAATGGATTAAATCATATCTAGCCAATAGAAGACAAAAAACAATAATTCAGAATCAGAATGGTGAAAACATCACTGTGTATGCGTCTGAGTATGAAAATAATAATTACGGTGTGCCTCAGGGTAGCATTTTGGGTCCACTTCTATTTTTACTATATATCAACGACCTATCAAGAAACATATCACACCCATCTATACTCTTTGCTGATGATACCACTATAATTGTTCCATGTGAAAACACGCAGACACATGAGTATGACGTAAACAAATCATTGTCAGAAACGATTAATTGGTTAGGGAATAATAACTTAAGCGTAAACATAAGTAAAACTAAATGTATACAATTTAAAACTAAAAGAGGACATAATAAGACATTGGATATAAACTATAATAATGAATCAATTGACATTGTACATAATGCAAAATTTTTAGGTATTAACTTTGACGAACATTGTGACTGGAAAAAACATATAGAGGACATTTGTAATAAACTAAATAAATTTGTGTACCCTTTGCGTCGCTTAAGACGTACAGTTTCTCTAGAAGCAGCATTAGTAGCATACCATGGCTACGTCATGTCTGTAATGCGCTATGGAATTATAATATGGGGAAACTCTACTGATTTACAAAAACTTTTTGTGATTCAAAAAAAGTGCATAAGGAGCATATATTTAAAAGGGCCAATTGATTCATGTAGACCTTTATTTAAAACGCACAAGCTTCTCACCCTGCCATGTCTATATATATATGAAATAGCTGTTTTTGTACATCGGCACATGGAGTATTTCAAGACCTTCTCACAACTAAATAATTATAATATAACAAGAAACAAAAATCGACTATGCACTACAAGCTATAATTTACAACAAACGTGTAAATCTCCACATGCTATGTGTGTTAAAATTTATAACAAACTAGATAACAACATAAAAAATCAAAATACAAGTAGCTTTAAAAGAAATCTCTTTCGTTGGTTGTGTGACAAGTCTTTTTATTCTTTACCTGATTTTTTTAACAATTAATTGACATATTATTTATTTAAATTGACATAATATGACTATATATGTGAATTTTATTTTAATTTGGACATTCTTTTCCTTTCTTTTTCTGTAATCATGATCATGTGTTCAGATATCATAATCTCATTAGAATGATTTTAGATATAATACTATTCCTAATGAGTACTTACATTAAATATTTGCATGCTAATTTAGAGTAGAATATGAAGAACGCCTTAAATTTGTAACATCTGTACATACTCATATTCAGCAAATAAATTTCATTTCATTTTCATTTCATTTCATTTCATTTCATTTCATTTCCTTTATTTCAAATATTAGAATTCAAAGACACTTCAAATTAATTACAAAATAAATAAATGGGTATTAAATTGATTACTATACGTTTCCGTCTCTCGATTATTAACCATAGATCAATAACTTACCAGTTAAAATAATATGCAATACCACCGCTTCAGCGCTAGATTCGTATCGTAAGAAACAAGATAAAAGCAGCTTAAAGTGCTTAAAATTTCAAAGGAATCGAGTTAGTAAATAGTTTGAAATGAATTCCCAAACATATCGTTAATAAGACTGTTGGTTTTTAGGCGAACTTTGTATGAGGACGGGACAATGTCCCTTGTGATGATGACATTAAACGCAACGCAAGTTGTTGAATCGATGCGTGATGGGATTGGATGGGATGATCATTACACTTCCCTTGGTACCGTCTACTTCAAGTTCAAGGTCAGAGTTCTTTAGAGGTATGTGGTCTTACCCGGTGATAGCGTAGCTGCAGAACATATCAAGGAAAGCTTCCCTCATCTGAACATCTTCCGGTCTGGTCGCGTCAGGAACTGCGTAGCGGAAAAACAGTATCACGTCGTCTCCGTGGCTCACACCTGTAACGAAAAAATATATATTATCTGTCTCTCTCTGCGTTTTATTCCTCATTAGTGAAGGTCATGACCTCTCCCACCAATAATCCTTGTATGGTTAATGTCGCGGATTTGATTTGATTTGATTTTGATTTGATTTGGATTTGAACGGACGTTGATCTACCATCCAATACTACACTACCATCGCTTAGAGCAGTATTAATTTAAAATTGACATTTTATGTGACGTACCTTGACCGCCCTAAAATAAGGATTATATTATGAAACAAGAGCGTCTACAGGATTAAAATAATACTGCTGCGAAGGTAGTAAGCCCTCAGGTAACGGAATTAAACACAAATACATAAATCGTTCTGCGTACCTATTTTACTACTTTTTCTATTATTTTACTTGTGTTCAATCACAAATGGCTTAGGTAATAGTAAAATCGAATACCTTTAAACGAGCAATTCTTGCATATATACCTATATAGATCTGAATCTCGGAAACGACGAAAACGATTTTCATGAAATTTAGTATGCCGGGGGTTTCGGGGGTGATAAATCGATAAATAATAATAAATAATAAATAATCCTCTAGGTATACAAAAGAGATATTGCTAGGATTCATTTTTAGAAAATGTCGTTTTATCCGTATTTTCAGTGAAATCTGCTACAATATCATTAGAATACGAAGGTAAATTTCGCCGTTATCTACAAGGTTTATAATAGCTCAGATGGGAAATTGGCCAGTCCAAAAACCGGAAGGCCCGCTTCGAGTCCAGCAATTAATTTAAAAATTAAAAAGAAATTTAAAAAATTTGGTGTATTAAATAAGATTCTAAAGACAGACCAAAGAGACATGCAAGCTCTCGGAAGACCCGATCGGATATGATTTTTTGGTGTTCTAGGCACTCCAGCGCGCAAGTCATTTTGGGATTGTCCACGAGTCGCTTTTGTATCCGATCAAATGAAAGGAGTTGGTACTGGGGTGCTCCGGCCCAAAGGTGAGAGCAGTTCTCCATTTGGGTCCATGTGTGGACTAAGTACTAAGCCAACTGCTTCACTTACCGTAGTTATTGTTGTTATTAGCCAGTATATTGGTGAGGCTGTATTGCCACCGGTACGAGAAGCGGTACACGTAGGTCGATGCGGACGTTAATTCAGCGTGATATTGAGCAAGTTTACCGACTCCCTCCTTGATCAAACGATCTCCGAGTGCCTACATAAAATAATAAAGGATTAAGTAGGTATCCACCACCACTACAGCCCATTAACGTACCACTGCTGGGCACAGGCCTCCACTCTCATAGGAGCTTTTTTTTTTGCTCCAATGCGTGTTGGCGGGCTATAAAACGATCATTATCATGTTAGTGATAATAACCGGAGCCAACGGCTTAACGAAGTACGGGGGTGAAACACCGCCAACTTCCTAAGTTTCTAGTCATAAAACCCCAATAATTAATTATGGCCCGACCCATGACTTGAACCCGGGACCTCGTCGGCCGCAGTCGAACATGCTAACCACTGGACCAACGTCAGGCCGTTGCAGTTGAGGGCTAGCTGTTATATAGGATGCAAGGAAGACATGATAAGAATGAGAGACAGTGTACGAGGCCATCGTATCAATTAATATATCAGTCAGTCTCCAAAAGCAGTTTTATAGAAATCGGCTGTTAACCCTTCACAAATCACAACGAAAGAAAGACTTTTTCGCATTTATAAAATTGGTATGGATTACGTGCTTACTTTAACAAGTTCTTTAAAGGTATCCTGTCCAATTGGTCTGCCGTTAAGGTATTCTTCTTTAATTTTGTCAGCAACACTAGCGCGATGGTTTGTAGGTAGAGTGTCGTAGTATTCGAAAATGTTGCTAGCGAGGTGCTCCCAATTTGATTCCAGCTCTGGGAGAATTTTCGGGTCTGCTTGATAAGCTGAAAGAATGATATTATGATTGATTTGGCATTAATATTAATGACTACAAATGTGGTGAATCATAAAATTATAAAATGAAATGTTTATTTCATGAAGGACAATTAATTTGTGCCACTTAAGTTATGGGCATATATATGTACGCTTAGTCTAAGTTTTTACATTGCAAATTCGATTATATATACGTTTTTTTTTAACGTTTTTTTTTATATTGGCGGAATCAGCGGAGGGCCTCAAGGTCCGTAAATATAGCACACTGGATAGTGGTTATATGTTTACGCCTTTTGGGGTCGAGACGCTAGGGCCTTGGGGGGTTGGGGCACGCGGAATCTATAAGGAACTTTCTGCGCGCTTGGTCGAGGCAACACGTGACCAGAGTCATCACTACACTACAGCCCATTAACGTCCCACTGCTGGGCACAGGCCTCCACTCTCATAGGAGAGAGGGAATTAGAGCTTAGACCCACCACGCTGCTCCAATGCGGGTTGGAGGGCTTTAACGACTATTATCATGTTAGTGATAATAACCGGGACCGACGGCTTAACGTGCTCTCCGAGGCACGGGGGTGAAACACCGCCAACTTCCTAACTTCGGGCTAGTACTGGGAATTTCTAATCAGAAAAACCCAATACTTAATTATGGCCCGACCCGGGACTCGAACCCGGGACCTCGTCGGCCGCAGTCAAACATGCTAACCACTAGACCAACGAGGCACTTTCTGCGCGCTTGGTCGAGGCAACACGTGACCAGAGTGCTGGTATATATTTCGCTCAGCGAGTGAGTATAGCTATTCAACGCGACAATGCTGCCAGCATTCTGGGCACGCTGCCCACTGGTAGCGGTCTTTTAGATTAGGTTTTTAGTTTTTAGTTTTAATTTTTGTGTTAAATGTAAATATGCCTTTTTATAATAAACTCCCAGAAGATCGGAGATGTCTCTCAACCAAACGTAAACTAATTCAAAAATCCTATTACAATAGATTATTTAAATGATAAAAAGCGTGGGAATTAATTGTTTCAGCGGTTAATTAATAAAATTGTTAATTATAGTTCCATTAAATACACAATCTTTATGAGGATAAAAAAACCCGACTCAGTTTGGTTGTGGGCTCTTCTCAGAACAGGCGCGTTTGGAACTCTCGTAGCTTTACTTTTAAGATACCGTAATTGATTATCACCATCATGTTTTATAAGTTTCGGACGTTAATAAGTTACATTGTACCTAAATTGAATACAAATTTATTGACTGATTGTGAAAGTGTATCTGTCTATCTGTCTGCTACGCTTTCACGGATCATGTGTTTAACCGATTTTTATGAAATTTGGTTCAGGGATAGGTTGTATCCCGGACAAGGACATAGGCTACTTTACCATAGAACCATAAAACCTCGATCCATGCGTACGAAGTCGCGGCCATCATCTAGTAATGTACGAGTATACTTTAGTGTGATGATGCGACTGAAACTCCCTAAAGGGAAGGCCTATTATTATTAAACTCTTTATGTGTACCACACTTAACAAAAGTAAATTACAGAAAACATAAAATAAAACAAAGAAGTACAAAGGGCGGCCTTATTGCTAAGTAGCAATTTCTTCCAGGTAACCTTATTAAGAGAACACAAGGAAACCAGGCTACAGGCGGCGCACAAATATACTAATACTACAGACAAAAACTACATAACAATACACATTTATATCTTAATACATACATACCATAATATAGACTTAAATATACAATTACATACTATACATACATATACTTACAATAAAATTAAATATAAACTAAAGTTGTCTTCAATTTGCAAGGAAGTGCGTCCGCCCACGATTTCGACTGTCTTATATTCAGTGGGAGTGCATTCCACAATTCAATTGCCTGCACAGTGAATGAATTTCCGAAAAATTTGGTTTTATGTGAAGGCATTTTCAGAGTAAGCGTTCGACAAGTTCTCATGTTTGACTGCACCCCAATAAATTGAAACTTCTCTTTAAGATAAGAAGGAGTTTTTGGGTGAAATAAAACAGTACAGAAGAGAGAGAACGTGCATATCCCGGCGACGGCGAATAGGGAGCCACTTGAGCTTTTGGCGAAATTCGGATACGTGGTCATATTTGCGTAAGCCAAATATAAACCGAATAGCGAGATTTTGAAGCCTATGTTCAACCGTATACGTCTGCAGGCTGATATTATGATGATGATGAGAAAAATTATAAGCTCCTGATTTAATACGCACTTTGTTTAAAAAGGTTTTTTGACACTATGATTAGTCATTCCAGAGTAAAACAACAAGAACCAAAGATTCTGTTCCATTTGTCTATTTCAAGAACAAAAACCAAAAATAAAAAATAGAGGGTATCACCTTACATTTCGTGTTTCACTCGCACGAAATTTCTACCCATAAATTCATGTCATAGATTAGGTTCTCCAAAAAATTCATACTCTGTCCTTGTCTAACCTATTCGCATAGAAAAAAATTTCAAAGGAATCGAGTTAGTAAATATTTTGAAATTAATTCCCAAACTTATCGTTAATAAGCTTTATTGGAGAATAAAAAAAGAACTACTTCTACCTGCAGCGGGATACAGTCCTTCGTCAGCCATCATGCCCGCGATGAGTGGAACATTCTGCATGGCGCCAGCTTGGGTTGCGATGTAAGGATGCTGAGTGAGGAATGGATTCTTCGATCCTGGGCCTTCAGCGGTTGGTGTGAACATGGAGAACCAGTGCTCTGACCAGCCCTACAATTTTTGAAGTGAAAACTTTTTTCATCATACCTATTCGAAAAACGAATATTGGCTGCAGAGGATAGCGGGAGCAAAATGTCATTTTTAGGCCCATGGGACTTTTCATTTCTCTGTTCTGATTGGTCCGCGTTCGTGCTTCTGATTGGTGCTTAAACGTATAGGTAATGTCCATACATAGTACGTTGATACTCCTAGCTTTTTCTCATATGTAACGATGAAAAATAGTGTGTGTCACTCGGGGTCAAATTTTTTGTTCTCGGGCGGCGTATATTGAATTCCTCGCTACGCTCAGGATTCTACTTTAGAATCCTTCACTTCGCTCTGAATTCAAAATAGCGCCCTCGGGGACCAAAAATTTTCTTTGGCCCCATATAACACAAATAACTATAAGCGCGTTGAGCATTTTTTTGGTGGGGGGGTAAACTTGTGTTACGGGGCGTTGACCGACACCTTGATGCCCCATGCTCGCGTTGTTACGAAGACAAAAGGTCTTAAATACAAATATACTACATTCATAATTTAAATTTAATGCCTTAGTTTTTTTTTAATTATTTTAAATATTCGTTTTCACTTCTATCGGCAATATCCCTATGACTGCCAATTTTGTTTTTTTCAAATTTATTCTATTCATTATCCTTTTCAGTTTGTTGCAAAAGTAATGACTACTTATCACTAAGCATAAGTTTGTCGCAAAACTTTTGAAATCAATGATTCTTTGAATTAAATACTTTCAATGATGATGGTAAGTGAATGGGACTATACGTAAGAAAATAATATACTTTCAAAGGCTGTCACTTAATCCTGTTTGAATTGAAAATATTGATTTGTCCGTGTATAGTCCCAAAAACTTATATGACCCGGTGGTCAAAATTGGAACCAATTTTCATGCCTGTTTATTATTTGTTTTTATTTTTCATATATACTAGCGCTGCTGTCACCGGGTCAAATAACTTTGTCGGAATTTGTACAGAGGGATAACAAAGTGATCCTTTAAAGGATCATTTTTTATACGACTGCCTGAAAAAAGGAGTATATTGTTTTCAGGGTTCATGTATGTATGTATGTGAGTCTGTATATTCCACCATAACTTCTATACGCCTGAACCGATTTTGATAAATGAGGTATCGTTAGAATCCCTAGCTTATTCCGGGTGACATAAGCTAGTAAAATTAAAAAAATTGATGGGGTGATCCCGCATTAAAGAAAATAAGATTAACTATTTAATCATCATCTAGAAAATGATGAGTAGATTCCAAAAATATATGTATAACACTATAGTTCAATATTCAGTGATTTACAAAAAAATATCATTTAACAAAAATGTGAATAAGATTATAAATTAACCAGATTAATTTAGATTTTTAACTTTTTAGTACGTTTTTGGCAGGGCAGTCGTGTTTTTTAATTTTTTTAACTACGACTTGTTCTATTATGAGCACTGTCTATTTATACCTATATATACCTCTAGTTACATTTATAAGATCTATAAAGTTCCGGGATAAAAAGCAGCCTATGTGTTATTATTATGATTATGACTATAATCTATCTCTGTGCCAAAAACCAAATCCGTTCAGCCATTCTGGCGTGATTGAGTAACAAATAAGGACTGAAACTGGAACCGAAATAAGGGGTTTAAACACTGATTTTGGAACTGCTATAAAACAGAAACACTTATAACGGAAACAGAAATGATACTGTAACCGTTTATTTCTGTTAGTAATTGTTTTTATCTGTAACCCTAATAGGTACATGCCCTAACAATCTGCACGGTGTGACAACGCGTTCTTCTCACTTCATTGGACTTTACACACACTGACACAACGTGGCCATGTTTTCCTTAAAACAATTGCAACCATCGGTGCTTCCACCTTAGGCTCAAATTTGAATACGCGTCAACAGTAGGCAACGTCGCTATTTCGGTTACACTTAAAAACCCTTTATTTCTAGTACAGATTCGTTTCTGTTACAGAAATATAAGTGTTCAGATTAACAGAATTAATAAAAAAACACATTCAAAAGCTTCGATTCTGTAACACTTTCATTCTGTGACCTTTATGAATCTGTTTTTCAGTCCCTGGTAACAAATATCCATCCTAGGTACATCTACCATTCAAACTTTTGCATAGATTGAATATTGGTTAATAATTAAGAAACTTACAAACATCTGAACTTGGGCCTTGACGATATCTTCTCCGGGTGTTTTTTTGAGGCATTTGGCCATTTCGTGCGTGTCGTCGACGGGACAATCGACAATCGCAGCGAGAGCTGCGGCCTTCTCCACCGGTTTGGTAGCATACGCCCAGGGTGCAAACGCTGAACCACTGGACGTGAAACCTCGGTGGAATGTACCTAGGATCACAGAATTTATAATGCTAATTATTTTTTATTTATTAATATACATAAAATAACATCGTACATGTTATGTTATATTTATTAATAAATAAATTAAATAATAGCTTTTTATTTTTCTTTACACAGTTATTTTTATATCTAGTGTTTATAACCTACTAGCGAATGCCCGCGACTTCGTCAGTGTGGTTTGAGGTGTTTTGGTTTCCGCGGGACCTCTTTAATTTTCCGGGATAACAAGTAGCCTATGTGCTATTCCAGACTATAATCTATCTCTGTGCCAAATTTCAGCCAGATCCGTTCAGCCGTTGGGGCGTGATTGAGTAACAAACATCCATATATCCATCCAAACTTTCGCATTTATAATATTAGTAAGATAACACATTATTTTGTTTTTAACATTTCAATTTTAATTAGCAAGCGGTAGAGTTTATTTTGTAACAGTAGAATTATGTTAGGTAGGTCTCATTATTCTTATGACCCAACAAGGACAAACCACCATGCGACGAAGGTATCCAGCGGGCCTCTATCGTTTGAGATGACGACGCTCGCCGAAATATGCCTACCCATCTTTTCTCTTTCTTGCGCATCTTGTTGTTCTTTTGTTGTTTGACAAGCTAATCTATAGTCTGTTCTAATAGATTTGAGCTATTTTTGCAACTGCAACTATATGCAATGTTAATTGTTGTAGTTTCTTGCTTTCAAGAAATTTTCGTTACTAGCCCGAAGTCAGGAAGTTAGCGGTATTCACTCCCCTGCTTCGAAGAGCACGTAAAGCCGTTAGTTCTGCGCTTAATCTCTCTCCGGTCATGCATCGGTCTATTAGAGTTAGGAAATAAAGAGTGCAACTATATATGTGCTATACCTAATAATATATCCCGCGCAGACGTCTAATCTGCTTGGAGATTGGCCACCATGGCCTGTGTTAAGGTGTAGAAACCGAATACAGCTATGGGTTTAATATAACTGCCTTACAAATTTGCCCTGCCCCTAGGTTTGCCCGCTACCATCTTAGACTGCGTCACTACTTGCCATCTTGGTGAGATCGCGCCGTCAAAAGCTATTTTGTAGTGAATTTAAAAAAGTTAGTTGGTAATTAAGGTTTAATTAATAAGGTTGTGGATCACTTAGTAGAATAGGTGGCAAAAAAGTTATACATTGCAATACCTTTAGAAAGTGGTGATAAGTAGTACCTAGTAGTGCACACTGGCAGCTCCAGCTGAGGAGCCGGTGAGAGTGATGCTGTCAGTGTTGCCACCGAAGTTAACGATGTTATCCCTGATCCACTTCAAGGCGAAGGACTGATCCTTTAGTCCGGTGTTCCCTGGTATTTGATCATGGTCTGTGCTTAGGGTGGCATAAAAATTATACATAGCAGGAAAATACCTTTAGAAAGTGGTGATAAGTAGTGGTAGTGCACACTGGCAGCTCCAGCTGAGGAGCCGGTGAGAGTGATGCTGTCAGGGTTGCCACCGAAGTTAACGATGTTATCCCTTATCCACTTCAAGGCGAAGGACTGATCCTTAAGACCGGTGTTCCCTGGTATTTGATCGTCGCCTGTGCTTAGGAAACCTGAAACAGAAACAGAATGTTTGCGTTTAATTAATCGCTGATCCTCAATGCTGGACTATATAAATATCCACACACTAGCTGATGCCCGCAATAACGTCCGCGTGGTTAAAGTTTTTTTTGATTCTAGCGGGAACGCATTGATTTTTTGGGATAAAAAGTAGCCTACGTCACTCTCCAAGTCCTCAACTATCATCGACTCTCAGGTCGTCAACTATGCCAAAAATCACGTCGATCCGTTGCTTCGTTGCGGCGGGAATTAGATCATTATCATCTACTATCTTCAAAAGGCATTCCAGGTATCAGATTCGGTATCCGAACGAGGATAACCTGACAGTCCTGACTTAAAACATTCTTGTCATGAGATTGAATTTTGATGATCGACAACTTTTTCTCATTCGTTGGTTTAAGGAGTTTTGTGAGCTTACCAAGTGGTCCCAAACGGTAATTGAACGTGACCATGAGTATATTTCTGTCCATGAAGTGGAAGGCATCATACTGTCCTCCAGCTCCGTACATGAAGGCTCCACCGTGGATGAAGACTACCACAGGTAACAGGGCACCGGCGTTCGGCTTCGGCGTGTGGATATTCATAAAGAGACAGTCTTCGCTGCCTGAAAATAATGATTCTGGATTAGTAAACAAGAAACTGGCTGGATGGGACAATCTGTGGATTGACTGATGGCTGGTTGTGGTTTGTTATCAGGGAAAGCTAAAGCTTGCCGCAAGTCATTTGAATAGAGTCACGAGATATATACGCAATCTGTTCATGTAATCTGTAAACTGAAGGAGAATTGCGAAAATGGACCCAGTTATTTTTAAAATTAAGGAGGCATCGTGCAAAAAATTGTCAAAAAAGTTTAATTTCGAATGTAGTATATTTACATGTTCGCGAGCATGTCGCTGTTCGCGAGCATGTCGGTCACGCGAGCATTTCGGTCACGGTCACGCGAATCTACAGTTTTACCCCCTACCAAAAAGTGCTCAACGCGCCTAAAGAAGAACTTCATTAACTAGAGGACGCCCGCGACTTCGTACGCGTGAAATTCGTTTTTTTCAACTTTCTGGATAAAAACTAGCCTATGTCCTTCCCCTGGAAGTAGCAATCATGCAACGTATCACTTAATTTCATAGAAATCGGTGTAAAAGATGTGCTAATCTGACCCGGTGGCCAAAATTGGAACTAATTTTTATGCGTGGTAAGTTTTTGTTTTTATTATTTAATTATTTATTTTTACGTTGTCACCGGGTCGGATAAGTTTGACGCACTATTACAGAGTACTTTCGCACTATATACGTATTTATACAGCTTAGTTACCTACGACTCCTTTTGAGAAGGGATCGTACTGTAGACAGGAGGATTGAACTGTTGTGGCATTCTTCACTCCTGTCCAAGACTTTGCGGGTCGCGGTTCCTGAAAACAAAATCAAGACTAGCCTCAACAACTCAAGGCCAAGTTCCTAAAAAAGACCGCCAAAGAGTACCGGGAAATATTAGGTCGTTAGATTAAATGTTATTTTACTGGATCTCGTTAAAAAATAAAGGGTTACTCAGACATAATATGAGAAGCATTTTTAATGCTAGAAATATCGTTAAGTTTTCCTAAAGGAAATGCAATTTGGATGTAGAAAGCCACTTCATAACCAAATATTATTTCGCTCTTATCTATTTTTCAAGTTATATCTACAAAACTTGGCTTTCCGTAAAAAAATTAAGCAGCACGTATGGCACAATTTTTCAAAATTCCACCCCAAAGGAAGTAAATAGGGGTTGAATGTTTGTATGCAAGGCCGTCTATTTTCAAGCTAAAGCCATGAAACTAGCGATTTCGGTTTGAAATGAAAAATACGTGATTCACAGTTTTTGAAAATTCTATTCCAAGGACGTCAAAAAGAGAGTTTGTACTTCAATAATACACAGATTAACGTGATTTTTTTCATGGGTATAGTTGAGGATCTGGATGAGTGACCTGTGACGGCTACGATAGGCTTCTTCTAGAGATTATTTTTATCCCGGCAGATTAAGGAGTGCCTGTGGGAATTTAAAAAATAATGCCACGCGAACGAAGTCGCGGGCGTCCTCTAGTATAACTAGTACTTTTAGTAGAAACTTAACGGACCAACGGACTCCTATTCGTATAGACACACTTGCACATAATTGACCGAGCGAAGCGAAGGTCTCTGAGTCTACTTGAGTGAATTTGCACTTGTCCGTCCGTCCATCCGTCTGTCAGAGCCTTATAAGTTCTGAATTACTGAACGTAATTACTTCGAATTTGATTATAAAATGTGAACCGATGGCCTTCAGCCGAAAATGGCTTAAAAAGTAATAAAATCTTTATTTCAGGGGGGCTCTCATAGAAGCGAATGCGAAGTAAATTTTTTTAGAAGGCGTCGCTAAACTAGATATAAATATTGCAACTGCACCATCGTATTAGGAATTCCTGTAAAGATGATGTAAGAATTGAATAAATAAATAAATAAATAATTTTTTTATAGTGTTACATAGGGTTGCGGTATATCATTTTAGGAGGATAATTAGGAATCGAGTCCAAAAATATATTTTAAAAATTTTCAAAGTGGAAATGAGCTTCAGTATTTTTAACAGAGCATCACAATGATGTCAACAGATTGCGCTCTGTAAAAGTTTATTCGTTTGTGCTTACAAATAATAGACGTTAGCACCATCTTACGTGGAATAAAAAAACGTTTATTACAATATAATTAGTTAAAACTGTCTTAAGGATCCCGCGAGGTCTCAGTTCGGGGCGAACCACTTGTTATAATATTTACATTGAATTGGGTAGTAAAGTGAAAAGTTTATTGGACGGTTAATTTTCTATGCAATTCTTCTAAAAATATGTTAAAAAAAACTCACGGAAATAGAATGAATTTGAAGTTAAGTATTTTCGTAAAAATTTAAAGCTTTACAAAATCGTATTAAGTCGTTCGAAAAATCACTTACCTTAAATTTATTTTTCCCAATTGGTGGTCGCGCGTAGGGCACTCCCAAAAAGCTCGCAAAACTCCTGCCATTAGTCGACACCCTCCATATTCCCTGCAAACTACCCTTGGCTAGCTGTACTATAGGGTCTGTGCTAGTTACCGCGGTTACGAAGAGAAAAATCGAAAATAATTTTAAAAGCACCATCTTCGAAAAACATGTGCAGAATGCGGGCAGTGGCGGTAATTTGAGTCGCGGTTGTTTAAGCCGGCCATTTTATGCAGGCTATCATTTAACTGGTTAGCAAAATATTAATGTTATGGTTTGCAATAAAATGTGTTCTGTCAACCAATATGTGAAATTGGTTTGCTGTTTATGATTTGCGAAACTATCGTTGTCATAGTTTGGTCTAAAACTAATTTGTGAAGCCAATTAAATACATGAGATGCACAATGGCAGCTAAAATTTAATTCTATTTAGTTAAGGAGAAAATTTTAATTGCGACTGGCAAATGAAATATATTTGTAAAGCGTAAAATGGGTGCCACTTTTGTACAGGAAGAAAGTTAGTTTAAATTAAATTGTTAAAATGCTCAGTATAGAATATTTTTTTATTCCTCGCAGTAGCAAATGTACTTAATGACAAAAGGTTTCTTAGGATAAGTCTTATACCAATATTCTTAACAATATTTTTATTATGATTTAACTATTTTTATTTAACTTAAGTTTGATATATTTACCCAATATAACCTAACTGCCTTCCGGCTATTTATACGACAGCCTGAAAAAAGGAGTAAGTATAATGTTTTCAGGGTTTATGTATATATGTATGTGAGTTTGTATATACCACCATACGTCTATATATACGCCTGAACCGATTCTGATAAATAAGGTATCGTTAGAATCTTTAGCTTATTACGGGTGACATAGGCTAGTAAAATTTTAAAAAAATTGATGGGGTGACCATGGCCCTGTATTAAAGACTAAAGTTGAACAAAAAAATTCGAAAATAAGATTAACTATATAATCATAATCTAGAACATGATGAGTAGAGTCCAAAAATATATAACACTATAGTTTAATATCCAGTGATTCACAAAAATATCATTTAATAAAAATGTGAATAAGATTCCATAGGCAATAATTTATTTAATTCGTTAAATTAAGTTCACCTGTATACTTTTTAGCATGGCTCATAATGAAGCCCCCCCCTCCCTTTTCCTCTGTTATTGTATAAATTGAGTAACGGTGAATTTGATATGTTAATTTGTTCGTTTAGCAACTGAAATCCTTTACTATTGTGTTTAATTATTTCTATTTGCTCCCAAACACACTAGTCGAAACCACTTACTACATTTATGTAGGATTTTATATGAATGGCTATTGCCCACCTCATGTCCACTGTCCAAAAGATGTTTAGCGAAGTGGGACCTTTGTGGTTGATCGTTCCTTTATGCAGACATATGTTCCTTATAGCGCGTCTCAAAATTGCGCCCCGTTTGACCAACATATGTGGCACCGCATTCAGGACACTCAAGCTTATAAACACCCGATTTTTGATCATTCTTTAATTTATCTTTCCCATTGCAAATTAACCAAAGTGTATTATTCGTCCTGAACGCGACATGCACATCATGAGATCTGAGCTTCTTGGCAATGCACTCAAATATAGGTCCAAAATACGTTAAACTGGCTTTATATTTATTTATTTTATCAGGTGTAGCCGTGTACAGGTCTTTTCTAATTTGCACTGAATGATGTTTTTTTAGTTAAGTATATTATTTAAAATATTCCGATTGTATCCATTTGAAATTGCAATTTGGAATATGACCTCTGTTCACGCCATTTACACACAAACACTAAAACGCAATTACATACTAATATATGTACCTCATTCTAATTACCCTCACCCGTCTCCTTACCACTACTCAGGACGAAAGGAGACACCGAACTCATCAACGGTCAATTTTCTACCGATGTTTTTGAACATTCAATCACCTGTTGTTCTCCGCTAACCGCTCACGCTAAACCATACGCGTCATTTTTGCATATATTGATTACGTGCAATTTTCCTAATTCTATTTAAAAACCCACGAGTCGACCCACGCGAACCATAAATCTATATAATATCAAAAACAATTACTTATGGTGGGTGATTTAATGTGAATCAGTGCAGTGCTTTATCCAGCTATCGAAGAGCGCAAGGACACTTTGAGGTAAGTCCTGGGTGTCCTCTCACAGTCTATTCACTTTTCCCCACTACCACTACAGCCCATTAACGTCCCACTGCTGGGCACAGGCCTCCAATCTCATAGGAGAGAGGGAATTAGAGCTTAGACCCACCACGCTCCAATGCGGGTTGGCGGGCTTTAACGACTATTATCATGTTAGTGATAATAACTGGGACCGACGGCTTAACGTGCTCTTAGGCACGGGGGTGAAACACCGCCAACTTCCTAACTCCGGGCTGGTACTGGGAATTTCTAATCAGAATAACCCGATACTTAATTATGGCCCGACCCGGGTCTCGAACCCGGGACCTCGTCGGCCGCAGTCTAACATGCTAACCACTAGACCAACGAGGCACTTTTCCCACCAAGTTCTAATTCCTTCCTATAATTGTCTTTTGACAGTGGCACGGACAATAATCTATGTACATAGCTATGGAAAGCTGCGAGTTTATCATTATGTTGCCAAGGATGACAAGACGATGCTGGTATAGTCGTGTCAGTATATGTAGGCATTTGATAAAGGACATTGACCAAATTCGCCTAAGAATCAACATGTGTTTGAAATATACAGTAATTCTTAGCTTATTTTGTAACCTTTATTTCAAATATTAGAATTCAACGGACACTTCAAATTAATTAATTAATTAATGCTATTAATGTGTCCAAGCAGTTTGATTGTGAAAATTGAAATAACCTCAAAATTTAAAATATTTTTGGTAATAAGTAATTTCTTAGCAAGTGTCCGTTGTTTTAATCTGCTCTCAAGTATAAAAAGGTATTTATTTGAACCCAGTAATCAATGTTTTATGAGTGTTGGTTCTTAGGCGAACTTTGTATGGGGACGGAACAATGTCCTTTTTAACTCATGTTTATTATTAACCTGGGATATAGTGAAGTTAAGATTTGATTTACAAGTATTATATATGTATGCACCGGTTAAGATGAAGTGAAATCCGTATTTTTTATATGCAATTAATAACATTATTATAAAAAAGTATGCAAACTAATATTAAATCGCGTTCAAAACACTAATTAGGTAAACGCCATGCCGAGCCGAACCAGAATACCTGAACGCCATGAAAAGTGACTACCGCGCAGCCTATTGCCAATTTATCAATACAAGCGCTAAACATCTTTTAAATGCGAATCTCTATGAATAAAATGGTTTTAGACATGATTTTACCGCTGACCAAAAGTGTTATCTTGCCAACCAAGTAATTATTTTGCATCGTAACTATTTATTTTGCTAATAAATAATTTATCGAGCCTACAAAATATCTCTTTATTTGCTCCCTTTTATTTATATATCTGTGCTTACATAGGTGTATTTATTTTTATGCGATTATGGAACGTAGTGTAAAATGTTCATCAGTCTATACTCTACAAACTCAAAACTCGAACTCAAATAATGTTTATTCAATTTAGGTAGGTATATTACACTAATTGGCGTCCAGTTATTTGTAAAATATAATGGTGATAATCAGTAATGGTATCTTAAAACTAAAGCTACGAGGGTTCCAAACGCGCCCTGGTCTGAGAAGAGCCTACAGCAAACTCACCGGGGTGTTTTTTCATTATCACCATTTCACAAATAATCTAAAATAAGGAACTATCAGAGCCATTAAATCAAATCATTACAAAGCTTCCTTGTCATTTAAGTAATCCTTTACATGCTAATAGGATTTTTAATGAGTATACGTTTAACATTAACTCTTTTTTCTACCTGTATATTTTTATAGACCAAAGCCCATTAATGACCATTTAAGATCTTTGAGGCTTCAAAGCTTTGCTTTCATTGTATTTTTTCGTGGTAGAGCCTAAACGTGTAAACCGATTTTGATAATTCTTGCACCATTAAGATTTCCCTTAATTTTTGATATGTTATTTGTTTTATCAAAAAATTCATAAAAAGTAAGCAACGAATTGACGATTCCTTGAAAAATCCTTTTCTCGTAAGAAATGAAAAAAAATAAAATGAAATGATTTATTTCACGTGTCCTACGTGATGTGATCATGGGCGGCAGTCGATTGCTCCACTTGTCTTTTTGCTTCCCATTTATCCCACATCCCATAGTTATCCCATCCACACAAGCGGATGACGATTGACGTCATCAGATTCGGCGCGTTTTAATGCGTACGGTGCAGTGAAATGGATACCGCGAGGTCTCAGTTCAGAGCGAACCACTAGTTTATTAATAGCTGATATCCGCAAGTTCACCATGGTGGTTTGTGGGAACTCTTTAATTTTTTGGGATAAAAAGTAGCCTATGTGTTATTCCAGACTATAATCTAACTCTGTGCCAAATTTCACCCAGAGCCGTTCAGCCGTTCTGGCGTAATTGTGTAACAAACATACATCCATTCATCCATCCATCTAAACTTTCGCATTTATAATATTATACCTAGTATAAGAATAGTTTATATTATAGAAGTATAGATGTGCTTGAATGTGTATTTTTCTTGAGCCTAGAGGATAAAATCAGGTGGTTGATTGGTTCAATGCTAGGACACAGGTTCATCTTATATATCGATTAATTTAAAAGGGTATAAAATAAAAGATAATATAAGCAAATTAAGCATGCATTTATTAATACATATTTTTTTGATTTTTATTTACGTAAAAACATAGTTTTTCTCGTATTAAACGTATTATAACGTACTAAATATATATTTTCGTGCGAATATTTTTTTATGGCGAACATGATTTTTGACAATCATTATTGAAGGGTGAACCTTTATAATGATACTGTAGTCCTCTCAAATTCATCACGTAGTTTTCGTTCTCGTTGAAGCCAAGGCTGTCCCAGAATGATTTGTGTCTGAAGTCTGCGCTAGAGTTCATCTTCAAGTCCTTAGGTCCGGCTATCTCGAGGTAGTCTAACTTAGGTTGTCCCGGTTTGACGGCCAACCATTTAGGGGCGTTTGGTATTTTGGGGACTCTGGTAAAAAAAGAGATCAGCGCGAATTATTACACGGTCAATTTTAACCAATACATATTAAATAGATGACTTCCCACCACTTCGTCAGCGTTGATTCCCGCGGAAACTTCTTAATTTTCCGACTAAATAAAAAAGCCTATGTGCTGCCCCGGGCTGTAACCTACCCCTATACCAAATTTCATCTGAATCGGTTGAAAAGATCGGCTACCAAATCGTAGCAGACAGACAGACACACTTCTGCATTTATAATATTAGCTAAACCTAGCCGTTAACTTGGTCGCTTACTGTGGGCCCGACTAGAAGGCTCAGATTCACTCAGCTAGCGATGGCTGGCCTTGCTCGGAGTATCCAAGCCATTGACTGCGATCTCACTAACCTGTTAGACGTATGGCAGTTACATTAAACCCATAGACCTTTTACTGTAATCGAAGTGCCAAATAATAACTAGTGGTTCGCCCCGAACTGAGACTTCGCGGTATCTTATGATAGTTTCAGTGTACGAGTATAATTCATAATTATACTTGGTTAAAAAATATTATACATGCGCCAACTTGATATCTGTGTGTTATTTTACAGCTCAAATATCAGTACTGCTACTCAACGCAAGGTGGCGAAAATAATCAGTTTGCATTAGTAATACATTGCAAGATATCGCGATATAAAGATATAATTACTTCTAAATTTAGTAGGTATAATGAACAAACGTAAAATAACAATGAATTAGATTAGCAATTACTTCAGAATCAACAAATATTATGTCAAAGTAAATTAGTACCACTTCTCGACGCAAGACGGTATTAATAAGCTAACCTAAAATACATCGTAACATGTAAAGGTGAACGCGCACTTAGACGTATCTCATGAGTTGCAGTTGGTTCTCATGGTTTCAAGCAGTACTACCTACATCAAAACTCGCAACTACGTGCGCTCAGGAACCGATCTTGAAACGAATAAGAATTAGGACATTCGCGCCTCTCGCATCGTCCTCACTGCACCGTACGCATTAAAACCGGCGCGTTTTCTGATCTGATGACGTCAATTGTCATCCGCTTGTGTGGATGGGATACGTGTACCTACAGTATTTTACTGAAATGCAGCTCGTTTGGTGGTGGAGTGTTACGTAGAATACGATTTCATAATTAATAAAACAAAATGTGATGACTGTGTGCTTGCGGCTCCTGCGGTAAGCATGTCTAGATGCGCCCTCATCTTTACCTTCATAGACATCAGTCAGTTATTGTAACATCTCTAATAATTTATAATGTACCACGTTCTGCACAATAAACGAATTATGAATTATCAGTACTATCAGTAGACTATTTATTTATTTCACGTAAGATGGTGCTAACGTCTATTATTTGTAAGCACTTGAAACGAATACACTTTTACAGAGCGCCATCTATTGACATCATTGTAAAGTTCTGTTAAAAATACTGAAGCTCATTAAAAATGAAATAATTTCGTTTCCTTATAATATTTCCACTACAGCCTATTAACGTCCCACTACTGGGCAGAGGCCTCCACTCTCATAGGAGAAAGGGAAATAGAGCTTAGACCCACCATGCTGCTCCAATGCGGGATGGCGGGCTATAATATTTACTGAGACCTATATATATCCTTATGATCCATAAGATAGTTTTAACTTTATATTGTAATGGTTAACTTTTAACATTAGACGCAAAAGAGCTAAAGAGTTATTGCAGAAATGAATAATCTTTTACAGAGCGCCATCTTAACCGCAACCTTATGTAACGCTATAAAAAATATTTTACTTCGCATTCACTTCTATGAGAGCCTCCCTGAAATAAAGATTTTATAACTTTTTAAGCCATATTCGGCTGGAGGCCATAGGCTTACATATTATATTTAAATTTGAATTAATTACGTCCAGTAATTCAGAAGTTATAAAAGGCTTTGACAAACGGACGGATAGGGTTGCCAACTTTTTTTAACAATAAAAACGCCTAAAATAATTTTAAAATTTCCCAATTTTCGTATTTTTTCCATTTGGTTTGGATAGGAAAAAAATAAAGTATTTGGAAGAAAAAAAAGCATTTTTCAAATTTATGTTTTTATGTCAGAATGTCACCTGTCCTGTCACATTCACAACACCACATCTGACATCTTATATTACGTTCAGTAATTATAAATCGTTTTCATCATCCGTTTTAACTTATGTGTACCATTAAATAGTTAAGTACCCATAATGAGTATTTTGTTTTACGCATCACAGTAAAGGTTGAAAATAAAGTATTTTCACATACTTTATTTGTATGCAAAAGTATAAAGTAAACGTGTAAAGTAAGGTTGGCAACCCTAGGACGGACAAGTACAAATTTACTCAAGTAGACTCAGAGACCTCCGCTTCGCTCGGTCAATAATAATATGAGTACCGACTTAGTTCGAAGAGTCGTTAAGCTTAATAATTCACAATAAGCGGGGCACATACTTCGAAAACCGATAGGCGTTGGGGGTCTGTCTATGGATGCAAGTTTTACGTGATAGGGTTATATTATATTATGATGAAAATTCAAACCTACCCAGTACAAGCGTAGCTGTAAATCATATCAAGTAAGGCCTCCCTCATCTGTATGTTTTCGGACGTCTCGTCGATTTCGGTAGGTATTTGAAGACTAGCATGATATCATCTGAATGGCACACACCTGAAACAATATGATACATTTTTATTTGGTTTTGATATAATTATTATTGGCTCTATATTTTTCCGATTGCTAAGACTTAAGATAAGGCCAAAGCCTACATGAGTCACGCAGTTTACACTCTGCGTGTCAGTTGTAGTTATGTCGACTATAAAAAACATAAATGGTTTAAAATGATTTCTCTCGTACATGCTCAGACATTGTTCAATTATCTTTAATATACTTAAGAGACAAAGTCGGGTTTGTTCGAACACTTATAACTCTAACGGCTGAACGGATCTGGATGAAATTTGGCACATGGATAGATTATAGTCTGGAATAACACATAGGCTCCTTTTTATCCCGAAAAATTAAAGAGTTCCCGCGGGAACCACAAAATCTCAATCCACATTGTACCACTCCATGTTCAATCCACTCATGTAGTTTAAAATAAACAATACGTATTTTACGCCTCTGATATTCAAGTAGGAAATCATGTACATGTTGCGTGCACTGTAAGGTGTGACGTCAATTTAGTATACTGCGAAGCTGTGCCTTTATAGTTAAAAGTAAGTATACTTTTTATAGAATCTGATCTGTTCATCGGGCTAGTACATAAATGATGCGAAAGGTTAGTGAGGCGTGTTGATTTCTAGATAAGACAATCTCTACAGCTAATATTATAACTATGGGCTGTCAGTTTATAGTTGCCTGAAATAAAAAGTTATTTATTTATTTATTTAATAGCACTTACCATATTTTTCTTCGTTTTTGGCCATCACATTGGAGAAGCTGTACAGCCAGCGGTACGAGAAGCGGTACACGTAGGTCGGTTCACGGGACCTTAGCGCGTGGATCTGAGCGAGCTACGTTGACCACGAACAACCGGTCTCCGAGGGCCTGAAGATACATAATAATCGTCAAAATTAAACACAGACTTACACTGCTACGGTAAAATTACAGCTATAATGTAAGGATGAATAAATGAATGAATATACTTTAATTGTACACCACAAAGGAAATTATACAACAGTAAACTTAGTTACTTACTAATAACAAAGTAAGTTTACAATTTGGCGGCCTTATCGCCACATGGCGATTTCTTCCAGGCAACCAATGGTGTGCAGAAATAACATTATAAATAAAAATATTTCTATAAAGCTACTAAATATAAAACATATATAATATCAAAGCCATATAGCAAATAGTACACATGTAATATATGAATTTATTATATACTCACAAATAAATAAACGTAATCCTCATAAAAAATGAGAAAGAGTAGATATCAAAATATAAAAAAATTAAACTGCTAGACAAATAATATTATAATTGCGACTATTAATTTTATTAATATTATTAATATTTTTTTTTTTAAATTGGTAATAGTAATTTTTTACAAGTCTTTTCAAGTCTTTTTTTAGTGAAGGAGCATAATCTTTGACTGGCTTCTTTGACTGGCTAGTTCCCTTTCGCTATTGGCAAATAATACTATAGCGTAAATGTAGCAACTAGCAATGATTGATGTAGCTTTTTAGGAATAGACCTGCTGGTATTGATAGTTTTTATTTCATGTAATAATTTGATTACAATTATTTAATTAACTAGACGATGCCCGCGACTTCGTCCGCGTTTATTATTTTTTTTATTTCCCGCGGGACCTAGGTACTAATTTCCCGGGATAAAAAATAGTTTATACCGGGATGCAATGTTACGCTAGTTGATTTTAAGTTCTATTGCAAGTATTCGCAGATGTTACGTACACTTTTTTTTATGATGAATCAAGGACTCCGGTCATGACGATCGAATCGCCCGTGAATATTAATTGCAGTACAATTACTTAACGCAAAAAGAAATTTGATTACGTGTGCTAGTGGCAATTATTACTCGGGTATTTCACGCCTCAACCGAAGACTTGAGGGCAAATCTTTTATCCTCGCAAGTTCTAACAAGTTTTCGCGGAATTAAAAAAATAAATTCACCCGGTAATTCGTACGGGACAGCAACGTGATTTGTGTAAAATAAGTACGGTATGCTTTTCAAGAAAGTGCATAGGTATATTATTATCAATGCAAATATCTACCTACAGTTGCATATGGAAAAAACTTTAATATATTTTCCGTCACTGTAAATATAAAGTCTGGCTAAACTAAGTTTGCAGCAGTAATAAAATGGTAGCATTGGACTATCAGCTGATGCAAACACCGTCTGTACTTCGAAAAAACGCATTTGATACTTGTGTTTTTGATTGGTTTTTGTTCTTAATCTGTTTTCCCAAGATAGTGAATATAATATGATATTTTAGTTTAATTTGATATGTTCACTGTATGGAGACGACACTGTATAATATAGTGCAGTTAAATATTATCACAGACTTGAACAAGCTCTTGAAATGTGTCCTGTCCAACTGGTCTGCCGTTCAAGTACTCCTGTTTAATTTCCTCAGCAACCCTGGCGCGTTGGTCGAGAGGCAAAGTGTCGTTGTACTCGAAGATGGTGCTAGCGAGTTCTTCTCATCTTGACTTCAGTTCGGGTAAGATTGTCGGGTCTTCTTGGTAAGCTGTAAAAATAATAAATACCATTAAAAACTGTGCAACAGTTTTGTTAAATCCAATTGACTTTTGGAAGTCGTATATACAGCGTAATTTAGAGAAAACTTCGTTATCGCGATTTAGACTCTTCGTCTTCTTCGTGCGCTACTAGTAGCGCCATCTTTTGGCTTATGTGAGGACTGCGAAGACCGCCACATGTAATATAAGCCGGGACGGGTCCGACAGCGCGGCTGCGTACTTCTCCAAGTTCGTTTTGGTTCTGGGAGGACGTGGTAATGGTGAAGTCGCACTGGAGGTTGATCGTGACCAGTCTAAGTAAGTGCTCAGTGTCGAGATCGTACAAGGGCTCGAAACTTTTGCAGTAATCACTCAATGACGCTCCAGCAGGCGAGAGGACTACAGTGAGAGGAATCGGGGCCACTACATCATAATCATATAGTTAAAATCATTGGGAGTTCAAAATTAATTTCCCGAATAACTTTGTCGCAGCTTCCACCAGTCATATTCGATGGGACTCTTATCCCCTACAGTGAAAAAGTAAAAAATATGGGCATTATCTTTGACCAAACATTATCTTGGATGCCGCAAATGAGTGAGCTCAGTAGAAAAATGTTTGGTGCAATTGGTTCTCTACGTAGATTGCATAACGTCCTTCCCATTCCTACCAAAATTGCGCTGGCTCAGTCTCTTCTTCTACCGATCCTTGACTATGCGGACACTTGTTACCTTGATCTCACTGAGGAGCAACTAAATATACTTGAGCGGCTTCAAAATTACTGCATAAGGTTCATATTTGGCTTGCGAAAGTATGACCACGTTTCCGAGTTCCGCCGTAAACTCAAGTGGCTCCCGATTCGCCTTCGCAGGAATACTCACATTCTTCACCTTCTTTACTGCATTCTGTTCAATCCTATCACACCTCACTACTTAAAAGATCGATTTAAGTATATATGTAATTTACACTCTTTTTCCCTCCGTTCTCAAAATAATCTTTTATTAAGTACTCCTAGACACTCAACTTCCTTCTATCAAAATTCTTTTACGGTAACTGCTATACGGCTTTGGAACGTTCTCCCTCTGGATATTAAGCTATCTCAATCTCTTCCTATCTTCAAAACTAAATTGAAACAACATTATCTATCATTATAATCTATTTATTCATCTGTCGTCTATTACCTATTACATCTACACTTTACTTTTACACTTTACTATTACATATTTTACATTGTTATTATGTCTCAGTACACCCCTCCCGGTCTCTTTTAAAAGTTTCCTCTGCCCTAAGGTTGCCTGGAAGAGATCGCTGTTTAAGCGATAAGGCCGCCTGTTGTTCCGTATCTATTAATATTATTGTTTTTGTCTTTTCAATTCTTTGTGTACAATAAAGTATATTTTACTTTTACTTTACTTTACATCATCGGGGTCTTGTAATTGTTGACCTTAGCCAATAATAATTGCAACAACAGCACCTATGTACTAGGGAAGGCTCTAACTCCCTTAACACAGTTTTTACTTTTTGTGTGATAGATGTCAAATAATAACTGTGAAACAGTGATTTTGCAAATAAAGATTTCATTTATTTATGTTTTTTTTATTTATTACAAGATAGGCTTGCGCTTGACGAAAATCACGCGTAATACAAAGAAATGATGAGGTCTAGGTTGTAGCGCGTCCGCCTAAAAGATGCCTTTTCACTCTTGCCTTTACGGTACTTAAGGTATACGTAGCAGGGAATACATGCGCTGAAGGGCATTACACATCCTGGCGGGTCGAATCATCGAATCGGAGACGTAGAGCAGAACCGTTTCGTTCGAAATGACTGGACGTCAACCACATAAGACATGTCAACCACATGTATGCTTCACGTAAAGAAGAAGTTTGAATACAGGAATCCCTCGTACCAGCAGCAGGATACAATCCTTCTTCAGAAGTCACGGAGGTGATGAGTGGTACAGCCTGCATGGCACCAGCTTGGCTCGCGGTGTAAGGGTATTGAGTGAGGAACGCGTTCTTCGTTCCTGGAGCTTCCATCGTTGGCGTGAAGATGGTGAACCAGTTGACTCTCCAGTCCTTAAATGATTGTTGAATTTATGAAGCTCAAATCAAATAATAAACAAAACATATTTAGTTAGTTATATTAAATTTATTAGGTACTAGCAGATGTCCACAACTACGTCCGTGTGGTTTTTTGGTTCCCGCGGGAACTCTATTCCTTTCCAAGATTAAAGCATGTTATTCCGGACTACAATCTATCTCTGTGACAAATATCACCCAGATCCGTCCAGCCGTTTTGGTGTGATTGAGAAACAAACATCCATTCATCCATCCATCCATAATATTATACCGGGGTTCCGTAGTTGGCAGTCACAATATGCGGACGTTTTAAACGTTGATCGACTAATTATTTGTAAGCTTGAAGTCTATTCAGCTGTGATAGTTTTCTTTTTAACTTCATTAATACCACTTCCACGACATTTTTCACATATCCAAGAACAACCGTTCAGCTGGCGGGAGGGGGGGTATAAGGGGGGGACTGGATTCTTGCAAAAAATAGCAAAATAGCACTTTGAAACTTAATATTTCGCAAACAGTTCCTTGAATCATAGCAGTCATAGGGACTGCCGATACCAAGTGAAAACGAATATTTAATTAAATTTTTTTTTTAAAAATATTACTTAAAATTATTAAAATATAAACCTTAACACTAAGGCATTTAAGTTTTATTTCGAATGTAGTATATTTATATGTTCGCGAGCATGTCGGTCACGGTCACGCGAATCTACATTTTTACCCCCTACCAAAAAGTGCTCAACGCGCCTAAAGAAGTTTTCACTTCAAAAATATATGTATATAAAACTTACAAACATCTGAACTTGAGCGTTGACTAAGACTTCCCCAGGCCTGTTCTTCAGGCACTCGGCCATGTCGCGTGTATTCGCGGTGGAACAGCCGACGATAACAGCGAGCGCTTTGGCCTTTTCCAAAGGTTTAGTGGAATATGCCCACGAGGAAAATGCTGAACCGCTGAACGCAATGCGTCCTCTGTGGAATGTGCCTGAAAGGAACATATCGATCTAAACAGGTTACTATTTAGGTAAAGTATACTTGCGACACGTTGGAAAAGTTGGAAGTCCGAATTTTCGTCTCCGTTCGTTCCCTTCGTGCCTTGGAGAGCACGCTAAGCCGTCGGTCCCGGTTCTAATAATAATGCATACTTATATCATAAATGCGAAAGTATGTCTGTCTGTCTCCTACGCTTGCACGGCTTAAACACTCAACCGATTTTGATGAAATTTGGTACAGAGATAGTTTCTTGGTTCCCGCGGGAATTCTTTAATATTCCAGGAAAAAAGTAGCCTATGTGTTATTCCCGACTATAATCTATCTCTGTGCCAAATTTCTTTCAGATCTGTTTAGCCGTTTTGGCGTGATTGAGTAACAAACATCCATCCATACATCCATCCAAATTTTCCTGCAATGCGTAACAAACATCCATCCATACATCGTCCAAACTGTCCTAACCCGCGTGTATTGAGGCCCGAGGCGTAGTCACTTTCTCCCATCAGTGAACTATTTCAATTCTAGGATACATTTAAACCATTTTCCCTTTTGAACGTCTTTATTTAATTTTAAACATTATATTTCAAAAAATTTACATATTTAGTAATAAAATTAAAATCATAGAACATGAATTTTGTAAATTATTAAAGTTCATCTCTTATGGTGACGCGGTAGTTCTCATTCTCGTTGAAGCCAAGGCTGTCCCAGAATGATTTGTGTCCGAAGTCTGCGCTGGACTTCATCTTAATGTCCTTAGGTCCGGCTATCTCGAGGTAGTCCAACTCAGGTTGTCCCGGTTTGACGGTCGTCCATTCAGGGGCGTTTGGTATTTTTGGAACTCTGGTATCAAAAGACATCAGCATGAATTAATATTCAACTATAACCAATATTAAAGGCTGTCGGAATTTTCCGCTATGAGTCATGTAGGTACATCCGTTTCTGCATGAAACGGTTTTTTACGGCACTACGAGTTAGCCCTTGACTGCAATCTCACCTGAAGGTAAGTGTAATAAGATACAGTCTAAGATGGCAGCGGGCTAAACTGTTTTGGCAGTTGTATTAAACCCATACTCCCAATCGGTTTCTACACGTCATCGCACCGGAACGCTAAATATCTTGGCAGTACATACTCGTATTTGCCAGTAAGTTGGCAACTAGTCACAACCGAAGCCTCCCACTAGGCCAAACCAGAGAAAAATTCAGAAATTATAAATTCCCGAATTGACACCGCTGAGGATCAAAACCGGTACCTTCAACTTATATTATAAGACCACGATGCTCACCGATGCGCCAGGAAGGTCGTCGAAGGTCGTCGCGCCCCGCAAATACTTGTGTGTGGATTAAAGTTATTTGATTCCCGCGGGAACTCTTGGATTTTCAGGGATAAAAGTAGCCTATGTCCTTCCCGGGATAGAACATATCCCTGTACCAAATTTCATCAAAATCGGTTGAACTAATGGGCCGGACAGACAAACAGACAGACACACTTTCGCATTTATAATATTACTAGCGAATGCCCGCGACTTCGTCTGCGTGGTTTGAGGTTTTTTGGTTCCCGCGAGAATTTTGAACTTTTGAATTTGATAATTTAATAATTTAATAATAAATTTTGAAAAACTTTCTGGGATAAAGAGTAGCCTATGTGCTATTCCAGACTATAATTTCAGCCAGATCCGTTCAGCCGTTGGGGCGTGATTGAGTAACAAACATCCATACATCCAGACATCCATGCATCCATCCAAACTTTCGCATTTATAATATTAGTATAGAAGTATGGATAATACTATTCCATTTCCGCTTTGCCGGCGATAGAAATAAATAGCTTGTAACAATCATTGATGCATGTTTTACATAATAGGGCTTGGATGAAAGTTCAAACATACCCAGTACTAGCGTAGCTGTAAATCATATCAAGCAGAGCCTCCCTCATTTGAATATCTTTCGGACTCGTCGGGTTCGGTAGGTATTTGAGAACTAGTGTGACGTCGTCTGCATGGCTCACACCTGAAACAATATGTAATAAATTTTTATTTGGTTTGCACGCATTGCATTATATTTCTTATTTGCCGATTACAAGGCCATGTCTAATTGTTTACATGAGCCACGCAGTTTTGATTTCGCTGCGTTATGGAGGGTAGAGGTAAGGAGTATCATCTCTTATGGGAGAAAATTTGAAGTGTCTAGTGGTTGCTATAAATAACAGTTCAAAAACCTTCCACAGTGGCGCTGGTGTAGGCAAAGGGTATGAATATAGCAATTGTAGATGAACTGAAGTATGCAGAGTTAAAAAAATTAATATTATTGTCGACTAAAGTAGTTAATTATTGAAAATTTCAACAACTTACAAAATAATGATGAATGTTTTATTTCCTTGTTTATGTCTCAAACCTACGCTAATAATATTTGGCGCTTGCTTTTAAATTTACCCTGATGCTAATGTGGCGCCCCCAATTTAATGCATTTCAATGGACACATTTCATATACGCAGATGATCCTCCGTACCTCTACCCTCCATACGCTGCGTGCAGGTAGTAGCTGTACTATTCAGTGCCGTAAATAGCGTTTTCTGCGCCCTGTGCGAGCTTCTTTAACTGCGCCCTTGTTTTTTAGATATTATAGGTACCCAAGCTAGAGCAATGATATGTATAGGCCTACTTTATTTCATTCAGAGTGATAAATGCACGAGGACCTTGGTGTTGGTGGACCAATTATATAATATTTTGAAAAAAAATCCATTTTTTTTAAGAACCAGAACTGATGTGGGCAAACAAGCAGACGAGCTATTTAAGTGGACCCTTCACCTATTATACCACCCACTGTGTCTCTCTCACTAAAACTCAAACGCAAGTGCACTAGTGAAAATGCGTTGCCCACCCTGATGCTTAAGGTTTAATTTTTGGGCCACTTTGGTCTTCATATATCTATAATAAAAAATAACACCATGCAAAGTTTCAGTAAACTGTACCTAAATTAATTTAATTTTAAGTACTTGGTATGGAAGAGCTTTGAATAGGGAAGGTAGCATAACATAAATTTAGTTTAAGTATGAATTGGTGAAAAAACGTTTTCATTTTACTTTATAAGCACTAGGGGCGCAGCGGGAACTTATATGGAGCAAACCGAAAAAATAATAGTCCTGCCATTCTTGCGCCCCCCAGAGTCAACGCCCTGTGCCTGGGCACCGGTGGCACCGCCCTATTTACGGCACTGGTACTATTACTCTGTGGTTGTAGGTAGAACCATAGAATAGGTAAATAGTACGTAGAACCATAGACAATACACTGTAGAACTGCATCTTGCTTGTGGACTGCGATGTCAATCGACAATTGATTGTAATGCAGTTATGTCGATTGTCAACTGCACTAAAACTTTATTTTAACTGCATTTAGCTAGCAGTAAAAATGTAGCCCGTCTGCATTTAAGACTCTTAGTTGTCAATGTTCTTTTTTTTACCGACTTCCAAAAAAGGAGGAGGTTCTCAATTCGGCGTTTTTTAAATGTATGTCGGTGCATATCTCCATGGTTTCTGAGCCGATTTTTGAAATATTTGTTTTCAATCCTTAGAGGAAGTTATCGAGGTGGTCCCATAAAAAATTCTGACTCCAAATCCTCCATCTTAATACTAAAAAGTTAAAACGAAAAATTCTTTCCATAAAACTGACTTCCAAAGCCACAGAAAAGTGAAAAATAATTTTGATTTCTACACACTATGTTGAAGTCGGGCGGGTATAACAAAGATAAGCAAAGTTGACGCATCAGGCTCGCCCGACTTCTTCCCAAAAATTCTGCCCAAAAAACTGACTTCCAAAGTCGGTTTTTTGGGGAGAAGAGAGACCGACGTGATTTTTGCATGAGTATTGTTGTGGACCTGGAGAATATATATATATGATGACATAATAATATAATAATGACATAGGTTACTTTCTATCCCAGAAAATTCCCGCGGGAATTAAAAAAAAACTGATTCCACGTGGACGAAGTCGCTGGCATCAGCTAGTAATGCAATATATTGAAGGTAAGAAGGTACAAACGATAAAATGACAATTATTAGTGCACTTATTAGTGCAATTATTAGTGTAATATTTAAAAATAATTAACTTAACAAATTACAGTAAAAAAAATCGATAAATGTCATCAACTATGAAAATTTATTCTTGATATCTTAAAATAAATACAGTATACCTAGGTACATCATACCTACATAACACTTTAGCAACTGAACCAATATATTATAAAAATAAGAGTAAATATTATAAAGTCTTCAGATAAGATTCGAAATGTTACATATTCGTTGATTTCTGTTGATTTAGTGTCGATCATTTAATATAATTGTTAGACCTTAGAGAAATATTCTATTACAATAGATTAAAATCAATGCTTTAGTTTCCTCGTCTTGAATTTAGGTAGAGGAATTTCATATCATCACGTATGGCCATGATGTATGCACTTTTATAATTTAATACTTTTTAAAATAATATTGCAATTTATTACAGACAAGTGGAATTCAACTTTTTACCTACTACGTCTGGAGCGCAATTCCGATTTATTTGAAGACGTTGATTTTCTCCTTTCAAAACCATTTCCTTTTAAAAGGGAGAACTTTTCCAATAACACTCATAAAAACATCTGCGAAATTAAAACCGTAGAATGAATAATTCTCCCTTTTAATCAAAACACTTGGAAGGACAAAATCTGAAGGAATGTCGGTAAATTTCTCTTAGTGTTTCCAAAAGTGTGCAAAGGAGAAGGAAAATTCTTATCCGAACCGGGAATGGAAAAGTACTCTTTTTTGAAAAGAAATCTTTCTAAGAAGAAATTTCAGGAAATTTCTCTCAGTGTTCCCAAATGAGAAAGCTTATACATTTTGGGCCACAGATTACGCCATTCAACATCTTACGGTATGCTAAAAGCTTTGCTAGTAAGAAAAATTGTGGTATTTTTGCTTATAAATATTTACATAGACCTCACTCCAATTATTTCAGACCTTTTTGTCCCTAATCTACCAAGTTTCCAAGCGAAACATCATAGTTTAGGGACAAAAAGTTTGTGGCATAAAAGAAAAGCCCTATTTTTATACGACTGCCTGAAAAAAGGAGTATATTGTTTTCAGGGTTCATGTATGTATGTATGTATGTATGTATGTATGTATGTATGTATGTATGTATGTATGTTAGTTTGTATATTCCACCATAACTTCTATACGCCTGAACCGATTTTGATAAATGAGGTACAATCCCTAGCTTATTCCGGGTGAAATAGGCTAGTAAAATTAAAAAAAAAATTGATGGGGTGACCATGGTCCCGCATTAAAGACTAAATTTGAAAAAAAAACGAAAATAAGATTAACTATATATAATCATGCAATCTAGAAAATAATGAGTAGATTCCAAAAATATTAACACTATAGTTCAATATCTAGAGATTCACAAAAAAATATTTAATAAAAATGTGAATACGATTCTAATTTAACTAGATTAATTTAGATTTTTAACTATTTAGTTTGGCAGGCAGTCGTGTTTTTTAATTTTTATTAATTTTGACTTGTAGAATGTATAAATATGAGCATTGCAAATGAATAGGAAACCTTACCACACTCTTATCCGACTATCGATCGAGCAGTCAATGAAATTCAAATGAAATAATTTATTTGACTACTTTTATATGTAACCAAGCGGTTGCCTGCGACTTCGTCCGCGTACATTTCACGTCCGCGAATTGAGCTTCTTGTCTCTTAATAGGGATGATGACAACTCAATCAAATCAGCAACTCTTTATCAAACTTAAAGACGCACTTCTACATATTATGGAAGTTGTATGAAATTCACAGTTGTGACGTCATCAAGTTTCAACGCACTTTTTTTCTTTAATCTATATTTTGAAATGGTTAACAAACATAAAACTAACTGAGGATGTGAATTTTAGGTCTTTTGGAAGCCCCTCTCTCTATATAATAATAAATCAGTTAGAAATAATTTATTTTTGATAATATATATGTTGCATATATCAAAAATAAATTATTTACAGTCACTACACCTATTTTTCTGCCTGCCTCGTTGGTCTAGTGGTTAGCATGTTTGACTGCGGCCGACGAGGTCCCGGGTTCGAATCCTGGGTCGGGCCATAATTAAGTATCGGGCTTTTCGGATTAGAAATTCCCAGTACTAGCCCGGAGTTTGAGAAGTTGGTGGTGTTCCACCCCCGTGCCTCGGAGAGCACGTTAAGCCGTCGGTCCCGGTTATTATCACTAACATGATAATAGTCGTTAAAACCCGCCAACCCGCATTGGAGCAGCGTGGTAAGCTCTAATTCCCTCTCTCCTATGAGAGTGGAGGCCTGTGCCCAGCAGTGGGACGTTAATGGGCTGTAGTGATGATGATGATGACTACACCTATTACAGTCACCATTTGGTATCCATATGGTTACCATATGGTTACAAATCATACTTACCATAGTTGTTCTCATTCTTGGCCATCACATTGGAGAAGCTGTACAGCCAGCGGTACGAGAAGCGGTACACGTAGGTCGGTTCACGGGACCTTAGCGCGTGGACCTGAGCGAGTTTCCCCACATTCGCCGAGAATAGCCGGTCTCCAAGGGCCTGAAGATATAGAATAGGCATGATGACAGTAACCAAGAATCAATGAAATTATGTTTTTTTTTTTTTTTTTTATTGAATATAATACAATAGAACTTAATGTTAGCTAGCCTAACCTAATTACTATATAAATCATGCCCACGTGGAATGGTGGCAAGAATGCTGGCTGCATTTATCTAATGAAATAGGATTCATAGATTATAAAAAACGTATTTATTTTTTTATTTCGAATGAGATTGCTATTTTTTTTTTTTTTTTTTTTTTTTATCCACTACAAGTTAGCCCTTGACTGCGATCTCACCTGATGGTAGGTGAAGATGCAGTCTAAGATGGTAGCGGGCTAACCTGTTAGGGGCATGGTAGTTATATTAAACCCATACCCCTATTCGGTTTCTACACGGCATCGTACCGGAACGCTAAATCGCTTGGCGGCACGTCTTTTGCCGGTAGGGTGGTAACTAGCCACGGCCAAAGCCTCCCACCAGGCCAGACCAGAGAAAATTCGGAAATTATAAATTCCCAAATTGCCCCTGCCGGGGATCGAACCCGGGACCTCCGCACGTTAAGACGACAGCGCTACACACTGCGCCACGGAGGTCGCCAAAAAATTTTGATAAAATAAAACTATAAAATACAGTAATCCGCCATAATGGATTAAACACCAAGAAGCGAATGACGTCACAATTGTTTGTTTTCGAGCTTTGACAATCGCACTATTGTTTACTGCACACTGCACAGAGTACATTGGTGAAAACAATAGTGACGTCACAAACGACGCCATGACATCGGCGAGCGTTTTGACGTGAATTTTAAAATTTAAATTTCAAATGCCAATTTTATCTACGAAACCTTATTTGTCTGCAAAAATAATATATTTTTTCGAATTAGTAGATACTTCCAAACATAATCTGACCATTTCTCAAAATCAGCCATCATGCCTATTATAATAATCAACACAGATGATGCCCGCAACTTCTTTTTTCTTATACATAGGGAATTGATTTGGAAATAGAAAGCAAGAATCGAAAACACAACGTGATTCTCTAGAAAGTGCAAGTATAGGTCTTACAGAACTGTTTCTTTGAATTTTTTATGCATAGGGTCTAGAAATGTATCTGGAAAAAGTTCACTTAGCAGTTTTTCCGCCGACGAAAATGAGCCTTTTTAGCCCATTTTTATGTTGTGGCCAATTCTGTAAAACACAGTCTCTAAACTAAAATATAATGACTTATGTCCCTTTCCGCAGGGAGTATTGTGAAAGGGTTAGCAATATTTTTAATGCTGTCATTTAAGTTTAGTTTAGAAATTGTACACTTTAGAATCAGTCCCATTATAAGCATTTTAAGCTTATTTTACATGGCTCTGAGTGGACTGAGAGTCCAGGGCGCGTTGGGAGCCCTCGTGGCTTTAGTTTTAAGATACCGTAACTAATTATCACTATCATGTTTTATAAGTAAGTAATTTTTAACGTCAATAAGTGTACCTACAGTGTACCTATATTGAACAAATGATATTGAGTATTGAGTATTGTGCACTACAGAATCAGTCCCATTATAAGCATTTTAAGCTTTAACTACATGCTAAAGTGCAATCACACTGTAGAATATAATGCAGTTAAATGTATGATAGTAACCTGAACAAGTTCTGCAAATGTGTCCTGTCCAACTGGTCTGCCGTTCAAATATTGCTGTTTAATTTTTTCAGCAACACTGGCGCGTTGGTCGAGAGGCAAAGTGTCGTTGTACTCGAAGATGTTACTTGCGAGTTCTTCCCATCTTGACTCCAGTTCGGGTAAGATTTTCGGGTCTGCTTGGTAAGCTGTAGAAAAAAAAAATTGATTCTACCCATGTCCGTTATAGACTTCGAAAGCATCCAACCGATGTGCCCTAAACCGGTTTCATTAGAAGGGCAATAATGCGAAGATGGTTTTAGACTACTTTTTTCACTGCTGCAAAACGGTAATCTGCTAAAAGTAAGCAATAGGCCGCTCTGTTGTGTGAAGAATCTGCTGAGCGTAACTTAAGTTTGAGAGAGTTGTCTAATGACTCTTTACTCATGTCACGTTGTGTTTTAGACTACTAAAATTATTTTTAAACTAGATGATATCTGTGACTTTGTTCGCGTGGATAGGGAAGTCAAGTCAAGTCAAATTATTTTAATTCCCGCGGGAACTCTTGAATTTTCCGTGATAAAAGTAGCCTATATCCTTTCCCGGGTTACAACCTATCCTTGAACCAAATTTCATCAAAATCGGTTGAACAGATGTGCCGTGAAAGCGCAGCAGATAGACAGACAGACAGACATACTTTCGCAATTATAATATTAGTATGGGTTTCCTTTTTTGAGCGTAGTAGCACACGCCGGGTCTCCGCTATTTCTGATTAAAAAATTTGATTAAGTACAGCTTCAGTCAGCAATTGTGTTGAATCCTAATTGCGGTTGTCCTTAGGAGAATATAATATGGACATACTAGTGTTTTAAGCAATTCAATTTCACATGCGATAGCGGTTCAAAGCAGCGTCAGGAAACCCTACGCCTGATATAATTCTCTATGGCGCGTAAATGCGAAAGTGCAATTGTTTGTTGGTTTGTCCTTCAATTACGCCGTAACGGAGCAACGGAGCGATATGATTTTTGGCATGGCTATAGTTGAGGGACCCGGAGAGTGACATAGGCTACTTTTTATTTCGGAAAATTAAGGAGTTCCCGCGGGATAAAAAAACTTAAACCACGCGGACGAAGTCGCGGGAATCAGCTTGTAAGGTATATTGGGGCAAAGGAGAAGTTTGAATACAAGAATGGATCGTACCAGCAGCAGGATACAATCCTTCTTCAGAAGTCACGGAGGTGATGAGTGGTACAGCCTGCATGGCACCAGCTTGGCTCGCGGTGTAAGGGTATTGAGTGAGGAACGCGTTCTTCTTTCCTGGTGCTTCCATCGTTGGCGTGAAGATGGTGAACCAATTGACTGTCCAGTCCTTAAATGATTGTCAAATTTATGAAGCTCAACATTAAAAATAATCACCAACTAATATTATAAATATTGGATAGAGTCAGGCGTTACTTTGCGGAAGTTCATGATTTAGCAAGAAAAGATTAATCATTAAAGATTAAGAGTAAATCGACTAGACAATCTTGCATTGTAAAGTCGACATCTCCTGAAGATGCTCCGGTGTCAGGGCGAAACGTGCGTCGAAAATAGTATAAGAGTGTTGTGTGGTGGTGCATGTGAGTGGTGGTGGCATTGCTTGCTTGGGAACTTGGCTTTCTTGCTTGGTTGGGAAGGTAAACGGTGCTTCGCTTGTAACTGCATGCTTGACCATACAGATTTTTTTCTGTTGGCGGATTATAGCAAAATAATTGTAATCTTTTCTTACTCTAATTATAAAGTTGACATAATTACAGTTTGAGGCCCGGACTCCACCAGAGCGGAGATGTGCGGAGAGGTCTGAAGCGGAGACGAAAAGAGATGTTATTCAGCTAGGGTGTATCCACTGAAGCTGTGTGGAGATGCGTATTGGCTAGACTGGAGCGGAGATGTGTACTGGCTAGAGCGGAGATGTCTGCTGGCTAGATCTGCGTGCGGTGAGCGTTGGATGTTGAGATGAACACGGCGCCGATCACAGCACGCCACTCACATCTTCTCTCGTCTCCGTTGCGCGCCGCTCACATCTTCTCTCGTCTCCGTTGCGCACCGCTGACATCTTTTCTCGTCTCCGTTGCGCGCCGCTCACATCTTCTCTCGTCTCCGTTGCGCGCCGCTCACATCTTCTCTTGTCTCCGTTGCGCGCCGCTCACATCTTCTCTCGTCTCCGTTGCGCGCCGCTCACATCTTCTCTCGTCTCCGTTGCGCGCCGCTCACATCTTTTCTCGTCTCCGTTGCGCGCCGCTCACATCTTCTCTTGTCTCCGTTGCGCGCCGCTCACATCTTCTCTCGTCTCCGTTGCGCGCCGCTCACATCTTCTCTCGTCTCCGTTGCGCGCCGCTCACATCTTCTCTGGTCTCCGTTGCGCGCCGCTCACATCTTCTCTCGTCTCCGTTGCGCGCCGCTCACATCTTCTCTCGTCTCCGTTGCGCGCCGCTCACATCTTCTCTTGTCTCCGTTGCGCGCCGCTCACATCTTCTCTCGTCTCCGTTGCGCGCCGCTCACATCTTCTCTCGTCTCCGTTGCGCGCCGCTCACATCTTCTCTCGTCTCCGTTGCGCGCCGCTCACATCTTCTCTTGTCTCCGTTGCGCGCCGCTCACATCTTCTCTCGTCTCCGTTGCGCGCCGCTCACATCTTCTCTCGTCTCCGTTGCGCGCCGCTCACATCTTCTCTTGTCTCCGTTGCGCGCCGCTCACATCTTCTCTCGTCTCCGTTGCGCGCCGCTCACATCTTCTCTTGTCTCCGTTGCGCGCCGCTCACATCTTCTCTCGTCTCCGTTGCGCGCCGCTCACATCTTCTCTCGTCTCCGTTGCGCGCCGCTCACATCTTCTCTTGTCTCCGTTGCGCGCCGCTCACATCTTCTCTCGTCTCCGTTGCGCGCCGCTCACATCTTCTCTCGTCTCAGCTGCGCGCCGCCGGCAGCTTGTGAGCCAGCTCACATCTATGCATCCATCGCGCCATACAAATATGATACATCTCCGCTCAGTGGTATCCACTGAAGCTGAGCAGAAACGAGATGTGGGAATAACGAAATTCTATTGGTTGTTTAAATCACATCTCTCCACTCGTCTCCTCTCCGCTTTGGTCGAGTCCGGGCCTGAGAGCCTTATACATTCTACCAATTAATGATGTATGAATATTTGCTATAAATCATCAAAATTGTAATAAGAAGTCATACAAAATTACAATTAAAAACGAAATAAAATAAAAAATCATATAAATCAACATTAATGTCATATTCCATATAAGATAATCAATTATTGCACTATGAAACCTTTAATTTTCGTCATCATCATCAAATATCATCAAATATCATCAAATATAATGTTAGCTGTTAAGATAAGTTACTAAATTGTTATTATTGTTCACTAATAATATTAATGTTACGACTGAAATTGTAATGTAAAAAATGTAATTTCGTACAAAAAGTAAAGATAAGTTACTAAATTAATTAAGTTAGAAATGCTAATGAGTGCTTGTTTGCTTGCTATACTTTCACGGCTGTTCAAGCGAATTTTACCTTAATGTTATACAGAGATAGATTGGATCGCGGGAAAAGACATGGCTACTTTTTATCCTGGAAAATCAACGGCTTGCCACGGGACCACAAAATACGTAAACCACACAGACAAAGCCATGGGAATTATGGAGCTATCGTTGAAAGTCGTTGAAAGTCAATAACTGTGGTATCCAAATTTAAAATTATAAGAAAATGTTTGGAAAGAAAATATTTTGTGCTTTGTGCTATATAATAATTTCAGTTCATGGAAAAAAGAGAGAAATGAATCGTTGAAAGTCGTTATCGGTGGTACCAAATTTAAATAATAAGATACTTTGAAAATATTTGGTGTTTTGTGTTAATAATATCAGTTCGTGGAATAAAAAGAAATACTGCCAAGCCGGGTGATCGAATTTCCATATTATTATACCAATTCGGATAAGCCGGTATCTAATTTACTTCCGAATCCGAAAATGGATCATGAATTACCGATTTATAGCGAACTATAAAATACTAGATGATGCCCCCGAATTCGTCCGCGTGGATAAATAATTTTACTCCCGCGGACATTCCTCATCATTCTCATTATTCATTCCCTTTCTCCTATGAGTGTGCCTGTGCCCAACAGTGGGACGTTCATGGGCTGTAGTGGTGGACATTCCTCAATTTTCCGGAATAAAAAGTATCCTATGTCCTTCTCCGGGATGCAATAGCATCCTCTATAGCATTAAAAAATCGGTTTGAAAGATGAGCCGTGAAAGCATAGCAGAAAGACAAACAGATAAACAGACTTTCGCAGTCATCTGGTTATAATAATAACAATGGTGTTCTATTTAAAAAAGGTTGCATATATATAAATAAATATAAAACTTACAAACATCTGAAGTTGAGCGTTGACTAAAACTTCCCCAGGCCTGTTCTTCAGGCACTCGGCCATGTCGCGTGTATTCGCGGTGGAACAGCCGACGATAACAGCGAGCGCTTTGGCCTTTTCCAAAGGCTTAATGGAATGTGTCCACGAGGAAAACGCTGAGCCACTGAACGCGATTCCTCGGTGGAATGTATCTGGGAAGGGCACAAATGCATTGAAACAGTATTTAGTTAAAAAACTAACGAAAATTGTTCGAGTCCCGGGTCGGGCCATTACAAGTATTGGATTTTGCTGACAAGAAATTCTCAGTGCTAGCCCGGAGTTAGGAAGTTGGCGGTGTTTCATCCCCATGCCTCGGAGAGCACGTTAAGCCCCCGGTCCTGCACCTGATCTCTCAAATCGTGTCGGATTTTTCGTCCCATCGGGTTATTAGAGTAAAGGAACAGAGAGTACACCTGTGATTGCGCACACACTTGTGCACTATAATATATCTCCCGCGCAGATGGCTAATCTCTCTGAAGATAGGTCTCCGTATCCGAAATTCAGTTCGAAGTTCAGAAACGGTTCTGAGAACTTTCCCCCCTAAGGGGTTGAAATGGGGGTTGGAATTTTACAGGAAGGTTCTATGTTTTTGAAGTTAGAGACTTGAAAATCGACATTTAGGTTATTAGTTTTAACCCTGCCTATGCTATACCTATATTATGTACAGCCTCTACAGATAGGCGTTCTGCAGCGGAAATCAGAATTTGGCGAAGCCGCGGGCGACCACTTGTAATAGATAAATAGAAGTTTATTTCGAGTAACGATAGACTCAGAGGTATTAAACTAAGTATAAGTTTCCTCTGCCCTAAGGTTGCCTGGAAGAGATCGCTATTTAAACGAGGAGGCCGCCCGTTGTGCCGTATCATGGCCGTATTCATTGATATGATTGGTTTTGTCTACAATAAATTACCTTAAATACATTTCCTTGTGTACAATAAAGTATATTTTACTCTTACTTTATATATAAAATTAAAATAATTATAACTAAGTAAACCGTTACTGCACGGTTTTCAGACCAACTGAAATATACAAAAATACGGGAGTAGAATTTTTATCATTGGTACCTCTAGAAAGTGGTGACAGATAATGGTAGTGCACACTAGCGCCACCAGCTGAGCAGCCGGTCAGTGTGATGCTGTCAGGGTTGCCTCCGAACATGATGATGTTATCCCGAACCCACTTCAAGGCTAAGGACTGGTCCTTTAGTCCAGCATTGCCGGGTATCTGATCGTCACCAGTACTCAGGAAACCTGAAATAGAGGAAGTTGTTCACGTATAAGCACCTGCACCATACAATTTTAAGTAATATCTTAGGAGTTATCCCAAAATTAATACACGTTATTACAAAATAATTAAATCCCACCCAAGCCCATACAGCGGCCTATTAATAATTAGTTAAAATAATTCCTACAGGAACTCCTTAATTTTCCGGGATAAAAAGTAGCCGATGTCACCAGGTCCTCAACTATACTCATGCAAAAAATACGTCGATCCGTTGCTCTGTTGCGGCGTGATTGAAGGACAAACCAAAAAACAAACCTACTCGTAGTATTAGTAGTAAATACTAGGTTTTTTAGTATCTAATTACAGCATTACTATATTTTGGTGAATCACCATTAGTGAAGGTGTACCTAAAGTAAAAAGCTCGCATGTAAGTAGGTACTTAAAGGTTAATAGCAAACCCAGTTCGAATAAAGTCATCTTACTTACGTCTTTGCCAGTAGGGTTGTAACTAGTCTCGGCCGAAGCCTCCCACCAGGCCAGACCAGGTCCTTCAGACCAGGTTATTCATCAGATCTTTTCCAAATTTAAATAGGATCAACCTGACAATACGTTCTTTCAATTTTTTTTACATTAAAACGGTTCAGATTTGGCGGAGTTATGTAGTAACATAGCCAAAAAAATTAAATAAAAATTACGCGTCTAATTAAGAACCTCCTTTTTTGAATTCGGTTAAAAAGTGCTTGATGCACTTTGATGTATTTTACGAAAATCTCATAATAAGCGCGCGTTTTGATGTTTAAAAAAAATCTGATGTGACTAGATGTTAAATACCCAATTAGCAGCAATAAAATTAACTTACCTAACGGTCCCAAGCGGTAGTTAACAGTGACAACGACCACATCTCTGTCCATCATGTGGACACCATCGTACTGTCCTCCAGCTCCGTACATGAAGGCTCCACCGTGGATGAAGACAACCACAGGTAACAGGGCACCAGCGTTTGGTTTTGGCGTGTGGATGTTCACGAAGAGACAGTCTTCGCTGCCTGAAAAAGAGGAATGCTAGAGATGAATCTATGGCAGAATGGTTTAGCAAAGGGACCTACCACTACACTCCATTGACGTCCCACTGCTGGGCACAGGCCTCCACTCTCATACGAGAGAGGTAATTAGAGTTTAGACCCACACCACGCTGCTCCAATGCGGGTTGGCGGGCTAGCTAAGGGACAACGTTGCAATATTACATCCCACGATATTGTTTTCTTAATTTCTTTTTTAGATTTGGAAGTCCGTGAACTTTCTTACTTAACATAATTATTTATAACTGAGGTGTTTCTTTAATTTAAAATGGACGCGAACAACATCTAGTGCAAAGCTCGGCATAACCCCATATTTAATTAACAAAGTAAATAAAATTCTTTTAAGTTTTAAAAACATTAACTTTTTTATACGACTGCCTGATAAAAAGAGTATATTGTTTTTATGGTTTATGTATGTATGTATGTATGTGAATTTGTATATTCCACAATAACTTCTATACGCCTGAAACGATTTTGATAAATGAGGTATCGTTAGAATTCCTAGCTTATTCCGGGTGACATAGGCTAGTAAATTTAAAAAAAAATTGATGGGGTGACCATGGTCCCGCATTAAAGACTAAAGTTGAAAAAAAAAAAACTAAAATAAGATAAACTATATAATCATCATCTAGAAAATGATGAGTAGATTCCAAAAATATATAACACTATAGTTCAATATCCAGTGATTCACAAAAAAATAAGATTATAATTTTTAACTTTTTAGTTCGTTTTTTGGCAGGGCAGTCGGGTTTTTTAATTTTTTTAAATTAAGACTTGTTTAACTTCCGTTAACTTATGCCCGTTACATTGGTAATTGATGTCATTTTGTTTGTTTGAATTGTACTTTCGACGTGTAGAACAGGTCGCCGACAAATCGTAGAATCTGCCGTATTACCTATATGCCAGTTAGTCGTAAAGGCTCGTGGCATGACCCTACCAATCGGGACGATTTCGCATTATTCATGCTTGTGACCCAGGGTTATAACGTATTTATGATCGTGACGCTTGACAGACAGAGGTGAGAGGTTATTATGCGGCTGAAGATTTAAAATGTCCACGTCCGAAAGAGAAGTGTGGGTAAAAATGATTTTAATATTTAATGAATTACCACATTTAAGTTTTAAGAAAAGTTAATGGTTCAATTTTGAATTAAATAAATAAATAAAATTACAATTTAATCAGAGTATAACCAGAGTAATCAACATAGCTCAAAAGCGATAGGCGAAGCATTTGTCCGAAGATCCAAAAGACTTTCTGCTCCTACCTTGGACCTCGGACCTTGCACTGGAAAGAGCAGCATGGGCAGACTTAGATGGATAGACAACCAAGAAGAAGCCGTTGCATCAAAGAGGCGCAAGATGGTAGCATTGTGGAAGATTATTAAAGAATTCATCATGGATCTCTATCGGTTCACGATAGCAGGGAGAAGAAGAAAAAGTTACCTATGATTCCATCTTGGACGGGATCGTATTGCAGGCAGGGAGAAAGTACTCTTGTGGCGTCCCATTCTCCCGGCCAAGGCTTTGCGGGTTGCGGCTCCTAGAAAGAAAAGCTTTCCTTTAACATAAATAAAGTAGTTTATATCTTGACATTATTTAGAAGTTGAATTTTTGAAGTTTTCCTCAATGTTTGGGGGGATGGCATCACTGAAGGACGTCGAACAGAGTCACGAGCGAAGCGAGCGTGAAACGCGAAATACATTAAAATATTTAAGCATACGTAATCAAAATTCCTTTCTCCGAGGATGTCTACGTCATAAAAGCTGTCTATGTACCAAATTTCATTGATAGACCAACTTTAGACAGTCAATCAGTCAGTCACCTTTTCCTTTTAAATACCTAATAATTTGATTAATTAATCTAATGAACCTCACACGCCGATAACCTTCTAGCACATGCCGATAAGCTGATATTTGTTATTTTGTAAACAAAATAATATGATAGATGGATTTTAGTTTGTAAAAAAAAGCGTTTATTTATAATAAAGGACTTGACCGGTGCTTAAAGAGGAAAGCGGACGCTCAAGATTTAAACAATAAACGTACTGTTTTTTTTGTCATTTGAACCCTGACCTTATTTGGAATAATAAATCCATAATAATTTCGTTTTGAATTTTTAAACCTTACTGTAAAAACGGAAATCCTGTGCATTGTCCCGAATCGGAGGGCAATTACTGGTCATGTCCTTTAAACTTAATATGTCAAATCTGTATCTACAGCACAATTAATTAGTGGCTGGTGTAAATGAACTCGTATCTCTGAAAGTATAAGCTATCGCAATGAACCCACATCACCTTCAGCCCTTTTATCGTCGTCATACATTCAAAAACAAAATTAAGCTATGCTTATAATGGGTTATTGGTAAATATTATTCAGTCTAGTTAATTGCAAAACAGAAAAATATCGCATCGTTACAATACAGATAGAGCATAGTCTATCTATCTGTCTGTCTGCTACGCTTTCACGGCCCATCTGTTCAGCAGATGTTGATTAAATTCAGTAAAGGGATACTTTGCATTCCGGGGAAGGACTAGGCTACTTTTTATCCCGGAAAAATAAAGAGTTCCCGAGGATATCAATAAACCGTAATCCACGCGGACGAGGTTGCGGGCATCATCTTATTCAAAATAATTACTAGTTGTAAAACTTATTCTAAATTAATATTCCGACCTTCGGATCATTCCCATTATAGGCCTCGTTGGCTCGCTTCATTATTTTTTGGGTGATATTATACTCAATTTTTGATAAAACCCCTCAAAATAATAAGTGTAATTAAAAAAAAAAGTGTGGTGTCGTGGGACACCAGATAGGAAGTTCCTTAATTATTTTATTATTAATTTCAAGTTCATGGAGGTAAAAAGATAATAATTATTCAGGTATAAATTTTTTATTGAAGTGAAAGCTTCTTTAGCTGCGTTGAGCACATTTTGATAGGGTGTAAATCATGACTATGCATCGACATTGTTCGCGTCTTAAATATAAATATACTACATTCGTAATTATTTTTAAGAAAAGTATTAAGAAGGGTATTAAAAAAAGGTTAGCAATATATTTAATGCTGTCATTTTAGTTTAGTTTAGAGATTGTGCACTACAGAACCCCAACTTACACTATCACTGGCTGGTGACATAATAATAATTATTACTAGGAATTTGTTAGCTATTTTTGAACAAGAAGTATACAAAAAAATGAAAACCATCAAGATACGCAAAAGGCCTTATGGTCGGCGAATCTGTTACTTACAATCGCATCATTTTGAGTGCAGTAAAACAGTGTTATCGCTATTTTTATATAAATAAGTTTGAAGTAAGTTATAAGTAAGTTTTAGGTTGCCTGAAAAGAATCATTTAACTGATAAGATCGTACTTTGTTTCTAGTATATTCTTTAATTTCTTTGTATACTTAGTAATAAATTAATATATATAAAAAATATATAAAATAAACGGAAAATCCATGAATGGCATGATTAAAATCATTTCAACCCGCCACCGGCTTACAGGTCGGTAGGACATAGTCCACCGCATTGGTTGGAGGATTGGCATACGAGATAACTTTGAGAAGATTATAGAGAAGGTAAGCAGGACACTTTTATTACTGGATGCACGTTGTTTTCCTTCACCTTAAATAGGTTAGTTTCTTAAAATGCACATAGCTCTGAAAGGTGCATGATCTAGAGATCGAACCCACGATACCGACTAGGTCTCACCGCTAAAATTATCTAACTTAAATGATTAAAATCATTACTTACTCGAAATCTATATTTTCCAATGGGCGGTCGGGCATAGGGTACCCCCAAAAAACTCGCAAAACTTCTGCCATTTGTGGAAATTCTCCATGTTCCCTGCAAAATACCGTTGGCTACACGTACTTTAGGACCTTGGGTTGCACTTTGAACTCTCACAATAGCAACTAGTAGAAAAATCGATAGTAGTTTTAACAACGCCATCTTAAAATAAAAAATCGTGCGCCTGCGCCGATCTTTGGCGCGAGATTGAATTATAACTGCTGGTGGTAACTTTTATAATCTTTGTGTCACTTGTTAAATATTATTATCTGTCTTTGGGCGATAATGATACCGGTTTCGTACTAATAATGTTTGTTAAATTTTTAATAGACCCATTAGTTACCTGTTACTTTATTTATTAACTAGCGATCCGCCCCGGCTTCGCACGGGTAGCACTAATAATCATAATAATCTATGCCCAATATAGCCAGTGGACAGTGGGCAGGTTTTACATTTTAATATTACATTTTAAGAGTACGCCCCGCCCTCACTATACCTGCCACTGCCACCAGCCCTCAGATTATAGGTATTTAATTTGATAGACTAAAAAAATATTAGAATTTATTAAGTCGTCACGTTGATTGCTGTTAAATAAATTCTTACGCCTTCATAATTTTTAATAGCAATCAATGTGACGTGAGTAATTGCTAATATTTTATTACAGTATGTATGTTCATAACGTCTTTGAGAGGTGATACCTAGTTAAAAGCGATGAATAGCATCAGTTCTTATACTGTTTACAGAGGTACTGCGCATATTTTAATACTGTACAAGAATTAGCCTTTCTAGTTATGGTTCATTTTTGGTAACCATAAACCTTCTTTGGGCGGCCATATCTAGCGAAAGGCCTATCCGCATGCGGGCAGACTTTCACTTTTGTCATCAGTGAAGAGCCCTATACCCACCTAATACTGATTCAGCCTTCCTGGCGACAGTAACTAAAAGTTCAGCTATCTCCTTTAATATGAGCACCGGCCGCAGTCCCTTGCACGTTACATTATTTCTATGATATCTCATAAGATATTAATCTAAATTAAATGGTGTAAAGGACAAATTTTATCTTAATTAAAATATACTTGAGATGAATAAAATATTTATTTTGATTGTATCGGTAAACACTGTCGGTAAACACCTTCGTAAATAAAACATTAGTATAGACCAAAATTTGAAAATCATAAAAATGGTTATTGTGAGTCAACCTCAAAAGATAGATATATGCTATCGCGACTTTTTCTTTTGAAGTTTTTGAGAGGACAATTCCACCATACATTATTTTCGTATAACTTTAACTATTTACGCAGCGCACGGCACGTAAGCTCTCACAAGAGAAGATTTTTTCCGACTTAGTTCACATTATTACAATTTTCGTAAGGACCTCTATATAAAAAAAAAATAGCCTATGTTACTCGCTGATAATGTAACTATCTAAAGGTGAGAGAATTTTAAAATCAGTTGATTAGTTTTTGAGTTTACCCATTACAAACAAAAAAAACAAACTAACAAACAAATCTTTCCTCCTAATAATATTAGCTTAGACTAATAATTAATATGACAATATGATGCCCTCGACTTAAGGATAAAACCGCAACTAATTTAACTACTTGCGATCATTGTGGTTTACAAACTATTATTACATATACTATAATTTTATATATTAGTAATTAGCTGTAATTTTTAACGAAAGTGTAGATTTGGGCACCTTCCCGAGTTTAATGAAACATGGCAAACTCATTCCTTTATTTAAGCCGGGAAGTAAAAACGATCATAATAGTTACAGGCCTATTTCAATCTTACCAACTCTCAGTAAGGTTTTTGAAAAAAATATTTTGAATTAATTATTAAATCACATTAACACAAATAGCTTACTGCATCCCGAACAGTACGGCTTCACTAAAGGTCGTAATACAACTGATGCGGGTGCTAAACTTTTAAAACATATATACGATGCCTGGGAGTGTTCACAGAATGCTTGCAGGTGGCTTCTGTGATCTATCTAAGGCATTTGATTGTGTTGATCACAAATGTTTATTGCTGAAATTAAGCCTCAGAAATGTTGCACTCGATCTCATTGCTTCTAATCTAAATGATAGAACTCAGAGGGTATTCATAAACCACGTGAAGTAAGAAGGCTCAACTGCATTAATGGATAGTGAATGAACTAGAATTTTAATTCGCTATAATCCGCCACAGTAGACAAATCTGTGTGGTACAGTGACTGTCTTTCACCTGCAGCATGCGACACCCACCACCCAGCAATTCGCACAGGCACAACACCACACCACACAAATCCTCCAAATCACTCTCAACGTACGTTTCACTCCGACACCGGAGCATCTTCAGGAGATGTTGACTCGACAATGCACGATTGTGAAGTGACTATCGTATCGCAAGTTCCGGCTTATATACCTTTTTGGCATGGCTCATACTGAAGCCCCGCCCCCTCCCCTATTACTGTATAAATTGAGTAAAGGTGAATTTGATACGTTTATTTGTTCATTTAGCAACTCAAATCCTTTATTATTGTGTTTAATTATTTCTAATTGCTCCCAAACGCACATTCGAAACCCTTTATTACATTTATGCAGGATTTTATATGAATGGTTATTGCCCACCTTATGTCCACTGTCCAAAAGATGTTTAGCGAAGTGGGACCTTTGTGGTTGATCGTTCCTATAAGCAGACATATGTTCCTTATAGCGCGTCTCAAAATTGCGTCCAGTTTGACCAACATATGTGGCACCACATTCAGGACACTCAAGCTTATAAACACCCGATTTTTGATGATTCTTTAATTTATCTTTTCCATTGCAAATCCTCCGAAGTGTATTATTTGTCCGGAACGTTGAGTGTCCTGAATGTGGTGCCACATATGTTGGTCAAACTGGACGCAATTTTGAGACGCGCTATAAGGAACATATGTCTGCTTATAGGAACGATCAACCACAAAGGTCCCACTTCGCTAAACATCTTTTGGACAGTGGACATAAGGTGGGCAATAACCATTCATATAAAATCCTGCATAAATGTAATAAAGGGTTTCGAATGTGCGTTTGGGAGCAATTAGAAATAATTAAACACAATAATAAAGGATTTGAGTTGCTAAATGAACAAATAAACGTATCAAATTCACCTTTACTCAATTTATACAGTAATAGGGGAGGGGGCGGGGCTTCAGTATGAGCCATGCCAAAAAGGTATATAAGCCGGAACTTGCGATACGATAGTCACTTCACAATCGTGCATTGTCGAGTCAACATCTCCTGAAGATGCTCCGGTGTCGGAGTGAAACGTACGTTGAGAGTGATTTGGAGGATTTGTGTGGTGTGGTGTTGTGCCTGTGCGAATTGCTGGGTGGTGGGTGTCGCATGCTGCAGGTGAAAGACAGTCACTGTACCACACAGATTTGTCTACTGTGGCGGATTATAGCGAATTAAAATTCTAGTTCATTCACTATCATGGACTTCCGCAAAGTAACGCCTGCTTCTATTCAATGCATTAATGGATGTCCCACAAGGCTCGATCTTGGGTCCTTTTCTATTTTTAGTGTATATAAATGACTTACCATATCACGTCAATAATGTCTGTGACATTGTATTATTTTCTAACGACACATCACTTATTTCATCAATTTTGACAATGTAAACCATGCAATATCACACGTATCATACTGGTTTATTGTCAATAATTTGTCACTGAATGCAAAGAAAACCGAGTGCTTAGAGTTTGTTTTACCTAATGTAAAGAATATCGCTAAGAAACACTAAAAATGGAGAACTCCACAGTTTTCTTAGGGGTGCGTATAGAGACACTAGCCGGAAAACTTAGCTCGGCTGCTTTTGCTGTCAGGAAAATTAGACAGTTTACCGATATTGAAACGGCTAGGCTTGACTACTTTGCCTACTTCCACAGTGGCATGTCATAAGGCATTTTATTGTGCGACAGAGCAGCTGATATCCAAACAATTTTTATATTACAGAAAAGAAACATCCTTTCTATTTATAAACTCGGATCACGCGAATCAGTTCGTGAAAAATTGAAAGGGATTGGTATAGGTACTTACGGTGCCTTCACAATACATTTACAATAATTTAGTGTTTGTCAGGCGGAACATTAATCTTTATAAGCAAATATAAGTGATACTCATAATCGAAGAAACCGCCATAAACTTGTAACTGCGTCATATCGTGTGCGCAAGGTGCAGAAATCCTTTGTGGGGTCGAGTGTACGCTTTTATAACATGGTTCCCAAAGAGTTTCTAGATTTGCCATTACATAAATTTAAAGACTGTGCTAAACAGCATCTGTTCGGTCGAGGTTATTACACTATCAATGATTTTCTGAATGACAAAGTTACATGGAAGCAACCGGCCTCGCACCCAGTGACCCACAAGTCAGTGTAATACTTGTATCATTGTAACCTCTTTATTTTTTTGAAGAAAAGAGCAACTTTTGAGTTTCTTGCCGGCTCTTCTCAGTAAAATCAGCTTTCCGAACTGGTGGTAGAGTCTTAACGTTTCATAAGTGGCACAAGTTGTCCTAAATGAAATAAATAAATCACTTATCATTTATCATAAATTCGAGAGTGTGTTGATTATTTTGTCCTTCAAACACGCTGCAAACAGAGCAAAGGATCGACCTGATCGCATATGCGGGTATATTAATAAAAAGTTCCCGTGGGAATTTAAAAACTTATTTCACGCCATCTAAGTCGCGGGCATCAGCTAGTTTATAATTATTACTAAGAAACGGATGTTTCCTATGCACTTGCAAATTTTTGATGTAATTGAATTGAAAATTTGTATGTAGTGTTGGTAATGTTGGAATTTGGGTGCAGATTTTTGAGATAGGAAATGATGACTCGACAATGCATAATGTCTTACCATCAGGTGGGATCGCAGTCTAGGGCTAACTTGTAGTGGATTAGAAAAAACTCTTATACACTGTATAAGAGTACAGTATCACACATAGATTTGTCTGCATTGGCGGACTAAAGCGAATTAAATCTCTTGTTCCTCGAATTCCATGTAGGAAACTAATCCAGGTTTTGAAATCTTCTCAGTAAGAAGATTAAGCCAGTTTTGTTAGGACCCGCATAACGCCTCACCCGCTACCCCTATAGCAGCAAAGTTTTTTGCAATCTATGCGAAAATCGTAAGCCCTTTGGCTGAGCTCTTTGAAGTTGATGCCAGCTTTGGACTCGAGATTTTGTATTTTACGACAAAGTACCTTTTGATAGGCACTGTAATGCTGAGATCGGTGATAGGATATAGATCTTATCTGTACGCAATTTAACTAGGCAACCTATACACGATATGTCAATGAGTATGGCTATCATTTATTTCTTATCACAAATAAATAACAGATGAGGGTATAAATTTCATAAACGAGATTTCCTACTACTAGTGGATAAGACATCCGAACTCCTTTACTTATACATCCTACTCTATGCTCCTTTAAGATGTCGCGGGTTTAATCCCGGGCACGCAGCTTCAACTTTTCGAAGTTATGTGTGTTTTAAGGAAAACATCGTGAGGAAACCTGCATGCCAGAGAGTTTTCTTCGAGACAAGAAATTCTCAGTACTAGCCCGGAGTTAGGAAGTTGGCGGTGTTTCATCCCTGTGCCTCGGAAAGCACGTTAAGCCGTCGGTCCTGATCTCTCTCCAGTCCCATCGGAGTATGACAGGAAAGGAACAGAACTTTTTGATAGGTACTGTAATGCCCAGATCGGTGATAGCCTAGTGCTTAAGACCCCCGAACTTGTGCACTATAATATCTCCCGCGCAGATGGCTAATCTTACATGCACAGTTGTGGTCGAAATTCAGTCGGGAGGACATTATTAATACTGTGAACAAAACTATTATTTATTAACACTGTGAACAACAGTTATATAACATGTTACATGAACAGGAACCACCCCTATAATATTTAGACCCGTCCCTGAGATATCTCCTTTCCCATGTCTCCATCAAGCAGGCAAAGTTTCAGAACAAAACATAACTTGTCGCTAACTTTGCCCCAGCAAGTTGTGAGTGAGAACAAGATTAGCATAAGGCACGTAGGGGCTGTCAAACTTAGTCACAACAATTAATGATAATATTATAACAAAAGCTAGTAACAGTTCTCGTAGGCATTACTAAAATAAATATGACGACCTCCATGGCGCATTGTTGAGCACTGTACCCTTAGTAATACGTTTCACTAAAGTGAGGTGAAAGTGAGCTCCTCCATACATCTACAGCCAGCGCTCCAAGCGGAAACATGGTGAACAAAAAGGTCACCGAGTCATTCCCACTCCAAGTGAAATTCGATGAGACAGATCGAGATTATAACTCGCCAAACGTACAAAAAATACGATATGACTTATGTCATTTGCTATTTTGGCATTCCGAATGTTACTTTTCACACGGATTGACATAAAAAAATGCGAGAATGACGTCATTTTCACATTCGATGGCGGATTCGTAACTCACCGAAAATATTAGCTTACACTTGACGTGGTGAGCTCTCACGTCGATCAATCGTATTTGCAATGTTAAAACCGGGAGTAAGCGTACTGTTGTCTTATCCTACAGAGGACCCCGGGTTTGATCTGTCGGGGATCGAACCCGGGGTCCTCCATTTATTAGCAACACTAAATGTGATAAAAGCGAAGCTGTCACCAGCTGGTCAGATAAGTTTGTAGGACTATAGTTAACATTAGATTTAATTGGGAGATGACATCTGACGATAGATCAATTGTATACTACCTCCCTGACGACCTCCCTGGCGCATTTTTGAGCGCTGTTGCCTTAACCTGGGATGTCACGGGTTCGATGCCCGGCAGGGTCAGTTTGGGAATTTATAATTTCTGAATTTTCCCAGGTCTGGCCTGGTGGGAAGCGACCCTACCGGCAAAGACGTGACGCCAAGCGATTTAGCGTCCCGGTACGATGCCGTGTAAAAACCGAATAGGGGTATCGGTATAATATAACTGCCATGCCCCAAACAGGTTAGCCCGCTACCATCTTAGACTGTATCATCACTTACCATCATTTTGGTTCCCGCGGGAACTCTTTTATTAATCTCACTCTCTGCATCGTATTCCACATTGCTGAGGGTCGTGACACCCTTTTCATTAATCACATAATGCCAGAGGTTTTCTTGGGATAATGATGATAATAATAAATTAATAATTATGCGTTATTCCAGACCAAAATCCATATCCGTGCCAAATTCCATTTAGATCCATTCATCCGTTCGGGCGTGATTGAGCATCAAACATCCACCTATCCATCCATCCAACCAAACTTTTTCATTTATAATCTATATTATAAAGAGGCTATCTATGTAACCCGGATGAGTTTGTTGTGGGCTCTTCTCAGACCAGGCCGCGTTTGGAACCCTCGTAGCTTTAGTTTTAAGATACCGTTACCGATTATCACCATGATGTTTTATAAGTAAGTAATTTTTAACGTCAATAAGTGTACCTACAGTGTACCTATATTGAATAAATGATATTGAGTATTGAGTATTGAGGTAAAGTTTGTGAGTTTGTTCGTTGTAGGGGGTAATCTCTGGATCTACTGAACCGATATTGAAAATTCTGGTACCAATAGAAAGCCACATTATTTGTGAGTGTCATCTTACTAATATTATAAATGCGAAAGTTTGGATGGATGTATGGGTGTCTGGATGTCTGGATGTATGGATATTTGTAACTCAATCACGCCCCAACGGCTGAACGGATTTGGCTGAAATTTGGCATAGATTTTAGTCTGGAATAGTTTTTATCCCGGAAATACACATACTTTTTATCCCGAAAAATTAAAGAGCTCTCGCGGGAACCAAAAAACCTCAAACCACGCGGATGAAGTCGCGGGCATTCGCTAGTAGGCTATATATTATCCCGAAAAATTAAAGAGTTCCCGCGGGAAACAAAAAACCTCAAACCATTAGGGAGTTCCTTTGGGAATTAAAAAATTATTTCACGCGGACGAAGTCGCGGGCAAGTCTGCTAGTATTAGGTAAAAGTAGATAGATTTCGTGCTAATAGCACGTATCAACTATTACCTATTCTGTGCTATTACCATAGGATACTAAATAGATATGTCACCGTAAGATTGTAAAAACCGTTAGATTATAATCTAACTCGCGAAATTCTAAACTGTCGAAAGATTAGAATTTAACGCATTATTTTCCGGTAGATTGTAATCTGATAAGTATTTAAACCCGATAAAATCAAGTAAGTAAGTAAGTAAATGTATGTCGAACCCTAACCTAACCTACAAGAAAGAGACAAGAAAACGTAAATAAAATGAATATTTCAAAAATTTACACTCCGTACATTGAACAGTTTACAATCTTTCGACAGTTTAGAATTTCGCGAGTTAGATTATAATCTAACGGTTTTTACAATCTTACGGTGACAGATATAACATTCATCCTCGTAGTGTGTTGAACATCGTCAGATATCGTCTTACAGTATTATTATATAACTGTGTATAGTACCTAGTATATACTTATATAAGTCACCGTTAGATTGCAAAAACCGTTAGATTGTAATCTAACTAGCGAAATTGTAAACTGTCGACAGATTGTGAACCGTTCAATGTTGTGAGTGTAAATTTTTGAAATATTCATTGTATTTACGTTTTCTTGTTTCTTACTTGTAGGTTAGATTAGGGTTTGACATAAATAATCAGGTAGTGCCCAACACTTAGGTTTTGACGGGCTAATATACCTAACAGATTACAATCTACCGAAAAATAATGCGTTACATTGTAATCTGTTTACAATTTCGCTATTTAGATTACAATCTAAAGGTTTTTGCAATAATACGGTGAGATATATATTCCACTTCGCGAGTTATGCGAAAGAGATTCAACAACCGGAAATTAAAAATACGTCTCGGAAAATATACGTAGGTATTGTACCTACAATTTTATCAATTTGTTACGCAGGCGGCTGGCATCCTGGATACAGGATGCTTTTACTCCTGATCAACAAATATTTAAGAAAGAAAGAAAGAAAACATATTTATTCACAAATGGTGTTACAGACAAACATCTGTCATACATAGCTGTACACACAAATGTATGTTTGTCTATGAACACCACCCGGAATGGGTGTACAGCACAGCCGTGTGTCCGGCATTATACATACAAATGCATGCATGTTGCCGGACGCTGATTTCTTACGGGAGTTATCAAACAAGTGAAATTAATTTAACGAATTAAAAAATACGACTGCCCTGCCATATTATTTTTGGAGTTTACCTCCTTATGAAGCGATTTGCATATGTAGCCTTTGGAATCTTATTCACATTTTTTATTAAATGATATTTTTTTTGTGAATCACTGGATATTGAACTATAGTGTTATATATTTTTGGAATCTACTCATCATTTTCTAGATGATGATTGTATAGTTAATCTTATTTCCGATTTTTTTTTTCAATTTTGGTCTTTAATGCGGGACCATGGTCACCCCATCAATTTTTTAAAATTTTTTACTAGCCTATGTCACCCGGAATAAGCTAGGGATTTTAACGATACCTCATTTATCAAAATCGGTTCAGGGGTATAGAAGTTATGGTGGAATATACAAACTCACATACATACATACATACATGAACCCTGAAAACAATATACTCCTTTTTTCAGGCAGTCGTATAAAAAATAACTAAAATAACTTTATTAATAAAAGGTTGCCTGAAAGAGATCACTCATAGTGATAAGGCCGCCTTTACACCGTAACAAGTTGTAAATTCTGTCACGATTCGTTTTAATTCTGTTCTGTGTTTGTGTGTAATAAAGTATTTTTACTTACTTAAATTCAATTTAAAATATTTTTTTATTCAAATAAACTTTAAAGTGAATCTACTGGCACTGGTTAATCCACACTAATATTATAAATGAGAAAGTGAGTCTGTCTGTCTGTTTGCTACGCTTTCACGGCCCAACTGTTCAACCGATTTTGATGAAATTTGGTACAGGGATAGGTTGTATCCCGGAGAAGGACATAGGCTATGCCGGGATATATTTTATTCTGGAAAATCAAGGAGTTTCCGCGGGAATCAAAAAACCTTATTCCACGCGGAAGAAGTCGCGGCCATCATCTAGGTGACTAGTAAAAACATTAATATTTGTATTGGCTTGCGTTGTCGCTTTAAACGAATAGTAGGTAGGTATGCTTTCTAATTAAAATAAGTACTAGATAACGCCCTAGACTTCGTCCGTGTGGATTTAAGTTTTGAACCATCCTGTGGGAACTCTGAATTAATTTTCTGCGACAGATGAAAATGAAATGAAATGAAAATATACTTTATTGTACACCATACATAAAATACACATTAAACAAATACAAGAAATTATGAAAAACTGTACAATAGGCGGCCTTGTCGCTGAACGATCTCTTCCCAGGCAGCCTAGAAAAGGATATAATAAAAGAAAATTTGAATGAGGGTACACACAAGGTAGGTAATACAATTAACGAATAAAACACTTATACAAAGATAGGAAATCTAAAGACTATTATAATATATAATAGTCAAATCTGTACATATAAAATACATATAATACATAGATAAATATACATACGTACACATACAAAATATACACACAACTTAAATGTTTAACAAATAATAGAAAAAATATTTATTTTAAAAATATATATTTTATATATATTTTGATATAAGTTTTCTATAGGAATTGTATACACAAAACTAAGGAGCCAAAAAAAAAAGCGCTTTTTTGCGTGATTCTTAAAAATAGGCAACGATTTTGCCTGCTTAATATTAAGAGGGAGAGAGTTCTAAAGATGAACAGCTTTAATCGAAAAGGACTTGGAGTAGAAAGCAGTGCTATGAGAAGGAATTCTAAGAATTAGATTATCCTCAGAGCGGAGAGATCTACCCGAGTGAGAATCACCGAGAAACTCAAACCGTTCAGATAAGGGCCTCTTTCCTTCCCCAGGATGGAACCTATTTCTGAGTCTGTACCTCATCATAATAGGTTGAAAAGGTGGGCCGCGAATGCGTAGCAAACAGACAGACATTATTTTGTATTTATAATAGTAGTATTGTAGTATATTTTACATTTATAAAAGGGAAAAGGTGATTTACTGATTGACTGACTGATCTATCAACGCATAGCTCAAACTCCTGGACGGATCGGGCTGGAATTTGGCATACAGATAAAATTATGACGTAGGTAGGTATCCGCTAAAAAAGGATTTTCGAAAATTGAAGAGTTTAAAATTGAGGTTTGAAATATGAAAATCAAACTTTTCGTGAGCGAAGCTGCGGGCAAAAGCTAGTCTACAATTATATCGGAATACCTATACTTTTTTCCGTGCTGACATGATAAAATTATACTTCTATCTTCTATCTCTCCCGAAGACGATTACAGTTTACATGCAGCAGTACGCCAGATTATGCTGTCCTAATCACACTTTTAGAGTTACTTTTCTGATATAATATTATTCCACTACAGCCTATTAACGTCCCACTGCTGGGCACAGGCCTCCACTCTCATAGGAGAGAGGGTATTATATAATATTATTATTATTATTTATTTATTTTTAAATTAGTCACTTTTTGAATTCGGACTACGTCCCACCACTATAATTTCTCCCCGCCACATTGAATCCTGTCTAGTGTCATTACGTATTTTTGTGTCGTCCGAGTAACACATCGCTCAAAAATAAAATGGGAAAAAGAAAACGTGACATAGTTGAAAGAGTGTTAAAAAAATTAGCTAAAAGAAGGAGGAGAATCAGGTCATCATCATCATCATCTTCGGCATCCAACGATTCATCCGACCATGAACGCCATGATAATTCATTGTCACGCGATAACCATAGATTTTCCAGATTATTATGCGGCTTTCAGAATTTTAATTATGTTACGTATAAACTGATAAACACTAGTTACAATAACGTCAATCCCCCAGGACCTCGTTACGCCATGTTGGTGTGATCGTGCGATCATTGATTACATTTCGTCGGGTAACAATGGACGTGGTATCGGGATGTCTCTAAAGGGTTCGAATTAATTAATGTCACTGCTACCGCTGGAGCTTGGATTTCGTTATGGAATGAACAGTATTTCCTAGAAAATTTAGATTTTAACGGTTTCAATACGCTGGAGGTTGAAATTTTGCTTTAATTAGAGGATTTCTGAACTTTACCTGTTAGTATTCTTGTAATCTTAATATAGGTAGGTACTAAATGATGCCCGTGACTTCGTCCACAAAAGCAAAAGCTCCAGTCACTGCCACCGACAGCTCCAATCACCAAACCAAAAACTTTTCCCACCAACAACTTACGTTCTTAGAAATAAGATCAAATGTTATAGTTTACAGAAAATAAATTAATTTCCATTTCAATTTCAACTCCGGCTGATACAACCAAAAGCTGCGCCCGACTTGCCATAATTGTTTTCACAATAAAAGATCTAAAAAAAGATCTTAAGACCTAAAGGCTCCTAAGACAGTTTCCCTGTATCTCCAGAAGAGTGCAAGGGCTGTCTTATTACTTAATCAATATATCTTACAGACATCAATCTCTTCTTTGGAGAAACGAAAAAATTTGCGCGGGACAGTGTTAAAATAACTGAAGGTACCAGGAAATCTATACTAATATTATAAATGCAAAAGTTTAGACAGATGGGGATGGATGGAAGGATGGCTGGATGTTTGTTACTCAATCACGCCAGAACGGCTGATCGGATCTGGATGAAATTTGGCACAGATATAGATTATAGTTTGGAATAATACACAGGTTACTTTTCATCCTAGAAAATTAAAGAGTTCCCGCGGGAACCAAAAAACCTCAATCCACGCGGATGTAGTCACGGGCATCAACTGCTCGTTCCTTAGAAATCTGAACTTGGTTCAGATTCGATGAAGCTATATAATATTATGGCCTCTTTCTCCGTAATTCTCCGTTATATATTCTCCGTTAGGAGGAAAATAAAAGAAAGAAAGAAAAGGAGAAGAACAAAGGTTACTTCTCTTTCTTTCTGAAGTTGTTTTAAAAGTTAAAAACTAAAATGACAGCATTGTGTGTTATTCCAGTATACTTTTTATCCCGGAAAATTGAAGTTCCTGCGGTAATAAAAAAAGATCCAGGTAACTAACGCGGGCATCAGCTAGTATTACGTATTTATTTAGGCTACCTATATAGTCACAACTTTGCCCACTGAGACCAGACATTAAATTAGCATAGGAGAGTGAAATATTGTTATGTGGCGCACAACAACCTATTGGCACAGTTTGGTTTGGCGCAACCACAAGCGCAACGTTGAATTTATTTTAACCAACGCGACGTTAGCAAAATTGAATGTACCTACCTAAAATGTCTACTATGTAAAATGCCACTAATGAAAATATTTGTTTTAATGAATTCTGTAATTCCTGACTCGGTATGCGTTTTGGCATTGCTGGAAGCATACCGAGGATATTATTTAATAAATCAATAAATCCACTACAGCCCATTAACGTCCCACTGCTGGGCACAGGCCTTCACTCTCATAGGAGAGAGGGAAATAGGGCTTTAACCGCTATTATCATGTTAGTGATAACAACCGGGACCGACGGCTTAATGTACTCTCAGAGGCACGGGGGTGAAACACCGCCAACTTCCCAACTCCGGGCTACTACTGACAATTTCTAGTCAGAAAAACCCAATACTCCATTATGGCCCGACCCGGGACTCGAACCCGGGTTCTCGTCGGCTGCAGTCGAATGTGCCAGCCACTAGACCAACGAGGCAGTTGAACGTAAAATGCAGCCTGATAAATGTAAAACTGCGTCGAAAAAAAAAATATTGCGGTGCACATCGTGTTGTGCGAAATTGTTTTGTCGCAGGGTACAATTTATTTTCGCCAATTCACTGTGAACATATACGGACCACACATTTTTTGGGTTCCGTAGTCCACCACCACCACCACTATAGCCTGTTGACGTCCCACTGCTGGGCACAGGCCTCCACTCTCATAGGAGAGAGGGAATTAGTAGCTTAGACCCACCACGCTGCTCCAATGCGGGTTGGCGGGCTTTAACGACTATTATCATGTTAGTGATAATAACTGGCATCGACGGCTTAACGCGCTCTCCGAGGCACGGGGGTGAATATCATCATCATTAATGAAACAATATTAGTTTAAGCGTTGGCATTATGGCCCCTGATCGTAATGCCCTCTATCCTTTGATAATTCTCCTATTCACGGATAGAGATTGTAACAAAGATAATACATAATAGGCCATTATAGTACTGCAAGTTTTATTGCTAGTGGATACATCATAGCAAGTATAACACATACATAGTATACGTACTGACTGATATAGCGATCGGCTTTTGTGAAGGCTTCTTGACCCAACTTGGGCGTATCTAATTGCCCAGCCTAGTTTAAAACTGGAATAGAAATATTGTTTACGCTTTACTTATTATTTTAAATATACCTTTGTCTTTGTCAGAGGACAGAAAATAGCTTTATATTCATCGAGAGTCGGGATCGAGTTTGCTAGTTAAACGATATCACTATCACTACAGCCTATTAACGTCCTACTGCTGGGCACAGGCCTCCACTCTCCTCCTAGGAGAGAGGGAATTAGAGCTTAGACCCACCACGCTGCTCCAATGCGGGTTGGCGGGCTTTAACGACTATTATCACGTCAGTGATAATAGCCGGGACCGATGGCTTAACGTGCTCTCCGAGGCACGGGGGTGAAACACCGCCAACTTCCTAACTTCGGGCTAGTACTGGGAATTTCTAATCCGAAAAATCCAATACTTAATTATGGCCCGACCCGGGACTCGAACCCGGGACCTCGTCGGCCGCAGTCAAACATGCTAACCACTAGACCAACGAAGCAGTTAAACGATATCCAGAAATATAATAACTGTTTTCACCAACAATTCCTAAACTTTAGGAAACATCTAAGGGCTACATTCACCTGACTGCTCAGGTGTTCCCTAAAATTTAGACATTCTTGCTGAAAACTTGCATAAGTCTTTCAAGGAGTTAGTGAATTTGTACTGTACCGCGTTGCAGGGAGTCGTTTTGATGTATAAATCTCTTAAAAAACTTTGGTATATATCCAGCAGTGGATGACTATAACTTTATTTTTGCTCTTATATAATTTAAAGAATAACATGAGGTAAGTATAGATAGTACAATCTTAATAGCACGAGATGACGACGATGATTACTGCATTAAAATGTTTAAAGTACATTACATTACTAGTGACGTAAGTAGTCCATTGTTGTCGGTGTAAAAATTGCCTTTTTAAGTTATAGCGTTACTCATGTGCTGGCTCTGACACAATATCTATACCAATATTAAAAATGCGAAAGTTTGGACGGATGGATGGATGTTTCTTACTAAATCACACGTAAACCGATCTAGATCATAAGCACTTAGATAGATAATCTAGAAGAGCACAACTCACAGACTACTTCCCGGAAAATTAAAAAGTTCCCACGGGAACCAAAAAACCTCAATCCACGCGAACCAAGTCGCAGGCATCAGCTAGTGCTTTAATAGGTCTTCAAATGCAATCGTGAGAGTTTAACTCAAAGTGAAATCTCGAATCTCTCGGGATAATCTCGTTATAATAAAAAAAAGTTATTCCAAAGCAATTCCAAAGTACACACACCGTGAAAGATATTCAATTTGACTGTAACAATAATACAAAGACAATTTACTTCATATGTAGAGAGGACAATACCTATTGGTACGCTAGAAACGTTTTCGTACATAGATTACGATTTGGTGCTGCAGTAAGAATGTTCTAGTATTAGCAAGAGGCACTTTTACATTAGTTGCATTAAGCGTGCCATATTTAAAATGTATTTAATGTAACTTAGAATACCAAAAATCATTCGTTAAATACTTCCAAATCGTTTTCTGACTTCTAAAAGATCGGGGAAGAAAGATTGCTTTCGTCGGCTTCGTGTTTATACTCAATACTCAATATCAATTATTCAATATAGGTACACTGTAGGTACACTTATTGACGTTAAAAATTACTTACTTATAAAACATGATGGTGATAATTGGTTACGGTATCTTAAAACTAAAGCTACGAGGGTTCCAAACGCGCCCTGGTCTGAGAAGAGCCCACAACAAACTCAGCCGGGTTTTTTTTCTTTTTATTATTAGTCGAGATCGTTCTTAGTATTGATAATAATTCATCAGCATTTTCTCGGCTGATATCAGCCATACAATTAAGTAATGATATACTCGTATATCAGAGGCCCAATTGTCTGAGCCAATCGTATTAATTTGACAGTTCATAACGCATAACTCGAACTTTTTAAGGAGTGCATACATGCGTTTTGACGTGCAAGCATCTATGACCTCCTTAAACAGGTCGAATTATACGTTTGACGGACTATTACGATTACGATTTCCTTACGTAATCGGGGGGCTTAACCCATATCGGTGGTGGTTTACATTTTAAATTTACATTAGAATGGCGCACAAGTAGCCAATTGGCTACTCTAATTTGACTTATCTGTTAATTGCCCAAAGGTCTAGCAAAACAAAGTAATTCGACTGTATTATCACACCTCACACCTCTGACCTTAGCCGCCTCGTTTCATTTTCATTACGTTAGCCTTTTTGTCCTCAGGTGTTTACTCATTTTTTATTTAAAAACAGGAAATATTTTCTATTCTCAATCCATACTACTAATAATAATATAAATGCGAAAGTGTGTCCGTCTGTTGGTTACATTTTAATGGAGCAATTAAACAATTTTGAAGAGTATTTATTACAGGGGCCATACTGCCAATGCTTAAAGCAATACCTAAGCAATATTACTCAAAATTCAAATTTTTTAATGTCACGTAAATCAAATAAATTCAATTTTTTATCAAATCATTTTTTTAAAAATTCTGGTAGGTACACGTTCCTAAAGCAAGGATTATAATTCTAATACACGAAAGTCGACAAAAATGAAACAATGGCCCCTAAGAAACTTTTCGGAAAGAAAGCTTGAAAGTTCGTTGTATGAAGACCCCCGCATTAAATCCTCATTCGTTGAAACTTGGCAGGGTTGTAGTATGGTATGGACCAAAACTTATATAAAATTATCCTTGTCACGCTTTAGAAACTGAAATCCTTTTCCATTCCTTTTCTGGCTTAATAAGTCGACCTCTAAAATAATGTAAACGGCGCTAGTATCAAAATCGGTTGAAAAGAGTGAAAGCGTAACAGACACACAGATAGCATCCATTATACTTCATACTCCGTGACGACCTCCGTGACGCAGTGTTGAGCGCTGTTGCCTTAACGTGCGGAGGTCCCGGGTTCGATCCCCGGCAGGGTTTGGATATTTATAATTTCTGAATTTCCCCTGGTCTAGCCTGGTGGGAGATTTCGGCCGTGGCTAGTTACCACCCTACCGATAAACACGTGCCACTAAACGATTTAGCGTTCCGGTACGACGCCGTGTAGAAATCGAATAGGGGTCGTGTGTGTGATTCTATATACCTGCCATGCCCCAAACAGGTTAGCCCGCTACCATCTTAGACTTCATCATCACTTACATTCAAGGGCTAACTTGTTGTGGATAAATATTATAAAGAGGAAAGATTTGTTTTTTTGTGTGTTTGTTTGTAATGGATAAACTAAAAACCTACTCAACCGATTTTAAAAATTCTTTCACCAATAGAAAGCTACATTAGCAGCGAGTAACACAGACTGTATTTTATATTCAAAAAATTAAAGTTCCTTAAGTAAATTGCAATAATGTGAACTAAGTCGGAAAAAACGTCTCTTCTGAGGGCTTAAAGTTACGTGCGAAGCCGGGGCGGATCGCTACTAGTGAATAAAAAAGGTACAAGTTAAATGTCCGCATATTGTGACGTATGTGGAAACTACGGAACCCTAAACAGCGCGTGTCCCGACACGGGTTTGGCCGGTTTTTTTGTCAAATTTCACCATTGAAACGAAGTTTAATTGGAATCGATAGAAAGTAAATGGCGATGGGGAAACTTCACCGACCTTTTGCCCGTGCGAAGTACTCCAAGTGCCGGCATCGAAACTTTGCGAATTCATTTTCACCAAATGAAGCGAAATAACTTTTCCTTGAAGAAATTTATCGTCTTTTAGTTCATAAATTACAATAATGATCTTGAGTTGTTTAATTATACAATGACAAGATTAAGTAAGTAATTATTAATATTTAATGACAAGATTATATTATATTGATATTTTGATTTTTCGGAGTCTTATTCGCTCTTGATTGGAAGGTTCTTGATATATTAAAATCGGAAGGGAAAACGATTTAGAAAACGGATGTCGGAAGGGTAGTCCATATTCTATGTGGTTCGAATTAAGCTCGCCATTAACGACAAGTAATTTAACTTTAACTCAAACGACTTAAGTGAAATGGATGGACGCCAAAGTTTTGCCCACTCACGGCATCAATCTATTCATTTTTCGATTGATGAGGCCTCATATGAGAATTCGCACTCACGTTTCACGCATCAAATCGCACGCGATTTGATGCGTTTCGCGCACGGATTTCGTACGCACGGTCAAATGGATGTCAGTATTAGATAACTATTGCTGTGTGATGATGCAGTCTAAGATGGTAGCGGGCTAACCTGTTAGGGGGATGGCAGTTATAAATGATAAATAAATGATTTATCATTTATAACTGCCATGCCCCTAATGGAGCACTAGATCCAGGAGCATTAAAAATGGAGAACTCCACAGTCTTCTTGGGGTGACCTTGGATAATAAGCTTCAATGGGGCGCTCATATAGAGACACTAGCGCGAAAACTTAGCTCGGCTGCTTTTGCTGTCAGGAAAATTAGATAGTTTACCGATATTGAAACGGCTAGACTTGTCTACTTTGCTTACTTCCACAGTGTCATGTCGTACTGCATTTTATTGTGGGGCAGAGCAGCTGATATCTTATCCACTTTTATATTGCAGAAAAGAGCCATCCATTCTATTTATAAACTCGGATCACGCGTATCACTTCGTTAAAAATTTAAAGAGATTGGTGTTCTTACAGTGCCTTCGCAATACATATACAATAATATAGTCTTTGTTAGGCAGAACATTAATCTTTATAAGCAAATAGGTGATACTCACAATCGATATACTATAAACCGCCATAAGCTAGTAACAGCGTCGTATCGTGTGCGCAAAGTGCAGAAATCCTTTGTGGGGTGAGTGTATGCTTTTATAATATGGTTCCCAAAGCGTTTCTGGATTTGCCATTACATAGATTTAAAGACTGTGTTAAACAGCATTTGTTAAGTCGAGGCTATTATACACTATCGATGATTTTATTAATGACAAAGTTGCATTGAAGCAACCGGCCTCGCATCCAGTGACCCACAAGTCAGTGTAATACTTGTAACGTATGTGTTGTGTTGTCTACGTATTATAACCTTTTCTTTTCTATGAAAAGAGCAACTTTTGAGTTTCTTGCCGGCTCTTCTCAGTAAAATCAGCTTTCCGAACTGGTGGTAGAGTCTTAACGTTTCATAAGTGGCACAAGTTGTCCTACATGAAATAAATAAATCATTTATTTATTTATCATTTATTCGGTTCGGAAAGATAATTCAATAAATACTAAACCCATAGGCCCCTATTCGGTTTCTACACGGCATCGTACCGGAACGCTAAATCGCTTGGCGGCACGGCTTACCGTCAATGGCGAGCTTTTGAGACGAGGAACGCAAATGGCTTCGTTCGTGTCCGTAGACTCCTTTATTAGGTATAGGGCGACGGTCGGCGCAGACGTGATCTCTGCAGACTATCTCTCATATCTCGTCTCGTCGATGCGATGGCGCTTTAGCACACTTTACTGACGTTAGACGTACTGACAGAGGCTGGGGTTGACGTCACTTCTGTTCAAATATTTTTACGACGCTCCCACTGCTGCTGAAGTCTTTTCAATACTGCTTTTTAAGTATTGTAAATTTCGGCCTGTAGTGGCTCTGCGACAATGTTGTGAAATCACATACACATAGGGACTGGACAGGGCAAAACGTCGTCACTAAACTTCCGTATAGCAGGGCAAACTGCCTCGTTGGTCTAATGGTTAGCTTGGTCGACTGCGGCCGACGAGGTCCCGAGTTCGCAGTTCGCAGTGCGTCGTCGCAGACGTGATCTCTGCAGACGTCACTAATATCTCGTCTCGTCGATGCGGTGGCGCTTTAGCACACTTTACTGACGTTATCAGAGGCTGGGGTTGACGTCACTTCTGTTCAAATATTTTACGACGCTCCCACTGCTGCTGAAGTCTTTTCAATACTGCTTTTTCATCACTACAGACCATTAACGTCCCACTGCTGGGCACAGGCCTCCACTCGCATAGGAGAAAGGGAATTAGAGCTTAGACCCAACACGCTGCTCCAATGCGGGTTGGTGGGCTTTAACGACTATTATCATGTTAGTGATAATACCCGGGACCGACGGCTTAACGTGCTCTCCGAGGCACGGGGGGGAAACACCGCCTACTTCCTAACTCCAGGCTAGTACTGGGAATTTCTAATCCGAAAAACCCGATACTTAATTATGGCCCGACCCGGGATACAAACCCGGGACCTCGTCGGCTGCAGTCAAACATGCTAACCACTAGACCAACGGGGCAGTTAATACTGCTTTTTAAGTATTGAAAATTCCGGCCTCTTGCGGCTCTGCGGCAATGTTGTGAAAGCATATACACATAGGGACTGGACAGGGCAAAACGTCGTCATTAAACGTCCGTATAGCAGGGCAAACTGCCTCGTTAGTCTAATGGTTAGCTTGGTCGACTGCGGCCGACGAGGTCCCGAGTTCGAGTCGGACTGGATCGGGCCATAATTAAGTTTTTCTTACTATAAATTCTCAGTACTAGTCCGGAGTAAGGAAGTTGAGGTGTTCACCCCCGTGCCTCAGAGAGCACGTTAAGCCGTTGGTCCCGGTTATTATTACTTACATGATAAATTTAATTTAATTTAATTTAATTTATTTGAACTACCAACAGAATTACAAGTAGTAGGAATACAAAATGTTGAATGGTTACAAGCAATTCAATTTATAGGTAGTTACATCATGCACATAGGAAAAGTCGTACATAACTGACACAAGAATACATTGGGGAATTATTAATAAATAATTAAGATTACTGATACAAGACTATATAAAATTAATGAAAATAACTATCAATAATTATATAACATTCATTTTAACTATTGTTTAAAAAAAATAAAAGGAGTAATGAGCGAGAAATGGCTAAGCGGAACAGACATTGTGGAGACAAAATAGGTTTAAACTTCCACTGACAAACAGTTTGACAGTTGCCAGCTCATTTTGACTGTCGCTCAATCCTCTCCGCTTGCTTATTGTTGGTGAAAATCAACGACCTCAAGAAAATACTTATAGATATCCTCTGCTAGTTAAATGAAGTCCGAATGGCGCTCGCTTCGCTTGTGGTGGAAACCGCGCTTTACAGAGGTGTATTATCATGCGAGGTAATGTAATAAAGTGGTATTGTTGTTCCACTAGGTGCCTTCAAGTGGCAATATCGGTTTACGATCAATTCAGGACGCTATAGGTTTTTTACTCTTTTATGATTGCTTTCAGGTAATTGGGGGTCAAATGAGTAATGATAGGGTTATATATACTTAATGCCATTATAATAAAGTATAATTTTATAAGTAGATACCGAAAAACCAATTTATTTAATGGTAGTGTATGAATTATTATTATATCTAGTACTAAATCACGATCGCGACATCAGAATTACATTGCACTTCACACCACATAAATACATTGATAAAAAAAAACTTTTTAAAAAAGTTTATTTCTTTGTTTGCAATTTTGATGTTATGGTTTTTGAAACGCACAGTTTTACTAGTTTTTTATACGACTGCCTGAGAAAAGAAGTATATTGTTTTCAGGGTTCATGTTTTAAGAGTTCAATAAAAAGTGTTGGCTTTTTCTGACTAGAAATTCTCAGCACTAGCCCGGAGTTAGGAAGTTGGTGGTGTTCCACCCTCGTTCGTCGGAGAGCACGTAAAGCCGTCGGTTCTGCACCTGATCTCTCTCCGGTCGTGTCGGATTTTCCGTCCCATCGGGCTATGAGAGTAAAGGAAGCTATGACGACCTCCGTGGCGCAGTGTTTAGCGCTGTTGCCTCAACGTGCGGAGGTCCCGGGTTGGATCCCCGGCAGGGTTAGGAAATTTATTATTTCTGAATTTTCCCTGGTCTGGCCTGGTGGGAGGCTTCGGCCGTGGCTAGTTACCACCGTAACGGCAAAGACGTGCCGCCAAGCGACTTAGCGTTCCGGTACGATGCCGTGTAGAAACCGAATAGGGGTATGGGTTTAATATAACTGCCATGCCCCTAACAGGTTTGCCCGCTACCATCTTAGACTGCATCATCACTTACCATCAGGTGAGATCGCAGTCAAGGGCTAACTTGTAGTGGATTAAAAAAGGAACAGAAAGTGCACCTGTGTATGCGCACACACTTGTGCACTATAATATCTCCCGCGCAGATGGCTAATCTCTCTGGAGATAGGCCACCGTGGCCGAAATTCGGTCGGGAGGACATTATTGTTATTAAACATCACTTACCATTCAGGTGAGAAAAAAAAATCAAGGGCGAACTTGTAATAAGATTAAAAAAATAACGAAAAACTCCGGCTTCCTAACTTTTGCATCTATAATGTAAAACTTTTTGGAAGTTTCATAAAAGAATGGATACTCAATCATTTTATACTTACCCCTTGAAGAGATTTGAGTGGTATGACGGAGTTTAGTCAGCTGCATGGGGGTTGTGTTTTTGGGAGTGCTTACTGAGACGAAAACTTCAACGATTAGACAGTTAGGGATTTATCTATCTATACTAATATTATAAAGAGGTAAAGTTTGTCAGTTTGTGAGGTTGTAGGGGGTAATCTCTAGATCTACTGAACCGATTTTTAAAATTCTGGTACCAGTAATAAGCCACATTATTTGTGAGTGTCATCATATTATCATATTATATATTATCTATAATACAGTAATATTATGAATGCAAGAGGTAAAGTAAAGGTAAGAGGTAAAAGAGGTAAATAAAGAGGTAAAGTTTGTCAGTTTGTGAGGTTGTAGGGGGGTAATCTCTAGATCTACTGAACCGATTTTTAAAATTCTGGTATCAATAGAAAGCCACATTATTTGCGAGTCCCATCATATTATCATATTATAATATTATAAATGCGAAAGTTTGGATGGATGTATGGATCCATACATCCGTATGGATGTATGGATGTATGGATGTATGGATGTGTGGATGTACGGATGTTTGTTACTCAATCACGCCCCAACGGCTGAACGGATCTGGCTGAAATTTCGCACATAGGTAGATAATAGTCTGGAACAGCACATAGGCTACTTTTCATCCCCGAGTTCCCGCGGGAACCAAACCTAAAATCACACAGACGAAGTCGCGGGTATTCGCTAGTAGGCTAATATTAACCCGAAAAATTAGGGAGATCCCGCGGGAATTTCAAAAACTTATTTCACGCGGACGTAGTCGCGGGCATCTGCTAGTTACAGACATTAAGAAGTGAAGTGAAGTGAAGAACTCTTTGAATTTCAAGTATAAATAGTAACCTATATCCATCTTCGCGATTCAAGATATCTTCGTAAGGGTTTGACCTTAACCCTGTTACATTTTCATGAGAAAAGGTTACAAATTGACGGACTGGTTGACAGATAAGTTTTTTTTTAATCCACTACAAGTTAGCCCTTGATTGCGAACTCACCTGATGGTTAGTGATGATGGAGTCTAAGATGTTAGTGGGCTAACCTGTTAGGTGCATGTCAGTTATATTAAACCCATACCCCTAGTCGATTTCTACACGGCATCGTACTGGAACGCTAAACCGCTTGTCGGTACTCCTTTTGCTGGTAGGGTGATAACCCCGGCCGAAGCCTCCTACCACACCAGACCAGAGAAAATTTCAGAACATATAAATTTACAAATCGAACCCGAGACCTCCCACGTTAAGTCAACAGCGCTAAAACTGCATAACTAACTGCACCAGGGAGGTTGTCATGTCTAGATAGACACACTTAGACGCAGTATGAAGCAAGGATGACGCGAAAAATAATGTAGACCGTATAACTAGTAGGATCCAGGTACACAAAATACATAAATACAAAATATATACCTACTTACTAAAAATATTATGTAACCATAGTATGTATGTGAGTGAGTGTCTGTAACTTATATATGTCACCGTAAGATTATAAAAAACGTTAGATATAAATTCTAAACTGTCGAAAGATTGTAAACTGTTCAATGTTCTGAGTGTCAATTTTTGAAGTATTCATTTTATTTACATTTTCTTGTCTCTTTCTTGTAGGTTAGGTTAGGGTTCGACGTAAATAACCACGTAGTTAGGTTTTATCGGGTTTAAATACCTAACAGATTACAATCTACCGGAAAATAATGCGTTAAATTCTAATCTTTCGACAGTTTACAATTTCGCTAGTTAGATTATAATCTAACGGTTTTTACAATCTTACGGTGACATATATATATAAAGATTTTTTTTATTCGCATACATATTAAAGCACACAAATCTCTATACACATGTGTTCTAAATTTTTTATCGTATGACTCAATAAAGGTTGACTTGTATCGCTTAAAAATACATGATACACATGACCCAGCGTAAATCCCGCTCCAAAATTCCGGTAATGTTTACTAAGCGCGCTCCGGCACATTCACAATTCGTACGCAACCCTGGAAGCTGCGCTGAGGTTCGCTAGGCAATAAGGTTGGAAGGCAGTTTTGCCGGGGCCTTTGCCTGAACCGCGCGTTCTATGCCCGACTCGTTGTCTGTGGAAACGAATTCGAAAATCGAACCATTAAATCGAACGTTCAGAAACCGTGTCAATTAAAAACTCCTTTTTTTTTTAAAACTATTAAATGTTGTCATTGAAATTGAAATATTAAATTTCAAAAATGGAACGGTCATTTCTTGTGTTCAAAAATAAACTCAAGTTCAGTGCATACTTTACTAGGAGGTGTACATAATATGTAAATAAGTAAGTATATTGCAGTCTGTTCGTTTCCCTCGTTTCTTTATTCATGAAGGTCTTGTAGTGTGACACCTATATAATATGCCTCGGTTTTAGTACTAAGTCCGACGTCTTCTAATGATGGTTATACACTGTCAACTTGGCTTTTCTCAAGGAGACAGACGTGTTTGTCACTAAAGTGGCACTGGCTCATTTATTCTATGTCAAATTTATACGGAATACCAATTTTTATGACTGAAAGATTGCTATTTAAGGGTGAATTATTAAGAGGTAAACACAGAACCTTTCTAACTTTATTAATCGTGTATTGAAAGTTAATATACCTTCGAAATATTAGTTTTATTATCTACGGCTAATTTTTGAGTTCAACATAAGCTTTAACTGACGAATTGACCTTTTGATAGATTTCCTATAAGAAACCTGATTCCTATAATCAATTAATATATATTCCTAGAATACCTTTGAAATATTAGTTTTATATATCTACGGCTAACTTTTGAATTCAACATAAACTTTAACTGGCGAATTTACCTTTTGACAGGTTTCTTGATTCTTTTGAAGAAACCTGATTCCTGTAATTAATTAATATTATATGTTCATAGAATGATAAAAGGTATTTTGTGATTGAGAAATCCCTTAAAGTTTATATTTTTCAGCACACTAAATAAATTAATTAATTTTTAAACTCTTACTCTTACTTTACTTTACTCTACATAAAAATATTATGAATTTTATAGTCATGGGTAGTGTCTTGACTTAACGTAAGTAGCATGAGTTGTCCTACTTGAAATAAATAGATCATTTATCACTAGGTACTTACATGTTATTATAAAACAAAGCCCCCTGCCGCATCTATCAGTGTGAACGCGATAAACTCAAAAACTACCAAACCGATTATCTTACGGTTTTCAGCAATGGACAGATTGATTCAAGAGGAAGGTTTATGTGTATAACTCATTAATGTTTTGTATAAATTGGTTGAAATATGATGATGATTGAAGATGTCGAAAAAAATCAAGCCGATTTGAAGCTTTCATCGAAAACGCTGAATAATCCCTTTGGGATATAACAAATTAATGTATGGCGAAATTGTTCCTCTTTTATAGGCCTATAGAAAAATCCGCATTGGCATATGCCTAACTTTTAAGGATAGCTTATTATACACATTTTAAAGTTTAAAAAATGGTCACATAACTATTTGGTGTTTGGGAAACTATTTTGACGGACATGGTATTAATTCTTACCAAATTAAATACATTAAGTAGTTAGTTATCTTAAGGATAGTATTTTATGCACATTATATCCATTACACTATACACAATTTTTAATAATCTTAGGATTTATCGCAAAATTAAAACGAGAATTTAAAAACTTATTCCAAGCGGATGAAGACTAAGCATCAGTTAGTCATATAAATACAAAATCCAAGTAGAAAATGTAAATAATTAATACCTATGAAACGAAAAGTACATAATAAGTCTGTTGGTTAGTTTGTTTATGTATCAATTCAATGAGTTCAATGAAAATTGGCACGAACTTACGCTACCCGTTTTACACCGGATGTGCTAAATACAAGATAAAAAAAAAAACCAAGCGAATGAACAAAATATAAAGCGAACAGCTTTTGCTAAATTTTGTGTCCACGTAATCTATGGCATGTACTTAACTACTAAACTGTAAACTAAAATGCATTTTAACTATGAAATTTGTAGTTAAAATACATTTAAATAGTTGACCAGACGTCAGACAGAGAGTTGACAGTCGGGCATTCTCCGACAAAATACGTGAGTTATAACCAGTAAGTATATATTATACTATATATTTAATATAGGTATGCTTACCGGTTATAACACGCGTTTTGTCAGAAAATGCCCGATTAGTTTCGGACCAATCCGGAGCCTTCATTCATGAGCCTTTAAATTATATAATATAAGGTTTAAGTTCACTTTGCTTAGCCAGAGGAATTGTATCGCTAGAGTAACAAATCGGACCCATCCGGAGCCTTTATTCATGAGCCTTTAAATTATATAATATAAGGTTTGAGTTCACTTTGCTTAGCCAGAGGAATTGTATCGCTAAAGTAACAAATCGGACCCATCCGGAGCCCTTATTCATGAGCCTTTAAATTATATAATATAAGGTTTGAGTTCACTTTGATTGGCCAGAGGAATGGTATCGCTAAAGTAACAAATCGGACCCATCCGGAGCCTTTATTCATGAGCCTTTAAATTATATAATATAAGGTTTGAGTTCACTTTGCTTAGCCAGAGGAATTGTATCGCTAAAGTAACAAATCAGACCCATCCGGAGCCTTTATTCATGACCCTTTAAATTATATAATATAAGGTTTGAGTTCACTTTGCTTAGCCAGAGGAATTGTATCGCTAAATTAATAAGTCGGACCCATCCGGAGCCTTTATTCATGAGCCTTTAAACTATAAATGTACTGGTTTGAGTTAACTTTGCTTAGCCAGAGGAATTGTATCGCTAAAGTAACAAGTCGGCACATTGGAGGCACGTTTAGATGCAACTAATGTTAGTCGAAACCTAAGCAGACAAAATTATGAAGATTCTTCTCAGATCAGAGCGTTGGAAACCCTCATTGCTTTGGTTTTGCAAAACAATCAATAAATTTTAATCATCTCACTCGAATATCCATACTAATATTAGTAAATGCGAAAGTGTGTCTGTCCGTCTGTCTTCTGAGCTTTAACGGCCCATCTTTTCAAAAAAAATTGATAAAATTTGGTACGTGGGTATGGACATAGGCTTTATCTAGCGTTATCCCGGAAGATAAATAAGATCCCGCCAGAACACAAAAAAAAAACACGCGGACGAAGTCGCGGGCATTATCTAGTAAAAATATACCTATTCAATTAAATATTTTGTCTTTCAAAAGCAGTAAATATTGTAGTATTGATGTCGATTCGTTGCCCAAGAGTGATTTTGCTCGTAGGATCCTAATTGAATAAATTTATTTTGACTTTGACGTCCACTCATCCATTTGTAATGAGTTCAATCTAACAATAGTACAGACGTATTTTGCTGTAAATATACCTATATTTGACTAGCTGTTGACCGCGACTTCGTCCGCGTGGTTTAAGGTTTTTTGATCCCCGCGGGAACTCCTTAATTTTCCGGGATAAAAGGTAGCCTATGTCACTCATCCTATATATCTACACAACCACAACGTTTCACTGGGCATAGGCCTCCACTCTCATAGGAGAGAGGGAATTAGAGCTTAGACCCACCACGCTGCTCCAATGCGGGTTGACGGCTTTAACGACTATAATCATGTTAGTGATAATAACCGGGACCGACTCTCCCTATACTCATGCCAAAAATCACGTTTATCCGTTGCTCCACTGTGGCTTGATTGAAGGAAAAACCAATAACCAACAAACAAACACACTTTCGCATTCATTTATAATATAAGTATGATTCATTCGTTTGCGTTTTAAAGTACCTGCCATGTATAGTCCTACAAACTTATCTGACTCGGTGGCCAAAATTGGAACCAATTTTTAGGCTTTTGATTTCATTTTAGTTTTCATAGATACTAGCGACGTTGTCACCGGGTCAGATATGTTGTCAGATGTGTATCATCTGTTCTAATAGGGATGATCTATTTTTCCAACTTCTTTAACGTCTGATCGGGTAATCTTATCTGCCATTCGATCATTAATGATGAGAATATCTATAAAATTGTCGTCTTGCAATGCTCCAAACAAGATAAGATGACGTGATCAGACGTTAAAGAAGTTGAAAAAATAGATTATCCCTAGTGTAACTAACTTTAGTCCTGGTGTCATAACAACTGCACAAAATTTCTTTGTCAAAATTCTTTTTCTTTAAACCTTTTAAAATTGTGTATATATTGACTTATAACTGCAAATTTTTATTTATTTTATTTTTATTATTTTTGTACAAAATATTGTCTTAAAACTAATTTAAAAAATAATGTGGACAAAGATAAAGCTTATCTCGAAAAAGATCTCTCGAAGATCTTCTCTCCGAAGAAGAAATCTCTTCCAGCCTTCCTTGAAAGTGAGTAAGGTGAAATTATTGTTAAGTGGTATAGGTACAAAAATAAAATATTTTATTGGAATTAAAAGAAATCTACAATATTTACTTAAAAATTGATATACTATTAGTTAAATAAGAACTACATACTACTTACACATACTACTTACACAAACTAAATCCATATATACAATACATAAACATATGTATATACAAAATAAATTAATCAATATATAATAATATATACATACACCATTTATTACACACTATATAATTCTATTTATAAAGTTGATGAATGAAAAATAAATGAAAGTTTAATGATAAATATGTATACTATAACATAGAAAGGAAATGCTGTTTAACTCTGAATTTAAATATATATAACTATCTACTGACTGACTTTCCCTAGTTTGTTCAGGAAGGGAGTTCCAAAGACGAGTAGCTTCTGCTGTGAAAGATCTTTTATAGAAGATAGTGGTATAATTAGGAATTTCAAGAGATTTTTTAGAGACACATGTTCGCAAGGATCTTGTAGATGGAAGGGACAGTGTAAAACGCTCTCTTAAATATTTAGGAGAAGAGTTTTTGAGGAAATTAAAAAGGAAGCTTAAAACATGCATGTTCCGGCGGAAACTGATCGGAAGCCACTATTGTTGACGGAAATCGGAGACGTGGTCGAATTAGTGCAAGTAGTCAAATCAGCAACTCTTTATCGGACTTCACAAGCTTGTGCTTTGTTTGTATGTGAGCTTGTATGAAATACTGAAAATCATCAAAATCTGCTGCACTTTTGCCTTTACTCAATAATTTAAAATAGTTATCAAGCTTAACCAGATGACGAGGAATTTATGCCTTTTGGAAGACCGTCTATTTAATAATCACAAAAAAAAATTACATACTCAGGAAACTTTCCTACTCTACCCAAGCGAAGTCGAGGTAGGGCAACTAGTCGTTATATACGTACTTTGCATCCAAATAAAAGACAATTACACATATTTTAAAGTATTTTAAGTGAACAAATTGCCTCTTGCGGCGTTATTTATGTGTCATTTCATTATATAGCAGAGCTTAAACGGGCGCCGCCTTAATTTATTGATGTCATCTCAAAGACTTGCAAGCAAGGAGTTGTCATAACATAACTAGAGAAACAACCTGTCACAATAAGCGCCCGCACCTAAGGCCAAACGCTGTCGTGTTGGCACGGCGTGGCCAGCGTTCCGTGCTTTGTTTTCATTATACTAATAATTGTAATCGTAAGTTTACGTCAGAGTAAAGCATAATTCTAATTAATATTCTTCCAAAATGCATGGTTACTATTAAGTAGTAATAAATCTGGTCCTGGTTAGAATTAAATACGACCTTAGTAATAGGTTGGGCTTAAATAATGTTACTGAATGATGAATAACAGTATAATAATACTTTTTAAGGGTAACATAATATGGCACTTAGCAATACGTGACCATAGAAACTAGGTTATAAATTTATTTATTACAATTTAATTATATTTAGTTCACACTTTTTCACGTAGCATAAATAAGCAATATTTTAGTAAGCACTACATGGCAGCTACAAGGTTTTCCCCCACTCCAATGTACCTAATTTCTTAGTATATAAGGTTAACATAATCTGTAATAATATTGCCATATTGACACTGAATCTGTGTGTATCAATTCTGCTCCAACTCGCAACAACTTACACGCAATCCGCAACACATAACTATTTAAATCTTATTTAATCTAGTTAAATTCCCCATAAAGTTGCATTCATACAGAGTTAAAGGCCATTTTGAGGGGCAATGCACGCTCTGATGATGTTTTAACTCTAAGGATGCAAGATGTTATCTCTCTACTTTGTCTGAATTTTACAGCTTAGAGCGGAGCTATCTTCGTAGCATCGCTAATCATTTTTAATGAAAGATTTCATCGTCCTTTAATTGAAAATGAATAGAAAACTGCGATGAAAAATGAATCATAATATTCTTCGTCGTCTCCACCGATGACGTGTCCACTTTAGAATATTGTTATCTATGGGCTGTCCTAAGGTTGTCAAAGTAGCAGGATTTATAACCCTACGCTATCCAGCCCAAGGTAAGGGACTATAACGCCTAGATTGCTTCTAATCAAACCAATATTTATTTATTTATTCAAATTAGGTACACTGTACACTATGGTATCTACCACTACAGCCCATTAACGTCCCACTGCTGGGCACAGTCCTCCACTCTCATAAGCGAGAGAATTAGATTTTAGACCCATCACGCTGCCCCAATGCGGGTTGGCGGGCTTTAAAGACTATTATCATGTTAGTGATAAAAACCGGGACCGACGGCTTAACGTGCCCTCCGAGGCACGGGGGTGTAGAAAAACTCAATACTTATTATGTCCCGACTATGGTATCTACTCGGTACTAATCTCTACAGGTGTGGTAGGACATACATCTATGGCGCAATTTACACGTCTTGCGGCTATTGCCTTCCTCTTTCGGATTTTGCGAATGTGTGCGAATTCATTAAATTTTCATCAATTTCAAAGTAAGGGACTTAACATAAGCTCTTGCCCGCCTGCTCGTTTTGCTCCTTATATTATGTTATTAAAAATGCCACAGGGCCGCATGTTTCCATAATTACAACAGCTATAATAATAGTTACTTCGTGATCGTTGAAATTTAGAGCACGAATCGTCGCCAACTATCGTACCAATCGTAATATTCCGCCACACGATGTTGTCTTAGCTAGAATACGTATTCCAGGCCGCAAAATTAAAGCATCCATTTTTGAACCGATTTTGATTTAGTTTTTTTTAAAGGTAACATGATCGACAGTGTTCTTGTTATGATTTAAGAAAATCGGTTCAGCCGTTGGAAGCTTTTTTCTAGATGATGCAGGCATCTGAGCAACCTCCACAGATGTGATCTAACCGAAATCGGTATCAAGTTGGTTCAATAATAATGTCAGGGTTTTTTTATACTTACTTGTTATTGTGAGAGAAGATTAAAGTCAGATTTAAAGTTGACTAAAAAAAACGGGAAAGAATTGTTTTATTCTGGCATATAAAGAGAAATATTATAAAGAGGTAAAGTTTGTGAGTTTGTGACGTTGTAGGGGTTAATCTCTGGATCTACTGAACCGATTTTGAAAATTCTAGTACCAATAAAAAGCCTCATTATTTGTGAGTGTCATAGGCTATATATTATCCCGAAAAATAAGGTGGGTTTTTTGAGTTCCCGTGGGAATTCAAAAAACTTATTTCACGACAATGAAGTCGCGGGCAAATCTGCCAGTTCATAATATTATTGTTGTTATGTAATAAGCAACTCTTATCCGTTATAGTATTTAACGGTAAATTGAAATACGTAACTTTTAGTTTGTAAACATGTTTTTACCACAAACGACAACATGTTTGCAGCCCGCGATTTTAATTGCTATTTAATTTGTAAAAGCTGAGTAGCTGTAGCACAGTGTACCTAAGTTTATATTCATACAGTGGATCGATGCCCACACAAACAGACCCGGCTACCGTGACAGTTGCAGCACCTATAGAAGTAGGTATATCGATTACCTACTCGTAGTCACACCACATTATCACACCAGTATGACAAACAGGATTTATCTCCTCTATATATCTCTTACAACCCATGGCACAAAGAGAGAGAAGAAATAGTTAACAAAGTAGAAAGCATAACGGTAAAAATAAGTAGATAACGGTATAAAGTAAGAAAAGGAAAACTGGATTGCTGTCGCAAATTATGTAGAAAAACTCATGAAGGAGGAGGAAGAAGAGGAAAAAGTGGGTGAAAAGGCAAGAGTGTTGCTGTGTTGTAGGCTGCAAGGCGGGTACACGGTCAACAAGGAAACAGCACGGGTTATCCACTGTTGGACATAGGCCTCTTTTAAATAGCGTCAACGTGCTATTTCATCTTTAACTGCCTCGTTGGTCTAGTGGTGAGCATGCTCGAATGCCGCCAACGAGGCCCCGATTCGAGGTCGGGTCATGATAAAGTATTGGGTATTGCTGACTAGAATTCTCAGTACTAGCCCGGAGTTGGCGGTGTTCCACCCCCGTGCCTCGGAGAGCACGTTAAGCCGTCGGTCCCGGTGATTATCACTAACGTGATAATATTCGTTGAAGCCCGCCAACCCGCATTGGGTCTAAGCTCTAATTCCCTCTCTCCTATGAGAGTGGAGGAGTGCTGTGTCCAGCAGTGGGACGTTAATGGGCTGTAGTAGTGGTGGTGGTGGCTCTTTCCTCGGCTTTTCGCATCCAATCGATGCCAGCCATCCGCCGGATATCATCGCTCCACCTTGCTGGGCGGCGACCTACGCTCAGTTTACCAACATGCGGTCTCTACTCTAGGACCCATCAACTCCAATATCGATCAGTCCATTAATTTGACATTAGAGTGGAAGAATTCTTTATTAAAATTTTGCCACTTTCCTCCTTTACGTTCCTGTCACCCCGCAGCGTTGCTCTGTCTAAACGTGTCCGTCAGAAAAGAACGTACCTATATCTTTAGTTATAGGTAGGAATTACTAATTCTATTAAGTAGATTTGTATTAGTATTACGTTTGATACAACGTGACGTTACGTTAGTTTTAGTTTTTTATTATGAGGCATATACCTCGGCGCTGTACTAGGTTTTGAAAAAACACGTTATTGGCTGACAAAAGTGTGAGTACTCTTAAGTTGATTTGCATCATTCAGCCGTAAGACGGCTTGAAATGGTACGGAAAAATTTAATGAGCAGGGAAATATGATGTAAGGCAAGCCAGCGGGAATATTTTACACACAATTAATAAACTGTGTGAAGGCCGTGAGTTATCTGTAGACAAGGGGTTCTATGTTATTTATGAGATACTTAAATGCATCTTGTGTTTGCTTTTATATGCACTGAAAAAAAAGACCAGTCATTTTACTGTTTTTGAACAGAAAAATTTAATTCTAAAAAATGATTTTTAGGTAAAAGTAATTGATTACTGACAGTTCGTCGAAATGGGCAAAAAGCAGTAAGAAGCTAATCAGTTGTTTCAATTATTTGTACATTAATGTTTACTGAAACAAACGGTTCTTTTTAAGAATTGCCGTTTTCAGAGCTTTACTGATATTGTAGCAGTTATTTTAACCGCTTCAGAACAGTTTTTTTAGCGTGCAATTAGGCGCTGAGCAGTTATTTCAGTTGTTTGAACATTAACGTTTATTGAAACAAGCAGTTTCTTTTAAGTTTTGCCATGTTCAGAACTTTACTGATATCGTAGCAGTTATTTTTTACTGCTTCAGAACAGTTTTTTTAGAATGTAGTTAGGAGCAGCTATTTTCATTGTTTGAACTTTAAAGTTTACTGAAATAAACAGTTCATACTATTTAACTTTACTGTCTATCCTAACTGTTTCCTTTACTATCTTACTTACTGTCTTACAAACAGTAAGAATAGTCAACCGGTAAAATCGACTGTTTTATCTCAACTGTTTTTTTTCGGTTACTTGAATTTGTTTGGACAAAAGGATCCATTTTTACTGGCCAAAGTAATGCAATACCTAATTACTTTTTCGGTAATAGAGAACTAATTATTTTTTTCAGTGTGACTTTACTTAAATTGGCATATATCTATAAAATGTAATTTAAGATTGTCCTACGTAAAAATCGCTAGCCAAGATTATGAATTAAAAAAAACAGGTTGGTTAGTAGTTAGCATATTCGATTGCGGGTGACGAGGTTCGGTTCTCGGGTCATGTTATAATGTATGTTATAATCTAGTTAGCTAGGTATTGGGGTTTTCCGCTAGTCTAAATTTAACGTAAATTGATAAAATCTTTTAAAAAACACACGCTGACGTTTTGTTCCGGCCTGTCGGTAGTGTTTTATTTTATTTTATTTTGTACGCAAAACTTACAGCTACATACAATATGTGGATAGTTAAGTATAAATAATAAGTATAACGCTAATTACAAGTTTTCACAAATAGAAGTTTGGTCATTAATTTACACAGAACTAGCTGATGCCCGCGACTTCTTCCGCGTGGAATAACTTTTTTTACACTCCTTCATTTTACGGGGAAAAAAGGAGCCTATGTCACTCTCCAGGTCATCAAATATGTCCATGCAAAAATCACTTTAATCCGTTGCTCTGTTACGACGTGATTGGAAGAAAAACCAACACACTTTCGCACTTATAATATACTTTTACCTATTCTGTGATGTTAGTACGAATTAAAATACACAATATAGAATTATAATCCCTACTCTCTTGCCATCATAGATATTCCTGCGCTCATTGAGCTGGCAGAGATTAGTCGGGATGATGGCAAGAGACCATGGATTGACGCTGGTTCCCTGGGAACGGGGACGGGCGTTAATGTGGGACGTAACATGCGTAGACACATTGGCCCCGTGTCATATCAGGGAGACAGCATCAAGGCCGGGAGCCGCAGCAGAAAAGGCTGAAACCGGCAAGCGGCGGAAGTATGCCTCTCTCATAGAGAGTTACATATTTGTTCCGTTTGCCGTGGAGACCCTTGGGCCGCGGAGTCTTAGTACCTAAAATTGTTTGCAAGATATTTCACCGCGGTTAATTGCCTTATGGTGACAGAAGGGCTGGCTCATTTTTTGCGCAAAGGATCAGCCTGGCTGTCCAGCGCGAAAATTCAGCTACCATTCCACGCGGGCATGATTTATATAGTTATTAGGTTAGTCTAGCTAGCTTTAAGTTGTATTTCATTATTTTCAATAAATGTTTTATTTATTAAAAATACTGCCCCCCAATTGTGTAAGAATTGTCGATCGAATCGTCTAAGTTCGGTGTCAAAGTAAAATAAACCATATCATTATTGACTTAGAGCTCAATTTCGTGTATCCATTCTTATACGTTTAGGTATGTACGATACCATAAACGTATGAGAATGGGTACACGAAATTGAGCTCTATTTCAATGCTATTATGGTTTACTTAACTTTGACGCCGAACTTTGACGATTGGATCGGCAATTCTTACATAATTACACGTCTGGTTACTAATATTGTAAATTCGAGACTGTGTCTGTCTGTCTGCTACGCTTTACGCCCAATTACTCAACCGATATTGATGAAATTTGGTACAAATCGGAACCGGTACAAAATTACATCCCGGGCTATTAAATAGGCTACTTTTTATCCTGGAAAATTGAATAGTTCCCGCGGGAATTAAAAGACCTCAATCCACGTGGACGAAGTCGCGGGCATTTATTTATTTTATTTTATTTTATTTATTAAGTACACTAACAATTTACATATACGACAAACACAAGAACGTTCACATTATTACTATTTATTATACGTAAATCGATTACAAGTGCACATAGTATCATCTAGTACACGGTATACAAATTACAGTAGATTTACCTTACAGTAGATTTTCATTTACCTCAATAAATAAAGAGGAAAAGTACTCAAGAAGTGAGCGAGAAAACTTTTAGGCGTTCAATTCATATGCAAAACATAGATGAAGGGTATTAATATTCGCATTCATATGCAGACAAGAAGCAGGGATAATATGCAAAGAGCGGTCTGGCCTTCTTACGTGTCTCATGAACACATTTATTTCTATCTTATATTAGGGCCGATTTTTCAATTGTCAGATAAAGTTTATTGGAGGAATAAATTTGACGCTTTGACGGATTTTCAATACAAAACCTGTCAAAACGTCAAATTTATTCCTCCGACAAACTTTATCTGACGATTGAAAAATTAGCCCTTAGTAAAGTAGAATTGGGTATTTTACTTGTCTAATCAGCAACCGTTTTTCCAACGTCAAAACGGCCGCTTAGCAAGGGATTTTGTAAGAAATACGATTTCGTCATAAAAAGTAAACGCACCTTTTTATACGACTGCCTGAAAAAAGGAGTATATTGTTACTTTAATCGATAGTTTAAAATGGATATCAAACATAAAATTGCCTCTGGCATGTCCTCTGTTTAATAATCGCTAAATAATAATTTATTTTTGACAGACTTATGCCAATCATAGTGGAATACTAAGCATGTTTACCAGGACACTTTTTTCTCCTTTACGTATGAAGCAAAAGGAGACGGTTTAGAATTGTATGGAGCGTAGGATCTGTAGTGATATAAAGTAAATAAAAAATATTTCCAAAAAACCGACTTACAAAGCCACTGTAAAGTAAAAAATAATTTTAGTTTCTACACACTATGTTGAAGTCGGGCGAGCCTGATGCGTCAACTTTGCTTATATTTGCTAAATCCGACTTCAACATAGTGTGTAGAAATCCAAATTATTTTTTACTTTACACCGGCTTTGGAAGTCGGTTTTATGGAAAGAATTTTTATTTTTAAGTTTTTGGTGTCAGGATTTAGGATTTGGAGTCAGAATTTTTATAGGACCACCTCGAAAGCTTCAAAGTCCGATCCTACAATAGCTACCTATCATACCTAGTAGAATACTGGGCATGTTTAACACGACTAAAACATATTGCCGTTTCTCCTTTACTTAGTATGAAGAGAAGTTTTTGCTCCAAGTGTGTATAGGGTTGCCATCTCTAAAATCTGGCAAGCAGGACAAGAAGCGTGAAAATCCGGGATTTTGGAGCTTGTAACCCGGACATGTCAACAGTAGGTATGTTTTTTATAAAGTTACTTAAAAAAAATACAGTAATAGGGACTGCCGATAGAAGTGAAAACGATCGATTTTTTTAAAAAAATTTACACTTATAGTTTTTATTTTTATTAAAATAATTAAAATATAAACCTTAACACTAAGGCGTTAAAGTTTAATTTCGATTGTAGTATATTTATATGTTCGCGAGCATGTCGGTCACGGTCACGCGAATCTACATTTTTACCCCCTACCAAAAAGTGCTCAACGCGATTTAAGGAGTTTTCACTTCAAAAATAGTCTTAAATCAAGTCTTTTTGTCGCACGGGCCGCCCGACGGCGAGCGGTGACTTGAAGATAACCCGGACTACAAATGAAACCCCGCTAGGACGCTCCCCGGACGCCATTTAAACTAGGACAAATCCGGGGAAATCCGGACGGATGGCAGCCCTGAGTGTGTATGAAGATAGGTAGAAAGTTCGCAAGTTCGAACAATTGCGGTTATGTTAAACATAAGTGGTATCGGTGTTCAGAGGTTTATTGTGTGTTTCTGGCATTTTTTATGTTATTAGGTTTGAACAATGGAGGTCTTTGTCGGAGGCTTCGGCCGTAGCTAGTTACTAGCCAGCAAATACGGGCCGCCAAGTGATTAAGCGTATCTGTATGATGCTATGTAAAACCGATCAAAAGAGTATGAATCACACTTAATATTATAAATGCGATAGCGTGTTTATTTGTTGGTTTATCCTTCAATCACGACGCAACATAGCAACGGATCGACGTAATTTTTTTCATGGTTATAGTCGAGGACCTGGAGAGCGACATAGGATTTATCTTTTTGACTTTAAATCAAAATCTTTAGGGTCCATTTTACTTTGACGCTAATGTGATAGAACGCTCAATAAGATCAATCGAGCTTGCAATGTAAAAACGGTGACCAAGCGTACTGTACTGTCGCGATAGAATGCATGGCTTCATAAGTAAGAAAATCCCTCCATAACATGGCTCCGTGATGGTTTCTTAATGAAAATACCGATGCTGTACTCTTCCATTTTATTTGTTTTGATTATACAATTATTTATCACTTTAATATAAGGAAACGTCTGTCGCTGATGCGTGCTTCAGATAACTCTAGTCTAATAAACTTAAAAGGACCAAAATATATTGTTATTATTTTCTTAATTAATCAAACTTACAAAATTATTCGTGTCTTATTTGATCCCCGACACATTTATCTATGATTCTAGACCCGGGTCTAGAATCATAGATGAATGTGTCGCCACAGAACATTTTTCCGGGCGCTGGGCATAGAGCCCAGCCTATCTTCTTTTTTTAAACAAAGCATGACCTGGGTTCCATGTTGTTAATTTTATTTTCAATCAATAAATAATTAATCAAACGAATAACAAATAAATAAATCCTAACAAATATAAAGTGAATTACGCGGTATTATTGTCCGCCACGCCCTTTTTTTCACTAGTTTGTTTGAGCTCAAAATACAACTATGGTGAGCGCTTTGAAGGAGTTTGGAGTCTTGAGATATTATGTACCTAAATATAATTAAAAGGAAAATGTGACTGAGTGACTAATTAATCTGTCAAGGCATAGCACAAACCACTGTACGGATCCGGCTGAACTAAAGAAGCATTCAACACATAAAGGGTGAAATAGGGGCTTGAAAATCGACCCTTACGTAAATAAAGCCGCGGGCAAATGCTTTAGATAATATAACCTATATATATTTAGGTATACCCTATTAGGTTAAAATTTTATTATTTCTTATTAAGGTTTAGTTAGGAGTTAACACCTTATTTACCTATTCAGTGGGAGTGGGAGGTTAGGAGATAATGGTTATAGTACCTGCAAAATCGTGCTGGCGATCGATTTCGCGTTAGACCCTCGCAGAGATTGATTAGAGATAAGTAATGTGAGTTTAATAAATAACTGCTATACCGGTTATGTACCCACTTAATACTATACTACTATAAACTATTATCATAACAAGATAAGATATATAGAAACCTGTGCTCGAAATTTTGTAAAAGATTTATGATCCTGATTTTCAATAGTTCTAGGTAATATTGTAATACTAACCTATATAAAGGATAATACCTTATTAATTATGCTTAAAGTATGTAGGTAGTAAGTAAAGTACCTACCTAGAAAACTGTGGGTTTTATAATATTAGGTACTACGTTATGCCTACATCTAATAATAATATCAGGTACTACGTTACGACTTCGTCCGAGTGGATTAAGCTTTTTTAAGTTTTTTTAAGAATAAAAAGCAGCTTATGTCTTTCCCCGGGATACATACTATCTCTGTACCAAATTTCATCAAAATCATTTGAACGTTTCATCAAGTTTAAGACAAAAGGTCTTAAATATAAATACACTACATTCGAAATTATTTAATGCTTTAGTGTTAGGTTTTATATTTTAATTTTGTTTTTATTAAAAAACATATGCGTAAAAATAGAACTTGAAATTAATATTTATGTAATAAGGAGCTTCGTTCCTAGCTGTTGCTAGCCTGCTTTTAGATATCTATTGTCAGCTTAGCGTTTACAGTTGAAATGAATTGTTACAAAAGTTAAAAGATTGTTAATTTATTTATTGATGAAGGTTCGATTGTACTGATATTTGACTCATTCGATGTATTTCACTCGTCAGTTCGTTCCCGACGCCATATTGGAATAACTTGTATAAATACGAATGTTTTACCATCGGTAGGCAGTCTCCACCGAGACTCAAACGATTATTGAATACCTTCGGTGTTTAGATCGTTACCTTGTTTACGAGCTGCGGTAGTAACTGAAGCCTGGTCAAATGATTTGATACTATAGTATTGTTTAACTGAGTTTTATAAATTAACTAATTACATTAAATCTCTCGTGGTTAGAGTACAAATATATTAAAAGTGTTTTATTAATACCTACTTCTGGATTGTTCTCCAACACTATAGACTTAGAAATCATCTAGCTATAAGCTGCCAGTCAGGCGCTTTTTGCAGCGAAGTTTAATTAAAAAAGTAGAAAACCATACGTGCGAGTCAGGACCGTCCAGCGCGTTCCGTAGCTTGGAAAGAAACATTTGAAGAGTTATTTGGTTTACGTCGTAGTCTAAAAAAACGAATCCCTTTTAACTATTTGGGACTGTAAGAATATGTTTGTTTGTAAATTGTAATTGTAGTATAATAATTGTAGCCGCCAACCCGGATTTGAGCAGCGTGGTTGGTCTAAGCTCTAATTCCTTTCCCTTCTATGAGAATGGAGGCCTGTGCCCAGCATAGGGACGTTAATGGGCTGTAGTGGATGAAAATTGTTATTTCGATGGTATGCAGAAGTTAATTGCAGATTTCAAAAAAAAATTAGGCTAAATCCAGTCTTTGATTTCAGGATTTCAGCCATTCCAGCTCAAGATTAGTAAAAAGTAAAGTATACGAATGTGTACTTATGTAGAAGTTGTGTGGGGGTGCAGTTCTTTGTGGTGGTTGATAAAATGATAAATAGGACAGTTTTACGTGGACTGTATTTTACTCATTATATCATAATATATCATTAAGATGATAAATAATACTGATATTAATGATATAAATTGATTGATCTTGATGAGGAGTATTTTCCGCGCGGATGATCGAATAATGCCTTTACCGTACTGTCCTACTTAACATGAGGCAGTTGCGTAAGCTGCTGATCTGTATGTATGTATATACTTTATCGTACACCACAAATATACAAAATAAACAATTTACAAACAAGAAAACAACAATAAGTACGTAAAATAAGGCGATATTATCGCTAAATAGCGATCTCTTCCAGACAACCGTAACGCTAGGGAGAAAATGAAGACGAAGATAAAGAGAGGTGGTGTAAAAATAATAACTTAAATAATTAGACCTAAATAAACTAACTAATACGGTGTTTGGTTACACCCAGTGACCCGAACAAGGTAAGCCTGAGCAATTTTTCTAGGCGTCGATCCACTGTAAGCATATCTTAACACTGTGATAATATCACCATCTCGTCGCGACATCGAAAATAATTTTTATGAACGATCTAAAGGAGCTCGTTAAATTCTATCTGAAAGATCATAATTTCGAATTTAATTTGCTATTCATGGAATTGAACAAAAGGAAGCACGGCCTCCCTCCCCCAACGTCACGTTGCGAGTTACAAATTATATTCCACAAGAGGTTTTTGACTTTTGAGTTATTGAGCTTTAATTAAAATCTAAAACGAATTACGATGTTGAAGACTCCTGCAACTTCATCCATGTGTAATTGGGTATAATTGACAACTATGAAATTATATATTTTTTTAGTGATTATTAAACGGCTCGCCAACTCACACTGGAGCAGTGTGGTGGGACTAAGCTCTAATTCCCTCTCTTCTATGTGAGTGGAGATCTGTGCCCAGCAGTGGGACGTTAATGGGCTGTTGTGGTGGGATTATTGAATAGAAGATCTCACAAAGGTCGTAATATCCACGTCCCCTGTTAGTTTATTGTTTGAAAACCATTTTAAACTATCGATTGAAGCAATTAAGTGCATCGAATTTAGATGACGTCACAGTTCAGTATTTAATACAACATACTAAGCGGCGTTTATACGTTTTGAAAAGCTGCTGATTTGACTATATAGGTTTCAAATATCTAATTGCCGTGGGAACTCTTTTTTTTCCGAAATGAAAAGTTTCTCCTTGGTTACTATTTGGTACCTACTCGTACATACGATTGTATAGGTAACGGGTAAGGTCTAGATTTTTTAGATTCCAACGAGCTTTTTATAACTTTAAGCCCTGGAGGCTTTTTTTAAAAGCAAACGAAATGATCCACCACACCCCATAAAAATGCAAAATTAGTTTTTTAATAAAGGCGGTAAGCTGTTTTTTAGGGTTCCGTGACAAAATGATAAAAAATGAACTCAATAGCGAATTCTATTGACTTTTTTGTTCGTCTGTCCGTCACAGCTGCTTATTTTAGTTACTAATGCTATTGCAAATTCAGAATTGTTTTATTTTGATTGTAAATATGGGTTTTTATTGGAGGGTCCGTATTTTAAACTGGAGCATTGACATCAAGTAGGGTTATTTTGGAAAGTCTTTACACAATCTAGAACTAAAACAGATTTATCGATTAATAAAGTCTTTCGATATTTGAATGATAAATGAATTAAGAAATCCACCCCTTAATATCCGAAATTTGCCCAGCGGAAAATCTCAATTCAAACAAAAGGGTTTTGTTTTTTAAACGTTCAAATAAATTTCACCAAATAATTACTTTTCATTTACAAGGTACGGAACCCTTAATGGGAGTCTGACTCGCACTTGGCCGGATTAATTATTTTTATTGAAACCAGTAAAAAGTTATAAAAGTATCATAATTAATCCGCATATTTTATAATTTTTGCAGGACCGTAACAACTGTGAGCGTTTTTTCCCTTGGGCAATTTGCATTATTTTACCCCTGAATGAAAATAATGCTTTGTCTCCACGATCGTGCATGTTCGAAAGTTAATGAATTAAAAAGTTCATGTTGTACTTAACTGTAGGTACACTACTTCTAGGGGGAGTCACGGATAAACGTTTTATAAGTGCAGGCGGATAGTTAGGTACAGACGTCCGGGATATCTTCGGTATAATGGCGGGTGATCGGCTCTAGGATCTCTTGCCAAATCTGCAACAGGTTTTTGTATAGTGGTGTAATTTTAACCGTCTATAGAATCTCTTCACCTCTTTCAAGATCAGAGCTTTAGATGACTACCAATTTATCAGCTGGCTCTGTCTGGGCGTAGAAAACAGTACGAAGAACCGTATGCTTAGCCTCATTTTTAACGTTGCAAATTCGATTAATCGTACGTAATCGAGTGTTCGATCACGTTGGCGTCTAAGTAAAATGGATCCAACAGCTCTTGATTTATTTTTTGTTGTTGTTTCTTCAAAACTGGCCAAAGTCTTTCGGCGTACGGGTCTCGAGATCGAGCCTTCTTGTCCAGACGTATCCTCACAGGTAGTATTGACTACCTGGATATCTATTTCAGCCCTTTTATAATGGCCTGAGTCTCGCCTACTACTGGCTACTACTGCCTACTCCTACTACTCGCCTTGGGACAATTGGATAGGTCAGTGTTGTCAAATCCAGTGTCCAGTGTTTGGGATGTCAAATTCTTGGATTGAATTGGAATGTCTTTATCGTCCTCTTCGTCACCACTGATGGTTAGGTTGGGAGGCACCATTAAAGGTGCTCACGGAGCAGGGGTCACCCGTCCGATGGTCTTGGTTGGAGGTGAACATTTTCATCTTTGTCATGTACGGCGCTTTTATTAAATTCCGTCCGTAAAAGCTTGCTCATTGATCATTTAATGTAAGTGTGAATCCAGCTTAGGAGTTACTAAAATTAATAAAAGGTAGATGAATAATTACTAACACTTTGATGAGGGACGAAGCAATAATTCAGATCGGCGAAAAATTGGATTTAAATGAGAAATTAATGGTGAATTCAGATCAAACCTGAAGCTGGATAGTCTTTCGTCATTGTCGATTTCATTGAGCATCATCCTATCCTACATCTGACTCATCTTTATTTCCATATTAATTATTATTAATAAAATTATTAAAAAAACAATGTGTATCTGTCTGTCTGTTACTCTTTAACGGCCGATCTTTTCGACCAATTTTGATGAAAGGAACTGGGATGGATTGCATTCCGGGGAAGGAAAAAGGCTTCTTTTTATCCCGGAAAATTAAAGAATTAGCGGGATTTTGTTTTTTTATGGGTTTTCCTTAAATCTGGCCGCAGCGAAACAATGGATCAATGTGTAGCATAAAAATAAGTAGAGACATATTATGAATATTATGATACAGTGACAAAAGCTACAGTTCGATTCACACTTTATGGTTTCTTGGAATATCGTGCGTTTCGATGCATATTGCATTTTTTTTATCCACTACAAGTTAGCCCTTGACTGTGAACTCACCTAATGGTAAGTGATGATGCAGTCTAAGATGGTAACGGGCTAACCTGTTAGGGGCATGGCAGTTATATTAAACCCATACCCCTTTTCGGTTTCTACACGGCATCGTACCGGAACGCTAAATCGCTGGGCGGCACGTCTTTGCCAGTAGGGTGGTAACTAGCCACGGCCAAAGCCTCCCACCAGGCCAGACCAGGGAAAATTCAGAAATTATAAATTCCCAAATTGACCCTGCCGGGGATCGAACCCGGGACCTCCGCACGTTAAGACAACAACGCTACACACTGCGTCACGGAGGTCGTCAAAATTTGATTTGTCGAAAGTTGCCTGTCAATTTTTTTTTTTAATTTACTACAGAAAACTTACAGCTTCAACAGAAATGGATACATAAATAAAGAATAAGTATAACGCCAATTACAAGTTTTCACAGATAGAATTTACATGAGTTAAAAATAGCTCGCAAAGGTGGAAAATTAAATATTAATTTAAACTACATAGGAAGTAATTAAATAAATAAATAAAAAGCTTATAGTTAGGAAGATGAATTAATACAAGAGAAGAACCAGAGTAAACTAATAGTAGGAAAAAATTTAGACATTATTAATTATTGAGATTAAGATTACCAGCCAGCAAACTACTTCAACTCAGGCTGTGGGAGTCAAAGACTTCATTGGCTAGAATTCTACGCATAGAGGTGACCGTGGTGCAAAAGAGATCTAGGTTACTATTCGTCTTTAATAGTTTATTGAATAATAAAGAAGATCTTGGCAAATAGGAGTTCTGACGAAATCTGGTATGCGCAGATGGTGGGCGGAGAATAGAATGGGCACGGGGATGGGTATTGTAATATTATGAAACTTCAGTGTGCTTATGTCAAACGTTAAATAAATGGTTGGAAGGAACAAAGGTGACATTTATTGCACGTGAAACTGTCAGGTACTATAGTCTCAGGGGTTCGATAAAAGGCAACGTGGGTAAAATCGGGCATAGACTACCTATCACTTTTATTCGTCGCTTTTATTGTGTTCGCACGCTCCGTATTCGTCATAATGCAATTTTTCAATGAGAGGGAATACACGTTGTCGAAACTCCGACAGGAATTGACGTAAGTTCTCGGTAGGTGGGAACGCGACGTCTATTTTATAGTAGATTATACACCAAGGGGATAAAGCACTGTTTTATGTCGCGCTACATTGAATCCAGAACGTAACGAAGGTCTCCAAATTTAACTCCCGAGCGCAGCGAGGGTGTTATAAGTTAATTCCCGACCAAAGGGAAGGAATTAAGATTGAGTCCTGAGTGCAGTGAGGGATTCAAGCGCCCAAGAAAAAAACTGCTTTATCCTGGTGGTGTATACTCTACTTTATACTTCTATCATAACAGTAAAACAAACTGTAACAGTTAGATATTTATTGCAAATCATAGTAATCAAACTTTTTGCTTTTCATGCTGCCAGTGTTTATGCAGGTACACATACTCCTTGGTTTAAAAGCTTTTATGTCAAATGGTGCGATCGTTTGGTCGACCAGTCTGGAGCCTAGACTCTGTTGTGCATATTTACAGTATGGGGTTGGTCAACTAGTTGGGCGATCGATCGACTAGATTACGGCCCTAGGGCATGAACACTGACTTTAGACCCGCAAAAGTATGATTAAAACAGTAGTTAAGGTATGGTAGAAGTATAAAATCTTTTATTTATCGAAAAGGTAGACGATCTATATCTAATACCTTTAAACGAGCAATTCTTATATATTCATTTATATATGTCACCGTAAGGTTGTAAAAACCGTTAGATTATAATCTAACTCGCGAGATTCTAAACTGTCGAAAGATTACAATTTAACGCATTATTTTTGGGTAGATTGTAATCTGTTAGTTATATTAACCCGATAGAACCTAAGTGCCCGGCCTGCGGGCACTACCTTATTATTTATGTCGAACCCTAACCTAACCTACAAGAAACAGTCAAGAAAACGTAAATACAATGAATATTTAAAAAATTGACACTCAGAACATTGAACGGTTTACAATCGTTCGACAGTTTACAATTTCGCGAGTTAGATTATAAACTAACGGTTTTTTATAATCTTACGGTGACATATATATCACCGTAAAATTGCAAAAACCGTTAGATTGTAATCTGACTAGCGAAATTGTATACTGTCGACCGATTTACAATTTAACGCATTATTTTTCGGTAGATTCTAATCTATTAGGTAGATATAATAAAACCTAAGTGCCCGGCCGCAAAGAAAACGTTAATAAGTACAATGAATATTTCAAAAATTGACACTCAGAACATTGAACGGTTCACAATCTGTAGACAGTTTACAATTTCGCTAGTTAGATTACAATCTGACGGTTTTTGCAGTCTTACGGTGACATATTATAATCTGAATCTCGGAAACGGCTAAAATGATGTTCATGAAATTTAGTATGGAGGGGGTTTGGGGGCGGTAAATCGATCTAGCTAGGATTCATGTTTAGAAAATGTCGTCTTATCCGTATTTTCAGTGAAAACTGCTACAATTAGAATACGAAGGTAAATTTCGCCGTCATCTACAAGGTTATAATAGCTCAGATGGAAATTTGGGCGGCCCAAAAACCAGAAAGTCCGGTTCGAGTCCAGATGTCACCAGTCTGATTACTTTTCCCCCTTTTTTATTTTAAGTTCCTTCTTTTGTTGTGAAAAACTATTATTGGGAGCCCAATTGCACTCGCGAGTTTTTATTTAAATAACCAGTTCATATTTTCTATTATTATGTCGGTAAGATCGAAAAATATTATTCATATTTCTTCAGTATGTAGGTTCAGTAGTAAACAAGATTGACCAAAAAAACTGCCGAGCACAGCTTGGTCAACCGCTCGGTATAATTTAATCTCGATAAATTATTATGATGAAAACTCAATTAAATTAGTAACTCTTTATCAAACTTAAAAACGCACTTTTTTCTTTAATCTATAGTTTTAAATGGTTATCAAACTTAAAACTAATCGAGGATGTGAATTTTAGGTATATTGAAAACCCCACTAGGCTCTAATAATTTAATAATTAGTAAAGAAAAGAAAAATGTACATCATCGCTATCACCTCATGCCTTATACTAACTTTTCATCCCGGAAAATTCAAAAGTTTCCCCGTGTTTTAAAGCTGAATTCCACGCGGCTGAAATCGCGGGCATCAGCTTCACACACACTTCAATTGGATTTATCTGTACTGATGTAGGCACTAGGCTTTTATATTATACACAAACTAAAATAAATATCTAAATAAGTACTAAAATATACGATTACATAATATATATATACGCATACATACGATAGTATGGTAAAGAAACGCCATCAAACATAATCGGAGGAATGCTTTACCAGTCAACTCTAGAAATATACCCTGAACTGCCAATAATAATTACCTGAAATTTAGCAGGATTTACACGAAGTCCATTTTGTCTGCTCCACTCAGAAATTGCAGCTAGGTCGTTATTAATGGCGGACATGGCTGAACTAAGATCTTCCAGAGTTGTAGACCGAAAAATTTGGATATCATCTGCATAAATGTGGTAGGAAGAAGAGATATACGGAGTGATAGAGTTAATGAAAATAGCAAATAGTAAAGGAGACAACACACCACGATGAAAAGAACTCTTCGATTCGTATGCGCTATCAACGACCATTGAGGTAACTCCGAAACTAATCAATCACCGACAGAGCTATGTTAAAAGAAGAACGCAACATACTGTGCAAAATGTCATAATCCACGGAATTAAATGCATTACTAAAATTGAGCAATGTTAAAATTGTGAGCTGTTAATTATCCAGATTGTAATGGACTGAGAAGGCAATGTTTATTATGGAACAGATTTAATTGTTGATATAACTAACTTCTCAAGAACTTTTGAAAGAAAAGGTAAAATAGAGATGGGACGAAAATTGTTTACAGATAATGGTTTAAGTTTTTTGGGAAGAGGAATAATTTGTGCATTCTTCCATGCTTCAGGAAACTCAAACTCAATAATTCAAAATGTGGGTAAGGATAGGGGATACAACATCAAGGATAGGAATAATCATATTACGGCTAATGCAGTCTGTACCGACAGCATTCGATGAAATAGATAATACGTTCTTCCTAACATCACATTCGGAGAATTACTCGAAAGTAAATGGTAAAAAGTTAGTTGTTGAAGATGATGAAACTACTAATAGTGTGCTGTTTTTCGCCACTATCAATGACATCGCAACTAGAAAAGTGTTTATTAAGGAGTTCAATATCAATATTAATAGAAGGTTTGTGGGATGTTTTACCAACTCCAAGAGACTCAAGAGATTTCCATGTTTTAGAGATATCACCATTTTCGACTGAATTAAATAGGTATGTGGCGTCCTTCAGTGTCTCTACATAATGTATTATAGCGATACCGAGCTTTGTGATACATCAACCGATTAGCGTCGGAGTCATTAATTTTAAATTTATATTGGGCTGAATTCTTTTTGTCCATTGAAGTTTTTATCTCATCCGAAAGCCACGGAGCTGGTTAGTGTTTAATTTTAACTGGTCCTAAAGGAGCATGAAATGAGGCCGCACAGCCATTTATTTCACTATAGTGAATACTATTATAACGCTAAATCATTTAGTGGTAATGCTTTGTCGGCAGTGGGAATTGCTCGTGATAGGAACTATGCAGTTTGGATGGCACGTGGGCCAATTTAATGATTGTAAGTATCTCTACTGCTATTAAATTGTGTTGTATGTTTAATACAACTGCCTCTTTGGTTAGTGGTTAGCAATTCGACTGCGACCGACGAGGTCCCGGGTCCCGGGAAAGCTCCGCGTCAAAGTTTTGTCGTGTCGCGCAAGTCTGTCCATAAATACATGTGTGTTACGTGGAATTCTGGTCGCCACACAATTTTTCGCCTTGTGTCTTATCGTACGAAACAATTTGTGAATTCCACCCAAGCGAAACTGGAGTGCATCAGTTAGTTTATTTATACTTTGCATGCTACAAAATACATCGCATCAATTATAATGTAGGCTTAAAGCAATAATTCATTTAATGTTGTTTAATATTATCAGGATGGATTGGTACCTATATAGTAGGTATGAAACCATCTCTCATCTATGAACTCAGAGCACTGCAAATACATTATTCATTACCTCACTAATTAGTTATTATTCATTCATAACAATTATTATAATATCGTCTACATGTATATTATAATTTACCACGGTAATTTATATTATAATTGGCCACGGTAAATCTACTAATTAGCAAATGTCCGCATTTTCAGTGAGGAGATAATTAATAATAATAATTATTACTTAAACATGAAAATTTAATATTTTCAAGGTTATGTATTAGCTTTCTAATTGTAAGTTGTTCTTTTTTAATCTAATCTCTCTCTTTCAGTCGTCGAAATGAAAATGGAAAGGGGCACGACCTTCCATTACTGAGGATCGTGACCTTTCCATTAATCACATAATGGTAGGAGTTTTCTGGGGATAATATATATTTAATAGGGTGGGTTCCCACGTCCTTACGCATACGACTCGACTTGAGTATCGTGTTTTTGTAACGATTATTATCAAATGTTAGTGACAATAACCGGGACCGGGACAGTTTTCAGGTTAAAAATACCCGGCTGAGTTTGTTGTGGGCTCTTCTCAGACCAGGGCGCGTTTGGAACCCTCGTAGCTTTAGTTTCAAGATACCGTAATCAATTATCACCATCATGTTGCAACAGTAAGTAATTTTTAACATCAATAAGTGTACCTACAGTGTACCTATATTGAATAAATGATATTGAGTATTGAGTCATCAACTATACTCATGCAAAAAATCACGTCGCGTCTATCCGTTGGTCTTTTACGGCGTGATTGAAGGACACACCAAAAAAGAAACACACTTTCGGATGTATAATATTAGTATAATGCGCGGCAGACGTTCAATAACAACGCGGCAATCGTCACAGAGATACAAAGGAGGAAAATTGTATCTATTTATGTTTTCAGTGTAACTCACCACCTTACAAAGGCAGACGAGATGAAAGCAATTACAAAGTATTGCTAACTTATGCTAATAAGAATACTCCGCTGAGTTGGGTGGGCTTTTTCGTACTAAAAGCCCAATTCAGTTCTATTTGTTCGCTAGACTAGCCACAGAAAACCGCTTCGGTCTCGTGGGATTTTAGAAAAATCATGCTCAAGCCCTCCTAGCCAAGTTACTTGATACGTTTCGTGTCTATTCTTTTTCTTTAAAGTGGAAGCTTGAGCGATGAGAAAAAAAGTTAATGGTTAGCGTTTTTAATCACTTTCGCTAAAGCATTTACGATTACAGACAGAGAATAGACACGAAACTTAAGTAACTTGACTAGGGGGGCTTGTCTCTTCAATACATGGTATAAAACAAAGTCACTTCCCGTTGTCTATCCCTATGTATGCTTAGATCTTTAAAACTACGCAACGTATTTTGATGTGGATTTTTTTAATAGATAGAGTAATTCAAGAGGAAGGTTGTTATATGTATAATACATACATAATATTAAACATACGACAATCAAAGTCACTGGAAATATTTAAAAAATCTGTTAAGAGTTTCTATTTATCACCATAATACAGACGACTAGTTTTAACTTTTATTTAGTATGATATTACTTAAACTAAAAATACATAATATATATTAGTTTATTTTCATATATTTATTATAAGTATTATATTATTTGTGTAACAGTTTATGTATTAGTATGTAGGTATTTGTTTGTATGTTTATATTGATACACCACCCGCGAGTTAATCTCCTTACTTCTCCTATTCCTAAGGTTGCCTGGCAGAGATCGCTACTAAGCGATAAGGCCGCCTTTTTGTATACTACTTAGTTCTTTGTTTTCTATGTATTTTTTGTGTACTTTTTATGTGTGTTGTGGTGTACAAAATAAAGAGTAATAATAATAATAATAATAATAATAATAATAATATAGAAGGGAAACACTGATAATTTTAGAGGTTTCTAATGTGAAATGTCGTAAACAAACGCTGGCCGAACCCTACGAGATAGATCAAAATAATGTACCACAGTATTGTACAACTTAAAAAGGTCTACAAAAAAGTCCCTGATAGTATATGTCTATCTCTTAGGGATAACCCACAATAAACATTTTTTATCTCTTACTTTTTACGAGAAATAATGGCTTATTTACGAAGCGATTTTAATCTATACAGCATTATCGTATCCAATTAAGCATGTTAAATACATTGTCCATTTAATATAGATTAATATGGCCATTTACAGCATGAAAAAATGAATATTTTCGAAGATATTACAGATTTAAAATGCAGGGATATGGCGGTTGCGGCGGTACGGGCCGGGGGGCTATTTAGTATCAGCATTGCACCCGTGCGAAGCCGGGGCGGGTTGCTAATACTTCATAAAGGGAACCTGCTTTTCCTATTTCCAAGGGTTTGTGCTGGGCGGTAATGAATCAGTGAGCGAATAAGTGAGTCAGAACTTTTTCTTTACCCATAATATCCATAATCCATAACATACATAATAATACATTTATTATTGTCACGTCTGTCTATCTGTCACGTTTTATAGATCCATCTTTTTAAGCAGTTTTGATGAAATTTGGTATAGAGGTTACTTTTTATCTACTATAACGATTCGCAGCTCTTCATTGTAGGTATACGCAATTTACTTAAGGTTCACGGATCTCCTCATTTCTAATTTAATCGCGTACAGTAACTCCGAGCATATAACTTTTACGACCGCTCGCTGACCGAAACCTAACCAAACCCCAAGAACTTGAAGACAAAACCGACTTTCAAAGCTACTAGCTATAAAGTTATAAACAAAATTGTTTCTATTTTTTACTATCTAGCATCATAAAACGGTTCAAAAATCTCGGAGTAATCGATAACATACATTAAAAAAATCGTGCCGAATTGAAAACCTCCACGTTTTTGGAAGTCGGTTAAAGAATAAATTAATAATTAACAAAACGGAGATCGATCACAGCGCCTCATTTGCAGAGCGTAGGTAACAATTTACAAGACAATGAGTCCCCCAATGATTCCGAAATAACAATGTACTGAAGAAGAATAATTTATCAGCTACTAATTGACGTTTTCCGACAGTAGAATACGAGGCTTTGATATAAACATTTGAGCTGGCTAATATCTAGTTCTATGTCTAAAAGGTAAAATACTACCTTTCTATTCATGTGTCATATTATGTACATTTGTTTACGTTATCTATGTATATTCAGTTGACCCAATATAAATAGATGACGTACAGAAATGCAAACACTATACAATGTAAAACGTAAACGAATAAAGCGACGTGAACTAAAGAAAATCTTACTCATATAGCACCTTAATACCTTATGAACTAGAATCTAGATGATACCCGCGAGGATTTAGGCTTTGGAAATTCTCTAGGGAATTTTGTATTTTTCAATTTTTTTTTTGTATTTTTGTGAAATAGGCTCGCGCTTGGTCAAAATCATGCTTAGTGCAAAGCAATGATGAGGTCTAGGTTGGAACGGGCTTGCCAAGAAGATATCTATTCACTCTTGCTTTGAAGGTACCTAAGTTATACGTGGCAGGAAACACGTGCGCTGGGAGGGTTCGGCCCCCCGATTATGTAAGGAAATCGTGATCGTAATCGTCTGTCAAACGTATAATTCGACCTGTTTAAGAAGGTCATAGATGCTTGCACGTCAAAACGCATGTATGTACTCCTTAAAAAGTTCGAGTTATACGTTATGAACTGTCAAATTAATACGATTGGCTTAGACAATTGGGCCTCGGATCAGAAACGTCGAGCAAAAACGTTTCGTGTGAGCAGATTGGACGTCAACCATATAAGGTTGCCAACGCTGACGTTTCTCGCTGTTCTGTGGTAGAACTACAGGTAGAATGGAGAACGAACAAAGCTGTGTAATTCCTGAGCATACTCTCTATGGTATATCTATACTTAATACTTAATAATATTATAAAGAGGTAAAGTTTGTGAATTGTAAGTTTGTGACGTTGTAGGGGGTAATCTCTGGATCTACTGAACCCATTTTGAAAATTCTCGCACCAATAGAAAGTCTCATTACTTGTGAGTGTCACAGGCTATATTATCCCGAAAAATAAGGGTGTTCTCGTGGTAATTTAAAAACTTATTTCACGTGAACGAAGTCACGGGCAAGTCTGCTAATCCGATATAAAGATGATTGGTATGGATTTTCCGGGATAAAAAGTAGCATAATTCCCTGGGATGCAACCTGTTCCAACATTAGTCTGTTGAATATATGGGCCGTGAAGCGTAGTACGGACCGACAGACAGACACGATTGCGTTTATAAAATTAGTTTGGAATTTTATACTCGGATTAGTGTAGTGAATTAACCTTCCCGTTCCATAAATGCCGTAACTTTACGATAATATAGCCACTCCCACTCGGCCTCCATGATTTTATAATTATGATGATATACTTATGTTACAAATTACGGTTGTTGCCATAGGAATGTGACGTTATCAAACTGATATTACTTTCAAAGGGATCGAGTAGGGTCCCAACATACAATTAGTTGGGTAATGTCCAAGCTACACAAAAGTCTTATTATACTACGACATCTTGGTGGTTCTGAACTAAGAGTCACCCCATATCTATCGACGCGGAATTTTGGGATCAAATCCCTTAGCGTAGCGTATTCCGAACAGAGTTTCACGTAACGTCTTCTAACTCTCTTTAATTTATGAGGCATGAACGGGAAACTTTGAGAAAAGGTAATGATCAATTAAATTGCCATCGAGCTGCTCCTCGAATAGAATTCCATAATACCCGATAGGGACAGCTGCAGCTGGGACCGATATCTATGAAAAACAGTCGAATTCTTACTCCGTATTTTTCTGTTTCCTCCTCCAAAACAGAACCGATTTGAATTTTTTTTTTCAAGGATATTTTAAAAAGGACTCGGGGTATGTTGGTTTGTTTTTCTGTTTTTGATTCCAATACAGCCCATTAACGTCCCACTGCTGGGCACAGGCCTCCACTCTCATAGGAGAGAGGGAATTAGAGCTTAGAACCACCACGCTGCTCCAATGCGGGTTGGCGGGCATTAACGACTATTATCATGTTAGTGATAATAACCGGGACCGACGACTTCTTCTTCTTCTCTTGGTTTATGGCTTTGAGAAGACCGACGGCTTAACGTGCTCTCCGAGGCACGGGAGTGACAAAAACGCCAACTTCCTAACTCCGGGCTAGTACTGAGAATTTCTAGTGTGAAAAACCCAATGCTTAATTATGGCCCGACCCGGGACTCGAACCCGTGACCTCGTTGTCCGCAGCCAAACATGCCAACCACTAGACCCACGAGGCAGTCTTCTTTTTTCTTTTTTTGATTATATTCGTCAAATTTATTTGCGGGATATCTGATGATGACGCTAAATCTGGGCTATATTTGTAACTTTTGAAGGTTCCATATTCTTAAAACTATAGTGTTATATTAATTTGGAATCTACTCATCATTTTCTAGATGATGATTATATAGATAAACTTATTTTCGAATATTTCTTTTCAATTTTGGTCTTTAATGCGGGACCATGGTCACACCATCATTTTTTTTAAACAATTTTACTAGCCTATCTCACCCGAAATAAGCTAGGGATTCTAACGATACCTCATTTATCAAAATCGGTTGAGGCGTATAGAAGTTATGGTGGAATATACAAACTCACATACATACATACATACATGAACCCTGAAAACAATATACTCCTTTATTCAGGCAGTCGTATAAAAAGCAAAACATAGGGACATGGCACGGACACATAAAGGACATGACCAGTAATTGCCCTCCGATTCGGGACAATGCACAGGATTTCCGTTTTTACAGTAAGGTTTAAAAATTCAAAACGAAAATATTATGGATTTATTATTCCAAATAAGGTCGGGGTTCAAATGACAAAAAAAAACAGTACGTTTATTGTTTAAATCTTGAGCGTCCGCTTTCCTCTTTAAGCACTACTCCATTTTGACGTTCCATTATATCCATGCCTAATAATAATCTTGTAACCCTACATGAATACCATTTAAGTACCTTAGTTATTATATTAGGAATGATTTATTTTTGATCAATTAAATAGTAATGAAAAGGAAATGTATGTTTTGTTTATAATTATTTTTATTTTTTGACAAGTCTCAAACTAATCGATCGAACAAAGCATTTTGAAATACTACGTTTAAAGGAACGCCCTGTCACATTGCATATGCTGCCATCTGTGGTCGAATAGTTGAACTTGTTAACGAAAAGTATTGAGCAATACTTAAAAATATTTTCTAGACTCACCACAATAACTAGCGCCATCTAGTGTGGGAAAGCAGTTTTTGGTGAAACTTTTTTTATCTATTTTCTCAGTTTTCAGAGCCTTCAGACTCCTGAAACTTTTTTATTTGAAAGCTATAAAATATAACAATTACAATAATAAAGAAATAATACTTGAAAATATTTTTTTAGACTCGCTTAACACAATGAATAGCGCCATCTAGTGTGGGAAAGCAGTCTTTTGGTGAAACTTTTTTGTTCATTTTCGCAGTTTTCCGAGCCTTCAGACTCCTCAAACTTTTTTATCTGAAAACAGTGAAATATTACAATTACAATAATAAAGAAATCATTGCTGAACATTGATTTTTGACACCTAGGCAAGCTGCCATAGTTCCACCGGTCAAGTCCTTTTATGGTGTAAAAATATTTTCTCAACTGTAATTATGCACGGAGAAAACAGACTAATACGATTGTATGCATATGGGGAAACCACCCTCCCGTGTCGTCTCAAGACGCTGTCGAACACAAATCAGGGAGTGCAGCTTCCCTCATCCCTTAGTCTGGAAACAATGAAAAAAAAATGGAGAGAAGGGACACAGGTCCGTCGGCCGTCACTATCCGATCAACAATGCAATGTTGTATATGCCTATAATTGATACAGATATAATAGCACTAGTAATAATTGTAAACCTTTTCTTATTATAAAATGACTCTGTATTTGGATCGCTGGCATATCAAATAAATAAATAAATAACAATGGTGCGGTGCGGACGGCGAGGAGGTGATACTGAGAAAGTGCTAGAAAAAACCTAGTGTTATTATTACTGTTTGTCAGTATATCTCATGAAACGGTCAATTTGACTCGTTTCATGTCATTTGATTTAATCTGCGGATACCGACGCCATATTGAGAATAGTTTGTATAAATACGAGTGTTTTGACGAAAGTAATTGAGTCTCCTGCAGGCAGACTCAGCGATTATTGAATACTTTTGTGTTTAGATCGCAATTTGGTTTGGAGCTTAACGGTAGCAATCGTGGCCAGATCAAATGAATATTGTCTTTAAGTTTAGCTAACTTTTATCTTATTACGTTAAATCTCTCGTGGAACCGCTATACGTTGTACCATTCGCTCGTGCAAGTTCCAAATGAGAGTACAAATATAAATATTAAAAGTGTTTATTAATACCTACTTCTGGATTGTCCCTACACTAGGTACTACTTTACCTGCTACTTTCAATTTCACCTTTCAAAGAATAACTGCTTTGACAGGTGAAATTAGAGCCTTTACTGAGTATTGGCTAGATTCGCGGCAGATTCGGGATTAGATAGATTCGTTGTAAATTTTACAGTCGAGAGGTATGATAGATTTTTTTATGCAGCTTAAGTTGTTTATAGTTGTGTGAAGACTTCAGGCGCATTCTAAGTTATTAGAGTGACTTTAGTTTTGATCAAGTCTCATTTATATTACCTAAACCTGGTACCTCATCCAATTATTGAGGTTGTTGCCATATAAATGTGACTTTATTGAAATAAGAAATTTCATTCTAAGGGTTCGAGTAGGGTATACAACACAATTGAAGGGATATTGTCCAAGCGTACAGAGGTCTTATGATGCTACGAATGTCTATGCTGAGGTAGGGTTGCCAACTTAAAGAAGAGAATTAAAAAAAAATTTATTAAATCCATGTCTTTGTTTCATTTCCACTCAGATATGGATTTAAAAAAAGTAAGCACAGTTTTTTAAATCAGGATTTTTTCAGTATGCCACAATTAATAATATTGCATTATTTTCGATTAGATGTACTATAAAAATATTTTAATTTTAATTTTAAATAGATCAGAGGTGCGATTATGTAAGAATAGCCGATCCAGTCGTCAAACTAAAATAAACCATAACGGCATTGAATTAGAGCTCAATTTCGTGTATCTATTCGTATACGTTTAGGTATGTACGATACCATAAACGGATGAGAATGGATACACGAAATTGAGCTCAAATTCAATACTATTGTGGTTTATTTTACTTCGATGCCGAGCTTTGACGATTTGATCGCCAACATTCAGACAATCGGGGGGCAGAAGCCAACTTCTATAACAATACAATGAAACCTTAATGTGTCTTTCTTCATGCCACTTCGCAATGATGCGAAATAAGTACTTAGGCCTACTTTATTTGTATTATAGATTATTATGAAATAGAACATAATAAGAAAGTTACATATTTTTGCTTGGAAATTTGAGCGTTATTTTGACAACCTTCTTCGAGATAAATCGAAATTGCCGTACTGGCCAAATACATGCGAGCAGCGGCCGGCAAAAGTTGTATGAAAATCCATATATGTCGTGGTTTACGGGCAAATAAATTGCATAGTAAATTCATATGTGTCGTGTTATTTAAAAATGGAACGATCTTTTACTCCGAAATATGGCAACCAAGGAGGTAACTTATCGAAGATTTTATTTAAATTGCGAACTAGCTTGCAAATAGAAAGCTCTTTATTGAAAAAAAAACAAATGATCACTTTAACGCGGGAAAAATTATTGTAGTTCGTTGTTCGTCATTGATTTTGAAATGTATTGACAAAATGAGTTCAAGTAAAGACAATGAGTGTGATGAACTTACTTTAACGCCATCTGAAATTCAAGAGCTAATAGAAAACTTGTTACCGCCAAAATCGTATGAAAAATAATTAATAAAAAGTTCTGTCTAGATACTACTTAGTTTTAATTTCCGCGCATTATTTGAGAAAAGTACTATACAAGCCTTGGCCATAACTAATCATTGATGGACTTACTTATGTGTACCTCGGCTTCGCCTCGGCCCACATTTACACGTTCGTCTTTCAATGCCTGTTTTGCTGGCCGCTGCAGTAATGTACTATATTTAGAGTATGATTGGTAACCCTAGTTATAGTCGTCCCGAACGTTGTTCGCGAGTTGTCGGGAAATATTGAGGAGATTTTCATTTAAGCTTAGGGTTGGTGGTAATAATGTTGGCCACTTTGTAGCATACAACCTACGTAGGACAAAATGAGCTGCATTCATTGATTTTCAAATATTATCTCATAATCACTAATCGAATTCGTACTTATTCTTCGAATAAGTTATCGTTAGTGATTATAATGTGGTAATAAAATAAAATAATAAAAAACTTATAATACTGTTGACGATTATCTATATGATAGCATGGATTTAACTTGCTCCAGCAATGCATACAAATGCATACAGTATATGGACTGCGGTTACTTAAGTATTAATTTAATTGTAATTTTTTATTCAAAAGAGCAACCACCGAGTTTCTTGCTGGTTTTTCTCAGTAGAAACGGCATTCCGAAGCAGAGGTAGATTCATTCGACTATTCAAAAGCACTTGTAAAAAGTCTACTTGAATCAATTTTTTTTTATTTAAAAACTAATTATATATATTTTTTAAGATGCTAGTGGTCATTACATTCATTGCGATTTTGTTATATGTCTGTCTTACGCTTTCCCTTGGCCCTTCTTTTTAACTGATTTCGATTAAATTTGGCAAAGAGATAGATTGTATCCCGAGGAAGGACATAGGCTACTTTATCCCCGAAAATTAAGGAGTTCTCGCGGGAATAAAAAAACACACATATTCCACGCGGACGGAGTCGCGGGTATTAGCTAGTAGGTAGGTACTTAGTCTAAAATTTCTCTCAGAACCATATTATAAAGTGAATAGTACTACCCACAAAGGGCAGACAATACCTACATATACATAACTATAGCTTATGAAGTTATGACAAATCTCCCACAAGCGCTTGGGATATTCGGCATCAGTCCACTTGAATTTGATTTACCCTTTCTCCGAAATAGGGTCTGAATTCCGCACGAACCTGGGTTGTAAGGTATTTGTGTGGTTATTTGCCATTTATGTAAATCCAAAATGTCGCAATTTTGCAAAGATTAGGTCTTTGAAAACGTAAAATGCAAAGCAGGATGACACACTAGCCGCGTTTTTTCTCGGGAACGCGTGGATGTATCAAGATGAAATTAAGATTATGTCTAAAGTCCCTTGGAACTGTAAAAAAACCAAGCTTTTAAGTCAAAGCAATCAAAAGATACGGCCGTTTATGCCGCATTTTTTGGCACCCGCTAATAAATCAAAACCTTTATGGTACTTCCCGATGATCTAGACTTCTAGAGTAATGACATTTGGCAAGAAGCAAGATCGTATGTATAAAACCACAGAACCAAGAGGTCATCAATACTAATATTATCAGCACCGACGCAATGTCACCTGCTAAATCTGTTTTTATACGACTGCCTGAAAAAAGGAGTATATTGTTTTCAGGGTTCATGTATGTATGTATGTATGTATGTGAGTTTGTATATTCCACCATAACTTCTATACGACTGAACCGATTTTGATAAATGAGGTATCGTTAGAATCCCTAGCTTATTCCGAGTGACATAGCCTAGTAAAATTTTAAAAAGAATTGATGGGGTGACCATGGTCCCGCATTAAAGACTAAAGTTGAAAAAAAAATTTCGAAAATAAGATTAACTATATAATCATCATCTAGAAAATGATGAGTAGATTCCAAAAATATATAACATTATAGTTCAATATCCAGTGATTCTCAAACAAATATCATTTATTAAAAATTTGAATAAGATTCCAAAGGCTATATATGCAAATCGCTTCTTAAGGAGGTAAACTCCGAAAATAATATGGCAGGGCAGTCGTATTTTTTAATTCGTTAAATTAATTTTTATCGGAGTACTTTGGAGAGTGTGCTCAGGAACTTTTCAACCTTGTTCCTCCTTCACCGTTCTACCACAGCAAGAAACCGTCAGCATTGGTATCCTTATGTGGTTGACGTCCAGTTTGGACGAACGAAACGGTTCTGCTCTCTGTGTTAGCCCTTGACTGCGATCTCACCTGATGGTAATTGATGATGCAATCTAAGATGGTAGCGGGCTAACCTGTCAGGGGCATGGCAGTTATATTAAACCCATACCCCTATTTGGCTTCTACACGGCATCGTACTGGAACGCGTAATCGCTTGGCGGCACGTCTTAGCCGGTAGGGTGGTAACTAGCCACCCACCAGGCCAGACTAGAGAAAATTCAGAAATTATAAATTGCCAAATTGACCCTGCCGGGGATCGAACCCGGGACCTCCGCACGTTAAGAACAGTGCTACACACTGCGCCACCGAGGTCGTCAAATCACCAGGATGTGGAATACCTAGTCTTTCAGAGCATGTATTTCCTATTAAGTACCTTCAAGGTGCGAGTAAATAGGCATCTTCTAAGCAAGCGGCTCCAATCTAGACCTCATCGTCCCTTTGTATTAAACATGATTGTCGTCAAACACAAGCCTATTCTAATATTAAAAATAATAATTATTAAAACTAGATGATGCCTGCGACTTCGTCCGCGTGATGGTTTTCAAAACATCCCGTGGAATCTACTTGCTTTTCCGGGATGTAATGAAACCTATATCCTTCTTTTCCTTGTCCGTCTGCTACGCCATGTGTCAACCATTTAATCGCTTTTGAAGAAAGTGAAAGGTCGCATCCCGAGGGAAGAAATATAGGTAGGTTTTCCATTAAAGAGATCTCACGGGTTAAAAAAAATAAAGCCTAAAATATCCACGCGATGATTAGCTCGGTTAAAATGATACCTACTCCTTGCGCACGATACCGGAAAGCTTGTTTCTTTGTTCCCTGGGTTCGATAAATAATTCAAAGGAGGCACAGCGAGGTCTATAAACTTTGTTTTGTCCCGGTTTACTGCCGTCCCCGACGGCTGGGTGCTATTGGAGTTTGATTTATCTGGAGATTATATATTTCGCAATGATTTCAGGAATATTTTTTGTATCATAGCTTTTTCCTGTTAAGCTAAGGCTGAGGCAAATAGAACGCGTAACGAAATAGTGGAGCGACGAAAATGTTTCTGATGCGGTATGCAAAATTTCGTCTCGAATTGTCCAAAATGTTTCGGATGCAGTATGCAAAACTTTCGTCTCGAATTTTTAAAACTTTAATTATTGCTTTGACCGCATTCGCGTGATCACATCACATAGCAGGCAATGATGCAGATGGTAATGTATTGTGCGCCTACCTCTAAAATGTATACCTACATATATTCACTTTTTTTTAAGTCTCCAATCTAAAATCTGAAGAAAATAGAGGCTGTAGGGGTAAACTACAAGCATAATATGAGTATTACTTAATTTAAGCAGTATATGTATCGTATAGGACATAATATTATGTAGCAACGCAGTCGCAATAGAGTCGTTTACTAGAGTGTTAGAACGTGTTCATCTGAAGTCGCCCCTCACCCTAAAGGTCGTTCTATATTCTAAGTGGTGTAGATCGGTAGATAGTGTATATTAGAAACATTTAGTATAGAAAGAGAGTACTGTATATGCGAATACCTAACACTGTGTACCGACATATCTTTGTGTTTTTGGCTGTAGCCATAGCTATAATTCGGCCGAATTCGTTCATTACTCATTACAACAACCCGACCAGATGTAACCGTCACGCGTCCTGCATGTCTCAGGCTTTATCACATTAATCTTAGAAATATTTTTGTCACAACTTTTTCATGCTCATTAGGCTGCACTTCATCTGGATGAGATATTTACCCGCGACAAATGTATTTAGGTTGAAAGCTTTTGTCCAAGTTCAAGATCGGGTCAACGGTTTCGGTAAATCGAAACTGGTCAAGTGCTATGGCGTGTTTTCCTGTATTAGGCTAGGCCTGCACTGCGAAAAAAAGTATCATATGATGTGAAAATGAAAAGAAAATGAAATTTATTGATTATAAAAATATTTGTCGTTTCACAATTTTGTCGGAAACCCTGAAGTACCTACTCGTAAATGTGAAAAAAACCCCTATATCTCGGTCCCCGCTCTTCCTCCTCGGTATTCAAATATTAACATCTTTGTTCATATTAAAAAAGAACTGTGGTTTGAAACAGATTTCACGCTTGCGATAAGAATGATCATGTACCAACGGCTGAAAGGATCTGGATGAAAATTGGCACAGAGATAGATTATAGTCTGGAATTATAATATGTCAGGCTACTTTTTATCTCTTAAAATTAAAGAGTTCCCAGAAACCACAAAACCTCAATCCACGCGGACGAAGTCGCGGGCAACAGTTTTTTTTTGTTTTACTACAAGTTGGCCCTTGTCTGCGATATCACCTGATGGTAAGTGATGCAGTCTAAGATGGTAACGGGCTAACCTGTAAGGGGTATGGTTATATTAAACCCTAGTCTGTTTCTACACGCCATCCTACCGGAACGCTAAATCGCTTGGCTGTACGTCTTTGCCGGTAGGGTGGTAACTAGCCACGGCCGAAAACTCCCATCAGACCAGACCAGAGAAAATTCAGGAATTATAAATTCCCAAATTGACCCTGTCGGGAATCGAACCCGGAAACTCCCACGTTAAGGCAACAGCGCTCAACACTGCACCGGGGAGGACGGAAAATCAGCTATTAGGTATTCCCATAATTGGTACTTCTAATAGCCATTGTCTGTCTACTTATTATTGTTGTAATGTATCGCTGGCATCCATACTCATATTCTAAATGCGAAAGTATGTATGTCTATCTGTCTGTCTTTCAGTCTGTCTGCTACGCTTTAACGGCCACCCCGGGGAAGGACATTGGCTACTTTTTATCTCGGACAAGTGAAATTAATTTAACGAATTAAAAATACGACTGCCCTGCCATATTATTTTTGGAGTTTACCTACATAAGAAGCGATTTGCATATATAGCCTTTGGAATCTTATTCACATTTTTTATTAAATGATATTTTTTTGTGAATCACTAAATATTGAACTATAGTGTTATATATTTTTGGAATCTACTCATCATTTTCTAGATGATGATAGTTAATCTTATTTTCGTTTTTTTTTCAATTTTGGTCTTTAATGCGAGACCATGGTCACCCCATCAATTTTTTTAAAAATTTTATTAGCCTATGCCACCCGGAATAAGCTAGGGATTCTAACGATACCTCATTTATCAAAGTCGGTTCAGGCGTATAGAAAGTTATGGTGGAATATACAAACTCACATACATACATACATGCATGAACCCTGAAAACAATATACTCCTTTTTCAGGCAGTCGTATAAAAATGAAGGAGTTCCTACGGGAACTAAAACAAACTCAATCAATGCGGACGAAATCGCGGACATCACCTAGTATCAAATAAAGAGAAAAATATATAAAAATAACATTGTGAAGATAGCATTACAGCTACTTAGAGGGAGATCTCTCTCGGATATCCCGGAGCCTCCCAACGGGATTTTTCTCTTAACACGTTATGGAGTATCTGAGAAGATCTTGGTGATAAAGGGGATGCTAATAGGATATTTGCTTCGCATTAAAAAATACTCAAAAAAAATACCTTAGAGAGCCTCTTTCATTTTTATTAAAAAATATGCTGGTGCCTGCCTCTTTGGTCTAGTGGCTAGCATGTTTGACTGCGGCCGACGAGGTCCCGGGTTCGAGTCCCGGGTCGGGCCATAATTAAGTATCGGGGTTTTCTGATTAGAAATTCCCAGTACTAGTCCGGAGTTAGGAAGTTGGAGGTGTTTCACCCCCGTGCGTCGGAGAGCACGTCAAGCCGTCGGTCCCGGTTATTATCACTAACATGATAATAGTCGTTAAAGCCCGCCAACCCGCATTGGAGCAGCGTGGTGGGTCTAAGCTCTGATTCCCTCTCTCCTATGAGAGTGGAGGCCTGTGCCCAGCAGTGGGACGTTAATGGGCTGTAGTGGATGCTGGTGCGCGTTTGGGACCCTCGTCATTGAGACACAGATTAATATAACTTATACTAATATTATAAACTAGATGATTCCCGCGACTTCGCCCGCGTGGACTAAGTTGTTTCGATTCTCGCGGGAACTCCTTAATTTTCCGGGATAAAAACTAGCCTATATTCTTCCCTAGATATAAAGGTACAGGTATATAACCTGACCTATCCCTGTACCAAATTTCATCAAAATCGGTTGAATAGGTGGGCCGTGAAAGCGTAGCAGGTAGACAGATACACTTTGGCATTTATAATATTACTATGGATGCGAAAGTGATGGACGGATCGACGTGATTTTTGCATGGATATAGTTTATGACCCGGAGTTTAACATAGGCCAGTTTTTATCCCGGAAAATAAGGACAAAAAACTTATTCCATCCGGACGAAATCGCGGGCGTCATCTATTTAGAAGTAATAATAGTCTATTATTAGATTGTCGCAGCATCCCATGAAATCACATCAATTGCGATTGTAACAATCGTTGGTTGGTTTCGATCACCATCTGTATCATCAGAGTATTCATATACGTTAGTGCTAATATTCATAATAATATTCATATTCGTATCTATTTATTTATTTTCCAATCTTAACAATGATACTTTGATACCACTAACCTTGGCAATAACTTGATGCGTCGTATTAATATTATACTAGAGTTTCTTGCTGGCTCTTCTCAGTAGAACTTTGTTCTACTGAGAAGAGCCAGCCGTCACTTTCCGAACCGGTGGTAGAGTCTTAACGTTTCATAGGTGACACAAGTTGTCCTACATTAAATAAATAAATCATTTATCATTAACATTTAAATGCGAAAGTGTGTTTGTTTGTTGATTTGTCCTTCAATCACGCCGCAACGGAACCACGGATCGAAGTGATTTTTGGCATGGGTATAGTTGAGGACCTGGAGATTGACATAGGCTACTTTTTAGTAAGTAAAATTAAAGAGTCCCCGTGGGAATAAAAAAAAAACACGCGGCTGAAGTCGCGGGCATCAACCCATCAGAATAATATTCATATTCGTATCTATTTATTTGCATCAATGATACTTGGATACCATAAACCTAGCCAATAACTTGATACATATCAACTAATATTGACTAGGTGGCTCAGAAATCGATTTCAATCAGAATTTCGCGTTAAGTAATTCCTGAGACTTTGGGTATTTACCAAGCGCCCGGGGTTACCGCTTTCGAAACCTCCCGGATGGATAATGCGTCGGATATATATGAATATGCGCCCCGTTTTGCCTCGATTGGCTTTCTAAAAACCCTTTCTTGTTGGAAGTATTAATTATTTCTTATATGTATAGTAGATGATGCCCACGACTTTGTCCGCGTGGATTAATATTTTTGGTTCCCGCGAGAACTGTTGAATTTTCCGGGAAAAAAGAAGCCTATATTCTTCCCCGGGATACAAGCTATCTCTGTATCAAATTTCATCAAAATCGGTTGAATATATGGTCCGTGAAAGCGTAGCAGACGTATGGATATGGATTTGTAGGCACTCATAATGCAAACTGATCTCACCTTGTCCTCGGTTAAGTATAAACTTAGATAATCTTAATCATAATATTATGGTCTCCGCAATATAGATTCCCTTTTTATTTTAATAGTCTAAGTACATGTAAAATATTGTGTTTCTTGATATCCTGATTTAGCCTGTACTTTGATAGTTTACACTGAGTTTCACAAAAAAATGTGATGTTGATCAATCTTATTTAATCAAAAATCTTCATACAATGATAACGATTAAATTAGTTTAATCTCCACCTACTTTTGTTTTTAATTTGTGTCTTGCAACTCAGTGTTAGTCAGTCAGTTATATTTTTATTTACTTAAATACAGGAAATATGTAGGTAGATTAAGTAACGCTTTAAAGTTCTGAAAACCTCTTCAACTTTGGAATATTTTAGATAAAATCGTCTACACTATCAGCTGCACCAAAGAATATAGAAATAAAATACAAAACTTTTTTATTCAATTAGACTTTGACAAGTACTTTTGAATAGTCGAGTGAATCTACCACTGATTTGAAATGACATTCCTGCCGAGAAGATCCAGCAAGAAACTAGGTGTGTTCTTCTACACACCTAGTTAAGTAAAACTGAAACAGTAACCGAAATAAGGGGTTTAAACACTGTTTTTTGAAACTGTTATAAAACAGAAACACTTCTAACGGAAACAGTATGTAACCCAATCAATCTGTAACCCTAATAGGTACATGCCCTAACAAACTGCACGGTATGACAACGCGTTCTTCTCACTTCATTGGACTTTACACACACTGATATAACATGGCGATGTTTTTCTTAAAACAATTGCAACCATCGGTGATTTCACCTCAGGTTCAAATTTGAATACGCGTCAACAGTAAATTTGGCAACGTCGCTATTTCGGTTACACTTTAAAACACTTTAAAACCCTTTATTTCTGGTACAGATTCATTTCTGTCACAGAAATATAAGTGTTTCGGTTAAACATAATGAAAAACACATTCAAAATGGTTACACCTTCGATTCTGTAACCTTTATGAATCTATTTTTCAGTCCCTGTTAGCAAGAAAGCAATGTGCTGAAATTACGCGTAAGTATTGGCACTTACTCAAAATGTATGGTAATGATTGTGTTATTTATCACCATTATTCCATAATTGATCCATTATGTCCCTAACCACGTCGGTTGACGTAAAATAAATCCATTGTGGGGCTAAGTATACGCTTTTATAATATGATCCTGCAGAAAATAAAAAAAAAGTATTCATAGCCCAGTATTGCTCCGTCTACTGAGGTAGTTGGGCGTTCGATTCTAGTTCTCTTCCCTATTGACCAAAATACACAAGACTACTGATTCAGCCAATCACAACAATTGAGATTGTCGCAAAGACGAATGTTTTTATAATATAAATGAATTTTTAGCTAGGTGTAAGATATGACATTAATTAATAAGGATTGTATCAAAATTTAATTACTGGGATATGACATTTTAATTAGTTTTTTTTGTAATGTTACTTATTTATTTTGTCTGTGTTTAATATCACAATAGGCATGATGACTGATTTTGAAAAATGGTCAGATTATGTTCTGAAGTATCTACTATTTCGAAAAAATATGTTATTCCAGCAGAAAAATAAGGTTTGGTAGATAAAATTGGCATTTGAAATTTAAATTTTAAAATTCACGCCAAAACGCTCGCCGGTGTCATGGCGTCGTTTGTGACGTCACTATTGTTTTACCGATGTACTCTGTGCAGTGTGCAGTAAACAATAGTGTGATTGTCAAAGCTCGAAAACAAACAATTGTGACGTCATTCGCTTCTTGGTGTTTAATCCATTATGGCGGATTGCTGTATTTTATAGTTTTATTTTATCAAAATAAATGGCAATCTTACTCGAAATAGAAAAATAGATACATTTTTTATAATCCATGAATCCTATTTCATTAGATAAATTCATAATTTCATTGATTCTTGCTTATTGTCATCATGCCTATTAAGTATTCTGAGCAGTAACTGTACTGCCAATTTTGCACGCCAAATGTTTGGCAAAATGTGTTAGCACTATATAATATTCATCCTCCAGCTTGCTACTCACATTTAGCAAAATAAAATAAATAAATAAATAAAAAGATAGATGCAATTTTCGTAATAGGGGAGCAGATTTTCCGCGTTTATGTGGACAATAATAAACTCTAATCGAAAAAAAAAAAACGAAACTAAATAACAAAATGGCGGCGATTTGCCGCGCATAGAAATAAATGTGCCAATACTCGATGCCAATCACTTTCAGTTCAAAGCAGAGAGCACATTGACGTTGAAAGGAAGGGTCGCTTCTTCTTTTGGTGCGTCTAAAATATTATGCGGTATGCAAATTCGTAAAGCAAATAAAGTAATTTAAATTTTATCTCCGCTGCGTAATGTTCCGCAAGCTATGCGGTCTCTTTAACACTGAATTCCTCGTTTTTCCTCCGTATTTTGCTATTGGTATTCCATTTTCAACCGAATGTACTTAAACATAGGTATTATTGTGTAAAGTTGAGTTGAAGTTGTTATCAATATTTGATGGCTATGGAACCTGGTGTCGTTGTTATATATATGTTATAGGATAAAAGATGGAGTACAGGTGGTAAAATGCTGTGTGACCACCGATTTAGGATTGGTCTCTCTATTAAATATGGCCCAATCCTATATCTATCTATAACTAGCTGATGCCCGTGACTACGTGCACGTGGATTGTGGGAAATCCTTAGTTTTCCGAGCTAAAAAGTAGCCTATGTGTTATTCCAGACTATAATCTACCTCTTTACCAAATTTCATCCAGATCCGTTCAGCCGTTCGAGCGTGATTGAATAACATACATCCATCCATACATCCATCAAAATTTTCGCATTTATATTTGATTTGATTGATTAATTTATGGGCCAGGCGGGTAAAAGATGGATAAACATATTATGTGCATAGAATAGTGGACTGGATAGAAAAAAGCTAACGAAGCCTACCAATCTCCCTAAGTACCACAGTACCGGGAGGTTAGTCCATAGGGCAGTGAATTGAAACTCATGAGATTTTTCTCCTCCAAAAATTAAATAATTTTAAGCATCTAATTTTTTACTTTTTATCCAGTTTTTTTAAACATTACTTAATATTAATGTTATATATTTATTGATAGTTATTTTCATTAATTTTTTATAGTCTTGTATCAGTGATCTTAATAATTTATTGATAATTCCCCAATGTATACTTGTATAAATTATGTACGACTTTTTCTATATGCATGACGTACCTATAAATTGAATTGCTTGTTACCTATTGCCTAAGCCATTCAACATTTTGTATACCTACTACTTGTAATTCTGTTGGTACTTCAAATAAATTAAACGAATAAATGAAAACTCGGAGCTCTACTCCCCGTCTATATGAACTGGCCCTTGTGTATGAATATGTCAATGTGTTGTTTGTCTTCATTATTCGATATCGATAAAATTGATCCATTACGCCAAGGGGTCTATAAACTTTGTTTTGCTTCATCGCCGTCCCCAACAGATAACAATGGACGGTGCGCCATTGGAGTTTGATTTATGTATCTTTTTACCACAAAGTCCATAATATATTGCTATAATTTACCAATGTGATTGCTTTCATGTAACGTTTTCATCAGGCTTTGATTTTGCGTTATAATTATGAAATACTAGCGACTGCTGACGGTTTCTATTCCATGGGTATTTCGAAAATTCCGATATAAATATGAGGATACGGCATGAACGTAAACTTTGAGCATAGGTACTAAACAATTATATTGCCGTCGCCCTCCTCCTCGAATATAATTCTATAACACCCGATAGGGATAACTGCAGCTTAGACCTATGAAAAACAGTCGAATTCTCCTGTTACCTCCTTCAAAACTGAACCGTTTTTTTTCATGAGTAATTTAAGACGGTCTCGGGCTGTGTCGGTATGTTTTTTTTTAATTATATATATTAAATTTGTTTGTATTTAGTCACATATTAATTATAATTAATTATATAATTGTTCTAAAACTCCATATAGTGATAAAAAAAATTACTATTTACAAATTGATTACTTACCTATGTACCTATCTTCTAGGTCCATGGATTTGGACTAAGAGATAGATAAATAGATAGATAGATAAACTCTTTATTGCTACACAAGACATAAAAATACATAGAAAAGAAACAAAACAAAACAAAGTGCGCAAGGGCGGTCTTATCACTAAAAGTGATCTCCTCCAGACAACCCATTAATTAACAAGTTACCACTTTTAAGAGTTGATGAGCCAGTGAGTGAGTGAGAGAGAATACTTTTCATTTTCAACTAGCTGATGCCCGCGACTTCGTCCGCGTGGTATAAGTTTTTATATATAAACGTATAGTTAGGTTAGGTAGTTTAGTAGGTAGGTATAAACGCCCGGGGAACTCTTGGATTTTCTGGTATAAAAAGTAGGCTATTTCATTCTCAAGATCTTCAACTATGTCCATGTAATATGTATAAAAATCTCGTCGATCGATTGCTCTGGTTGCAGCGTGATTGAAGGACAAACAAATAAACCAACACACTTTCGCATTTATTATATTAGTATGGATGGTGATAATAAAGAATCTGGCAAAAGACAAAGAATCAAAAGTATCATATTAAATCGAAAAGCCATTTACCTATTTACAATCCATTTAAGGAAATTGGTACAAAGACGGATTCTATGCTGAAGTCTTACACAGCCTACTTTTTATCCCGGATTTTAAATTCGTAAATTTGTTTGTGTGTAACTTTCTTACAGACTATTCTTTTAACCCTCGGTACTATGATCTAATCAAACTTATCCTACCTCCTACTTCTTACTAATCTATACTAATATTATATATATTTGGATGTATGGATGTATGGATGGATGTTTGTTACTCAATCACGCCCCAACGGCTGATCCGTTCCTTCGAAGAAATCCACCATTGTTCTACAAATTGTTCGCTTGAAATCAGAAATGGCCAAGTTACAAGTAGGTTTCTATTTCATATTCATTATTATATTTAATTGTATTGGTATATATTTTAGTATTTTTTATTCGTGTAATTGTTTATGTATTATTAGAATGTATAGTTTATGTAGTATATTGTATGTATTGTTGTTGCACTATCCCGCTTCGTTGCATTTGTTTCTTTTTGTCTGGAGGAGATCACTTTTAGTGATAAGACCGCCTTTGCGCACTTATTTATGTTTGCTTTTTCACTGTTTTTGTTTCTTTTTTAATGTTTTGTGTGGCAATAACGTATTTATCTATCTATCTATCTATTTGTATTCCACGGATTTGGATACACTAGGGTGCTCTACAAGTTGTGAAGTTTACAAACGTAGCAAATATACGGGATTTGAGGCTCCAAAGTTTACATAAAAGCAACTATAGCCACAGAAAAGGGAATAGTACTTTGCTATAACTTGAATAATCTTACTCTTACTTAATATCATAACTGACTGAAATTTGGCACAGAGATAGATTAGCACAGAGAGATAGATAGATGTCTCGAATAGCACATGGGCTACTTTTAATTCCGGAAAATTTAAGAGTTCCCGTGGGAACCAAAAACCTCAAACCACGCAGTCGAAGTCGCGGGCATTCGCTATTAGTATAAATATGAGAAAGTGTGTATATTTGCTGGTTCGTTCTTTAATCACGCCGCAACAGAGCAACGGATTGACGTGATTTTTGCTCGGGTTTAGTTGAGGACCAGAATATTAAGGAGTTCCCGTGGGAGTCAAAAACTTATTCCACGCGAACGAAGCTGCGGGCCACAGCTAGAGTTCTATAAACTAAACTAGACTAACTATCACAGTCGAGGGCTAACTTGTAGAGAATAAAATAAAAAAAAGAAACTTAAGCCAATGAATCTGGGTACACATTTTAATAGCTACTCGTATTACTTATTTATGATCCTAGAGTAATTAAGCCATAAATGTGTACTGTGATAAAAATAATGTTCTTATTAACTTAGTATAAAGCACTTCGAGTTAATATAGGTACGTTAGGTGTAGGTACTTAGGCGTCGTAAGTCGTAAGGTTTTATCCCATCAAAAACATAAATGTAAAATGAGAGCCAAGTTCAAAATTGTGATATATATGCCTTGGTTGTTGACTTCAGCGACAAAAGAAGTGAGATCTAAACGGGTGCCAAGTTCAATGGTCAGTCCTGCAATTTATTTATCCCATCAAAAACATAAATGTGAAATGAGAGCCAAATTTAAAATTGTGATATATATGCCTTGGTTGTTGACTTCAGCGACAAAAGAAGTGAGATCTAAATGGGTGCCAAGTTCAATGGTCAGTCCTGAAATTTATTTATAACAACATATAATATTTTATAACAACTTAAAATATCATTTCTTCTTATAACTTAGTATAAAATGTTGAAGACTAAGGCTTTGGCTTGGCTAGTTTTCATATACGAATTATAGCCTTCACAAGTTGTAAAGCTGTAAGTTCTTATTTCATTCTTCCGAAAATTTGGCTAGCTGGTAGAAACTGTACTTTTAGGTACCTACTTAATAATAATTCGTATATGGAAACTAGCCAAGCCAAAGCCTTAGTCTTCAACATTTTATACTAAGTTATAAGAAGAAATGATATTTTAAGTTGTTATAAAATATTATATGTTGTTATAAATAAATTTCAGGACTGACCATTGAACTTGGCACCCATTTAGATCTCACTTCTTTTGTCGCTGAAGTCAACAACCAAGGCATATATATCACAATTTTAAATTTGGCTCTCATTTCACATTTATGTTTTTGATGGGATAAATAAATTGCAGGACTGACCATTGAACTTGGCACCCGTTTAGATCTCACTTCTTTTGTCGCTGAAGTCAACAACCAAGGCATATATATCACAATTTTGAACTTGGCTCTCATTTTACATTTATGTTTTTGATGGGATATCATTACTTTTTGTACAGAAATTATTGAACTCAATCTCAAACTCAAAACATATTTATTCAAAATATGTACCTACAAAGTACACCTTCTGAACGTTATGCTAACAGAGCATAAGACGTGATGGTGATAATTAACTACGATATCTTAAAACTAAAGCTACGATGGTTCCAAACGTGCCCTGGTCTGAGAAGAGCCCGCAATAAACTCCGCTTTTTTTTATTATCACCATCTCACAAATATTTGAAATTATATATAATATGTACTTATAATATAACATTACATTATCAGCCGCTATAACAATTCATACCCATGCCTTGCTATCATTCAAATAATCCTTTACACTGTAATAGGACTTTTCTATTAGTTTAGTTTACGTTTTACATTAGTAGGTACTTATTATTCGGTGTAAGGTCAGTGTGTCACCCACCAGTAATTCTATTCTACGACTCATTGTACAAGATAATTAAAGACGAGAATTCTCAAGAAAAATATATAGTATACCTACAGCCGGTTTCTGAATTGAGAATTTCATGTTGAGTCGGTCTCAAAGACTTCTTAAGTGTGTCTTAAGAACGACTTAGGCAAATTATTGTTTCTGAATTGATATTGCGTAAGGTTTGAGAATTGGAGCTTGCAAATTTTCAAATTTGACAGTTTCGAAACTTAAATCTCTGCTTAACAGCAAAATTGCGTTTCAGAGCGCAATTGACAGTGCTCAAAGCTCTCTTTTCTCAGAGTTGACAACGTGATAGATGAGTGACGGATTTCAGCTACTTAAACTTTACTCTCGTTTGAACCTTTGTAAAAAAATCCATTTTTTGCACAATGTCCAGTGAAGATTCTTGCCTGTAAAAAGACAACCACACAGGCGACAAGTTATTAGAAATCGCCTATTGTTTCTTTCAACAACAAACAATTTAACGACCGATTCCGCTTTTCGAAGGAATCTGTAACATTTATTTTTGGCAAAATAAAGACCAAATTACCCGCAAGAATCCAAAGGTGCGACTGCATTCCGCCAATGTTACAACTTCTAATAGCATTGCGGTATTACGCAACTGGCAGTTTCCAGGCCGTCGTAGGAGACACGGCGGACGTAAGCAAAGCAACTGTGTGTCGGGTAACCGATAGAGTATCCAGTGCTATAGCGATGCTAAGGGCACAATACGTGCAAATGCCTTCTGCTCAAGAACGACCAACAGTGGCTGCAGGATTTTATGCGATAGCAGGATTCCCTAGAGTAATTGGTGGTGGTCTCCTGGTGGCAACAGGGCAAAATTGTTTAGAAATAGAAAAGATAACTTTTCAATAAATGTCCAAGCCATATATGATGCTAATTTGAAAATAAGAAGTATCATCGCCCGTTGGCCATGTTTTGTCCATGATACAACAATTTGGAATGATTCTCCACTTGCTGCTCAGTTTGAAGATGGAAGATTTGGGTCATATCTAATTTTAGGAGACAGTGGATACCCATGTCTAAGGTACCTCATGACGCCATTTTTAAATCCTACTACTTCAGCACAAGAAGCATATAACAGAGCACAGATTACTACTAGAAATACAATTGAGAGATGCTTTGGAGTTCTGAAGAGGCGTTTCCCCTGTCTTCATTCCGGGATGCAGCTTAAATTAGGCAAGGTGTACAAGGTTATTGTAGCATGTGTAGTTTTACATAACATGGCCCCAGATCTTAATGATTTTGTTGTAAAGATGTACTTGTTGAAGAGCAAAATGATGTTCTACCTTTGTCCCAAGCTCAACAAGCACAAAATTTAGCTGTAAGATCAGCATTAGTAGAAACTTATTTTACTAATGCATACAGTTAATACCCTTCAGGTAATTATATTTTGTAGTGGAAAATATAATAAAATTAGTAATTTATTTGTGAGAATAAAAAAACCCGGCTGAGTGTGTTTTGGGCTCTTTCAGATCAGGGTGCGTTTGGAACCCTCTTTAGTTTTAAGATACCGTGATTGATTTTATACTAATACTGATGATGCCCGTGACTTCGTCTGCGTGGATTAAAGTTCCTTGATTCCCGAGGCCCCGAGGCGACGCGCAGGGGCAGCACCCGGCACCTGTGAGAAATGGACAAGGGTTGTTGCATCAGGGACGGGTGCAACGTAAGAAGCAAGTCCGGGAGGTAAGAATGAGAATGATAAGCTGGAATGTAGGAACGATGACTGGTAGAGGAAGAGAGTTAGCAGATGTTTTAGAAAGGAGACGAATAAATGTTGCCTGTTTGCAAGAAACGAGATGGAAGGGTACGAAAGCGAGAGAGATTGGAGCGGGATATAAATTTTACTACAGTGGGAGTGATGGTAAGAAGAATGGTGTGGGAATTGTATTAGATAATGAGCTGAAAAAATGTGTGACGGATGTAACAAGAGTGAATGACCGGATTATAGTTGTTAAGTTAACTCTACAAAACTTAGTTGTGAACGTTCTGAGTGTGTATGCGCCGCAGGTAGGATGTGATGATGCTACGAAAGAGAAGTTTTGGGAGGATTTTGATATGGTTATGATGGGTCTCCCACAAAACGAAAACATTTATATAGGAGGGGACTTTAACTGTCATGTCGGAAGAATGAATGCAAGTTTTGAGAGAGTGCATGGTGGTTGGGGCTTTGGGGCCTGTAATAGAGAGGGGGAAACACTTCTGCAAGTGGCATCCTCGCTTGACATGGCCATAGTTAATACATTTTTTGAAAAACAGGATGAACATTTAATAACGTACAAAAGCGGCCTCCACAGAACCCAAATAGATTATTTTCTAATTAGAAGAAGTAACATTAACACAGTTAAAGACTGTAAAGTTATACCAGGGGAACCATTAGCACCGCAACACAGATTATTACTAATGGAAATAAAAATGAAGGTCCAGACTTTAAAAACTAAGCCTAAAGCCCTGCCCAAAATAAAATGGTATATGTTAGAGAAAGAGGAATGCGCGAAAGAGTTCCGAATGCAAGTTGTGGATAAAATGATTGAGATGAATGGTGATTTTCAAAAGATGTCGGTAAATGAATGCTGGAATGAAATGGCTGCATGTATGAGAACTGTAGCGAAGGATGTATTTGGAGTGACAAAGAATAAAAGAAAGATAGATAAAGACACGTGGTGGTGGAGTGAGGATGTACAAAAAGTTCTGAAAGAAAAGAAGGATGCTTTTAAAGATTGGAAAAGTGTGAGTGATAGTGACACCGTGATAAAACAGAATAAAAGGGAAGTATATATGGAGAGTAAAAGGAAAGCTAAGAAAGTTGTTGCTTTTGCGAGGGGAAATGTCCAAGAAAAGTTGTATGAGTCCCTAGAAAGCCCCCAAGGACAAAAAGATTTGTACCGACTAGCAAGAACGAGAGAAAAGAGTGCAAGGGATATCATACATATCAAATGCATGAAAGGTGATGATGGGAAGGTTTTAATGAATGATGATGAAATAAAAGCACGTTGGAAGGAATATTTCAGAAGGTTGATGAATGAAGAAAATGACTGGAGCAGAGGACTAGACGATGTACCACCCAACTTGGGTGTCGTGAAAGAGGTGAGTGTAGATGAAGTAAGAATGGCAGTGCAAAGTATGAAAAATGGTAGAGCGACAGGGCCAGATAGTATACCAGCTGAAGTATGGAAGTTTCTAAAAGCGGATGGATGGAGTTGGCTGACTTCATTCTTCAATAAGTTGTTACTCGAGGAGGCGATCCCAGAAGAATGGTGCAACAGTACGCTGGTGCCCATTTACAAATACAAGGGTGATGTACAGGACTGTAATAACTACCGAGGAATAAAGCTCATGTCACATAGCATGAAAATTTGGGAAAAAGTGATAGAAAGAAGTGAGAGAGGAGAGTGAGATCACAGAAAATCAATTTGGGTTTATGCCGGGGCGAGGAACGACTGATGCAATATTTGCCCTTCGACAACTGTGCGAGAAATACAGGAGTGCACATAGAAACTTGCATATGGTGTTTGTCGATCTTGAGAAGGCATACGACAGAGTTCCCCGAGAAGTTCTGTGGTGGGCTATGAGAGTGAAAAGAATACCTGAGACGTATGTGAGGCTTGTGAAAGCGATGTATGCAGAAGCGAGCACAAGGGTTCGGTCAGAAGCTGGCGTTACACATAGGTTCAATGTGGAAGTGGGCTTGCACCAGGGATCGGCTTTAAGTCCTTATCTGTTTCTCCTGGTAATGGATGCTCTAACATCAGACATACAGGAGCAGGCACCCTGGTGCATGATGTTCGCTGACGACATTGTACTTGTCGGGGAAGAGGCTTCCGAGGTCTAGAGCAGACTGGGAAAATGGCAAAAGAAATTGGAGAGTGTTGGCCTGAGGATCAGCCGAACGAAGACAGAGCATCTGTTCTGTGACTTCGGTGGCCCCTCTCGTTTCTATGAAATTGCCTTAGATGGTGTATCCCTACCGGTCTGTTCCGATTTCCGGTACCTCGGTTCGCTCTTTCAAAACGACGGCAATATTGAACGAGATGTGAACAAAAGAATGAATGCGGGATGGATGAAATGGCGACAGGTCTCAGGAGTTATATGCGACCCACGAATGCCCCTGAAACTAAAAGGGAAAATATACAAGACAGTCGTTAGACCTGCCGCATTATATGGTTCAGAATGTTGGGCGGTGAAAGGGATGGATGAGAGAAAAGTACATGCGACCGAAATGCGAATGTTGAGATGGATGTGTGGTGTGACTAGAATGGATAAGATAAAGAATGAATATATAAGGGGAAGTTTGAAAGTAGCGCCAGTGATAGAAAAGATGAGGAGTAATAGGTTAGCATGGTATGGGCATGTAATGCGGAGGGAAGAAAGGCATATTACGAGAAGAATGATAGATATGCATGTGGAAGGAAAAAAGAGTAGAGGGAGACCAAAGAAAAGATGGATGGATTGTGTGAAAGAGGATATGCGTATAAAAGGGGTGAATAAGAGGTTGACGGATAACAGAAGTGAGTGGAAGAAGAAAACATGTTGTGCCGACCCCACATAACGTGGGAAAAGGGCAAGAAGAAGAAGATTCCCGCGGGAACTCTTAAATTTTCCAGGATAAAAAGTAACCTATATCCTTACCCCGGATACAACCTATGCCTGTACCAAATTTCATCAAAATCGGTTGAACATATGGGCCGTGAAAGCATAGCAGACGGACAGACAGACACACTTTCGCATTTATAATATTAAGTTTGGATATTAGTATTTGTATATATGGTTTATAAATACGAAATATGGATGCATGGATGGAAGGATGCTTGTTTGTTACTCTATCACGCCAAAAAAGTTGAATGGATCTGGATGAAATTTTCTGGATGAAACTGCCTCGTTGGTCTAGCGGTTAGCGTACTGCGACTGCAGATCACGAGGTCCTGGGTTCGATTCCCGGTCGGGCATAAAAATTGTTAGGTATTGGGTTTTCAATTATGAAATTCTCAGTGCCAGCCCGGAGTTGGAAGTTGGCGGTGTTTCACCCCCGTGCCTCGGAGAGTCAACATGATAATAGTCGTTAAAGCCTCCAACCCGCATTGGAGCAGCGTGGTGGGTCTAAGCTCCTAATTCCCTCTCTCCTATGAGAGTGGAGACCTGTGCCCAGCAGTGGGACGTTAATAGGCTGAAGTGGTGGACGAAATTTGGTAAAGAGATTATTGTCTATAATAACAGATAGGCTTAAAATTTCGGACAGTAATATGAGTACGTGTGCCTAATTTAATAAAGAAATATTGAATAGAAATAAAAGTTTTGTTTTTGAAATGTTGTTTTATTAAAAAAATAACAAATTTAAAAATTTCTTTAGAGGGTCATTAAAACTTATAAATAATAGGATCACGAAATTAAATTTCAAGTATCTAATGCATCCAAAATTAGGATTAGAATATCGAAATAAATGTACTTCACATTAATTTTCTCTCCACCTTTCTTAACTGCATTTTTAATATTTGCATCTGAATTTCATGCCTTTTCTGCTCATTTCTAAATTTTAAAATTTCATTCTTTTTTTTAAAGCATCTCTGCAGATTTTTTATGCATACATTGCCTTCATTCTTCTTTGTTTTTTTTTGCCTTCAGTCTGGAACGCAGCTCATTTGAAAAGTAACTTTTTGGTTCTGGCACTGTATTGGTTTGTGAATGCACTGGATCTTCCACGATTCTTTCTTATGTCTTCTATAAAAAAATGTTACATTACACAATAAATACCAAATTTAAAATTAGGGTTTAAATGTAAATTAAATGGCCAGAGCTAATTCCAAGTAAGTACCATCCTATACTATGGAGTATGTACAAAATTTTAGATTTGTATGCATAAACGTTTTGCAGATTAGTTCATATAGCACTGAAAATTGAAACTGATAGACAGATAAACTACTGAGGCTGAGCAATTGGGTCTTGTTGGCAACCTTTGGGTACAGAGTCCTAAAAAAACTAATAATGTGGCTTATTTTTCATCACACAATATAAATTTAGGTAGGTGGTTTTCAAGTCAGAATATATGCTAAACAGTACCTACAAGTAAGAAGTGCTTACTAAATTATTCAGCTGCTTCATCGAAAGGATTCTCATCAGGAAATCTTTAATCGAATTTTCATCAAAAATAAATGCCTGAAAAGATTTTTTTTACTTAATACTATTGTACACAGAATATAATATAGTATAATACTAGATACAAGATGATGCCCGCGACTCCGTCCGCGTGGATAAGGTTCTTTGATTCCCGCGGAAATTCTTAAATTTTCCGGGATAAAAAGTAGCCTATGACCTTCCCCGGGATATAACCTATCCCTGTACAAAATTTTATCAAAATCGGTTGAACAAATGGGCCGTGAAAGCGTAGCAGACAGACAGACAGACACTTTACTAGTATGGATATTAGTATGGATTACTAAGTAGAAATTAAAAAATGACATTATCACATTATCACCAGATGTTGTGGCGATAAGTGAAGATTCACTTATCAGCTCATCTTCGCTTTGGTCCTGAAATAATAAATTATGTAAATGACTAGTTAATACTAAAAAAACACGCGGGGACACGAAATACCACAATCCACGCGGACAAAGCCGCGGGCATCAGCTAGTATAATATAAAACACATAAATATGCCTGTTATTCAAAGAAAACATTGACATTATTCTAAGTTTGATGGTTGGATTTTATGGAATTTGTAAGTAGTCAGGTAAGTATGTCTTGTGACTAGGTGAATAGAATACTCAACGAATTTTTATGCACTCTCTATTTTTAGAGTTACATGTACGAGTACGTACCTACTAACTACGAATTATGGCCAAAGAAATCCACAAGATATTATACTGAACCAAAACGGAGTAAAGCTGGCCTACGAGCAATACAAGGGAATCCTTACTAATATTATAAACGGGGAAGTTTGTATGTATGGATGTATGGACGTTTGTTATTCTTTCACGCCAGAACGGCTAAACGGATCTGGATGAAATTTGGCACAGGGATAGATGGTCTGGAATATCACATCTAGGTTACTTTATACCAGAAAACCTTAATCCACGCAGACAAAGTCACGGGCATAAGCTAGTTGATATATTAAAAAATATTAGGTACTACTTACTTTTATACGAATGCGAGATTTGCTTTCTCCTCGTAACTGAAATAGGGAGATCTTTTTTTCTTGTTTCTTTCCATTTTATACATTTTAACGAGATTATTAGCCAAAAGAAAACATTTCGACATAATAAACAAAACCGACGTTTGTCAAACTGGCATAATTTGATACGCTTCATTCTTTAAAGCGATGATTTAAAATCGACGACAAAAACAACGATTTTTATGATATAAAAGCTTGAAAAATTTGAAATGGATTATTCTTTAAATAAAATTGAACAAAATCTATTTTTTTGAGTTATATTTAACAATAAAATTTAACAAAATTAGAAAATAATTTTATTTTCGGTTAATACCGGTTTTCGTACGTGTAACGAAACGCATACGTAATGTTGGAGAATACTCAGGGACCATTGAAGAAATACTTAGCTAATTACAATTTGGGAAATCCCAATTTTATCTTGTGAAACATAAAAAACTTAAGTCTTAACTTAAGTCTAGAGCAAAGCTTAGCTGATTTTTGCTTGAATGGCTAATTCAGAAACCGGCCGATAGTGTACCTAGAGTTACACTGACATTGACAGATTACATCTATGGTCAGACTACCTCTACAGCACATTTCTACATCTCATCAATTATGATTGCAAAAGTTCAAAATCAAAAGTTTTTAGTGAAACATTGAAAACAAGCACGGTAAACAGTCGATATCACTAAAACCACTCTATACAATGAATACAAATCACAATGACTGACAGCTTGAACTGACGACTTCAAATACGTTTCTTCTTTTCTGTCAATGACGTTTCGTTGCACAAAATGCATGAATACGAAGGTAAGGTTTTAATGCAACTATATTATTATTCATTATTATTTACATTAAAATAATAATTATGTGTCATTTTCAATAGTTAAGTTACTACCACCGCTTAAAGCAGTATTGTTTCAAAATAACGGTTGAATGTCACGTACTGTGACGTCCTTAAAATAATGATTATAACACTGCAACATAAACGTCAACAGTATTAAAATAATACGGCTTTAAGCAATGGTAGTATGCCCCGTGTCAGAGTTTTGATCTATACTTAGGTAGATCAGAAAAATGACGATTTTTGTACGTTTATATCTAAATAACCATTTGAGGTGTGCTTATGAAATTTGGAGCACATATGTATCTCACGGGTCTCAATATATGCGCCAAATTTGACATGTTTATGTGAAATAGTTTTTGAGTTATGAGGGGGTCAAAAGTGCCTCCAAATGGTTCGTGTAATATTACACACGGTGCTGCTCGCCAGTTTTTTTGAACTTTGGCTGGACACGCTTCCGCGTGTCTTGATACCTAAGGGCGGTTTTAACTACTACACTTATTTAAGGGAATAACTACATTTTTTTAAGCTCCAATCGAGTTTTGCTGGGAAGGTTTTGGTCACAATTTTGATTGGTTACCAAAAGGTTACCAATGGGACCCTCTGCCTAATGTAAACCTCCGTTGTCCGTCCGTCTGTCTGTCTGTCAGCGGGCTCTCATAAACCGAAAAAGCTGGGCAACTGAAATTTTTAATAATAGGCCCTCTAATTTCTAAAAATAAACTTGTATTTAAAAAGTTCATAATGTTAAATCTTGTACGATGGTACCGATCCCTTCGTGTGTGAGTCCGACTCGCACTTGGCTGGTTTATTCAGCTTCGCTTTCGCTTGACAGAAGCGGACCTGTCACCTGTCATAATACATATTATCCTTATAATATTTACTATATAATATTACCTGTTATGTCCTTCCCTGTGTCAAAATCGGTTGAATTGATGGGCCGTGAAAACAGACAGATAGACATACTATGGCATTTATAATATAATTTGTATGCCTCGACTGCCTCGTTGGTATAGTGGTTAGCATGTTTGACTGCGACCGACGAGGTCCTGGATTTGAGTCCAGTGTCGGGCCATAGCATGTATTGGATTTTTCTGGCAAGAATAGGCATGATGACAGTAACCATGAATCAATGAAATTATGGATTTATCTAATGAAATAGGATTCATGGATTATAAAAAAACTTATTTATTTTTCTATTTCGAGTGAGATTGCTATTTATTTTGATATAATAAAACTATAAAATACATCAATCCGCCATATTGGATTAAACGCCAAGAAGCGAATGACGCAATTGTTTGTTTCGAGCTTTGACAATCACACTTTTGTTTACTGCACACTGCACTGAGTACATTGGTAAAAACAATCGTGACGTCACAAACGACGCCATGACACCGGCCAGCATTTTGGCGTGAAATTTAAAATTTAGATTTCAAATGCCAATTTTATCCACCAAACCTTATTTTTCTGCTGAAATAAGATATTTTTTCGAAATAGTGGATACTTCCGAACATAATCTGACCATTTTTCAAAATCAGTCATCATGCCTATTCATAATACTGTTGTGAAGTGTTTCACCTCCGTAATGATATAGGTGGTAAAGGTACTTTATTATAATATAGGTGACATATGTAAGGTGACTGCCTCGTTGTTCTAATGGTTAGCATGTTCAATGGTGGCCAAAGAGGTCCCGGATTCGAGTTCCGGGTCGGAACCTAATATTTTATTCTACGGGTTTTTCTGACAAAAAATTCTCAATATTAGCCCGGAGTTAGAAAATTGGTAGGTATTTTTCGGTGTTTCACCCCCGTGCCTCGGAGAGCACGTTAAACCGTCGGTCCTACGCCTGACCTCTCACCTGTCGTGTCGGATTTTCCATCCCATCCGGCTATGAGAGTAACGGAACAGAGAGTGCACCTGTGTATGCGCACACACTTGTGTACTATAACATCTCCCGCGCAGATGGCTAATCCCTCTGTTGATAGGCAGCCCTGGCCGAAACTCGGTCGGAAGGACATTATTATAATAATTTGTATGACTTTAGTGATAAAACTGTTAATTCCTAAGGCCTTTTTTCTATGTTTTTTTCATTTATTTTTAGGTAAACATCGATGCTTTCCGCGCTTATTATATTCAACTGCGCCTAACGAGTCGGGAAACTGTTAATTCCTAAGGCCTTTTTCATTTATTTTTAGGTAAACATCGATACTTTCCGCGCTTATTATATTCAACTGCGCCTAACGAGTCGGGCATTATGCCTACAAAGCGTGAAAACGCAATAAATATTCCCATTTCTCACGTTCACGTTGTTGAATACCGCCCTAAGGCAGCGTTGTGACATTGGCCCGTCTCATAAATTTTATCGATTAGCACCCTTCCCTTCCTAAGGGCACTTGTCAACTGATTAAGCGGGGCGAAGTTTTACAGTTGATAAATCTCGGGGCTTATTAGTTACTACCGCCGGTTATAGCAGTATTATTTTAATGTTGTTGAAGCTCTTGTTTCAGAATTATAACCCTTAATTTAGGGACGTCAAGGTACCCACGTCGTATAAAACTGTAATTATAAAATAATACCGCTTTAAGCGATTGTACTAGCCCACAGATATTTGAGAAACGGCGTGTTAATATTGACACGTCTTATCTTAAATATAAGTGAAAAGTGACTGACTGACTAGTCTAGACAATGGGGCGGTCCGTTGTATGGATACCCTGAATTAAATCCTCAGTCGATGAAAATTGACTGGGTTTTAGTGTCGATGATCCAAAACTCACGCAAAAATATCCAACAAAAAAAACATCCGGATTATACCTAAACTTAATGACTAATTTATGACTGAATATTTTCTCGATTTCTTTTTAAAATAATAGTAGGTAGTATATTTACACTAAAACTGAAATATCAAATGAAATAATCATACAGAATCTCGATACTTAAACCGATTTTATTATCAAATCTAAACTGCGTTTACGCGTTATTGTACCTTCCTGCTTTAAACAATTGGGTATAGCATAAAAAAACCTTACTTCCTTTCTGATTTTTTGTTGGATATTAATAATATACGTTTATCTCATCATACTTTTTCATACTATGCAGATAAGTCGTCTGAGGAATTATTGTTGGTCAACTAGCTTTATTGCCTAGACTGATGATCTATCAACGCACAGCTCAAACCATTATTTTGGCTTAAAATAAGGCTTTGTCTGTATGAAAATTGAAACTGACGGGAGTGAGTAAGTATATAATAAAAAGAAAAGAACTGACTAATTTATCAATTGATTGAGTTTAAACCAATGGACGGATTGGGCCAAAATTATACAGACTACAGATATTATGACGTACCTAGACATCAGTTTGTCGAGGATTTTTGAAATCCCCTAAAAGTAAAATGGGACTTACAATTTCAATCTAGTGTAAGGGACAATCCAGAAGTAGGTATTAATAAACATTTTTAATATATTTGTACTCTCATTTGGAACTTGAGCGAGCGAATGGTCACAACGTGTAGAGGTTCCACGAGAGATTTAATGTAATAAGATATAAGTTAGCTAAACTTAAAGACTATATTCATTTGTTCTGCCTACGATTGCTATCGTTAAGCTCTAAACCAAATTGCGATCTAAACACAAAAGTATTCAATAATCGCTGAGTCTGCCTGCAGAAGACTGAATTACCATCGTCAAAACACTCGTATTTAAACCTACTAATTTCAATATGGCGTCGGTATCCGCAGATTAAATCGAATGACATGATACGAGTCAAATTGACTAATATTATACGTCATGAGATATAATGACAAACAGTAATAATGCTAACACTAGTAATTCATATCAAACATAACGTGCGTGACAATTTTATCGTTGAGCATATTTCCACTCCACTTCAATTTAGTGGTCGGGCACCTTAACGCTTTAAGAGCAGATGAAATATTAATGTACGATACATGACGTACCATGTCGCGCCCTTTTAATTAATTATCAATACATTTGTGACATACTATATGAAATATGTATAGTAATAGCTGTTATAGTGCCCGGAAAATTAAGGAGTTCTTGCGGGAATAAAAAAAAAACTTAATCAATGCGGAAGTCACGTGAGATATAATGACGTAGAAGATAAGCTCACAGGTGCTATTAATACTCCGCAAGCTGTACCTATTTTATTTTTATACGTTTCGTTCATCCAGATTCCTGCGATATACCTATTTGGCGTTCTCGTGAAACCAAATACAAACAAACAACTAAACCAATACAAACGCCCTTTGTTTTTACTACCACAATATAATATTTTATACCTACTCAAAAGTTTTACTTCGGGAACATCAAACTGCAGATAACCGTTGGATATCCTGAACTTTTAGGGCAATAACACACAAACAAATAGCTCACGCGCGATTTTTATTGCTTTATTAGCTGCACAGACTACCGCGCCAGGACGAGACATGTGTTTCTCTTTCGACTCGTTCGTTTTGCCCTGTCTTATCTGTAATGTGTTCTGAGTAAGTAATAGGGGCTATGTGAGTTCGTTTCATTATACAAAGAGCGACTCTGCTAGCCTGCGGCGGCGGAAGGATTGAGTTGTTCTGTATGTTTGCAGTGACAATATGTATGAAATATTTTTTCTTTTTCTGTCTTTCTTTGATGCTGATTTATAACTGGACTACGGAGTTGAATGGGGTACCCATGGGAGAGCACATATTTAGTTCTAAGAAAGTTGGTATAATGTAATGGTGACAGGACACCGGAAAACGCAGCGTTGTACAGACTTTCCCGATAATGATTTAAGTGATAAAGGTACTTTATTAAAATACTAACTGATGCCCGCGACTTCGTCCGCGTGGATTGAGGTTTTTTAGTTCCCGCGGGAACTCTTTAATTTTACGGGATAAAAAGTTAAGCTAAGCTACCTCCCCACCAATTTTCAGCCAAATCGGTTCAGCCGTTCTTGAGTTATAAATAGTCTAACTAACACGACTTTCTTTTTTTAATATAAATATAGATAGGTGACCTATGTAAGGTGACTGCCTCGTTGTTCTAATGGTTAGCATGTTCAATGGTGGCCAAAGAGGTCCCGGGTTCGAGTCCCGGATCGGAATCTAATATTTTATTCTACGGGTTTTTCTGACAAGAAATTCTCAGCCCGGAGTTAGGTTATTGCTGTTTTTCTTTGTTTCACCCCCGTGCTTCGGAGAGCACGATAAACCGTCGGTCCTGCGACTGATCTTTCTCCGGTCGTGTCGGATTTTCCTTCCCATCGGGCTATGATAGTAAAGGAACAGAGAGTGCATCTGTGTTGGGAGGCTACGGCCGTGGCTAGCTACCACCCTACCGGCAAAGACGTGCCGCCAAGCGATTTAGCGTTCCGTTATAATGCCGTGTAGAAACCGAATAGGGGTATGGATTATATTTAACTGCCATGCCCCCTTTTTTTTTTTAACGTGGGGAAAATCTTCATAAGATACCTGGCTTCTTGGGGTAGAGACCAGGTTATGTGAGATTTTTACTCACTAAAACCCCCTCGGAGGCCATCTTACGCGCATGTCGGGAAGCTTCGATATCTCTTAAATGAACGCAATCGAAGCCTCCCTTGCGCGGCACTTGGGTTCATCTCTAGCAAAGCGGTCCTTTGCGGGACTGCCATACCCCTAACAGGTTAGCCCGCTACCATCTTGGACTGCATCATCACTTACCATCAGGTGAGATCGCAGTCAAGGGCTAACTTATAGAGGATTAAAAAAAAGATGGCTAATCTCTCTGGAGACAACGCGTGCAAGTTGAATGCTGAGTAAATGTATGTATCACCATACATTAACTCTGCATTAAACTCGCGCGCGAACTATATGTGTTCTTCCAGACTATAATCTGTCTCTGTGCCCAATTTCATCCAGACCCGTTTAACCGTTATTTCGCATTTAATATTAGTATTGAAATATAGGGTAAAAAAGGAGGCTTTTACCCGAAGGGGGTCCATACAAAATACAAACACTAATTTTAACTAACAAGTCTGAGTTTAATTAAGTCATGTAATAATAATTTAATTTAATTTATTTATATTTATTGCCTTTGATAACTTACCGATCATAATCATCTTTCTTTTTTAAATTCTAATTTTATTATTGTTTATTAATTAATGCTAATGATGAATAATTAACTTTGTATGGAATTAAATAAAGCTTTATTCATTCATTCATTCATTCATTGAAATATAGATAAATAAGTAAAGTATAGAGTGTAGAATAAGTTAGTTTAGAATACAAGCTAGCGACTGTACTAGTTTGCGAATTTTCAGTAGAGTTGGCTTGGTACGTTTGTTTAGAACACAATTTATTACCGCCATAATTGAACATCTGCAGCGTCAGAGGAGGAACGAAACGAAATAATGCAATGCTGGCTTTTAAGGAATTAGGAGGCTTTTAAGGAATCCGCCCCTTCATCATCATGAGCAAACATTTATCACCGACCTTATCCGAATGGATTTAAGGAATGTTTTTAACTGTAGGTTCTTTTTCCTTAGGACCTAAGTGTTTGAAATTAGGTCTAATGTTTAATTTTTTTTCAATTCGATACAAATAAAATCACACAAACAATTTTTGATTTAAAATATTATTAGCTGTATTTAAATTTATAAAAGGAAAAGCTGACTGATTGACTGACCAACTGACTTGAGTTCTTAAAGCTGTACGTTGATAGAATGTCTTCTATCAACGCACAGTTCAAAGTACTAGACGGATCGGGTTGAATAGCTATTATGACGTAGGCACTCACTAAGAAAGGATTTTGGAAAATTCATCCCCTAAGGGGGTAAATTAGGGCGGTGAAAATTTATATGAAAATCGAACCTGACGTGAGCAAAGCCGCGGGCAAATGCTAGTGATACATAAAAAGTAGGTAAGAATTACTTAATTAAATATAATTTTAGTGATATAGTTCAGCAAAACATGGGCACAGCAATGATCTAATATCATTTTTGTTTTGAACCACTAGAGCTATTTATTTATGATACCTAATATATTTGTGGACTCAATAAACTTTTCTCATCTTTTACTATATTATATGGATTAACTTTGAGAGAACTAAACGAAAATCAGATAGTTAAGTAGTTAATATTTTAAACGTTTGTGAAAAACAACAATTTAATTCGGCCAATGGCCATTTCCAAAATACTTACTTTAAACTGAGCGAGTACTTTAAAAGAATTTTGCAATCCAGATTGAGGCTGACATCATTTGAATTTCCTTGAAGTTTTCTCTTGAGAAATGAAGATTTTCTCAAAGGTCTTTAAAGTGAATCATCGTGGAAAATAAGTTGTTATGTAATCCTTTATCCATGTCTATACTATGATATGTATATGTTGCTTGCTTATTGCTTCATTTGAATTTCCTTGAAGTTTTCTCTTGAGAAATGAAGATTTTCTCAAAGGTCTTTAAAGTGAATCATCGCGGAAAATAAGTTGTGATGTAATCCTTTATCCATGTCTATACTATGATATGTATATGTTGCTTGCTTATTGCTTCATTTGAATTTCCTTGAAGTTTTCTCTTGAGAAATGAAGATTTTCTCAAAGGTCTTTAAAGTGAATCATCGCGGAAAATAAGTTGTGAAGTAATCCTTTATCCATGTCTATACTATGATATGTATATGTTGCTTGCTTATTGCTTCATTTGAATTTCCTTGAAGTTTTCTCTTGAGAAATGAAGATTTTCTCAAAGGTCTTTAAAGTGAATCATCGCGGAAAATAAGTTGTGATGTAATCCTTTATCCATGTCTATACTATGATATGTATATGTTGCTTGCTTATTGCTTCATTTGAATTTCCTTGAAGTTTTCTCTTGAGAAATGAAGATTTTCTCAAAGGTCTTTAAAGTGAATCATCGCGGAAAATAAGTTGTGATGTAATCCTTTAACCATGTCTATACTATGATATGTATATGTCGCTTGCTTATTGCTTTAAAATTATTTTGCGATCCGAGATACGGAGTCCATGACTTTAACATAAAAATACAAAACGGACAAAATTATAAACAAGATTAATTAAGCAAGATTATTAAGATTATTATTTGAGCCGTAATAGGTAGACAGTTGAAATATTTAGTTTGTGTACTTCTATTGCCGCTATGACAACAAATCATGTCATGCTTCACACTAATATTATAAATGCGAGAGTGTTTGTTTGTTGGTTTATTGTTTTATCCTTCAATCACGCCGCAACGGAGCAACGGATCGACGTGATTTTTAACATGGGTATAGTTGAGGACCTGGAGAGTGACTTAAGCTACTTTTTATCCCGGAATATTAAGGAGTTAACGAGAATAAAACGTGATTTTTGAGCGCCTCTCTTGTTTCTAAGATGTTTCTAAGTGCTAGTCAGACTCGCACCGAATTCTAAATTTCATGATTCTAGGTCAACGCGAAGGTTCTATATAAGGCTTTGATTTATTGCCTGTTGATTTATTGCCTTCGCGTTTTTTACTTGTTAGCCCTTGACTGCGATCTCACATGATGGTAAGTGATGATGCAGTCTAAGATGGTAGCGGGCTAACCTGTTAGGGGCATGGCAGTTTTTTTTTTATCCACTACAAGTTAGCCCTTGACTGCGATCTCACCTGATGGTAAGTGATGATGCAGTCTAAGATGGTAGCGGGCTAACCTGTTGGGGGCATGGTTATATTAATCCCATACCCCTATTTGGTTTCTACACGGCATCGTACCGGAACGCGTAATCGCATTGCAGCACGTCTTTGCCGGTAGGGTGGTAACTAGCCACGGCCGAAGCCTCCCACCAGGCTAGACCTGGGGAAATTCGGAAATTATGAATTCCCAAATTGACTCTGCCGGGGATCGAACAAGGGACCTCCGCACGTTAAGACAACAGCGCTACACACTGCGCCACGGAGGTCGTCAAAAAGTTATTAAACCTATACCCCTATTCGGAATGTCAAAATATGCGGTATAAACCCGTATCTTTTGATTGCATTGACTTAGAAACTAGATTTTTTTACAGCTCCAAGGGACCGTGGACTTAAGTAATTTGATATTAATTTCAACTTGATACCTCCCACGCGTTCCCGAGAAGAAGGGCGTTGACAGACAGACAGTTTTAAAAGGGTACCTTTTGTAGGGATGTAGCCCTAAAAAGCATTTAGCAAACACCACTTTCATACGAATTTCATTCGAAATATTCAGCGTTATTATCGTGCCAACGAATTTATTCCAGGAATTCCAGCATAAAACGACTGTACCAAATGAAATATATTTTCACTTCTGGTGTGCGTTTACGTTTTAAACTGAAAATAGGCATGATGACAGTAACCATGAATCAATTAAATTATGAATTTATCTAATGAATTGAAAAAACGTATTTATTTTTCTATTTCGAGTGAGATTGCTATTTATTTTGATAAAATAAAACTATAAAATACATCAATCCACTATATTGGATTAAACGCCAAGAAGCGAATGACGTCACAATTGTTTGTTTCGAGCTTTGACAATCACACTATTGTTAACTGCACACTGCACAGAGTACATTGGTAATAACAATAGTGACGTCACAAACGACGCCATGACACCGGCTAGCGTTTAGGCGTGAAATTTAAAATTTAAAGTTCAAATGCCAATTTTATTTACCAAACCTTATTTTTCTGCTGAAATAAGATATTTTTTCGAAATAGTTGATAATTCCGAACATAATCTGACCATTTTTCAAAATCAGTCATCATGCCTATTATTATGAATCACTAGTGTCTTGTATGGTACTGGGTTAACACCTGAAGGGCTCGATTTTGAATGGAACTTTATTCATTTTCTGTTCAGTCCACAACCCATATTGGTCCATTTATTTCAAATTTTTGCGCCTAGCCCAAATGTCCTCTAAGCAAACTCAAACTCATATTTTTTATACAAATAACTTATTACAAATGCTTTTGAATCGTCTAGTGAATCTTTACAAATACTTTTGAATCATGTAGTGAATTTACCACTGGTTCGGAACGACATTCCTACCGAGAAGAACCAGCAATAAACTCTGTGGTTACTCTTTTTAAATATTTATTTTTTAAAGCAGTTTCGCTTCAGAATAAAGTGTCACTGCTTAGTTATTCCTGTAGGGTTTTATGTAGATAATATCATTGATAAAGGAAAAAACCGGAAGTAGTCACAGCTAAACCAATCTTAAAGATTAAGGAGGAAAGGAGGAGGGATTAAGGAAAGGAGGCATACTACCATAGCTTAAAGCCGTATTGTTGTTTGCGTTTAACAATAATTTATAATCCTTACTTTAGTTACGTCAAGGGACATGATATAAAACTGCCTAATTTTGAAGTAATACTGCTCTAAGCGACGGTTTTAGCCCTCCAGAGATAGTTTTAATGCTAAAATATTAGCAACGTTTTACTGCGGGAGCATAACTTACCCCACGGGAACACACATTGAAAAACAGATAAATCCGAACCGAAGTTACGGCTAACAAATAACATCTAGCAGAAAACTACGGAAACTAAAACTAGGTGAGACTCTAAATTTATAATCCCATGATAAGAAAATAACGTGTTCTAATAAAGTCCAAACTTGGTTCACACGGCTGCTAATTCGACGTTTCAATAACGTATTGTTAAAACGTTATTGATAAAATAAAACTATAAAATACATCAATCCACTATATTGGATTAAACGCCAAGAAGCGAATGACGTCACAATTGTTTGTTTCGAGCTTTGACAATCACACTATTGTTAACTGCACACTGCACAGAGTACATTGGTAATAACAATAGTGACGTCACAAACGACGCCATGACACCGGCTAGCGTTTAGGCGTGAAATTTAAAATTTAAAGTTCAAATGCCAATTTTATTTACCAAACCTTATTTTTCTGCTGAAATAAGATATTTTTTCGAAATAGTTGATAATTCCGAACATAATCTGACCATTTTTCAAAATCAGTCATCATGCCTATTATTATGAATCACTAGTGTCTTGTATGGTACTGGGTTAACACCTGAAGGGCTCGATTTTGAATGGAACTTTATTCATTTTCTGTTCAGTCCACAACCCATATTGGTCCATTTATTTCAAATTTTTGCGCCTAGCCCAAATGTCCTCTAAGCAAACTCAAACTCATATTTTTTATACAAATAACTTATTACAAATGCTTTTGAATCGTCTAGTGAATCTTTACAAATACTTTTGAATCATGTAGTGAATTTACCACTGGTTCGGAACGACATTCCTACCGAGAAGAACCAGCAATAAACTCTGTGGTTACTCTTTTTAAATATTTATTTTTTAAAGCAGTTTCGCTTCAGAATAAAGTGTCACTGCTTAGTTATTCCTGTAGGGTTTTATGTAGATAATATCATTGATAAAGGAAAAAACCGGAAGTAGTCACAGCTAAACCAATCTTAAAGATTAAGGAGGAAAGGAGGAGGGATTAAGGAAAGGAGGCATACTACCATAGCTTAAAGCCGTATTGTTGTTTGCGTTTAACAATAATTTATAATCCTTACTTTAGTTACGTCAAGGGACATGATATAAAACTGCCTAATTTTGAAGTAATACTGCTCTAAGCGACGGTTTTAGCCCTCCAGAGATAGTTTTAATGCTAAAATATTAGCAACGTTTTACTGCGGGAGCATAACTTACCCCACGGGAACACACATTGAAAAACAGATAAATCCGAACCGAAGTTACGGCTAACAAATAACATCTAGCAGAAAACTACGGAAACTAAAACTAGGTGAGACTCTAAATTTATAATCCCATGATAAGAAAATAACGTGTTCTAATAAAGTCCAAACTTGGTTCACACGGTTGCTAATTCGACGTTTCAATAACGTATCGATTTTAGATTAAATATCGACTAGCAGTAACTTTTATCAACTTTGAATTGAGAATAATTTAGTGGGAGAATTTGAAAGCGGTCCTGTAATTATTTTTGCGGAGGACTTTGATAATATAATTATTGCAAGGGCTAAAATAATGTTTACTCTAACCAAACGGCCGGCACATTGTTTTGAAGCTGCACAGCCCACCGCGACATGACGAAGCGTGCTTTCCGTACTAAGAAGGCGTTTCGTACGGACTTGTTGCCCTGTCCTGTCTGAAGTATTTTATCGCTCTGACAACGTGTTAGCATTATTTCTGTTTGTCATTATATTTCAATAACAGGAAGTATAATATCCGTCGATTTGACTCGCTTCATACCATTCGATTTAATCTGCGGATACGGACGCCATATTGAAAATAGTTAGTATAAATACGAGTGATTTGACGATTGTAATTCAGTCTCCTGCCGGCAGGTTCAGCGATTATTGAATACTTTTGTGTTTAGATCGTAATTTGATTTAGAGCTTAACGATAGCAATCGTGACCGGATTAAATAAATATCGTCTTTAAGTTTAGCCAACTATTATCTAATAACATTGAATCTCTCGTGGAACCTCTTCACGTTTAACCATTTACTCGTGCACGTTTCAAATGGGAGGACAAATATATTAAAAGTGTTTTATTAATACCTTCTCCAGGATTGTCGCTTACATACGCAGTCAAGTCGGCAAAAATAAAAATGGCAGTAGGTTTGCTGAATTCAATACTACAAATTGATAAAGATTGATGTTCTTTAAACTGTCACCAGCAATAAATAACGTATAGGACTGCCAATAGCACCGTTTACGTCATGGCTACCAAACTGTGCCGACCGTTTTGTTCATTTCAATATTCACGACACCTTTTATAAAATTGCACCTTTTTTGTGCAGTTTAGAATGAAAATTCGTTGAAAGTTTTGGAATGTATTAAAGCCATGACAGATATAAATAAATAAATGACTAAATGGCTATTGTTGAGGACCTGGAGAACGACATAGGCTACTTTTTATCTCGGAAAATCCAAGAGTTCCCCTGGGGTTTTAGAACCAAAATCCATTTGGATGAAAAAGGTCCGAAGCTGTCTTTGTAGTTATCAAAACTTTGAAAAGAAAAAAAATGGTTAAACATGTTTACACCACTAAACTAATTGGCCGTGAAATGATCACAGACTTACAGATAGAATAGAAAAATATTAATATGGTTTATAAGTGTGATGATATTTTAAATTTTTTTGTGGGTCCCTTCGAGGTTTGTATGGGATCCTCTTAGCCTTGTTAACTCAATGGTTTTTATATAACCCAGACAAAAATGCCAATATTTCCGGAAAAAATATTTCCGGAACAATTTGATATCATCTTTTTAATAAAACGAACCAAGCACTGTTTAGGATAACGGTTCTTTCAGTCGTGCCATGACCACAAACTACCAAAGCGGTAAAAAATATATCACCGGTCAAAAAGTATGAAAATAGATTTATTTAAACGTCACAATTTACACCCACGTGCAACCACGATCACTATAGTATGGTGTATAATACTTAGTAAGTATTATACACATATAGTATAGTATTTTTTTCTACTTTACCCTTAATAAGCTTTATGTCGTTTAATGAATATAACTTTAAATCTAAATCCTACCTAGAAAAACGAGCAAGAAACTCGGAAATTGTGTCCTGCATAAAATTTGAATTACATAAATCTTCTTAATAACTTCATATAAATTATATATAATTAATTCATATCTTCAACAGTTCAACATACCTACCGTTCGTTGCCTGGTACGACAAATTTCCCACCGTGGTGTGGCCCGTCTGAGTGGACATTCGGGACAAAACATCAAAGTTACCCTTTTCATCAAACGGTTTATGAATAAGAAACGAGTACCACGTGATATTTCCTACAAGTGAATTCCTAGACACATTTTAATAGACGCAATATATCACGGGAATGGAAATAAGAAGTATGTACTGGGAAAATGCTTTCTTGCAATGTAATAAATATCCGTAGTTATTGTAGCTAGGCGTCTTGGATGCTGATACTAAGTATCTATTTTTAGGGTTCCGTAATCAACAAGGAACCGTTATAGTTACTCTGTGTGCGTCCATCTGTCTTTCGCGCCGACAAAGTGGTAAAACAAGTCATAATTAAAAAAACTAAAAAACACTACTGCCCTGCCAAAAAGTTAAAAATCTAAATTAATCTAGTTAAATTAGAATCTTATTCACATTTTTATTAAATGATATTTTTTGTGAATCACTGGATATTGAAGTATAGTGTTATATATTTTTGGCATCTACTTATCATTTTCTAGATGATGATTATATAGTTAATCTTATTTTCGATTTTGTTTTCAACTTTAGTATTTAATGCGGGACCATGGCCCATAATTTTTTTTTTAATTTTACTAGCCTATGTCACCCGGAATAAGCTAGGGACTCTTTATCAAAATCGATTCAGGCGTATAGAAGTTATAAGTAACTCACATATGTATGTGTCCCTGTATATAGGTCCCTAGCTTATTCATGTATGTACATATGTATGTACGTATGTACGTACATACATATGTACATACATGAACCCTAAAAACAATATTCTCCTTCACAGTCGTATGATAAAAAATCGTTGATCAAAAATAGGTTAGGTATGGGTTTGGGAAAACCATTCTTCGATTCAAGGATCCGTTTGCGAAATATTAAGCTTTAAAATTTTATTTTTTGAGTAGCTGATGACTCGACGACTTTGTCCGCGTATTATTATTATTCATTTATTTCAGGCAACAAGGCCCATATTATAAAATACTTAAAAAATATAAAAAACAATATAAACTTAAAATAATATACGAAGGTAAATACAAAATAATAAATATATTTAGGTTTTTTGGCTCCAGCGGGAACTCTTTTTTTTTCGGGATAAATCTCTATGCCCAATTTCATCCAAATCCATTCAGCTGTTGAGGCGTGATTCAGTAACAAACGTCCACCCATCCATCCTTACATTCATCCAAACTTTCGCATTTATAATATTTTTCATCATACCTATTCGAAAAACGAATATTGGCTTCAGAGGATAGCGGGAGCAAAATTTAATTTTTAGGCCCATGGGACTTTTCATTTCTCAGTTCGTGCTTCTGATTGGTGCTTAAACGTATAGGTAATGTCCATACATAGTACGTTGATACTCTTAGCTTTTTCTCATACGTAATGATGAAAACTAGTGTGTGTCACTCGGGGCCAAATTTTTTGTTCTCGGACGGCGTATATTGAATTCCTCGCTACGCTCAGGATTCTACTTAAGAATCCTTCATTTCGCTCTGAATTCAAAATAGCGCCCTCGGGGAACAAAAATTTTCTTTGGCCCCATATAACACAAATAACTATTACTTTTTGATAGACTCGAGTACCACGGGTGGCTTATGTGGGAGTACCGTATCGTACAGACTATTACTGGTGCTATTACTGTCACTGTAGCCGGGTCTGTCATTTGTATGGGCGTCGACCCACTGCATGAATAATGAATTTAAACCTACGCTGTGGTAGTACGTAGAAATACATTCGGTGAGATGATTTGATCTGTATTTTGCTACAAACAAGGCTATGCACCTATCCCCCTAAGAGGGGGGAGGGGGTTTACTTTATATAACCTTCTCTTACGCCAAACCACCAGACACGGAGTCATAAATAGTATATTATTGAGCTGACATACATGTGCACGAGAATTTTATTGATGTGTTGTTTTGAGTTTATGTGTGTGTTTGTCTTCCGTCTGTAGTTCCCAAACTTCTCATTAAATTTTGATAAAAGGGATATGTTTTTAATATCAGATGCCTGTGACTTCATCCGCTTGGAAAGAAAGAAAGAAAGAAATACAGTTTATTCAACAGTGATATCACAGACAAAACTAGATACAAATGTAACACTGTCGTCTGTGACACCACCCAGAAAGGGTGTACAGCTCAGCGTTTGTATAAGTTGTTTGTGGAAATTAAATAAACTTGGAATAAGTTTATTTAATTTCCACGGGACCTTCCTAGTCTTCTGGGATAAAAAGTACTATTAGTTACAACTGCCCTGCCAAACCGCAAAAATTTTTATTAAAAAAATTATAGCCCGTGTCATCGGATTCTAACGATACCATACATTCATTTCAATGCCTTAGTGAAGTTTAGGTTATAGTGGAATAAAGAAACTCACATACATATATACATAATATATTAACCCTGAAAACATTACACTTCTTTTTTTGAGCAGTCATGTAAAAACCCAATACTTAATTATAGCCTTTAATAGATACCTTTATACCAAGCTTTTCCAAAAGTAATCTTGGCAAATACTCCCCAATTAGTCGATTTACTAATTATTATAACAATTTGACCGACCTTGGCATTGATATTTTTCACGACACTTTATCTAGCTTTAAGAAGAAACTTTATTCGATGTAATAAATTGACTGTAACGGTAACTTTATGGATGAAATGTTTTTAATTTTTTATTTAATTCAATCAATCTTTGAATTATCTGTGTTGTATAATAAGATCTAATTTAATTGTAATTACATAATTTAATTTTATTGTTCCTAATTTAATATTCTTTGTTTATGTACTTAAATATTAAAAAAAAAATGTATATTGGCCGGATAATCTTTAATGCTGTATATGCCTATAATTAAGTATTGCATTAGAACTAGACATTATTGTATTATTTTAAGATTATTAATTGTTTGTGCATTATTTGTTGGTATATCAATAAACAAATAAAAAAAAAAAAAAATAGCCCGACCCTGGAATCGAACCCGAGATCTCGTCATCCGCAGTCCAACATGCTAATTACTACACCAAAGAGGCGGTTAAAATACACATGTTATTGTAGTAGGTACCTATTACTTAATTCATTATACAGCCGTAATGTAACTTGACAACTCTATTCAAAGACGGATCAACGCATCTCCAGTGTTACGTTTGTAACTTGAGAATTCACAGGATATATTGAAATCGGCTTTGGGATTATGTCGAAAGTCTCATTGTATGAATAATCAACATACCACTACAGCCCATTAACGTCCCACTGCTGGGCACAGGCCTCCACTCTCATGAAAAAGAGGGAATGAGAGCTTAGACCCACCACGCTGCTCCAGTTGGCGGGCTTTAACGACTATTGATCTATTGACTTATTGACTATTGATCATGTTTTTTTTTTTTGTTTTTTTTTGTTTTTTTTTGTTTTTTTTTTTTTTTTTTTTTTAATCATGTTAGTGATAATAACCGGGACCGACGGCTTAACGTGCTCTCCGAGGCACGGGGGTGAAGAGCACCGCCAACTTCCTAACTCCGGGCTAGTACTGAGAATTTCTATTCCGAAAAACCCAATACTTGTTAAGGGCCCGACTATCACAGCGTAAGTATAAATTCATAAATGCCTACAAATGACAGACTCAGCTAACATGACAGTTATACTATTCTTGCCTATAGTTGTGACAGGTGACAGAATAAGGTATTTGACAAATAGTCAAATCAGCAACTTTTTTCAAACGTCAAAACGCGTGCTTAGTATGGATTTTGTATGAAATTTTAAGTTGTGACGTCATCAAAGTTCGACGCATTTTTTTACTTTAATCGATAGTTTAAAATGGTTATTCAAAATAAAACTAGCAGGAGACGTGGATATTAATACTTTTGGGAGATCCTTTATTTAATAATCACTCAAAAATAATTTATTTCACTAGTAGTTAAATACCCAATTTCGTATTGAAAATTCTGCCAGTTTTCGTCATGTCCCTGTCACCCCGCAGCCTTGCTCTATTATTACCTATTATTATTTCCTAGACGACAGGTAGGAAAGAACGTATCTTCGACTGTGTTTTATTATATATTTGTGAATATAATATTTATTTAAAAAGAGCAACCACCGAGTTTCTTTCTGGCTCTGCTCAGTGGGAATGGCATTCTGAACCAGTGGCAGATTCACTTGACGATTAAAAAGTACTTGTAAAAGTTTATTTGAATAAAAAACATTTGAATTTGAATTGAATAGCTTTTAATTATATTGTTTTGCAGTATTTTCCAGTAGCGGCACTACCGGTGGATTCATACTTATACAGGGTTTTTGGTGAACACGCTTGAGAGCACTTAATAAAATGAAAAAGAGATAACACTCACTCCCTCAGAAATCTCACGAAAAAACTTGTGTTGTGAAACTTGCGAAAGTGTATGAGCAGTAAAATGTGACTGGACTATTTCTATAAAAACAACGGTTGTAAGATAGATAATTTTTATTTTTCAAATAGTGGGTATTTGAAAAAATTAAAATTATCTATTTAAAACTATAAAAAAACGAGTGTGCTTTAGACACTCACACGACTGAAGTAAAAGTTCTTAAGCTCGTAATTGGCTATGAGAGAAAGAGAGAACGAAAATGTGTGCTCGCACTTCTCTCTCTTGCCCCTATAGTAATATACGAAACGTAACTCTCTCTCTTTCTATCTTCACTAACTTATATCTTCCTCTCAACTTCCGATCCCGATCACACTTTTCGTAACACTCTCGTCACACATTCACCAGCTTAGGTTTAAAGATGTTTTATTTTCTCAAAAAAGAACAAAGTTCACTTATATGAGAAACTTTCAACTAATATATGCTTACAAATTAATGCCTAGAGTAACAAGGTGACCTACATACTAATCTTATTATTACACTTCACTCTGAAAATGCTTAAGTAATTTTTTCTTAAATCTTACGAAGGATTTTTCCTTAAAGACTTCATTTGGTAAATCATTGTCCATTGACCAAAAGCCAGGACCAAAACTTATAGTTCAAAAACTATACAGTTTGAGGGAGCGCTACTGTACAATGATTTACCAAATGAAGTGTTTATGTGATTTCGTTTTAAAAGTAATTTGTGTGTGAATCGAATATGAAATATTTTTTCTCACAAACATGCATGTTTTGTATTTGTAAAGTTGATTTATAGATAATGTATTAGTTTTTTTATAAAGTTCTTTAGTTGGGAAGCGACAGTCAAGTTGGAATAAAGTTCTTTGCAGTTTGTTTTGGGATATTTGAAGATCTTGTAAATTAGTTTTAGACGCACTTCCCCATATCTCTATTAAATATTCGAGTAGAGGCTTAGCTAATGAATTAAATAAATAATAGATCGAACTTTAGGTGGTATACATCGTGTAGATCTGCGCAAAGCCCCTGTTAAAGATGAGAGTATTTACTGTAGGTAATCTAAATGAGCTCGCCATGTTAATTTAGAATCCAAAACTAAACCAAGAACAAGAAGCAAGAAACCAGCTTACTCCCCAAGTCAAGCGTGCGTAAAGAAGTTTTACTTCAAAAGAGTGTGTGTATTTGTGTGTGTTGTTAGACGTGTTCGTTGATGCTTCAACATCAAAGCCGCAATCAGTAATAACTCAATATGCCGCCCGGCGTACAAGAGCGGAATTTCATATTATATCACTTGAATGTGTATGCGTTATGCCTGTCAACTAAATATTAATGTCTTAATCGCTCAGCCCATTCACTTAAATTATTAGTACGTCTCTCTCTGCGTCGTATTCTTCACTGTTGAGGGTCGTGAACCCTGGCTATGAGGTGTCACATAATGCCTGTCAACTAAATATTAATTTCTTAATCGCTTAGCCAAATCATTTAAATTATTATTAGTAGGTCTCTCTCTCTGAGAGTAAAGGAAAAGAGAGTAGGTATACATGTTATCGCACACACTTGTGCAGTATAATACCATCATCCAGCTAATCCCTTATTTCATAAATCATTTATTGTGTACAATATGGTACATAAAATATGTTCACGTATTACAGATATGAGATCTCTATGGATATTGGTAGGGACGGCATATTTAACTATTAGATTTAAATACCTACTCGTCGAATTGAAAGTACGTTTTGTAGAGTTGGCTAATAAAGCAGTCTGGCCGCCGTCCAATAATTATAATAGCCTTAAGCCTATACCTTTAAACCTGTCATAACCATACTATTATTAAAGCGACATCGCAGTTTCCGGCTGCTGCAGCAAGACCATTCCCAACTACTTGAACTTGGGAATATTTTTTACCCTTTCTTCCGGTTCTTTTTCGGTTTTCGCTTATTTTGGACGTTTCGTCTTCAATATTGATGTAGGAATTAGTGTCCCTCATTTTCACAAAATGTTTTTTTTTATATATTTGTTTTATAAAACGACTATTCCTCTAAGGTTTACTGTGCCTAATACGCATGTTTGTCCCCCGATTGTCTGAAAGTTGCCGATCAAATCGTCAAAGTTCGGCGTCAAAGTAAAACAAACCATAACAGCATTGAATTAGAGCTCAATTTCGTGTATCCATTCTCATCCGTTTATGGTATCGTACATACCTAAACGTACCTAACGTATTCTTACATAATCGCACCTCTAGCGTCCCTCATGGTCACAAAATGGTTCGTTTTATACATGCCACCGTAAGATTGTAAAAACCGTTAGATTATAATCTAACTCGCGAAATTGCAAACTGTCGAAAGATTACAATATTTTTTAATTAGGGCACTACTTAATTATTTGTATCGAACCCTAACCTAACCTACAAGAAAGACAATAAAACGTAAATCCAATTAGTATTTAAAAAACTGACACTCAGAACATTGAACGGTTCACAATCTGCCGGATCTGTCTATAATCTAACGGTTTGTACAATCTTACGATGACATATATTTGTTAAAACGACTATTTCTTTAAGGTTTACTGTGCCTAATACGCATGTTTTTTTCACAGTTCAACGATGACGTCACACGCGCTGAAAGTGGACAATTGGTCACATTGCACTACACCGTCTGATAGAACCGGGGCACAACTGGTTTCCGTTAAAGTCGGGTGCTTCCACATCAACCCAGCTTCTATGTGAGTATAAATATATAAATAAACTAGATTATTCCTGCGAATTCGTCTGCGTCGATTAAGGCTATAAATTAAGATGTAAGCTATCCTATCTTTCAAGTTGGATCAAACTGCACACGGTGTGCAAATTTAATTTAAAATCGGTTAAATAGTTTAGGACTCCATCGCGGACAAACCACGTGACACGTGATTTATATATATTAAGATAAATCGTTGATTTTCAATCATTTTGTGTTACATTGTAAATGATCTTGGAACTATTTGACGTTAACAATTTTTGTGCTTATTTTATAAAAAAATATTTACATTAAATGTTGCAAGATCAAGAACTGGATATCGTAGCTAGATTTTTAAAACCTGTGTTTAGGTTAAGCCCTCTCCCTCGTTAACCAAAATGTGTGCACAAGCACATGTTTATTCAAGTAGTCATTTATGCATTCACTAGCAATACTATAAACTATATTATTCATTAAAAATAAATATTATTGTGCGTGAAGTTAACTTAGGCAATGGTAACTGGTGAGCAGTGTGTATGTATGTTGCGTGGTGTGTATGTGTGTAGGTGTGTGTGTGTATGTGTTTATGTTTATGTACGAGTTTGTAAGTTCTTGTAAATAACAGCATGAGAGAGTAAATGGGACTGTATTTAAATTTATAGGTAAAAACACATTGGTTTTGTTTAAAGAAAAAGAAATGGATTATATATCAAATTGTAAAAAAACTTTTGTTTTTTCATAAGATTTACCCAGCAAAAAATTTTATTGGATTTCCTTTTCTCCGATGGGAGGCTAAAGCATTGGCGGGTTACCACGTATCTGGAAAAATGTGCCTCTAAGTCTAAGCGATTGTATATTCCGGTATGATGTGTACATCCGATTAAAGGTGTGGGAAATAAGGGTCTTTAAGTATAGTTATATTATTGTCAAGTAACTTTTTATGTTAATTTTACTCACGTGCGATTGTAGTAACTAGTAAGTAAAGAATCTTTGTGTTGATGTTATAGTCTAGGCAATAAAGCTAGTTGACCCCAACAATAATTCCTTAGACGACGAAACTTTCGAACGAAAGTTCTACGAAAGTATCATGACTTAAACGTATATTTTAAATATCCAATAAAAATCATAAAGGAGGTAAGGTTTTTCATGATATACCCAATTGTTAAAACAGGAAGGTACAGTATCGCTTAAACGCTGTTTAGGTTTGATAATAAAATCGGTTTAAACTTCGATGTTCGCATGATTATTTCGTTTAATATTTCGGTTTTTAAAGTAAATATACTACCTACTATTATTTTAAAAAGAAATTGAGAAAATAGTCAGTCATAAAAATTAAGTTTTAAAAATAAATACCTAACTTCCACATGGATATTTTTTTGGATATTTTTGTAGAAGTTTTGGTTCATACCATATTACAACCCAGCCATGTTTCAACGACTGAGGATTTAATGCGGGGGTCACCATACAACGAACTGCCCCGTTGACTATTAAATAACTAGCTGTAAGTTGAACTACTCGCAATAATTTTATTTGTAAATGTAATTTGTCCAGTGAAATGTAGTTTAAAAATAAATATTTTACCACCATTAATGCCGCAACCGATCCTTTTATGGCCTCGAGAATAATTTACTATATTGCAAGATAGCATTTTTCCCAGATATTTATATTTTTCCGTAAAATATGTGGATATTAAAATCTGTTCTACTTGGGTTACGCTGGTATTAAATCATTGAGTAAGGACAGTAGAGGAGCATATTATCTCTCATATAGGTTAGTTTATTGAGTATGTTAAAAAAAATAACGCCCTGAGAGGGAGTGTGAGTTGAAATAGCGTGACACCTGGGCCTGAGTTACATTTATCAGCCGTGTAAAGACGACACGCCATGAAATATTTTATATTCATACAAAGTGACAGATTTACCCCAACCACCTGAGCATTGAGGTAAATCTGTCACGTTTATTAGCTTGAAAATTTACATGACAGGCGCCCCTACCTGTTTAAGATGAGAAGGATGATAACATAAAGATTATCCTTTTACGCTTGATTTATTACCGAATCGATTATGCCTGAATAATATAATGTACTATGCATGTCTTACACAAAAGCTAATGTTTGCAAAATATAATCAAAATCGATCTCTGTTATAAGTATTATTGCTATACTGGCATAACTAAAGTTGACCACCTACTTATAATATTAGAAATTAAAAATATCTGACTAGGTTTAATAATTCGGGACATAGCTGCTCTAGTAATTTTAACAACTCTATATCGAAATTAATTTGATAACTGAACCGTTTTGAGAAGAAAACGTCGGCTTTGAAGTTATTTAATAAATAAAAATTGTACGTATATTAATATCCTCCTCGAGAATAATTCGATTCGAAATTGTTTGTGGTATTTTGGGTTCGGTTCACAATATAAAACGTAATATTATAAAAAATGTGTTATTCTTATAAAGACAAAATTATTTTCGTGTTCGAACAGAATAATATTTTTGTTTACTTTAGTATTTAGTAGCTCTGAGAATGCAAGGTTATATTTTGGTATAAGGGCACTCTTTTTACAGGCTAAGGTTGAGGGTATTTTAGGTGTCGTGATTTATCGTTCCTGTACAAGGACGCATAGAAACCAAGTAGGGATTATACCTCTCGCCTGCGGTTTCGCCGCGATTAATACCAATATCATCGTATTCTGCGAATAAAGGCGTAATAAAATATAAATTATGAGGTACGAGTGGCCTAGCTATGACAACGCATCAGCCGATTGCCATTGTTAAGCAACGTTGACCCAAGTCGGCAACTGGATGGGTAACCTAATTTGGATGTTCAAATTTGGCCTCTCCGTTTCCTCCGTGTCTCGAAGAGCACATTACGCCGTCGGTTCCAGCTTATTATACTATACTTATACTAACATCTATTAATAATCGTTTCAAAAAACCTGAGAGTTTAATTACTCTTTATCGAGTCGTATGCGGATGGTCGTCGGAACCCACTGCTTATTATCCCAAGAAAACTCCTACCAATATTATGACTTTAATGAAAAGGGGTCATGACCCTCAGTAATGAGAAATAAGTCGCAGAGAGAGAGAAATATGAATTATTTTGGTCTAACTTTGTCATTTATGTACTTAGTAGAAATTGTAATGATGGGAAAGAGAAAAATTTACCCTGCTGGGCATCGAATCCGGGACCTCCACATGTTAAGACAGCGCTCAATACTGCGCCAGGGAGGTCTTCAAATGTGATTAATGGATGCAGGTTGTTATATTACAATGTTTTTAATAAGAGATTGGCCCAAAAGCAAACTATTTTCTATCGATGAAAAAATATTGAAACACCTTATAAAGGCAGTTTGCAAGCGTGTATAAGCCATGTATTCACACCACTGTACTTCATAGTCCATTTAACCGATATCGAGGCACGTTTTGGAATTATGTAACGGACACCCAGAGCTGACACCTATTGTAAATGGTCATTGTCTGTTGACTTTGTGCACAGAAGCAATTTTGCGTTCCAAAATGTATGTACGTAAATACGTACACATATGTGGCTCATATTATACAAGATAAATATCTTGTATAATATGAGCCACAAGAGGCTACCTACAAGTTCGTTTGCGTAGATTTAACGTTCCGTACTTAACAACTTTTTGATTTACCTATGTCACTCTGCAGCTATGCAAACCAAGCTTAAATTATTGATTGATAACAATCTAACAAACTAAAAAACGCACATACAAAATTTTGCAAAATTTTCAAAAATTATACAAAATTTTGCTGATGCCCGTGACTTGAGTCGCGTGTGTTGAGGTTCCTTGGTTCCCGCGGAAACTCTTCAATTTTCCGATATAAAAAGTAACCTATGTGCTATTCCAGACTATAATTATATCTATCTGTGTCAAATTTCAGCGAGATCCGTTCAGCCATTCTGCCGTGATTAAGTAACAAACATCCATCCATCCAAACTTTCGCATTTATAACATTAGTATAGATGAATAGGATAAACATGTTTGCTTGCTACACACATTAAAAACATACTCCATGCTTTCACATGCGTCTGCAGGTCGTATTCCAAAACTATCATTTCCAATTTTTGCGGAGAATCTGGAAAAAGCTCCACCTGTCAATTGATTGATAATATTTATTCTCGCGTTATTTTTAGACCGGCAACCCGTCGGCAAACAACCTCGGCAGCCGGGGTCTGTTGACATTAGGTACCTTACACACAATGTATACGCCACAAAGCTACGCAGGGCCGAGTGTGAGTTTTTTACGATCGCTTTAATAATAATAAAAACACTGCATAATAGTTTGAAAGCACTAAATATTAATTGCAAAACCTACTTGCTTCTACAAAAGGCCGTAATCGTAAATACATGCCGCTTAGTACGTAAGTTTTTAACACAGGAGTAGGAAACCCTAAATATGCACTTGGCTCCGGCTCGTGCATAGTTATTTTCACCTTCATTTAATGAAGAGAATAAAAAAGTTTAACCAAAATAATAATAAATACCTTTATTGACAGACATGAAATCCATTATAAATAATACTCAGTACTACATGATAAAGTTAACTAATTTTATTTAAAGTTAAGTTAATTTGATTGAAACTACCTTTAGTTTTTTTGAATTCCACTTCAAGTTGACCCTTGACTGCGATCTCATCTGATGGTAAGCGATGATGCGGTCTAAGATGGTAGCTAGCTGTTATAGTTATGGCAGTTATATTAAATCATACCCCTAGTTGGCTTCCCCTACACGGCATCGTACTGGAACGCTAAATCGCTTGACTCTTTGCCGGTAGGGTGGTAACTAGCCACGGCTGAAGCCTCTCACCAGACTAGACCAGAGAAAATTCAGCAATTTTAAATTCCGGGACCTCCTACGTTAAGGCAACAGGTCGTCAGGGAGGTAGTATGGAACTAATCGATCGCCACATGTCATCTCCAAATTAAATCTAACGTTATCTATAGTCCCACAAATTTATCTGCGCGATGACAGCTTCGCTTCTTTCACATTTAGTGTTGCTATTAATATTATAATAAAAATAAAAATAAAAACTTCATAAAAATTTGTTCCAAGTTTTGACGCCGTGCCAGACAAGTTCGTGAGAATGTATGTTTTGTATGGAATTGTCAAGCGCTTGACAGCCAGTCCAGCGTTAGATTAATTCCATACAATTAATAGACTATTGGTTTGAGGTTTTTTGGTTTCCGCTGGAAATCTTTAATTTTCCGGGATAAAAATTAGCCTATGTGTTATTCCAGACAGGATAAAATATCAAATAAATAATTTATCTCTGTGCCAAATTTCAGCCAGATCCGTTCAGCCGTTGGGGCGTGATTGAGTAACAAACATCCATACATCCATACATCCATCCAAACTTTCGCATTTATAATAAAAGTAAGAAGTAAGAGGTAAGATAAGAATAGTAACCAACTTTTACGCGATCGAATACGTAAAAAAACTCCCGCTAAGCAGATGGTGCGTGAAAATTGTTGGCTGTGAAATTTGGCAAATCAAAACAACCGGAATATTTTGTTTTTGTTTGTATCACATCTGTACTGATATTATAATTAATGCAAATTTGTTTCTGTTATCTTTCACGCCCAATCTATTATCTAGTATGGAAATTTATATTCAACTGGTTTTGATGGTTGCAAAGTTAAATTATATTCCAGGAAGGATTAAATAAGAATTAAGGCGGCCTCCCTGGCACAGTGGTGAGCACTGTGTTCTTAAAAGTGGAAGGTACCGGGTTCGATCAATTCGGGAATTTTCAATTCCTGAATTTTCTTCAGCCGTGGTTTGTTGCCACTACCCTTACCGGCAAAGACGTACCGCCGTGCGATTTCGCGTTCTGGTACGATGCCGTGTAATCGCCACATGATTTAATAGTCTAGGCAATAAAGCTAGTTGACCCAGCAATAATTCCTCAGGCCACGAAACTCTACAGTATGACAAAGTATCATGAGTTAAACTTATATTATAAATATCCAATAAAAAATCACACAGGAAGTAAGGTTTTTTATGCGATACCCAATTATTAAAGCTGGAAGTTACATTATCGCGTAAACGCAGATTAGATTTGATAATAAAATCGGTTTAAATATCGATGATTATTTCGGTTTTGAGTGTAAATATGCTACCTATTATTATTTTAAAAAGAAATTGAGAAAATATTCAGTAATAAATATTAAGTTTTAGGTATAAATACCTAACTTCTAGATGTTTTTTTTTGTTGGATATTTTTGTGTAAGTTTTGGATCATCCAATATAAAACCCAGCCAAGTTTCACCGACTGAGGATTTAATGCTGGGGTCTCCATATAACGAACCGCCCCGTTGCCTAGACTATTAAAGACCTAATAATAATTATTGTACCACATTCATGCAAATATATTATTCTATTCTATTCTACCTAAATATGTTTCTTCATTATCTTAATTTTCTCTTTATATTATCGCGCTTTCGTTCGGATTAAGGTTTTCATATTCCCCGGCATATATCCTACCCCTGTAGGGAATTTCATCGAAATCGGTTGAACAGGTGGAACGTGAAAGCGTATCAGACAGACAGACAGACACGCTTTCACATCACATTCAATATTTTATGAATTAATTTAATAACAAGCCTATAACTAAGCAGAAACCCTAGCCCTAGGGATGTCACTACTCTCTAAAAACACATAAGAGAAAATGAGTGACTACGTTGCATGCTCCGCCGCATTCCCGCGTCAAGCCCCCTTGGGCATAGTGCGTTAATTTAATAAAATTACATGCTTTCAGTACGTAATTACTTTATCACGAGCTGATGCCCGCGACTTCGTCTGCGTGATCTTAGGTTATTACAAATTCCAGTGGAAACTCTTTGATTTTTCGGGTTAACTACTAGCCTATGCCACTGTCCAGGTTTACATCTATACCCATGCATCACGTCGATCCGCAACTCTATTGTGGCGCGATTAGAGTACGAACCAACAAACCAACACACCGCATTTAGATTTCAATTTTCAGCCGATGCTTTTTGCTGAATATTTTACTATTAAAATGTTTGATTTTCCATTTGTATCATAGTTTTACTATTTTTAGAAAAGTTAGTATACTTTACCTTGTATATTTCATGTGTGCAATAAAGTATTTATCAATCTATCTATCTATCTATGCTGCTAGTTGTTTACCTTTTATTTTATCTAAGAAACAATAAACCCAACAGTTTCAGATTACTAATTTTTAAAATTTTATAATAATGCAGTAAACCTAGCCCTAGGGATGTCACTACTCTCTAAAAACACATAAGAGAAAATGAGTGACTACGTTGCATGCTCCGCCGCATTCCCGCGTCAAGCCCCCACGGGCAGCGTGCGTTAATTTAATAAAATTACATGCTTTCAGTACGTAATTACTTTATCACGAGCTGATGCCCGCGACTTTGTCTGCGGGATCTTAGGTTATTACAAATTCCAGTGGAAACTCTTTGATTTTTCGGGTTAATAACTAGCTTGATTTTATTAACGACAAAGTTGCATGAAAGCTACCGGCCTCGCATCCAGTGACCCACAAGTCAGTGTAATACTTGTAACGTATGTGTTGTGTTGTCTACATATTGTAACCTTTTCTTTTCTATGAAAAGAGCAGCTACTGAGTTTCTTGCCGGTTCTTCTCAGTAGAATCAGCTTTCCGAACCGGTGGTAGTGTCTTAACGTTTCATAAGTGACACAAGTTGTCCTACATGAAATAAATAAATCATTTCATTTCATTTCATTTCTTAAGCCACTCTCCAGGTTTACATCTATACCCATGCATCACGTCGATCCGCAACTATATTGTGATGCGATTAGAGTATGAACCAACAAACCAACACACTTTTGCATTTATAATATTAATACGATAGATTTCAATATTCAGCTGATGCTTTTTGCTGAATATTTTACTATTAAAATGTTTGATTTTCCATTTGTATCATAGTTTTACTATTTGTAGAAACTTAGTATACTTTACCTTGACTTTTTCATCTTTTTTATGTATCTATCTATGCTGCTAGTTGTTTACCTTTTATTATATCTAAGAAACAATAAACCCAACAGTTCAGATTACTAATTTTTAAAATTCTATAATAATGCAGTAAACCTAGCCCTAGGGATGTCACGGATCTCTAAAAAAAAATACAAAAGAAAACCCCGCGGCAGCGTGTGCTATTTTAATAATATTACTTTTTAATAATAACACTCTCAAGGTAATCATTAATAATATCAAAAAGTATCGAAATACCTTGCTCACGAGGTTACCGCCATATGGGATGTTGACTCAACGATTATTGTACCGATGGTTGTATCAGTTAACGGTCTTATTGCGAAACGTTTCCATCAACACCTCAAGGAGCTTTCGCTTGATTGCTGGATTAAGGGTCGGACACAGAAGGCGGTTATCCTTGAGACGGCGGGAATTGTAAGGAAGCTCCTCTCTCTGGAGCCCTGACCACCGGCTGCTTGGGTCTTTAAGGCCCCAATGGGTGGAAGTTTTATAGGATTATTTTTAAATGTGTTTTGTACAGTATTTTTATATATTTATGTAAAACGTGTTTAGAAATAATTTTATAAAAATGTGTACGAATAAATGGGAGATAATTACTTAAAACAATAATTATGCTCTCAGTTCAAAATATTTTTTCATCATTCTAGCCGATGCTTTTATGTGAGTATTTGATTTCACAAGTGAAAAATTGATTTTCAACTGGTATCATAGTCTTACTGGTTAAGTTAACTTGCTATTTGTTTACCTTTTATCTTATTACTAGCTGGTGCCCGCGATTTCATTCGCGTGGTTTAAGTTTTTTTTTATTTACGTGGGAATTTCTTAATTTTCCGGGATAAAAAGTAGCCAATATCACTCTCCAAGTCCTCAACTATACTCATGCCACAAATCACGTCGATCCGTTGCTCTGTTGCGGCGTGATTGAAGGACAAACCTACAAACAAACACACTTTTGCATTTATAATTTAATAATAAATTAGTATGAAGTATGATATGATTATACCCATAATTATGTATACTTACTTACACACTTGAGATTCGGCTGCAAATGAGCCGCCATTACCGCCACCAAGTCCGCAAAAAAATGATTTAGATAATGGCTTATTTGGTGTGCATAGTGTCACTAGGAGTCCGTAGCTTCTGTTCCCATTAGCGTAATTAACTTTGGGAGTTTTTGTTCCTCCTTTACGCTGTTAATTATAAAATACTAGCTGATGCCCGCAACTGCGTCCGCGTGGATTAAGGTTTTTTAGTTCCCACGAGAACTCTTTAATTTTCTAGGATAAAAAATATCAGGGATACAACCTACATCTTTAATTACAAACAACAAACAAATTTCGTCAAAATTGGTTTAAAAGATTGGTCGGGGAAGGTTATCAGACAGACAGGTATACAGACCACCACCACTACAGCCCATTAACGTCCCACACTCTCTCATAGGAGGGAGGGAATTAGAGCTCTCAATACTCAATACTCAATATTATTTATTCAATATAGGTACACTGTAGGTACACTCATTGACGTTAAAAATTACTTACATAAAAACAATGATGGTGATAATTGGTTACGGTATCTTAAAACTAAAGCTACATACCCACCACGCTGCTCCAATACGGATTTGCGGGCTTTGACGACTTTAATCATATTAGTGGTAAATTATAATAGCCGGGACCGACGGCTAAACGTGCTCTCTGAGACACGGGGGTAAAACACCGCCAACTTCCTAACTCCGGGCTAGTATTACCTATTCCGTGATAGTACTGAGAATTTTTTGTCAGAAAAACCCAATATACTTAATAATGGCCCGACCCGGGACTCGAACCCGGGACCTCGGACATACAGACATACTTTCGCGTTTATAATATTAGTATGGATTGTTCCATGCGGTCTTTATGAGTTCCAATCATCCTTGTGGATATCGAACGCGCAATCTCACAAATTGACATTTTGCCATTTTGCGTTAATCCGTATCTCGTCGCCAATTAAATTATATCCCGGGTGAGGGATTTATTTTATTTTAAATACGAAACTGCGAAATCGTAACAACTTTTAATCAGTACACTTTTATAACAAGATAAAAAAAGGTTTATAAAACTTTCTCCCGACGGAAATAATATAGTAAAATTGTATTTCTGTCGCTTGGTTAATTTTGAAATTGTTCTACTTATTTATATTTATGAGATCAGAATTTTTTTCAATTTCACGATACATTAGCAAAAATTAAAATTTTAGAAACCCCCACTTTTTTGTACGTAACATAAGTCATATCGATAGGTAGTATAAAATGTAGCCTTTGTTACCCTGAATAATAACGAATCGATTGACACCTCAGTCATCAAAATCGGCACAGTAGTCGGCACACTAAAATGAGGCCCCTTCCTTTTTGGCTTAGCCTTAAAAATATAGTGTAGTGAGGAGAGAAGTAAGATGGTTGTCATAAGGCATCCATTTTGTCTAGATCTTTAAAGGATGCCACAGATAATTATATTATAATACCTACTTATCTGAGCAAAAATAAACCCAAAAAAAGATGATTGCTCCTTATGGCAATTTTATAATTAATCAGTGACTCCAGCCCTAGGGATCCCACTGTTATCTCTAAAAACACATAAGAGAATAAGTAACTGTTCTCTAAAAAAATAGGGAAAATGAGTAATTAACATATAAATCTATCTATACTAATAAAGTAATATTATCAATGCGAAAGTTTGGATGGATGTATGGATGGATGTTTGCTACTCCTTCACGCCATAACGGCTGAACGGATTTGAACGAAATTTGGCACAGAGCTAAATTATAGTCTGGAATAACACATAGGCTACTATTTTATCCCGGAAAATTAAAGAGTTCCCACGGAAACCAAAAAACCTCAATCCTTCGCGGGCAAAAGCTAGTTAAATAAAACTACGTTGTATTAATTAACGCCCGCGGGCAGCGCTTGTTAATTTAATAATAACATGCTCTCAGTCCGTATTATTTCATCATTTTAGCCGACGCTTTTAACTGAGAATATGATTTGACTAATAAAACGAGGGAGCACTTCAAAATACCTAACGTGTGTTTTTAGCTGTAACGTACCGAACCAAGATGGAGTGCATAATTTTCTCCCTTTATTTGCTCTTGAAATTGCACTCTTAGCTTGTGCGTTCTGAGACAAAAAACAACAATATTATTTTTATGAAGGCAAAAATGGAAATTAACGTACGTGAGTACGTTTAATTTACGAAGAAACATATCTAAATGTAAAAAAAAAAACAGGTAATTTTGTATTTTAATATAATGTAGACTAGTCAGCACCAGCCACCAACATAAGCTGTTATATTTTTAACAACGGGAAATCAATCCTAAGGGGTTTTTGAAAAATCTTAAAATTCTTTGAGCTTTGAGAGACATAAGTGTTTCTGTCATGTTGGAAAAATTCTTCCAAGGTGTAAAAAAATTTCCCTTGTAACCAATTCTCAAGTTTTAATAAAAAAGTGTTTTTTGTCGTGCTTGATTTTATGTCAGTTGGTAACTTATTAAAGCAACGCAACTCCATAAAAAATGACAAACTTACAATTAAGCTAGTAAGTTTTAATTAGGTACCTAGGTTAGTATAATTTTTATTTCTTTCTCTCTCTATACTCTCTTGACGACCTCCGTGGTGCCGTGTTGAGCGCTGTTGCCTTAACTTGCGGAGGTCCCGGGTCGATCCCCGGCAGGGTTTGGAAATTTATAATTTCTGAATTTTCCCTGGTCTGGCTTGGTAGGCTTCGGCCGTGGCTAGTTACCACCCTACCGGCAAAGACGTGCTGCCAAGCGATTTAGCGTTCCGGTACGATGACGTGTAGAAACCGAATAGGGGTATGGGTTTATATAACTGCCATGTCCCTAACAGGTTAGCCCGCTACCATCCTAGACTGCATCTTCACTTACCATCAGGTGAGATCGGAGTCAAGGGCTAACTTGTAGTGGGTAAAAAAAAATCCCATCAAAAACATAAATGTAAAATGAGAGCCAAGTTCAAAATTGTGATAAATATGCCTTGGTTGTTGACTGCAGCGACAAAAGAAGTGAGATCTAAATGGGTGCCAAGTTCAATGGTCAGTCATGCAATTTATTTATCCCATCAAAAACATAAATGTGAAATGAGAGGCAAATTCAAAATTGTGATATATATGCCTTGGTTGTTGACTTCAGCGACAAAAGAAGTGAGATCTAAATGGGTGCCAAGTTCAATGGTCAGTCCTGAAATTTATTTATAACAACATATAATATTTTATAACAACTTAAAATATCATTTCTTCTTATAACTTAGTATAAAATGTTGAAGACTAAGGCTTTGGCTTGGCTAGTTTTCATATACGAATTATAGCCTTCACAAGTTGTAAAGCTGTAAGTTCTTATTTTATTCTTCCGAAAATTTGGCTAGCTGGTAGAAACTGTACTTTTAGGTACCTACTTAATAATAATTCGTATATGGAAACTAGCCAAGCCAAAGCCTTAGTCTTCAACATTTTATACTAAGTTATAAGAAGAAATGATATTTTAAGTTGTTATAAAATATTATATGTTGTTATAAATAAATTTCAGGACTGACCATTGAACTTGGCACCCATTTAGATCTCACTTCTTTTGTCGCTGAAGTCAACAACCAAGGCATATATATCACAATTTTGAATTTGCCTCTCATTTCACATTTATGTTTTTGATGGGATAAATAAATTGCATGACTGACCATTGAACTTGGCACCCATTTAGATCTCACTTCTTTTGTCGCTGCAGTCAACAACCAAGGCATATTTATCACAATTTTGAACTTGGCTCTCATTTTACATTTATGTTTTTGATGGGATATCATTACTTTTTGTACAGAAATTATTGAACTCAATCTCAAACTCAAAACATATTTATTCAAAATATGTACCTACAAAGTACACCTTCTGAACGTCATGCTTACAGAGCATAAGAGGTGATGGTGATAATTAACTACGGTATCTTAAAACTAAAGCTACGAGGGTTCCAAACGTGCCCTGGTCTGAGAAGAGCCCGCAATAAACTCCGCTTTTTTTTTATTATCACCATCTCACAAATATTTGAAATTATATATATGTACTTATAATATAACATTACATAATCAGCCGCTGTAACAATTCATACCAATGCCTTGCTATCATTCAAATAATCCTTTACACTGTAATAGGACTTTTCTATTAGTTTAGTTTACGTTTTACATTAGTAGGTACTTATTATTCGGTTTAAGGTCAGTGTGTCACCCACCAGTAATTCTATTGTACGACTCATTGTACAAGATAATTAAAGACGAGAATTCTCAAGAAAAATATATACAGCCGGTTTCTGAATTGAGAATTTCATGTTGAGTCGGTCTCAAAGACTTCTTAAGTGTGTCTTAAGAACGACTTAGGCAAATTATTGTTTCTGAATTGATATTGCGTAAGGTTTGAGAATTGAAGCTTGCAAATTTTCAAATTTGACAGTTTCGAAACATAAATCTCTGCATAACAGCAAAATTGCGTTTCAGAGCGCATTTGACAGTGCTCAAAGCTCTCCTTTCTCAGAGTTGACAACGTAATAGATGAGTGACGGATTTCAGCTACTTAAACTTTACTCTCGTTTGAACCTTTGTAAAAAAATCCAGTTTTTGCACAATGTCCAGTGAAGATTCTTGCCTGTACAAAGACAACCACACAGGAGACAAGTTATTAGAAATCGCCCATTGTTTCTTTCAACAACAAACAATTTAACGACCGATTACGCTTTTCGAAGGAATCTGTAACATTTGTTTTTGGCAAAATAAAGACCAAATTACCCGCAAGAATCCAAAGGTGCGACTGCATTCCGCCAATGTTACAACTTCTAATAGCATTGCGGTATTACGCAACTGGCAGTTTCCAGGCCGTCGTAGGAGACACGGCGAACGTAAGCAAAGCAACTGTGTGTCGGGTAACCGATAGAGTATCCAGTGCTATAGCGATGCTAAGGGCACAATACGTGCAAATGCCTTCTGCTCAAGAACGATCAACAGTGGCTGCAGGATTTTATGCGATAGCAGGATTCCCTAGAGTAATTGGTGGTGGTCTCGGTGGCAACAGGGCAGAATTGTTTAGAAATAGAAAAGATAACTTTTCAATAAATATTCAAGCCATATGTGACGCTAATTTGAAAATAAGAAGTATCATCGCCCGTTGGCCATGTTTTGTCCATGATACAACAATTTGGAATGATTCTCCACTTGCTGCTCAGTTTGAAGATGGAAGATTTGGGTCATATCTAATTTTAGGAGACAGTGGATACCCATGTCTAAGGTACATCATGACGCCATTTTTAAATCCTACCACTTCAGCACAAGAAGCATATAACAGAGCACAGATTACTACTAGAAATACAATTGAGAGATGCTTTGGAGTTCTGAAGAGGCGTTTCCCCTGTCTTCATTCCGGGATGCAGCTTAAATTAGGCAAGGTGTACAAGGTTATTGTAGCATGTGTAGTTTTACATAACATGGCCCCAGATCTTGATGATTTTGTTGTAAAGATGTACTTGTTGAAGAGCAAAATGATGTTCTACCTTTGTCCCAAGCTCAACAAGCACAAAATTTAGCTGTAAGATCAGCATTAGTAGAAACTTATTTTACTAATGCATACGGTTAATACCCTTCAGGTAATTATATTTTGTAATGGAAAATATAATAAAATTAGTAATTTATTTGTGAGAATAAAAAAACCCGGCTGAGTGTGTTTTGGGCTCTTTCAGATCAGGGTGCGTTTGGAACCCTCTTTAGTTTTAAGATACCGTGATTGATTTTATACTAATACTGATGATGCCCGTGACTTCGTCTGCGTGGATTAAAGTTCCTTGATTCCCGCGGGAACTCTTAAATTTTCCAGGATAAAAAGTAACCTATGTCCTTACCCCGGATACAATCTATGCCTGTACCAAATTTCATCAAAATCGGTTGAACATATGGGCCGTGAAAGCATAGCAGACGGACAGACAGACACACTTTCGCATTTATAATATTAAGTTTGGATATTAGTATTTGTATATATGGTTTATAAATACAAAAGATGGATGTATGGATGGAAGGATGCTTGTTTGTTACTCTATCACGCCAAAAAAGTTGAATGGATCTGGATGAAATTTTCTGGATGAAACTGCCTCGTTGGTCTAGCGGTTAGCGTAGTCGACTGCAGATCACGAGGTCCTGGGTTCGATTCCCGGTTGGGCATAAAAATTGTTAGGTATTGGGTTTTCAATTATGAAATTCTCAGTGCCAGCCCGGAGTTGGAAGTTGGCGGTGTTTCACCCCCGTGCCTCGGAGAGTCAACATGATAATAGTCGTTAAAGCCCGCCAACCCGCATTGGAGCAGCGTGGTGGGTCTAAGCTCCCAATTCCCTCTCTCCTATGAGAGTGGAGACCTGTGCCCAGCAGTGGGACGTTAATAGGCTGAAGTGGTGGATGAAATTTGGTAAAGAGATTATTGTCTATAATAACAGATAGGCTTAAAATTTCGGACAGTAATATGAGTACGTGTGCCTAATTTAATAAAGAAATATTGAATAGAAATAAAAGTTTTGTTTTTGAAATGTTTTTTTATTAAAAAAATAACAAATTTAAAAATTTCTTTAGAGGGTCATTAAAACTTATAAATAATAGGATCACGAAATTAAATTTCAAGTATCTAATGCATCCAAAATTAGGATTAGAATATCGAAATAAATGTACTTCACATTAAATTTCTCTCCACCTTTCTTAACTGCATTTTTAATATTTGCATCTGAATTTCATGCCTTTTCTGCTCATTTCTAAATTTTAAAATTTCATTCTTTTTTTTAAGCATCTCCGCAGATTTTTTATGCATACATTGCCTTCATTCTTCTTTGTTTGTTTTTTGCCTTCAGTCTGGAACGCAGCTCATTAGAAAAGTAACTTTTTGGTTCTGGCACTGTATTCGTTTGTGAATGCACTGGATCTTCCACGATTCTTTCTTATGTCTTCTATAAAAAAATGTTACATTACACAATAAATACCAAATTTAAAATTAAGGTTTAAATGTTAATTAAATGGCCAGAGCTAATTCCAAGTAAGTGCCATCCTATACTATGGAGTATGTACAAAATTTTAGATTTGTATGCATAAACGTTTTGCAGATTAGTTCATATAGCACTGAAAATTGAAACTGACAGACAGATAAACTACTGAGGCTGAGCAATTGGGTCTTGTTGGCAACCTTTGGGTACAGAGTCCTAAAAAAACTAATAATGTGGCTTATTTTTCATCACACAATATAAATTTAGGTAGGTGGTTTTCAAGTCAGAATATATGCTAAACAGTACCTACAAGTAAGAAGTGCTTACTAAATTATTCAGCTGCTTCATCGAAAGGATTCTCATCAGGAAATCTTTAATCGAATTTTCATCAAAAATAAATGCCTGAAAAGATTTTTTTTACTTAATACTATTGTACACAGAATATAATATAGTATAATACTAGATACAAGAAGATGCCCGCGACTCCGTCCGCGTGGATAAGGTTCTTTGATTCCCGCGGAAATTCTTAAATTTTCCGGGATAAAAAGTAGCCTATGACCTTCCCCGGGATATAACCTATCCCTGTACAAAATTTTATCAAAATCGGTTGAACAAATGGGCCGTGAAAGCGTAGCAGACAGACAGACAGACACTTTACTAGTATGGATATTAGTATGGATTACTAAGTAGAAATTAAAAAATGACATTATCACATTATCACCAGATGTTGTGGCGATAAGTGAAGATTCACTTATCAGCTCATCTTCGCTTTGGTCCTGAAATAATAAATTATGTAAATGACTAATTAATACTAAAAAAACACGCGGGGACACGAAATACCTCAATCCACGCGGACAAAGCCGCGGGCATCAGCTAGTATAATATAAAACACATAAATATGCCTGTTATTCAAAGAAAACATTGACATTATTCTAAGTTTGATGGTTGGATTTTATGGAATTTGTAAGTAGTCAGGTAAGTATGTCTTGTGACTAGGTGAATAGAATACTCGACGAATTTTTATGCACTCTCTATTTTTAGAGTTACATGTACGAGTACGTACCTACTAACTACGAATTATGGCCAAAGAAATCCACAAGATATTATACTGAACCAAAACGGAGTAAAGCTGGCCTACGAGCAATACAAGGGAATCCTTACTAATATTATAAACGGGGAAGTTTGTATGGATGTATGGACGTTTGTTATTCTTTCACGCCAGAACGGCTAAACGGATCTGGATGAAATTTGGCACAGGGATAGATGGTCTGGAATATCAGATCTAGGTTACTTTATACCAGAAAACCTTAATCCACGCAGACAAAGTCACGGGCATAAGCTAGTTGATATATTAAAAAATATTAGGTACTACTTACTTTTATACGAATGCGAGAAGATTTGCTTTCTCCTCGTAACTGAAATAGGGAGATCTTTTTTTCTTGTTTCTTTCCATTTTATACATTTTAACGAGAATATTAGCCAAAAGAAAACAAATTCGACATAATATACAAAACCGACGTTTGTCAAACTGGCATAATTTGATACGCTTCATTCTATAAAGCGATGATTTAAAATCGACGATAAAAACAACGATTTTTATGATATAAAAGCTTGAAAAATTTGAAATGGATTATTCTTTAAATAAAATTGAACAAAATCTATTTTTTTGAGTTATATTTATTAATAAAATTTAACAAAATTAGAAAACAATTTTATTTTCGGTTAATACCGGTTTTCGTACGTGTAACGAAACGCATACGTAATGTTGGAGAATACTCAGGGACCATTGAAGAAATACTTAGCTAATTACAATTTGGGAAATCCCAATTTTATCTTGTGAAACATAAAAAACTTAAGTCTTAACTTAAGTCTAGAGCAAAGCTTAGCTGATTTTTGCTTGAATGCCTAATTCAGAAACCGGCCGATAGTGTACCTAGAGTTACACTGACATTGACAGATTACATCTATGGTCAGACTACCTCTACAGCACATTTCTACATCTCATCAATTATGATTGCAAAAGTTCAAAATCAAAAGTTTTTAGTGAAACATTGAAAACAAGCACAGTCGATATCACTAAAACCACTCTATACAATGAATACAAATCACAATGACTGACAGCTTGAACTGACGACTTCAAATACGTTTCTTCTTTTCTGTCAATGACGTTTCGTTGCACAAAATGCATGAATACGAAGGTAAGGTTTTAATGCAACTATATTATTATTCATTATTATTTACATTAAAATAATAATTATGTGTCATTTTCAATAGTTAAGGAGTTACTACCACCGCTTAAAGCAGTATTGTTTCAAAATAACGGTTGAATGTCACGTACTCTGACGTCCTTAAAATAATGATTATAACACTACAACATAAACGTCAACAGTATTAAAATAATACGGCTTTAAGCAATGGTAGTATGCCCCGTGTCAGAGTTTTGATCTATACTTAGGTAGATCAGAAAAATGACGATTTTTGTACGTTTATATCTAAATAACCATTTGAGGTGTGCTTATAAAATTTGGAGCACATATGTATCTCACGGGTCTCAATATATGCGCCAAATTTGACATGTTTATGTGAAATAGTTTTTGAGTTATGAGGGGGTCAAAAGTGGCTCCAAATGGTTCGTGTAATATTACACACGGTGCTGCTCGCCAGTTTTTTTGAACTTTGGCTTGACACGCTTCCGCGTGTCTTGATTAAGTTTCAAGTTTTTATTTTCTTTGTTTTTTTTTGTTTTGTTAATATTTTTTCGCTGTAGTTTATGTGCCCGTCTATGCATGCCATGTCCTCATCTAGAAGACACAATTGTAAAGTTTATATTTAATTTATCATGATTTTGTAGCCTTCACAACTGTAGTCAGTTTTGAGGACTAATAAAAAAAGTGTATACGAACCCTTAGAAACACTCCACGTAGAATCAATTTCCGCTTTAAATACTCCAGAATTTAGAGGGATTTGCTAACTTCGTTTTTTCTTTATCGGAAGTTTACTCGCTCTTCCTCGAATTTAAATTCCGTTTGGCAACTACAAAATAGGAACGCCGAAAATCCACGCTTCAGAAATTCTTTAGTAAGTGTGGAACCATACTCAAATCACGCGACGCGATAAATAAGTTGTAGGATCTATCTAAATAATATATGATTCGATACAAACAACGCGTGTCGTTTTTAACCGACTTAAAAATAAACGACGATGTTTGTGGAGCGGCTACCAAGTAGAATAAGTAGGATACAGGATTTTTTCTTAAGCATTTGTCGTTTAGTATATTAAATAGTATATTGTGTGCTTAGGGGTGAAACAAGATAATTTCACACGAGGGTGAGTGAGTTCACCTGTCTAAGCGAAGCGAGGCAAGCGGCTGGTATCACCCGAAGTTTTGGGTGGCTCAACAGGCATTGAAACTCGCATTTTCAATGCAGGTTATACGAACACAAAATAAAAACAGCATTTTCTATTCGAAACTCCTTTTCGAACCGCTGGTAGAGTTCCGACTTAACAAAAGTGGCACAAGTTGTCCTTTAGGAGAAAAAACTCATTAAATTTCATTTCTCAGATTCAACCAGCATTGCACCCTTTCATAGCGTTTTTTACGAGCTGAACAGCTCCACAGACGTCCATTGCTTGTGACTTTGCCTTTTCTTGAAAACCGTAGTTCGAAATGTTGCCAACGGACCGTGAACTGTTCACGTGTTCGAACTTTTTGGTAGGTTGAAAGACAAATAAGGAACAATAGTTTTATAGCTGCGTCCATACATTTAGGATTGGTGTCTGCTGTGCTAGAGAGCAATCCTAAATCTATGATTAACTTCTTTGAAGTACGAAGAACCGATAGACATTGTGGTCCGAAGCTGTTGTAATGGATTTCGGAGCCCATCTGTTCAACTGATTTTGAAGAAAGGTTTTAGGTCTAGGTACCTACATCTACAAGTACATATATAGGAAATCAGGCAGTCGTATAAAAAGGTGCATCCCGGTAGAAGACATAGGCATTAAGCCCGAAAAATAAAAAAATAACCTCCAAAAAGATAAATACACGCGAACGAAGTCGTAGGCAAAAAGTACAAAAAAGTTGTCTATGTCTTTCCCCGGAATACAACCTACTCCAGTACCGAATTTCGTCAAAATCGGTTGAACAGATGAGCCGTGAAAGTGTAGCAGACGAACAGACATACCGACAGACGGGTGGACAGACAGATAAACAGAAACACTGTCGCATTTATAATATTAGTATAGATAGTATGGATTATTTTAAATTTTTATATTTTAGTGATTTCGACCTGTAGCACCGAACCATCGGAGAATAATCCACCATTGTTATACCACTTGTTCGCTTGAATTCAGAAATGGCCAAGTTACAAGTAGGTTTCTATTTGTATTCCACTGATTTGGATACACTAGGGTGCTCTACAAGTTGTGAAGTTTACAAACGTAGCAAATATGCGGGATTTGAGGCTCCAAAGTTTACATAAAAGCAACTATAACCATAGAAAAGGGAATAGTAAGTACTCTGCTATAACTTGACTAATATAAAATAAACTGTATGAAGGCATTCACAAGTGATGTATTAAAGTATACCAACCAATGATCTTTTATATACCCACAATCGTATGTATTTTTTACTGCATTAAGGTTTTTAATTCCCGCGGATCTATTTAATTTTTCTGTGTAAAATGTACCCTTTGTGTTAATTCTGGTAAAAATCTATCTATCCATGACAGCTAATTTTCAACAACCGTGGCGTCGCAAATATCAAATCTTACAAACATCCAAACTTTCACATTTATAATGGGCATTAGTAGGATTTTTTGACTCCTTCGATGCACACTGGCTTAACGGAAGATTAGCGCTAACAATAGTACTAAAATAGGTACTAAAATTCTACATCAATGTAACAAATAGAGCACAAGCTGAGTGATTTGCATTGCATTTGCATTTTGGTAATCAAATCTCAAACAAACCAATTTTTTTGTAAACCTCTCATTAATATTATATTTTGAAGGCTTCAATAGAAAATCGACTACTAATTCGTACATCGTCGTCGTCCGTACCAAGTTGTATTGCGTGATTATGTTTCCACCTTTACTTTATCAATAAGCTTAGTAAACAGATTTGAAGAGACTCAAATTATTCTAACTTTGCCAACAAGTTCGCAACATTTCTTCCCCTTGCACTTTCCCGGTGTTCGAAGTTTGTAATATTATTCTGGTTTAAGATGTTTATTGTGCTTTTTTAGCACGGATTAACAGACTTTTCTTTAATATTTTAAGCGTTCATATCTCAGGTTCAGATACGATATTGTGTACACACCGATTAGGGGTGTGAGTTTAATATTATAACTGTCATACACCCACTACCATCTGTATCATTATTTACCACCAGGTGAGATCGCAGCAAGCTTGTAGTGGAATAAAAAAAAATGGGAAGCTCGGAATATGTGAACAATAACGAATTACATAATTCCGTGGTCCAGGGTAGAGGCCTCATTACTAGGCACATATTATCAATCAAGCTTTTGGCGGTCAATCATTTGACTTAATTTGCGATGTAAGGATTTGATCATCAGTTTGGAATCAGTAAGCCAAACCTAAGCTCACCACCAGCCACAGCCTTAGTCATTTGGCGTCATGACATTGACAATAGGCATGATGACTGATTTTGATAAATGGTCAGATTATGTTGGTATATCTTATTTCAGCACAAAAATAAGGTTTGGTAGAAAAAATTGGCATTTGATATCTAAATTATAAAATTCACGCCAAAACGCTCGCGAATGTCATGGCGTCGTTTGTGACGTCACTATTGTGTTTACAGGTGCACTCTGTGCAGTGTGCAGTAAACAATAATGTGATTGTCAACGCTCGAAACCAACGATTGTGACGTCATTCGCTTTTTGGTGTTTAATCCATTATGGCGGATTGGTGTATTTTATAGATTTATTTTATCGAAATAAATAGCAATCTCACTCGAAATAGAAAAATAAATACGTTTTTTATAATCCGTGAATCCTATTTCGTTACATAAATTCATAATTTCATTGATTCTTGGTTACTGTCATCATGCTTATTGACATGGCGTCCTATAAGTATCAAGTCGCGCCTAGTCGTAGGAGGTGGTCTCTTTGATCCTCTACCTACCTACTGATGCCGTGAGTGGCCAAAAACTTGGGTGTCCGTCCACTTGACATAAGTTAAACGGTTTATCCTCAATAGTGAGCTTCCCTTGTTCTCACTAGGGGCAAAAGTCACAGTCAAAGTGACATTAGTCCCCTAGTGAGTACGGAAGGCTAAAATTATGGTATTAAGGTCATCGATATATATGTAGGTACTAGATGGGCGCTTTCATAGAAAAAAATTGGGCGTCCAACCTTTAGAGCACGCTCCTAACCTGTATAGCCCTGTCCTTGTCCCCACCATAGCGCTGTCCCGCTTTGCAGACTAGATGGCATTAGCAAAATAGGTCCACATTCTTTGTTTGACAGGGCCCGTCTATGTAAATTGAGGTCGTTGATTAAGGTATGTTACTGTTCTAGCAGTTGCCAGTTTTCTACAACTTATGGACGTGTAGGAAAAGGTTTATTTATACAAACGAGTCTTAACTAAAAAAATTAAAAAACACGACTGCCCTGCCAGAAACTAACTAAAAAGTTAAAAATCTAAATTATTCTAGATAAATATTAGAATTTTATTCACATTTTTATCAAGCGATATTTTTTTGTGAATCATATTGAACTATAGTGTTATATATTTTTGGAATCTACTCATCATTTTCTAGATGATGATTATGTAGTTAATCTTATTTTCGATTTGTTTTTCAAATTTAGTCTTTAATGTGGGACCATGGTCACCCAATATATTTTTTTAATTTTACTAGCCTATATCACCCGGAATAAGCTAGGGATTCTAAAGATACTTCATTTATCAAAATCGGTTCAGGCGTATAGAAGTTATGGTGGAATATACAAACTCACATACATAAATACATACATACATGAACCCTGAAAACAATATACTCCTTTTTTCAGGCAGTCGTATAATAAGTTCACTGCAGCCTAAACCACAGGGTGTCCTACATTAGTCTGCATAGACCAACCACACTTTGAATTGTAGACCTAAGTCTTACTTTTTGTGTAAATTTTGTGAAATAAAATTATTATTTATTTATTTACTAGCTAATGCCCGCGACTTCGTCTGCGTGGATCGAAGTTTTTCGATTCCCGCGGGAACTCCTTAATTTTCCGGGATAAAAAGTATGTGCTATTCCAGACTATAATCTATCTCTGTGCCAAATTTCAGCCAGATCCGTTTATCTGTTGGAGCGTGATTGAGTAACAAACATCCATACATCCATAAATCCATACATCCATACCTCCATCCAAACTTCCGCATTTATAATATTAGTAGGATTTACTTTACTTACCATGTGTAATAATAAACTGTGATAATACTAACCTGTTTGGAAACTGCGATAAATAAGAGCCTCGATAAATGAATGAAATAATAATTATCCTGGATATTACTCTGAAAAATAATTATTAAATATTTCAGTTCTACGAAATTGTCGTGTTAAGTTATGTACCAATTAACACTTAAAATCACTAAAAGCTATAAATATTTTCAGCATCAAGCAGCATCTTTCAAATATGTTTCTTATCATACCGATATTATAGTTTCACGTAGGTTTGAAACCAACAATAAGCAAGATTTTTTGGTTTTTATTCCACTGAAGCTAATTCTTGTCATGATTTATATAGTTATTAGGTAAGCTAGGTAGCCTATTGTATTTTTTTACTATTCTATTTCATTGTATTTTTTTCACTAAAGGAAAAAGCGCTAGTGTATAAATAAAGAAAAAATTATAATAATAACACAGGTTTAAACAGTTAACGTTAACTCATATGTACGTAAAGTAGAGCTCTAGTAACATAGTGTGTAGAAATCAAAATTATTTTTTACTTTAAAGTGGTTTTGGTAGTCGGTTTTTTGGAAAAAAAAAATATTCTTAACTTTTCAGTGTACTCTTAATCCCCGCGGCTTAAGAGCGCAGTACCCTGCAGCATCAGAGTTGAGGAGTTAGGACTTGAGTTTAAGTATGAATTCGTAGCTTGACACCTACAATATGAATTCACCAAAAAAAAACCTAAATCGCTATTTTAAGGAATTATGTACCCTGCAGCATCAGGGTTGAGGAGTTGGGACTCAGAGTTGAATCGTAAACACGTGTCTTGCTACCTACTATATTATGAATTCAACATCAAAATTTCCTAACTCCCTTTTTTTGAGCCGTATTTACACCTACATCATCAGGATTGAGGATTTGGAGTCAGATTTTTTTATGGAACCATCTCGCGAGCTTCCTCTAACCACTGAAAAAAAAACAAATCGGTTTAAAAACCACAGACATATGCAGTAACATACATTTAAAAAAAATACGTGCCGAATTGAGAACCTCCTCCTATTTTGAAGTCGTTTAAAAATGTCTGTCGATAACCCTTCAATAATACTTCCTGCGGAAAGGGACAAGACTAGATTTAATGCTGTTTTAATTTAGTTTAGAAATTTGGCTTTAATGCGTCGTGTGTGCTTCAAGCTCTATCGAATATTCGCGGGTAAATATTGGCATTTACTGTAAACCAATATCGAGTGCCGTTGTATCCAGCACCCGGCGTGAATTCCAATTAGTGGGACAATTAAATGTTGTGACGCGGGTAATATTGTATGCATAAGTGGTGTTGTGGATAATTCGTGAGCATTCCGAAAGCCACATGAAACTTCTGGTATACCTAACAATATGGCTCAACTAGCTGATGAGACTTCGTAAGCGTAGATTGAGGATTTTTGGTTCCCGCGTGAACTCTTTAATTTTCTAGAAGTATCCTATGGGTTATTCCAGACTGTGATCTTTCTCTGTGCCAAATTTCATGCAGTCTGTGGAGCTGTTCTGGCGTGATTGAGTAACAAACATCTATCCAAACTTACATTTTTATAGATAGATGTTTTGTGGCGTATTTAATTACTTGGCGCTGTGGTCTTAAAAGTTGGAGGTTCGATCCCTGGCAGAGTCAATTTAGGAATATATCATTTGTGAATGAATTTTCTCCGGACTGATTTGGCGGGAGGCTAGTTACCATCCTTCCCACAAAGGCGTATCACCAAGTGACTTATCATTCCTGTACGATGCCGTTAAGAGATGCCGATTAGGGGTATGGGTTTAATATTATAACTGCCATACCCATAACAGGTTAGCCCGCTACCCTCTCAGACTGCATCATCACTTACTACTGGTGAGATGGACTCAAGGACTATTATTGGGTATTTGACAAATAGTCAAATCAGAAACTTTTTTTCAAACGTCAAAACGCGTCGTAAGTATGGGATTTGAATGAAATTCTAAAATGTGACGTCATTAATGACGTCACATTTTTTACTCACTTTTTCAACGCACTTTTTTTACTTTAATCGATTGTTTAAAATGGTTATTCAACGTAAAACGATCAGAGGAAGTGCCTATTATGACTTTTGGGAGATCCTCTATTTAATAATCACTAAAAAATAATTTATTTGAATAGTAGTCGAATACCCAATTGTAATGGAATAAAAACATATAAGCATAGACTATATATAGATGGAATAGTCATTTCATTAAATGATGTATACACCAGAGAGATGTTATAAATAAAGCGTAAAATATTTCGCGATGAGTTCAACCTAAGTGGTATAATAATACACCCAGTTGTGCTTATAAATCCATTCAGTGTTTTTATCATTCATCTTTTTTCAGTTATATAAGTATAGTATTATCTATGTAAGAGTTATTAAGTAAGTAAAAATTTGGGGATATTATAGTATCTCAGAAATGACACAAAATACTTGTGCACAAGATAGTCAACATGACGCTTATTGTTTAGATAACAAAGCAATCTTCCATTTTGATATCATCACTTACCACTGAAATCCAGTTTTTTTTATTCATTCAGCTTACGCTTGACCAAAATCACACCTGATGGGAAGTGATGATGCGGCCTAAGATGTTGATCTTGATTTGAAGGTATCCGGATTGTAATTGGTGGGAAACACAGTTTTTGGTAGGGGTTTCCAGACCCTAGCCATGATGAATTCGTAGTCAAGGGCTAAATTGTATATGAATAATTAAAGACGACCAGTTAGCATCCTCAGGGTGTACTATTTTAATCGTATGCTTTTCGTAGAGGGGTGCTACGCTAAATGTAGAGGAGTGCTACGCTAAATTTACTGAGACTTTAATTATTGCGCTACGCGACCGCAACACTTGCTTACTGCTCCTGTTCCAATTAATAATATAGGAATTCGAAGACATTACAATGAAAGCAAAAAGAGCCTTAATAGCGTTTACTTAAGCTTAATGTCGTGTACGTTTTTTTACGGAATTTGTGACTTTAAATCCTTTGGTTTTACGGTCCATTTTACTTTGACGCTAATGTCAACCGAGACTAACCGTACAGAAAAACTATTACTAACTATCTGATGCCCATGACTTCGTCCACGTGGTTAAAGTTTTTTTTTATTGTACCGGGAACTCCTTAATTTTCCGGGATAAAAAGTAGCTTAAGTCACTCTCCAGGTCCTCAACTATACCCATACCAAAAATCACGTCGGTCCGTGACTCCGGTGCGGCGTGATTAAAGGACAAACCAATAAACCAACAAACGAACACACTTTCGCATTTATAATATTAGTATGATTGTAATAATCATTCATTCATTCATTCATAATTGACACCCACGATACCTAGAGACAACGCTATAACAAGACCTAATTTAAAAAATATTCAAAAATCCTCGACTTTGGTTGACATAGGCTACTTTTTATCCCCGAAAATTAAGAAGTTCCCGTAGGAATTAAAAAAAAAATTCCACGCGGACGAGGTCGCAGGCATCAGCTAGTAATATAAAGAATCCTAAATACCTACCTAAATAGCAGATTCACGGGAAAAACATAACCATGTATTTGTTGTCGCGCAGTCGGATAAAAGCAGTTGATCGCGGGAAGTGACTGCAAGTGTCGCATACCGCGGTCGTGTAGCTCAAAGTATACCAGAGAGTACCTGCTATACAAGAGTTTTGCTGCTCCATGGATATGACAACTCTGTGTCCCGAACCTATAAATCTTGCAGCCGTTCGTCATGTCACATGCAGAAGACAGATTTAGTGCAATGGAGTTATGGAAATTATGCATTAGTCTGTACAGTCTATACTAATATTATATTATTTTACTCTCTTATATTTGTGTACCTACTGATTTCTATAAAATTATTCCTAAACATGTTTTACATATTACATAAATATATAAAAATAATACACAAAAAAATATCTTACTTCTTACTAATATTATAAATGCGAAAGTTTGGATGGATATATGGATGTATGGATGTATATATGGATGTTTGTTACTCAATCACGCCCCAACGGGTGAACGGATCTGGCTGAAATTTGGCACAGAGATAGATTATAGTCTGGAATAGTACATAGGCTACTTATTATCCCGGAAAATTAAGGAGTTCCCGCGGGAACCAAAAATCCTCGAGCCACGCAGACGAAGTCGCGGGCATTAGCTAGTAATAATAGTAAAAACTTGTAATGATATTAAATATCCTATTCGTACTCCACTGCGTAAGTATGCGTATACATGCATTCTTGTTATCTTCTCGATAGAAATGGATATTCCGAACAAGTAAGAGACTTACTTCCCTCGGTACAAAAGCACTTCAAAGTTTTAGGTACTATTTGAATGAAAAATCTTTCTTTTAGTATTTCTAGGAAGAATAGGCTTTAGCTTAGTTTAAATTTTAATTCGATTAATCGTATAAGCATTCGATGACATTGGCGTCAAAGGTAAATGAACCTTCAAACCATTTATTAGAGCTCAATTTCGTAAATGCATTCATAGCGAGCACTCCCAACGATACGTTTACATTAAAATCGGTTGTACTGAATTAGCGACTTTAAATCAAGGGCTCTTGGGTCCATTTCAATTTGACTATAATTTCTTCGAATTCTTATACGATTAATCGAATTAAAACTAAGGCATAACATACAGAGCAATATTTACAAACAACCTTTCGCAAGAGACAGAGTAGGTAAAATAATGCTTTGGTGCAGCAAAATATTGTTTTTTGTAAATTCTAGTGTAAAGTGTCTGGAAATTCTTTTTCTAAACACGGAAACAAAGGCTGTAGAGCATACATTTTAAGTGTGTTGCATGCTACGTCTCGTTTTACAATTTCTGTTTAAATTTTTTTGCCCTTTCTTTCTTTTTACGGTTAAAAACTAAGAAAAAGGCAAATAACTTTCACGTAACGTTGATATCGCTAACTTTAAAAATATCGACTTCTTTTGTATTTAAATACTTAAATTCAGAAATTGCGTACTGCAATTTTTTCATACATTAGTCAAAAATATGCTAAAATCATTTCAAGAATCAAATTAAGTTCAGAAATTTGTGTGTTTGAAGTCAGATTTTTCACATTAAAGCTCCTTAAAGTACCAAATTTTTTGACTAATAAGGAAGCTTAGGAAGCCCACAAGTTTTTAAGATTTGGCGGAAGTGACGTAGATTGGTTTATTACCTCTGTCGACTGTAAATATTCCACTTACGACCAAAAGTTTTCCTTGGGATGTCACATAAGTAGCTGCTTACACACTTAGGACCATAGACGTAGTATAATTACTCACGTCTATATTAATTATGCATAGGACACTTCGTGGCCATAGTTCGTGGCTTGAACGTGGTATCTACTTATATAGGTTAGGGAGAAACTAGGTCGATTAGTTCTTGAGCTCCATCTCCAATTTGAAGTGTGCATTGGCTTAAAGCTCTATGGGTAATATTAGGGTGCGTTTCCACCAGATAATAATATATGCGACGTTACTAAGCTATGGGACATCTAGAGAAATAAGCTGTGAAAATCAAGCACTTCAATTGATGGGTTTGACACACATCCGTAGCTTAGCAACGTAGCTTAAAAATACAAATACAAATACAAATATTTTTCATTCAAATAGACTTTTGACAAGTGCTTATGAATAGTCGAATGAATCTACCACTGAATATACCTAGAATGTTACGATCACTGTAACTTTTGATTCCCCTAAACACTGATAAGATTAGCCAGAATCCGTTGTAGCCGTAATCATGCTAATATAACAAAGGTTAAAGTTTATACGTGTGTATGTTTGTGACTCTTTTACACAAAAACTACTCAACGGATTTGGCTGAAATTTGGAATGGAAGTGGATTATACTCTAGATTAACACATAGGCTACGTTTTATCCTGGAAAGTTAAAGAGTTCCCGCTTGAACCTCAATCCACGCGGACGAAATCGCGGGCATCAGCTAGAAATACCATAATTCAGCCAATCACTACAATTGATCTTAGAGCAGTAATGATTGATGCAGTCTTTTGCGGATTGTCTGACTTTGAACCCTCAGGGGTCATACTGCCAACGATTAAAGCCACGTTGTTTCATTATTAACTAGAGGTCACCCGCGAATTCGTCCGCGTACAATTTCTGATTTCCTATGAGATTAGGTTTTCCCGCTGCAAAAAGCCTATCTATAGAGGCTTTATACAGCTTAAGCAGATTTTTATTATTTAAAACTATTATGCTAAATGATTTTAATGTATAGGTATACTTCATAATCATGGAACTTGTAACCTTCCAATCCCCATTGCACCCCTTTTGGGGTGAATTTTCGTGAAATTGCGATACAGATTATTATCATTTAAAACTAATAACCTAAATCCCGATTTTCAAGTAGAGACTACAAAAACATAGGACTTACGAATTTTCAACCCACATTTCACCCTATGTGGGGTAGATTTTCGTAAAATTGCCTAAATAATTTATTTTAACTTAAAACTAATAACCTAAATATCGATAACTTTCGTGTTTTAGAATTATAATCCTCATTTTAGGAACGTCAAGGGACGTGACATCAAACTGACATTTTGAGTAATATTGCATAAGTATTGCTTTATGCGTTGACCTGACATTAGCAAAGTGCATTGTACTGGTGTGGTACTAATAAAAGCTATGGCACTTACCAATACGTGACCATAGGTATATAGGTTACAAAATTCATTATAATTTAATTATATTTAGTTCACAGTTTGTCACGTAGTATAAATAAGAATTATTTTAGTAACCACTACATGATATTTACAAGGTTTTCCCCCACTCCAATGTACCTAATTTCTTAGTATATAAGGTTAACATTAATCTGTAAATATATGCCATATTAACACCGAGCCTGTGTGTATCATTCTGCTCTTAATCGCAACAACTTACATGCAATCTGCAATAAAAGACATAAAACAAAATAAGAAGAAGTAAGCGTTTGCAGTATGGCCCCAGGAGTTCGAGTTTTCTCACGATGTTTTCCTTCACCATTGAAAAATACTTACCAGATATAAAATTTATTACTTATGAAGCACAAAGAGTAGATACTTAGCAATGCAACTGTAAACAAAACTTTAACTCAACACGGAAAGTTATGAGATCGTCCCACAATGTTCTCAGCAGAAAAGCTCGACGAGATTTCCAGTTATTTTCAATTTAGTTCCAGATTTAAGATCATGGGTACAACTTTTATAGTTCGTACGAAATAACAGATTGCATTGCGATATTGTGGTATAATAATACTGGAAGATAAATATTTTGGAAGTTATATTATCCGTACTAATATTATAAATGCGAAAGATTGGATGGATATTTTTTGCTTCAATCACGCCATAACTTTATACAACAATTATTCTAGCACATGCTCGCGACTTGGTCCGCGTGGATTGAGGGTTCAGTTCCCTCGAGAACTCCTTAATTTTTAAGTATAAAAAGTAGCCTATGTGTTATTCCAGACTAACTATATAGATTATAGTTTTTGCCAAATTTTATTCGGATCCGTTCAACCATTCCAGTGTGATTGAGTAACAAACATCCTCCCATCCCTCCAAACTTTCACATTTATAATAGTTGTCTTTAAACTTTGTAAATATTGTCATAATCAGATTCATTTTTCAGGATAAAAAGATCCTATAATTGGATAAAATGTAACCAATTATTGGTGACTTCGCGTTGCTTAAGATTTTTCGATTCCCGTGGGAACTAATTTTCCAAGATAAAAAGTAGCTTAAGTCCTTCCTCGGGATACAACCTATACCTGTATTTCATCCAAATCTGTTGAACACATGGGCCGTGAAAGCGTAGCAGACAGACAGAACACTTTCGCAATTATAACGTTAGTATGGATTATTATTATTATAATTGCCGAACATAATGGCCAGTAAAAGCTGTATTTCTCCTAGCCTCTTCACGTAGTATCTTAGGTACGCCTGTGTACATAATATAGCTATCACCACAGTTCACGATATCACGCCAACAATCTCTCGCCCTCATTTCCGCTCACGTCATTTCCGGGTCAAGCTCACAAGATAACACGGAAGGGATGTCAAAAAAATTAACATCGGTCTTACCCATAAGTCATTTACAAGACTCACACTAATATTACAAACGCGAAAGTGAGCTTGTTGTTGTTGTTTTGTTGGCTTGTCCTTTTATCACGTCGCAACAGAGCAACGAATAAACGTGATTTATGGCATACTATGGCTACTTTATACCCCGGAAAATTAAGAAGTTCTCGTGGGAATAAAAAAATCTTATTCCACGTATAAGTTCTGAAATATTAGTTTTAGACTACCTGGTGTAGCCACAGCTTCAGGATGATGGGAACTTTAAGTAAAAACCAGCAATACAATAACATTTTCTATATTTTACACTTCTTTGAGTCACACGATTACCACTATTATAATTTATAATTATATAATATATCGTATATTATACGTCCATTACGCGCATGAACAGCGCGTTTGTATCGTGTAGGTGAGAATCTACTGTAAATGCACGTACTGTACTGGTGATAATGAAAAAAAACCCTACTGAGTTTGCTGTGGGCTCTTCTTAGACCAGAGCGCGTTTGGAACCCTCGTAGTTTTAGTTTTAAGATACCGTTACTGATTATCACTATTATAATTTATAATTATATAATATATCGTATATTATACGTCCATTACGCGCATGAACAGCGCGTTTGTATCGTGTAGGTGAGAATCTACTGTAAATGCACGTACTGTACTGGTGATAATGAAAAAAAACCCTACTGAGTTTGCTGTGGGCTCTTCTTAGACCAGAGCGCGTTTGGAACCCTCGTAGTTTTAGTTTTAAGATACCGTTACTGATTATCACTATTATAATTTATAATTATATAATATATCGTATATTATACGTCCATTACACGCATGAACAGCGCGTTTGTATCGTGTAGGTGAGAATCTACTGTAAATGCACGTACTGTACTGGTGATAATGAAAAAAAACCCTACTGAGTTTGCTGTGGGCTCTTCTCAGACCAGGGCGCGTTTGGAACCCTCGTAGTTTTAGTTTTAAGATACCGTTACTGATAATCACCATTATAATTTATAAATAACTGAACGTCAATAAGTGTAGTGTACCTACCTAAATTGAATAAACATTATTTGACTTTGACTTTGACTTCTTTTAATTATTTTAATGTTAATTTAGGCATTGGGGCTGATTCTGTAGTGCACAATCTCTAAATTAAACTAAAATGACATTATTAAAACTATTGTTAACTCTTTCATAACACTTCCTACAGAAAGGGACAGAACTAGATTTAAGGCTATCATTTTAGTTTAGTTTAGAGATTGTATTATGCAGAATTGGCCACATTATGTTCATTTTAAAATTTTTGAGGTATTTTAGTTTAGCCGATTTTCCATTGCCTTAACGATCATAAAACAAAAACAATGTAAAAACTGTAACCGTGTATAAAATGCCTTATTTTTAAATAAAAGGTTACTCCACATTTACTGAGTTCTGAGCCTGATATATAGTTAGCTTTACAATACTATCCGATTATGCTACATAGGTACGGGCTGGTAGGTACGTGCGCGCAATGTATGATGAACATCATAAAGCTTTGTTTCCATTTGCACGGCCTCAGGCTTACGCTAAGTAGCTTCTACTTGAGCTTGCTTAAGGTCCTGTTACGTCAGCGACTTTGACAACGCGACTCAATACGACCAAAGATACGACGTAACGCGACTGTAACAAAGAGTAGACCCTGTAGCGTAGTTTGTGTTTTAAACAACTATAATGTAAACATTTCAAGACATACTGAAGAGGTAATTGGCTCTTCTATAATAATACTAGGTGTTGCCTGCGACTGCGTCCGCGTGGATTGAGGTTTCTTGTTTCCGGGATAAAAAGTAGCCTATGTGTTATTCCAGACTAGAATATATCCCTGTGCAAAATTTCATCTATATCCGTTCAGCCTTTCTGACGCGAAAGAGTAACAAACATCCATACATCCATAAAAACATTCGAGTTTATTGACCGAGCGAAGCGAAGGTCTCTGAGTCTACTTGAGTGAATTTGCACTTGTCCGTCCGTCCGTCTGTCAGAGCCTTATAACTTCTGAATTATTGGACGTAATTACTTCAAATTAAAATATAATATGTAAACCGCTGGCTTCCAGCCGAATATGGCTTAAAAAGTTATAAAAATCTTTATTTCTCTCATTATTGGCTCTCATAGATGCGAATGCGAAGTAAAATATTTTTTATAGCGTTACATAGGGTTGCGGTATATCATTTTAAAGAAAATTAGGAATATAGCCCAAAAATTTTTTTTTAAATTTTTCCACTAAAATTACGACTTCACGACGATGACGAAAACCTCCACTTTCAAAGTAGAGGTTTTCTAAAGTCCAAAGTTGACCTCTGAACTCTCAATTTTCTGAAAGGTTGAGCCCTGAAACTTGATCAATTATTTGAATAGGCATGATGACTGATTTTGAAAAATGGTCAGATTATGTTCGAAAGTATCTACTATTTCTAAAAAATATAATATGTCAGCAGGAAAATTAGGTTTGGTAGATAAAATTGGCATTTGAAATTTAAATTTTAAAATTCGCGCCAAAACGCTCGCCGGTATCATGGCGTCGTTTGTGACGTCACTATTGTTTTTACCGATGTACTCTGTGCAGTGTGCACTAAACAATAGTGTGATTGTCAAAGCTCGAAAACAAACATTTGTGACGTCATTCGCTTCTTGGCGTTTCATCCATTATGGCGGATTGCTGTATTTTATAGTTTTGTTTTTTATAATTCATGAATCCTATTTCATTAGATAAATTCATAATTTCATTGATTCTTGGTTAAATAAGCTGGGAATCATCTCATACTTTACTAATATTATAAATGCGAAAGTGTGTTTGTTTGTCTTTCAATCACGCCGTAACAGAGCAATGGGTCGACGTGATTTTTTGCATTGACATAGTTGAGAGTGACTTATGCTACTTTTTATCCCGAAAAATTAGTTTTTTTTCATGGGAATAAAAAGAACTTATTCCACACGGACGAAGTCGCGGTTTTCTATGAAATGAAAAGCAGAAGAAGCACGTCCATGACAGAAAATAGTTTTTATTTCGATTACAGCCCACAAGTAAGCGTATACGTAACCTAGTGCAATAAAAATGCTAATCGTACACGGTATTTAGATTGCAATGCTCGGTTTAAAAACTTATGTTTAAAACGAAACGAAAAGCGGTTCTCTTGGGGCTACGCTAACACTAAAAAATATATCCTACAGTATCTCTCAAGGTCTTGAATTTATCTAAGTTAGGTTAAATAAAGTTACACTGCAGCTGTTGTTAATCTGCCAAGTTTGTACGGAGTTGTCGAATGAAAGTTACTAAAGTAAGAAACACGACACGATACATCTCCAGTAAGTTTTTCTTTTTCCTATTATTGAGTACCATCAAGGTATTCGTTTAACTACGATCTAGCCAACTAATTGGCTAATGAGCAATTTTGCTTTAACCTAAACTTATAAATAAGCGAATGTTTTCAGGGTTCATGTATGTATGTATGTATGTACGTATGTGAGTTTGTATATTCCAATATAACTTCTATAAATCGACGGTAATAAAACGGTTTATGGTGCACCAAATTGCATTGAGATTTGCGACGCAATACAGCAAATTGTGTCTTTAGACTGCATTTTATTGTCCTTTTACGGGTAGCAAAAATAATATTTATGTATAATATATAACTAGCGAATGCCCGCGACTTCGTCTGCGTGGTTTGGGGTTTTTTGGTTCCCGTGGGAACTCTTTAAAAAGTGCCTCTTAAAAAACTCTTTAAAAGCCTATGTGCCATTGCAGACTATAATCTATCTCTGTGCCAAATTTCATCCAGATTCGTTCCGCCGTTTGGGCGTGATTGAGTAACAAACATCCTTCCATACATCCATCCATCCAAACGTTCGCTTTTATAATAAATATTTGATGCGAATTCCTTTAGGTTTCGTAGCATCACCCGTTGGGATCGACAAAGTAACAGAAACAGAAAAATAGGATCGGATGATTTCTTTTAATGTGTTAGTCCCAGAAAACTCAAACGAAACTGTGATTTCGTTCCACTCGAGTAAGAAAATCTTCCAATGCTGATAGAGTTGTTCAAATATTGGCTCCTTCGTATGAGAGCTGTGAAAGGAGTTAGGTAATGTATTATGCTGTTTTATTATGTTGGCTTGGAGGCGAGAAAATTCAATATGGAGTCCAGTGGGTGCACATTGTGTGACTAACAAAAATTTTCCCATTTTTATTGGAGTATACGACACACAAAGGACTCCTAAAATGTATGATTTAAACTGACCATTTGTTTGTCATGTGTTTCGCTAGTAACTCTTTAATTTGTGCAGTGTGAGAACTTATCGACCGTCTGATATGTAGATTTTACTAACTACAGTCCGCCCAACTTATTTGGCCCAGTGGCCAAAATTGGAATAAATTTTTAAAACCCAAAAGTTTCCCATTTAAAAAAAAACAACTTATTGAACATTTACGAAAGTCTGCTCAGCTTATGTTAATGTAACCTTGCCTCTACATAATCATTTTTTGTTTTGTAAGCATATAATGAATATTTTATACTAAAGTTTTTCTTACTACCTTCATAATCTGTAACTTTAATATTTAATCATTGTACACTTGTGACGCTAACCCAGATAATATAATGTACACAGGTACTCACTAAATTATAATCTGTTATCCTCAATGTAAGTGAATTATTTGTGTTATTTTTGAGTAATAAATGTCTTTAAACCGAAACCGAACTTAAGTTTAAGTTAGACTAGTGTCTCAAGACGTTAATTTTGCCACCAGACGCGGTCATAATCATAATCATAATATTTATTTGCTTATTGTAGGTTACATGAGAAATTCTTACAATAAAGTTACAGTATCCAGCTACAATCTACCATAATATGGTGTGCAAATTAACGTCAATACATTATTATTTATGAGTACTTAAAAAATTTAATTCAGTTCACCACAATAATTTATATATAAACAATCAATTTAAAAAAAATAACTTTAAGAAATAAATATATATATAATATAATATATATATATACATAGTATTTATTATTTATATATATATATATTTATCAGCCATGTCATCATTTGTCGTCAGTTAAGTTAAAGTTTAAGTTAGATTAGTGTCTCAAGAGGTTATTTTTGTCACCAGACGTGGCCGTCGGCTGTTCCTTCTACAAATGGTGGTGCTTTGCTTCGTACCTCATGTGGCGCTCATCCTTCAGAACTGCTCCATCATGGCCCAGCTGTCACAGACCTTCGACTCCTCACTGTATCTGGACGACGAGGTGGGTGTCGATAGGAACTCTGTTACCGATTTCAGAAATCATCTAATGGTGCAGAACTGTTTTATTATTAATCATTTTTTTATCCACTACAAGCTAGCCCTTGACTGGTGAGATGGGCTGGTCTAAGATGGTAGCGGGCTAACCTGTTAGAGGCATGGTAGTTATATTAAACCAATACCCCTATTTGGTTTCTACACTGCATCGTACCGGATCGCTTGGCGGCACGTCTTTGCCGGTAGGGTGGTAACTAGCCACGGCCGAAGCCTCCCACCAGGCCAGACCAGGGAAAATTCAGAAATTATTAATTCCCAAATTGACCCTGCCGGGGATCGAACCCGGGACCTCCGCACGTTAAGACAACAGCGCTACATACTGCGCCACGGAGGTCGTCAAAGTCAAATTTATCACAAAAATTGACTCGACTGTCTCTCTATGTATCTGAAAAACTAGGTGCTGCTATACTTAGTGCTGCATGTATCTAGACGAAGTGGGTCTAAATAAGAACTACGTCCGTTCCTATAGGCTGAAACGCCAAGCAAACTTTAAATAAATGGCAAATAAATACGGCGAAGAAAAAGTGCCGTGTTTGTTCGTTGGTTTAGGTAATCAACCCACAACAGAGCAAAGGATCGAAAAAAGTTTGTGAGACTTTTATCCCGGAAAGTGATACTTAGGATTTTTGATAATCATGTGCCTATTAAAAATATCCTCTGATTAATATTTTCAAAATATACAATTTGATGTTCAGTTTGTTCAGTAATCTTCCAGGGGCCATACTGCCAACGTCTCTTTATGACGACCTCCGTGGCGTAGTATTGCAGCGCTGTTGTCTTAACGTTATAATTTCTGAATTTTCCCTGGTCTGGCCTGGTGGGAGGCTTTGGCCGTGGCTAGTTACCACCCTACCGGCAAAGAAGTGCCGCCAAGCGACTTAGCGTTCCGGTACGTACCGTGTAGAAACCGAATAGGGGTATGGGTTTAATAAAACTGCCAGGTTAGCCCGCTACCATCTCAGATTGCATCATTATTATCTTACTATCAGGTGAGATCGCAGTCAAGGGCTAACTTGTAGTGGATAGAAAAAAACGCTTAAATATGCTGACTTTCGTGTTTTAGACTAATTATAATCCTCATTTTAGGAACGTCAAGGTACGTGGCATTAAGCTGTCATTTTGGGTAATATTTCTTTAAGCGTTGGCAGTATGGCCTCAGATACAGTGTTATTAGATTCAGTAAGGATCGTAAGTTCCGTACCGTAAGTCCAGTCCATAATGGATCGGCCTTGCGAAACTAATAAGTGGGTAGTAATTTTGTTATATATGAACCATTTCTAGTCTGCCGTAGGATCAGTTATTTAATAAAAACATTGAGTTAGATCGATAGAGATTTGAGTTACATCACCCGATCAGGGGCCATACTACCAACGGTTAAAGCAAAGCGTATGCAATACTACTCTAAATGACAATTTGATGTCACCTACCTTAACGTTCCTAAAATAAGGATTATAATTAATCTAAAACACGAAAGTCAACAATAATGACACAATATAGCTGTATGCGTTGGCAGTTTGGCCCCCGATACATCATAACGTCACAATAACCAGCTATAATGATCTAGATGTAAACTAGATGATGCCTGCGACTTCGTCCGCGTCAAAGTTTTTTATTTCCCGGGGGAACACCTTAGTCATAATTTAAAAAGAAAAAACACGACTCCCCTGCCAAAAACGAACTAAAAAGTTAATAAAAATCTAAATTCATCGAGTTAAATTAGAATCTTATTCACATTTTTATTAAATGTTTATTTGCGAATCACTGGATATTGAACTATAGTGTTATATATTTTTGGAATCTACTCATCATTTTCTAGATGACGATTAGATTCCAAATCTTATTTTCGATTATTTTTTTTCAACTTTAGACCATCGTCTCCTCATCAGTTTTTAAAAATTATACTAGCCTATGTCACCCGGAATAAGCTAGGGGTTCTAACGATAACTACTTCATTAATCAAAATCGGTTCAAGCGTATAGAAGTTATGGTGGAATATAAAAACTCACATTGAAAACAATATACCTACTCCTTTTTTCAGGCAGTCGTATAAAAAGTTTTCCTATGTTCATCCCTTATTTATATAGGTACATATGAAATATCTCCATACCAAATTGGAAAATAACGCTGTGAAGCGCCCGTCCAGTACCTTCAAGGCAAGAGTAGAATAGAAGTAGCAGAATAGTAGAATAGGCGCTTTTGGGCAAGCTCTGGACTTTATGATAGAAGCAAGCGCGCTCTGCCTCAGGCTGCATCACCACTTGCAAGCAAGCCTGATTGCAGACAAGCGCTAGCGCGTATTGATAACGAAAAACCTGTAACAATCTAGACCTAAGCATTGATCTCCATTATTGTCATCAAGCGCAAGCCTATTTTGCAGAAAAAAAACGTGTAGTGCCGTGGGACACCTGTAGGAACGAAGTTCCTTATTAAATAAATATTTATTTCAAGTTGTAGTCGAGGTAAAAAGAAAATAATAATTCAGGTATAAATTTTTCATTCTGATTTTTGAAGTGAATGGAAACTTCTTTAGTCGCGTTGATCACTTTTTGGTATAAGTATACATATATAGGGTAAAAATGTGGATTCGCGACGTAATCGACATGCATTTCACCGACATGCTCGCGTTGTTACGAAGACAAAAGGTCTTAAATATATTTATATATTCCACATTCGAAATTAAACTTTAAAGATTTTGTGTTGGTTTAATTTCTAATAAACTATACATAAATTTTTCACTTTTATTTCACGCATTTTCGTTTCGGATGTTTTTTGTCGGCTAAGGTACCACTCTGCAAGGAACTTGGTTACAAAAAGTGTTTAAAATCGTACTGTTCCGAGCTTTTAGCTTTTTTTAAAAATAAATAACGTTTTTTTAACCTTTATTGCCCTCATTAAGTTCCAACCTAGACCTGATCATTGTTTTCCATTATTGTCATCAAGCGCGAGCCTATTTTGCAGTAAATAAAAGCTTATGAACTCGTTTCGTGGTTTTAGCTTTACTGATACTTAAAAAATAAATAACGTTCTTTTAACCTTTATTACTCTCATTGAGAGCGATGCTTAAGCTCAACAACATGAGATATGAGTTGATATTTAATATCTACTCCCGTAGAAATTGTTGCCATAAATAAGCTTCGCCCATAAAACTTCTGAGTGAAAAAGGAGCTTGGTTAGTTATAAAAACAGAATAAAAGATCTGTTTGCAGCGTCAACTTTCACGCGTAGGAGTAGATATAGCGCCTGGTGTGTTAAGCAAAATGGCGACACGTCTTATAATTGTAATAGATTCAGTGAGCTTTAAAAAAAAAAGGTTAATTATACGACTGCCTGAAAAAAGGAGTATATTGTTTTCAGGGTTCATGTACTCGTATGTATGTATGTATGTAAGTGAGTTTGTATATTCCACCATAACTTCTATACGCCTGAACCGATTTTGATGAATGAGGTATCGTTAGAATCCCTAGCTTATTCCGGGTGACATAGGCTAGTAAAATTTTAAAAAAAATTGATGGGGTGACCATGGTCCCGCATTAAAGACTAAAGTTGAAAAAAAAAATCGAAAATAAGAATTACTATATAATCATCACCTAGAAAATGATGAGTAGAATCCAAAAATATATAACACTATAGTTCAATATCGAGTGATTCACAAACAAATATCATTTAATAAAAATGTGAATAAGATTCAAAAGGCTATATATGAAAATCGCTTCATAAGGAGGTAAACTCTGAAAATAATATAGCAGGGCAGTCGTATTTTTTAATTCGTTAGATTAATTTCACTTGTTTAGCTTCGTCGTCTCAACCTATAGACGTCCACAGCTGGACGAAGGTCTCCTGCATGGATCGCCACAGAGCACGGTCTTGTGCCCTTTGTTACATATACTTCCAGCGTCTCCCAGTTGCACGCTTGAGATCGTCCCTCCACCTAGTGGGGGGTCTCCCAACGCTGCGTTTCCCGGCCGTCATTCAAGCACTTTGAGACCCCTACACTTATTTGTTCTACGAACTATGTGCCCCGCTCATTGCCACTTGAGCTTTACGAATCCTCGAGCTATATCAGTTACTCTTGTTCGCCTACGGATCTCCTCATTTCTGATTTGATCACGTAGGGATACTCCAAGCATAGCTCTGTCCATCGCCCGCTGAGTGACCTTGAGCCTTCTTATCAGGCCCATAGTTAGCGACCATATTATCTCGGAGCCGTAAGTCATCAGTTATTTGGCTCCACATCTTCATAAAATTCTCGTGTCACAATGTTAGTTACCATACGCCTCCGAAATTATGAATTTCGGATCCGATTTTTATGAAATTTTATTTGCATATTCAGTAGGTCTGAGAATCGGCTATTATCTATTTTTCATACCACTAAAACACCTCAGTCCACGCGGACGGAGTCGCGGGCATCAGCTAGTAGATATATAAAACAACTCTAAAATAACACAAAAGTGAGAAATTATAACTAAAGATTAATAACTAAACTTACGATATCAATTTTAGTGACATTTATTTCCTTGTTGGATAAATCGATCGCGCTTTTGAGAGTCTCGACTATTTACATCTTCTAGCCTGAAGCTTCAGCTTTAAGATACCGTGGTTAATTATCACCGTTACGATTTATACTTCGTAATGCGAAAGTGTGTGTGTTTGTTGGGTTTTTGGTTTGTTAGTTTGATGGTTTGTACTTCAATCACGCCACAACAGAGCAACGGATCAACGTGATTTTGGCATAGATCTCGGAGTCTCCCAATAGGTACACGCAGATGCCACCAGGGGGGTTTTAGTAGGTATAAATCCTGCATAACCCGCTTTCACCCCCAGGAAGTTGGATATCTTAGGAAGATGCCCCGTTTCTTGTTTACGGGGAACCCCTGTAAACAAGAAAAATACCGAACCGGATAATATAAAATATATATAGTTATAATATGTCACCGGTTGGACACATGTTTTATCGGAATACTATGCCAACGTTAACCCGTCGTGTCACGAGAACAAGCTCATGAATAAGGGCAAGGGTTAAAAACAAATCGGGCATGTTCCGACAAAACGTGTGAGTTAGGTATAACTGCCTCGTTGGTCTAGTGGTTATCATGTTCTGCTGCGGCTGACGAGGTCCCGGGTTCGAGTCCCGGGTCGGGCCATAATTAAGTGTTGGGTTTTTCTGAATAGAAATTCTCAGTACTAGCCCGGAGTAAGAAGTTGGCGGTGTTTCACCCCCGTGCCTCGGAGAGCACGGTAAGCCGTCGGTCCCGGTTATTATAACTAACATGATAATCTCCTATGAGAGTGGGAGGCCTGTCCCCGTAGTGGGACGTTAATGGGCTGTGGGGGGGGGGAGGGGTCTTTTATTTTATAATGAACTAGCTGATGCCCGCGACTACGTCCACGTGTAGTAAGTATTGTGTGGATTCCCATGGGAATCCTTCATTTTCTGTAGGAACTCTTTGAGGACAAACGAGCAAACAAAATCACTTTCGCATTTACGATGTTTATAGTATGAACTATTTCAGGGGAATAACTTATGAGTGAAGTTGCGAAAACGTGTTTAAATACTAATAGGTACTATAAATGCGAAAGTGTGTCTGTATATTTCTCTGTCTATCTGCTTCGCTTTCATGGCCCATCTTTTCAACCGATTTTGATGAAATTTCGTTTCAGGTTGCATCCCGGGGAAGCACATAGGCTACCTTCTTATCCCGGAAAATCAAGGAATTAACAACCATTATCCACCCGGATGATCGCGGGCATCATTTAGTGAATATTGTATAGAAGCAGAAGGCATAGTTTCGCCATCTTCTCCCTCCAGGGGTGCGTTGTTTTTCAGTTACAGTTCTGTGTGACAGTATTTTTTTTTGTGGAACGTCGTCAGGAGAATTCAATTATTATAAAAACGCCCTTATCCCTGTCTAGCTTTTGAACACGCGTACTTTTATTTAATGTTTAATGAAACATACCTTTCGTAAACGTGTTGGATGAAAAGTTATTCTTGCGGTAATGTATTTTTATGCGAATAACAAAATGGTGAAAGCCTAGTTGTTTAGATATCGGTCTTTTTATACGACTGCCTGAAAAAAGGAGTATATTGTTTTCAGGGTTCATGTATGTATGTATGTGAGTTTGTATATTCCACCATAACATCTATATGCCTGAACCGATTTTGATAAATGAGGTATCGTTAGAATCCATAGCTAATTCCGGGTGACATAGGCTAGTGAAATTTAAAAAAAATTGGAGTGACCATGATTTTGTATTAAAGACTAAAGTTGAAAAAAAAATTCGAAAATAAGATTAAATATACATATAATCATCATCTAGAAAATGATGAGTAGATTCCAAAAATATATAACACTATAGTTCAATATCCAGTGATTCACAAAAAAATATCATTTAATAAAAATGTGAATACGATTCCAAAGGCTGGCTATATATGCGAATCGCTTCTTAAGGAGGTAAACTCTAAAAATAATATGGCAGTCGTATTTTTTTAATTCGTTAAATTAAGTTCATTTGTTCATCGATACTAGATGGGCCCTTTCATAGAAAAAAGTTGGGCATCTGACTTGTAGAGTGCGCTCCACATCTGTCATAAGCCTGTCCTTGTCCCCGCCATAGCGCTGTCCCATTTTTCGGATTTTAGGGTTGCGTAAGTACCTATTAGATAGGAAAATATGTCCCTCCGGTCACAAATTGCTTAAATAAAATATTATTATATTAACTATTACAAAAGGGGCTGAAATGGAGGGGTTGAAATTTTAAAGTAAGTTTAAAATTTCTCATTTATGAAAGGGATATGCACATTATAATATATATTCTAAAATAAAGTTGTATTTATTTTGAATGACAAATTATCACCATATATCTAGTACAGATATTTGGTTTGGTGGTAGTATTCAGCCGTGGCTAGCTACTACCGTAGCGGCAAACACGTATCGCCCAGCGATTTAGCGTTCCACTACGATGCCGTATAGAACCCGATTAAGGTGGAAGACAAGGGTCTGCCCGCGAAATTCAAATTTAATTTGGTTTTTCGCAATTTGTAAACTAATACGACAAAGTAGGCTTATGGCATTCAAATTGCGCCCCTACGAATATCATCTTCACAGGTTTATATAAAAATCTTTACTTGAAAGTGCCCAGTTTAAGAAATTAGTCAAAATAATGACTAATTTGTGAGTAACTCGCGTCAAACTCATTATTTTGACTAATTTCTTAAACTGGATACTTTCAAGTAAAGATTTTTATATAAACCTGTGAAGATGATATTCCTAGGGGCGCAATTTGAATGCCATAAGCCTACTTTGTCGTATTAGTTTACAAATTGCGAAAAACCAAATTAAATTTGAATTTCGCGGGCAGACCCTTGTCTTCCACCTTAAGGGTATGCGTTTAATATAACTGCCGTACCTCTAACAGTTTAGCCCGCTACCATCTTAGACTGCATCTTCACTTACCATCAGGCAAGGTCGCGAACAAGGGCTAACTAGCAGTGGTTTAGAAAAAGTACTTATACCTATTACTTTATTGTGGTTAGGGTATTCTGTACGAGTAATAAATTCGTTTGAATACTCAAAAGCTTTTTCTTAAAGCTTACCTACTTGGATAAAAATATACGCCCCATTCATATAAAATTTATTTTACTTTTATTCCAAGTTAAAAGGATTGATAGTAAGAATGGGTCCTAAAAAAATAATCTCGAGTCTTTGAAACAAGATAACTGAATTTAATAGGGTCATTCTTTTGTTCCTGAGAACAAAAACGCACTAAGGGCTGGGGCCATACTGTCAACTCTTAAAGCAATATTATTTCATTATTGTTATCTTTCATGTTTTAGAATTATAATCTTTATTTTAGGAACTTTAAGGGACGTGACATCAATCTGTCATTTTGAGTATTATTGCTTGGCAGTAACGCTTTAGACAGTGAACAAGTCACAATAAAAAAAATTATCAAACACGACTGCCCTGCCAAAAACCGAACTAAAAAGTTAAAAATCTAAATTACTTTAGTTAAATTAGAATCTTATTCACATTTTTATAAAATGATATTTTTTGTGAATCACTGCATATTGAACTATAGTGTTAAAAAGGTGTTAAATATTTTTGGAATCTACTCATCATTTTCTAGATGATGATTATATAGTTAATCGTATTTTCGATATTTTTTTCAACTTTAGTCTTTAATGCGGAACCATGGTCACCCCATTTATTTTTTTTAAATTTTACTAGCCCATGTCACCCGGAATAAGCTAGGAATTCAAAATATATCTCATTTATCAAAATCGGTTCAGGCGTATAGAAGTTATGGTGGCATATACAAAATCAAATACATACATATTATATACATACATACACGCATACATTTATGAGCCCTGAAAACAATATACTCCTTTTTTCAGGCAGTCGTATAAAAATGCTTACGCGAAACGTTAGCATCAATTTTTTCGGGATGAGTATGCTGCGTAAGTCCTGTAGGCCGCTACAGTGTCACCGGAGATCCAACCCCCTCATTCAGGTCCTCGGTGAAGATGCCTACCGAGGCATCGCCGAGAAATGAGCCCTAGGGCTCGAAGGCATCGAGGGCGCCTTTGAGACTCGGACTTCGGCTTAGGATGACGTTGGGATCAGTTGGGAAGTTGGTTTTGAGAACGACGTTTTATTCTCTCACGCTAGTAAGAGCAGCTCCATATAAAACTGAGTTACGCGGAATTATTGGACTAAAGTCACTTCTAAGCATTGCCAGAGGGATGCAGGTTAAGTGAAATCCCTGTTGACTGTACAATAATTCATCACCATTTCACAATCACGTTTTTTCAATTCACGTTTAAAAAATATGCGTATTGAAAAAAATTCTAAGTGTTTTTTTAAATTAAACATTTATTGAAAACAATACAAGCTAGCCTAACCTTATCAAATAAATAATTATTGAAAATGCGAAAGTTTTGATGGATGGATGAATGTTTGTTACTCAATCACGCCCGAACGGCAAAACGGATCTGGATTAAATTTGGCACAGAGATAGATCTGGTCTGGAATAACACATGGGCTACTTTTATCCCGGAAAACTAAGGAGTTACCTACCACCCAAACCAAAAAACCTCACCTCAAAAAACCAAATCACGCGGACGTAGTCGCGGGCATAAGCTAGTTACTATATAAGTCATGCCTGCGTGGAATGGTAGCCCGAATGCTGGCTGCATTTTGATTTCCTTTTGTAAAAAGTTTTCTTTTGAAAGTGTAGGTAAACGCTTAAAAAGTCCATACAAATGCTATAAACGCGAAAGTTTATCTGTTTGTCCGTCTGTCTGTCTGCTACGCTTTCACGTAGCTCAACCAATTTCGATGAAATTTGTTACAGGTAGGTTGCATCCCGGGGAAGGACATAGGCTAATCATCCCGAAAAATTAAAGAGTTCCCAAGGGACTTCACTAAATCTTGTTGACGAAGTTGATCACCCAGTGAAACTATAAAATACAATTTCTTAATGTCCACAGTCTGTATTCGCACTGAAAGTATACTATTACGTAAAAAGATGCTCCCTCAAAATGGCCGACGTAAAAAATTGAGCTCAAAGAAAGTCGCCATTAATGTAATTGTCGTTAAAATCTCACATTTATTTTGCTCTCAGGAATTTTCTATTTAGAAAATTACTTGAATAACTTAACTTTTTGGGGTCTGAAGTAAACACTACGTGTGTTCTACTTTAGGTTTTGACGATCTCCCTGGCGCAGTGTTGAGCGCTGTTGTCTTAACGTGCGGAGGTCCCGGGCTCGATCCCGGTAGGGTCAATTTGGGAATTTATAATTTCTGAATTTACCCTGATCTGGTCTGGCGGGAGGCTTTGGCCGTGGCTAGCTACCACCCGTGTAGAAACCAATACGGGTATGGGTTTAAATAACTGCCATGCCCCTAACAGGTTAGCCCGCTACCATCTTAGACTGCATCATCATTTACCATCAGGTGAGATCGCAGTCAAGGGCTAACTTGTATTGGATTACGAGTCATAAAAGAAACGTCTTCCCTGCCAAAAAACGAACTAAAATGTTAAAAATCTAAATTAATCTAGTTAAATTAGATCTTATAAACATTTTTATTAAATGATATTTTTTTTGTGAATCACTGGATATTGAACTATAGTGTTATATATTTTTGGAATCTACTCATCATTTTCTAGATGATTATTATATAGTTCATCTTATTTTCGATTTTTTTTTTCAAATTTAGCCTTTAATGCGGAACCATGGTCACCCCAACAATTTTTTTAAAATTTTACTGGCCTTTCCCACTCATACCTCATTAATTATCAAAATCGGTTCAGGCGTATAGAAGTTATGGTGGAATATACAAACTCACATACATAAATACATACATATATGAACCCTGAAAACAATATACTCTTTTTTTCAGGCAGTCGTATATAACAATAAACGTAAAAACGTAAAATAACAATAAATAAATAGCCCGTGAAATTTCGCTAGATAATAATATGTCCCCAGCGTAATTATTATTTAACTCTTCACAGCGCAAAACTGGGAAGAATACAAAGCTAATAAACAATATTGTCCCCCCTTTGTTTAACGTTAATTAGAATCCTGAACTTTTGCTGTATTTAGAAGGCATAGGTACAAAAGACGGAACTCCGAACATAATGCTCAAACATTTGCCGTGTTTAATTAATACCGGTTAAGTCTAAACTTTTTCTAATTAGTAGGTACTTTGGCGTAGCACCATTAACCATTGCCCAACCCTCTTTAGAACCAAAGTTCGCTATCGGGTACATCTATCTATCTATAGCATAGGTACTATGTGTAGTCCATCTATACTTATGTTATAACTAGCGAATGCTGCGTGGTTTGAGGTTTTTTGGTTCCCGCAGGAACTCTATCCAATTTTTCGGGATAAAAAGTAGCCTATGTTCTATTCCAGACTATAATCTCTGTGTGCCAAATTTCAGCCAGATCCGTTCAGCCGTTGGGGCGTGATTGAGTAACAAACATCCATACATCCACACATCCATACAAACTTTCGCATTTATAATATTAGTATAGATAAAACTGTAACAGGTCCAATTCTGTACATTGAAGATATTTTGAAAATTATTTTTGGAGGACACTCTGGATCGATTTATAATCGATACTGAAGCCAAAATTGTATTTTCTTTGTTTGTCTGTCTATCTGTCTGTATCTTGGCCGCGCATTATGCCGAATCTACGGCATGAATTCAAATGAAGCTTATCATGATTTGAATTCTTACTACGAAGTTGGACACACATAATTTTTATCCCGAAATTCAGCACGGTTCCCTTGGGATGAAAGTCAAAATGTGTACTTAGTTGTAATTCATTAAAGCGTGGTAAGATTTCATTCATCCTTTTTTACGCTTCATACTAATATTACAAATGCGAAAGTTTTTTTGTTGGTTTGTCCTTCAATCACGCAGCAACAAAGCAATGGATGGACATGATTTACTCGTACATGGGTATTGCTGAGGACGAGAGTGACATCGGCTACTTTTAGACTATTTTTGAGGGAGAGGGGTAGGTATAATATAGGGTATTATTTATTCAGAAAAATAATATGGTTCCTTGGGGATGTTTTAGGTAGTACATTAGGTAAGTCCATCTATGCGAAGTCGGGTCGGATATAAATACCAGGCTTAGATAAAAGCAAGTTTTATAAGTTAAGTCGTCTATGCCTAGAAATTACGGCACGTGCCTTTTACAGATGTGTGTGTGTATGTGTGTGTGTGTGTGCGTGTGTGTGTGTGGCTGCTGTCTCTAAAAAATATCGATTTGTCACGTTAAAGGAAGCCAACATCGTAAACAGCTAACCGAAATTAATCAAATATATAATACCGATATAAATTAATAGGCTTTCACAGGATTATGATAAGACCAGGCTTTGATCAAAGTTCAACTTTATGTTTGATGAGAGATTGAATAAATTAAACGTTAATTGGATGTCGGCCTTCCAAACAATATTAAAAATTCAGTAAGTATTACATTCGATTACGAAGGGACTGCAGAAATTGGAAAACGCTTAAACGTATTAAATTTTTAAAATTGTTGGTGGTTTTTATCGATGTGATCAGACATTTAGAGTTTTATCTATGGAGTAGCACATCTCGTACATTATAGCCAATATCTGATGATAACATCTTATTATGAGTTAAGAATCTCGTTATTTATGTGATTTATAATATTTTAACTCTGATTTTATTAACTCTGCGTTTCAAATCGAATCAAATCAAAGTGTTCTATATTGTAAGTATTCAAAATTGATATATATATGTCACCGTAAGATTGTAAAAACCGTTAAATTATAATCTAACTCGCGAAATTGCAAACTGTCGAAAGATTACAATTTAACGCATTATTTTGCGGTAGATTGTAATCTGATAGGTATATAAACCCGATAAAACCCGAGGCCGGGCACTACGTGATTATTTATATCGAACCCTAACCTAACCTACAAAAAAGAGACAAGAAAACGTAAATACAATGAATATTTCAAAAATTGACACTCAGAACATTGCAGTTTACAATCTTTCGACAGTTTATAATTTCGCGACTTGGATTATAATCTAACGGTTTTTACAATCTTACGGTGACATATATAAAGTACAATTTTTGAACGTCAATTATATAAAATATAAGACGTGATGATGATAGTTTAGATAGTTAACGTAGAAATTTGTTTTAAAATTTAACGCATTATCCTCCATAGGTAGGTCCGGTCCTCCGGTAGGTTGCATCCCAGGGACGGACATATACTGAAAAACGTCTACTTTTTATACCGAAAATTTTACGGTTATTCAAAAAATTCTTAAACCACGCAGACTGAGTCGCGGGGCAGCTGTAGATAAGCTACGGATATCGAATGCCAGTGTGATACCATTTCACTGAATATGGGGCTGTTAGACGCTCTAGTAAGTAATTGACATATCTCTGTGACCATTCCACACTCCGGCCCTTAATTAGTGGAAGATAATTCGAAGCTGCCAAGTGATATAGGTTATATTCCAGCGACATTGGAATTTGAGATAAAGAATATGTCAAAACTCCATACTTATTAAAATATAAAATTAAAATAACTATTATATATTAAAAATGCGAAAATTTTGATGGATGTATGGATGTTTGTTACTCAATCACGCCCCAACGGCTGAACGGATCTGGCTGAAATTTGGCACAGACATAGATTACAGTCTGGAATAGCACATAGGCTACTTTTTATCCCGGAAAATTAAGGAGTTCCCGCGGGAAGCAAAAAACCTCAATCCACGTGGACGTAGTCGTGGGCATTTGCTAGTATTATTATAAATGCGAAAATGTGTCAGTCTGTCTGCTTCGCTTTCACGGCCCACCTGTTCAACCGATTTGGATGAAATTGGGGGATAGGTTGTATCCCGGGTAAGGACATAAGTTACTTACTTAACTCAGTCCATGTGGACGAATATTAAGGCAATATAATATAAAAAAGGCCATACCAGACAAAATAACAATTTCTAATCATTGTATGTAACTTAAGCTGTACCTATACTTTTGATTTATTTTGCACATTTTGTGTTTATAGCAGTTCCTCGCCTGTCTAGTAGTTGGCATGTTCGACAGCGGCCGACGAGGTCCCGGATACGAGTCCCGGGTCGGGCCATAATTAAGTATTGGATTTTTCTGACTAGAAATTCTCAGTACTAGCCCAGAGCTAGGACGTTGACGATGTTTCACCTCCGTGCCTCGGAGAACTCGAGCCGTCGGTCCCGGTTATTATCACTAACATGTTAATAGTCGTTAAAACCTGCCAACCCGCATTGGAGCAGCGTGTTGGGTCTAAGCTCTAATTCCCTCTCTCCTATGCGAGTGGAGGCCTGTGCCCAGCAGTGGAACGTCAATGGGCAGTAGTGGTGGTGGTATTTATAGCCAATATACTTCAAATAGATCGTTGAAATTTTGGCAATCGTCTGGTCGTACAATTTCAGCAAATACGCATTTAAATTGCAATGGGCATTAAAATGGAACGGCGAGCTGCATTCGACAGATCGAAATTTTGGATAATAAATCTAGAATTCACAAATTATATTAGTAATTGTGATTTACCATAAAAGCATCCTCCATGGGGTAATAATATATGATGGTCAAAAATGTTGTTTTACAAATTCATTTATGTTAATACGGTAAAAATAAATAATGCAAATTGTTGCTAGGATGTTTCATGAAATAAAACGCGGATTTGCTTGACTTTAATTAATATTTTATACAATTTTACATTAAAATTATTTCTGACAAACGTGGCGAAGGTCGGAGACAAAAAGGGAGGGAGTATGTACCATACATGACAGATTGAGAAAAGTCTATGAAGTTTGGGATGCGTTCAATTTATCCAACAATGTTTTCTTCATTTATGTAGAGCTGAATTTAGCTGCATTCACCCAGGATCTTCCACTTAAAGGGCCACAGAGCTAGACAAGTTTTTTAATCTGAAGGAGAGAAGGAATAGGAATGATGACAGTAACCAAGAATCAATTAAATTATGAATTTATCTAATGAAATAGGATTCATGGATTACAAAAAACGTATTTAATTGTCTATTTCGAATGAGATTGCTATTTATTTTAATAAAATAAAACTATAAAACACAGCAATCCGCCATATTGGATTAAACACCAAAAAGCGAATTACGTCACAATTGTTGGTTTCGAGCGTTGACAATCACACTATTGCTTATTGCACACTGCACAGAGTACATTGGTAAAAACAATAGTGACGTCACAAACGACGCCATGACACCGGCGGGAGATTTGGCACGAATTTTAAAATTAAAATTTCAAATGCCAATTTTATCTACCAAACCTTATTTTTCTGCAGAAATAATATATTTTTTCGAAATAGTAGATACTTCTGAACATAGTCTGACCATTTCTCAAAATCAGTCATCATGCCTATTGCGTTCCTTGGAATAAGTTAAACAGTGGAACCTTGGTTGCAGGTAAACAGAACGCTGTCCCTGGGCGAGATGGTCCTCGCGATTGAAGACGAGCGTGTGTACGTCTCCCGGTACCTCTTCGCAGAGGTGTTCTCAGATGATCTGGACAAGTAAGTAGATACTTTTTATACGACTGCCTGAAAGAAAGGAGTATATTGTTTTCAGGGTTCATGTATGTATGTATGTATGTGAGTTTGTATACTCAGATTTTGATAAATGAGGTATCGTTAGAATCCCTAGCTTATTTCGGGTGACATAGGCTAGTAAAATTTTAAAAAAAAATGATGGGGTGACCATGATACCGCATTAAAGACTAAAGTTGAAAAAAAATATTCGAAAATATTATCAACTATATAATCATCATCTAGAAAATGATGAGTAGATTCCAAAAATATATGACACTATAGTCCAATATCCAGTGATTCACAAAAAAATTTCAATTTATAAAAATGTGAATAAGATTCCAAAGGCTATATATGCAAATAAAATCGCTGCTTAGGGAGGTTAATTCCAAAAATAATATGGCAGGGCAGTCGTATTTTTTAATTCGTTAAATTAATTACGCCACTAAACGTTAGCCCTTGACTGCGATATCACCTGATAATAAACGATGTTGCAGTTTAAGATTGTAGCGGGCTAACCTGTTAGGGGTATGGCACTTATATTAAACTTATACCTCTCATCGGTTTCTACTCAGCATCGTACCGAAACATCATATCACTTGCTGGTGGGGTGAAAACTGCTGAAGCCTCTAACCAGGCTAGACCAGAGAGTATTCGGAAATTATAAATTCCCAAATAACCCTGCCTGGAATTGAATTCGGGGCTTTCCAATTTTCCTATTTAAAGAGAACTGCGTCAAAGGTCATCGGGCGTCAGGATTATACCAGGATACAAACGAAGTCGACGTGTATTAAGAAAAAGATAAAAGGTACCTACTACCCTCGTCCGGATATAACAAACAAAAGTAATCTCTTCCAGACGACCCGTGCTGGATTATCCGTATAGATAATATGGACCTTGGGGCCCGCCGCCTACTCGAGGCCCCCATGATCCAAGTACAAATCATGAGAAGTTCTTTCGTGAAATCACACACGGTATTATAAGCTACTTGAAGGCTCCCGGGGGTGAATACATTATTATTTAATAAAACAATTGTTATGGACAAGTAATTTGTTTCTGTGAGTATATTTTTTTTCTTTTTCATAATGTAAAAAAAATAATCAATGATTAATCAAGTTTGTTACGTTTTAATTAACTAATTTGACTTAGTAAATTGTTGATAACAAAGTGAAAAATAATTATTTTTTCTTCCTTGCCTTTCTAAAATAGCTCCAAAAATTCATTTCATTACTATGCCGCTGGATGGGCCCAAAAGTTGCATTGCCTAGAGCCTCGACAGACTTAATCCATGCCTGTAGGCGACCCATACTGAGGAAATTATAACGATCTGACATAACCCCAGGTGGCCGGGTATTTTTAGGGGTTTTTTCTCCTCCTCGTAAACAAGAAAAGGTTGCTCATTGTTATTCTCTCAACTCGGTATACATACAATAAAAGTTTAGGCATTTCTAACATGGGAAGATAAAAAATAAAATTACCCAAGTGAAGAAGACTCGTGTTCCGAGCGCTCCGTACATAAACTCAATCTCCAATCTATACTTGAAAATTAAGATGGACTACGACCTCAACCATTCTTATTTTGAGATGGATGATGGTTACGTTGGAATGAAATATAAAAACAATAATAATTATTAATTAGTTAAAGTTGGCTTTACAGTAAAATAGCAGTAACCGACGAACGGATAGATAAACAAACAACATGAGTGAGTCCATAAATCTTTAGTTTCTAAGGTTTTAAACTAAAATTGTAATTTTTTTAATCTGGTATTTTTTGGGGGGTTTTATAGTTAGCCTATATGCCATCGTTACACACAAAATTTCAGACATATTATAATTAAATGGAAAGCTATAACAACTTTAGAGAATTCCTAACGAAAACAAAAATGGGAATTCTGTTTTGGTCTGCTTTGGAAATCTTTGTTTGTGATTAGCAAGCGAAGTTTCAAGTCACAGATTATTCCCCTCAACAAATAGATGTCCTCTGTTCGATATAGGTCTCTTGCATGTATCTCCACGGAAAACGGTCTTGTTTAATTATGGTTTGACCCAGGACTGCCTATCTGGTGTCTGGTGGAAGGTTTTATTTTCTATTAACTATAAGTTAGAGATTGACAGCAATCTCACCTGATGGTTTCAGCCGTGGCTAGTTACCACACTACCGGCAAAGACGTGCCCCCAAGCGATTCATCGTTTCGGTACGATGCCGTGTAGAAACCGAATAGGGGTATGGGTTTAATATAACTGCCATGCTCCTAACAGTTTAGCCCGCTACCATCTTAGACAGCATCATCGCTTACCATCAGGTGAGATCGCAATCAAGGGCTGACTTGTAGTGGAATAAAAAAAAAATGAGACTCGAACCTGAGGCCTCGTTAGCCGCAGTCGAATAAGCTAACCATTACACAAACGAGGCAACTCTGAAAAAAGTATCTATCACCATAAAGCACAGAATAATAATTATTGGTCATTGTAGGGTGAACCATCCGATTATCGTTCGTTATCAATAGCATTCGATCAACCGTAATCCCCCGCTTGATTTAGATTGATTGAACAATCCTCAGTCTTAATAGATGCCCTGATTCTGATTCAACTGACTTATTGGTTTATGAACTTAGGACTTATTAGATAACTTAAGCTTTGGATCCTAAAATTTGCCTGAGATGCGACGTTGTCGAACTTATAAAGATATACAACATAGTATGCATAGTAGTAGCATTATGGTTTGTCTAATTTTGGCTGATTTTTGGATGCCATTTGAATGGACGTATAGTCTGACAAACTTTTCTGTCCCAGTTACAGCGTCGCTACCACTACCACTACAGCCATTAACGTCCCACTGCTGGGCACAGGCCTCCACGCTCATAGGAGAGAGGCAATTAGAGCTTAGACCCACCACGCTGCTCCAATGCGGGTTGGCGGACTTTAACGACTATTATTATGTTAGTGATAATAACCGGGACCGACGGCTTAACGTGCTCTCCGAGGCACGGGGGTGAAACACCGCCAACTTCCTAACTCCGGGCTAGTACTGAGAATTTTCTAGGCGGAAAAACCCAATATGAAAAATAAAATAAAAAACAACAAACACTAACCAGGCATCATTTTTTTTTTCAATTTTGGCCACCGGGTCAGATAAGTTTGTGGGACTGTATACTGCTTCAGTCTGTCTCAATCTTGTCCTTCACTATCTCTCATCTGTCAAAATGATCATCCTAAATTAGACAAACCATAATCTCTTATAAATAAAATTCTCGTGTTGTTAAAACAATGTTAGTTACCATACTCCTCCGAAACGGCTTAACCGATTTTTATGAAATTTTATATGCATATTCAGTTGGTCTGAGCATCGGCTACTATCTATTTTTCATACCCTTAAAACACCTCAATCCACGCGGACGGAGTCGCAGGCATCAGCTAGTATATTCTAATATTATAAATGCGAAACTCTGGATGGATGTTTGTTACTCAATCACACCAGAACGGCTGAACGAATCCGAAAAAGAAATTCAAAAAATTCGAGGAGGGCAAACCGCGGATCGTGACTAAATTCCAGCATTCTGAAATCATGGAGATTTTTGGAGGACTTCGCCCACTTATAAATTAATGCAAACTGGAAGGGTTGCCCCTTGTTTGAATTAATTTCAAATTCCAGTCCCTAGAATTTGTGAATCTGGAGAAGATGAAAGCACATGGGCTTAGCTTTTATTTGTTTACTAGCAAACCGTCCCGGCTTTGCATAAATATCTACTAATATAACATACAACTTTATCTATACTAAAGCTTCCTCCAATACTCTGAAAATTAAAAATCTGATGATCTCCCTGGCGTTGTGTTGAGCGCTGTTGTCTTAACGTGGCCCCACCCCGGGTTTTTGGGAATTTATAATTTCTCAATTTTCTCTGGTCTGGCTTGGTGGGAGGCTTCGGCCGTGGCTAGTTACCAACCTACCGGCCAAGACGTGCCACCAAGCGATTTAGTGTTGAAACCGATTAGGGGTATGGGTTTAATATAACTGTCGTACCCCTAACAGGTTAGCCTGCTACCATTTTGCAAACAAGGGCTAACTTGAAGTGGATAAAAAATAATAATAAACTTTCACAAAATATTTAAGGTCCAGGAACAGCTTTTAAAGCAGCGTAAAATTGCAAAAACCGTCAGATTGCAATAAAAGGCTTTTTATCTCGATAGATTCTAAACTGTCGACAGATTGTGAACCATTCAATGTTCTGAGTGTAAATTTATTAAATATTCATTGTATTTACATTTTCTTGTCTTTTTCTTGTAGGTTAGGTTAGGGTTCGACATAAATAATCAAGTTCGGTTCTATCGGGTTAATATACCGAACAGATTACATCTACCGAAAAATAATGCATTAAATTGTAATCTTTCGACAGTTTACAATATCGCTAGATAGATTACAATCTAACGTTTTTCACAATCTTACGGTGACATATACATAACTATAATATAGCTAATTGGGGGCCAATAAATGAAACAATAAATTAATAAATAACTTCTTTATTTAGGCGACAGAGGCCAATGTTTGTTAGTAAAAACAATTTTCAAACTATCCTAGTTTAATTATAGTAATTAAAAAGTAAATTTAAATATGGTAAGTATTTAATAAAAACAAGTTTCACAAGTCACCGAACGAGCACTAAAATAAATTCGTAATTTGTCTCCACAGCATTCATCTTCAATTAGTTTTAATTAAAGTTTGGTGTACAATCGAGTAACCATCACAGGATTATGGAGGCTTTCGTCACCCTCATGTTGAGCTATTCGGGCTTGGGAGAATTGTTACCCAATTTCGAAGTATCAAGGCCTGGCTCGGTTGTAGATTGGAATTTGCAGGCCCTGCTTTTAGCAAATATACAATTTTGAGGCGTTATTATAAGATTTTGTGTCTCACCAACGTTGAGCGAATTTAAGTTGTTTTATAGGCCCCCTTAGGTTTAAACATTTAAAGAGAGATTTATGTTTCTCAAAAAAGAACAAAGGTTCACATATTAACACAATAATCTAATAAAAACTAAAAAAAATACCCTTGATTCCACCTGGATTGTAAGTTATAATGCAGTCTAACCTGGGATATATTAAACCCATACCCCTAATATATTTCTACATCATACGGTACGCTAAATTACTTGTCAGTACGTATTTGCATACAGGGTGGTATCAAGCCGTGGTTGAAGTCTTCCACGAGATAAAATAAAATGTATTCATAATAAAAATCAACGTGGCCCATTGGTGGATTTTCATCCTAACTGCCTTTTTTTAAAGCTCTAGTTTGATCCAACTTCTACAGCCAATGCTTATAACCGTGCAAAACGAAAATCGTTGGTGTTAAACTTTGGACTTTAAAGCAAGAATACTTAGATCCAATTCACTCTTTTTTATGTTCCGAAGCTCGAATTCTAACAACGTTAGTGTGTTCTAAAATCTCATACTAATCATACTGTACAAATGGAAATACGAAAATGTTTTCACGTTAAGTGTTTTTCCCGTTTGGTCAATTTGAGAAAATGATCTTTTGTAAAACGGAATTCTATTTTCCAGGAAAATAGGTGATCCTTTTAAAATTGGCACAGCGAGGGAACTGCTTCGAAATCAATTGTATTAGTCCGTAGACGACGCGACTATTTCGTAAACTGGATTTGACTTACCCATTATAGTTCGTGTCACGAAAGAAGTCCCCTAGAGGCGGCACTAGTACACGTATGTTTATTAAATTTTTAGGGTTCTGTACCTCAAGAGGAAAAAGTAACCCTTATAGGACCTCTTTGTTGTCCGTCAACGCCCTTTTTCTTGGAAACGCGTGCAGGTATCAAATTGAAAGTAATACCAAATACAGTCCCTTGGAGCTGTCAAAAATTCAAGCTTCGTCTACACAATCAAAAGATGCGGCCGTTTATGTCGCATATCATAAAAAATATTATAAATATGTAATAATTCTAGAAAATAAAAAAGTACCCGCGGGAACTAATTTAAAAACCTCAATCGAAGTCGCGTGCATCAGCTAGTTTTGCATATTTTGACATTCGCCAATATTTATTTCAAAACCTATTGGGTATTTTCCCATAACTTAGAATCATGAAATTTGGCAAGAAGGCACAATGTTAGAAAAAAATCCGAAAATCGTTAATTAGGGTTCCGTATGTGAGGTACTCATAGGGTCGAGCTTTTTGTCAGGTGCTACCAGTTTGTGAGCCAGTTATTTCACAGCTGATCACATGTTTTTATGACATCTTTCTTGTTATTTACTAAAATAATTCCATTAGTTCCACAAACCACGGACAACGAAGTGATTCCTTATTTCCTCTTGAGGTATGAAACCCTAAAAAGGCATTAATTAAGAAGGGAAGTTATAAAATGCAACCCCTTTTTGGATTCAAGAACGGGTTTACCCTTGATGGGAGGTGGGATTTGTTGTGAGTTAAGTTTGACAATTAGGTTAATTTTACTTGGACGCTAATTTCATCGAATACTTAATCGATCAATCAAATTAAAACTTAGAATCGGGGTACAGACCAAAGGTGTAATTGGCTGTGCAAATCGTAATACGTTTTAAACTGTTAAATTCAGCTTAAAACGTATTTCTCGAACTGTTTAAGATCATATATCCTTTTGAACTCCTTAAACAGTTCGAGAACCTCCTCCTTGAGCTCCTTGAACTCGTTAGGCTTAAATAGTCCGAAATATACGTTTGTAAAACGATTACGATTACGATTTTCTTACACCACCAAGGGGCAGATCTGAGCAGGACATTGAGCTAATACGAGAGAATACGAGAAAAACAAGTTATGTAACAAAAGCAAAAATATATTTAACATTTCAATCTAGCGAAATTGATTCCCCAAATATCTTCATTGATAAGAGAACTAATAAAGATTAATCAACGGTAGCGTATCGTAACGAAAACATTAACGAAATCATCCAACTTTGGCTCTAATTCTGTAGATCTTAAAGGTTTTTATTGAATAACATGGACCGTAAGTGTAATTTTATATTCGCTGCCCACCTAAGATTAGGGTTTTTGGATTATATATACATATGTAGGTAGTAGATGGGGCCTTTCATAGCCACAATATGGTCCACCGACTTGGGGTTCCGGTACCTCATCTGTCATAGTCAAAAAAAACCATGACACTGTCACGTTCACAACTTCACACCTCGTGCAATTAATTTAAGTAGGTACTTAGTTGACGACCTCCGTAGCCCAGTGTTGAGCGCTGTTGTCTTAACGTGTCCCGGGTTGGGAATTCATGATTTCTGAAATTTCCCTGGTCTGGCCTGGTGGGAAGCGACCCTACTGGCAAAGACGTCGCCAAGCGATTTATCGTTCCGGTACGATGCCGTGTAGAAACCGAATAGGGGTATGGGTTTATGAGGTCGGTGTCAATAATTGGCCAAGGAACGAGTTCAGTATGGGCGATGCGTAAGGGAGGCACCGGTGCAAGCTCTCTAAAGAGTTCCCGGAGCCTCTCATAATGCGCTGAGGATGGTCACCGACGGGGTTTTAGTACTAGTAGAAGGTCGGGTATTTTAAGAAGATTTCCTCCCCGTCAACAAAAAAAGGTTAGCCCGCTACATCTTTAGACTGCATCATCATTTACCATCAGGTGAGTGCAAACTTAAAGTGGATTAAAAAAAACACATAATAAAGTTGTTTATCATAATAGTTTTCTTATTAATGATGGTAGTGACCCTTCAGACCTACCAACAGTGAGATACAATTTGCATAGAAAATATAAAGGGAGGATGAATGTAATAAAAATAGTTCGAAGACCTTGTTCAAAAATTTTTTTAGATATAGATCTTATTGTGCAGATTTCAGCAGTAAAACTAAAGTAGGTAATAAGCGCAGCTTAGAGAGCTTTATATCAACTTGAAATTTTTAGAACATTCTGCAATTTTAAGAGAATGACTCCTAAGATTTATTTTATTACTAAATGATGCCCGCGACTTCGTCCGCGTGGATTAAGATTTTTTGTATTTGAGTAATTCTAAGTATCACTTTCCGGGATAAAAAGTCTCACAAACTTTTTGCGATCCTTTGCTCTGTTGCGGGTTGATTACCTAAACCTAACCTAAACCAACGAACAAACACGCCGCTTTTTCTTCGCCGTATTTATGTGCCACTAGATGATGCCCACGACTTCGTCCGCGTGGATAAAGGTTTGTCGATTCCCGCGGGAACTCTTTAATTTTCCGGGATAAAAAGTATCCTATGTCCTTCCCCTGGATACAAACTATCCCTATACCAAATTTCATCGAAGTCTGTTGAAGAGACCTTTTTTTTTATTCCCGCGGTAACTCTTGAATTTTCGAGATAAAAGTAACCTATGTCCTTCCCCTGGATACAAACTATCCCTTTACCAAATTTCATCAAAATCGGTTATAGAGACATTGTTTTTCTTAAAAGTAGCCTATGTCCTTTCTCAGGCTCTAGATTATCTCTGCACCAAATTTAATTTAAATCGCTTCAGTAGTTTAGGCGTGATTGCGTAACACACAGACAGACAGAGTTACTTTCGCATTTATAATATTACTAGCTAATGCCCGCGACTCGTGGCTGCGTGGATCGAGGTTTTTTGTTTCCCGCGGGAAATCCTTAATTTTCCGGGATAAAAAGTAGCCAGTATATGTTATTCCAGAATATAATCTATCTGTGCCAAATTTTATCCAGATCCATTCGGCCGTTGGGGCGTGATTGAGTAACTAACATCCATACATCCATCCAAATTTTCGCATTTATAATATTAGTAAGATTAGTATGATAGCATGGATATGGGAGCGTACATAAAATAAAAGCATTGTGCTGTTTTCAGTTTCGAGTGCTTTTAATATTGGGAGAACTAAGAGCTAATGTACACGATCCTGTTAGAATCTCGGCAATCGGCAACCTTTTTACTTATTGCTTTTTGTTAAAGCTCTATCCTACAGGTAAAGCATCCTCCAAATAAATTTCCAAAAAAAAATGTACAAGAATCGTCCCTCTCGCTGTGTTGTATCCCTCATTACTGAGGGTCGTGACCCCTTCGACCAATAATCTTTCCGTGGACGATGTTGAGCCATGTGGTTCTGTTTTTTGCGATATGTAGGGCTTTGTGAACCTTGCTGTCGAGACTAAAAGCGGTGTGAATTTGACCTAACCAATGCATCGGGCTACGTCCCCGAGTTCTGTCTCCGTCCACCAGAAATGACAATCTTTTCAAAATCGTACCCCTTCCTCTGGCAATGTGGCCAAAATAATCAAGGATCCTCTGGAGACAGGTTGATAGCCTTTTCGTGATTTTTAGTAGTTTAAGGTTCGATGCGTTGGTTCTGTACACATAGATATCCGAGGTGGATGATTTAGTGCAACCAGGAGAAGGATATCCTAATACTGATGATGTAATAAGTAGCCTACATGTGTAGGCCACTTATTATTCCGGAAAATTAAGGAGTTACCGCGGGGATCGAAAAACTCTAATCCACGCGGACGAAGTCGCAGGCATTGTCTAGGAGTACATATTCGCCAATGCGTTTGATGTGTGCATGGGCCTTAATGGGTACTTAGGCTCATATTATATTGATAAGTGGAGTTGAAAATAATGACAAGAGGCCTCAAGCGTCGATATTCGGTGCTCGTTATCAAATAATGAAACCAAAACCTCCGGAATATAATATCTCCGGATAAAAATGGCATTACCTCAATAACCTATTAGGGAAGAGGAAGAAATGAATATTATATTCATAACTTCTTTTGTCATGGCTCGTGTCTTCAAATTCTTTTTATAAAATAAAAAAGTATTGATTTACTGGCTTAGGCTACACGTATACGTATAATAATAAACAAATGTAGTTCATGAAACGGTTGCATAATAGGGTCATTAAAACATTAGTGTGTTTAAAATCTGAGCGTAGCGGAGTTTTTAATAGTATCACACGAATCTTTTTAACACCTAGTTATGTAGAGTTTCATAAATTATTATTATTATTGAATTTTTTATTGCACACAATTACACAAGAAACATATAAACACATAAGGACATAAGAATAACCTTAATATAATAGAGCGTACAACGGCGGTCTTCTCGCTAAAGCGATCTGTCTCAAACGTCCTTTGGTTTTCTTAAACCTTTGATTTGGTTGGATGTTATGTAAACTCATATCTTAAAATCTAATCTATAAAAATAATATTAGTAATATAGGTACGTATTTTGTCTTCAGCTTTCCTTGATATTATATAAAGCCCCGGATTCCAGCTTTTTGGCTTTTGAATATTATTCATACTTGACGGCCTGCAGGGCAGCAAGGTAGTGAATTCGCGCGTTGCCATTGGTAGATGTTGAGAATATTGCGCATGCGTGTTGTCTATGACACGATGCGTCGGCGAAATGAATTAGTCTATGCAATAAAGCTAGTTGACCCCAACAATAATTCCTCAGCCGACGAAACTTTACAGTATGATAAATTATCACGAGATAAACGTATATTTTAAATATCCAATAAAAAATCAGAAAGGAAGTAAGATTTCTTTATGATATACCCAATTGTTAAAGCAGGAAGGTACATTATCGCGTAAACGCAGTTTAGATTTGATAATAAAATCGGTTTAAATATCGATGTTTTGCATGATTATTTCGTTTGATATTTCTGTTTTGAGTGTAAATATACAACCTACTATTATTTCAAAAAGAAATCGAAAAAATATTCATTCATAAATATTAAGTTTTAGGTATAAATACCTAACTTCCAGATGATTTATTTGTTGGATATTTTTGTGTAAGTTTTTTATCATCCAGTACTAAAACCCAGCCAAGTTTCATCGACTGAGGATTTAATGCGGGGGTCTCCATACAACGGACCGCCCCGTTGCCTAGACTAAACATATTAGCGCCATATTTACTTTAAATCATTTTATTTATTTACATTTTAATCAGTTTTTGTTTTTCTAAATATTGAGCCAGTGTCACACAGGATGATGTAAGGATTCTAATACACCATACATCCAAATCTGAAGAAGATATGGTGGTATAAAGATACTCACATACATGAACCCTGAAAAAATACACTCCAGAATTATTTTGGCAGTCGTATAATAAAAATAATAAGTTCCTTTTATGACCCTTAGGGTCGGGACATGAGTCGAAGCGCATCGAAGCATTGCTCTGTCAAGATAGGTGTCAAAATTATGGCTTGATTTTTTTTTGGTTTTCGCCGACCCTTATGGCGGACGCCAATTTGTATGAAAGCCCACTATTGGATAACTGACTTCCAAAACGGAGGAGGTTCTCTATGTAAGTAAGCTATGTCTTTTAAAGTTCGTATCAAGCCTTACTTAAAAATGTAATTCTTTATTAATTATAAAAAGAAATTCGTGATTCTATTATATTATAAAAAAAACAATGGTTTATACAAACAGCAAAACGAGCTTAATCTCTCCCGGTTGTTCTTTTATCCACCGTATCCCTTGACCACCAGAGCTGACCGGGGAAAAATGTGAAATTATAAATCTTAAAATTAACCCTTTTGAAGATCGAAAACGGGACTTATAAGGCTACAGCGCTCGCACCAGGACGGTCAACAAAAGAGGGGTTTTGAAAAGCCGGCGTAACCGTAGCGACGAAAAACAAGGACTTTTAAAAGGTCGTTTAAATATGTTTTCATTGGCTTATTGCCATTTATGCTACTCTCGAACTTTTTAAGTAGAAAACAAAGACTTTTAAAAAGTCGTTTATATGGTTTCATTGAGTTATTGCCATTTGAGCTACTTAGCTACTCTCGAACTTTTTAAGCAGAAACGAAAAGTATAATTTGTTAGAAAGATTCCATAAAAAGGCTAAAAGTATGCGTCGCACCCCACGGGAATTTAACGAATATTTTGTTTTGCCAAGTATTTTTTCGTAAATATGCCTATAGGTACTCGACTATGGCGAACTGGATGATGCCCGTGACTTCGTGTGGAATAAGTATTTTGATTTCCAGGGGAATTCCTTAATTTATGGAATAAACAGTAGCCTATTTCCTTCCCAGCGATGTAATAAAATCGGTTGAAAAGATGGGCCGGTAAAGTTTATAATATTAGTATGGATATTTATTAAAAAGCATTGATAACATTGTATTTTAGACTTTAAAAGCAATAACAGTTTTTTTTTTAATTTGAATTTAAACCCTTTACTTGATACCTAACACGGCATCGTTAAAAAAAATCATGACTATGTCTTCTAGAGGGTGCCATATTTAATTTAATCACATAACCTTTTCAGTCCCGCTCAGTGATGCTCATAAACAAAAATTGAAGTAAATTATATACAATATACCTAGACATAGGTACTCAGTTTTTATTTTATTCCAGAATCCTAGGTCCATCCAAACTTTAATCAGCAGACGATCAAGATGCTTCTAACGATTAATTGTCAAATATTATATAATGTAGTTTAGAAGTTATGAGGGAACAGGTGAACTTCCATACATACCCACGTACCTGTCAAATTCAAACTCAAAATATATTTATTCAAAATAGCTACACAACCTTCTGACCGTGATAATTAACCACGGTGGCTTAAAACTAAAGCTACGAGGGTTCCAAACGCGCCATAGTCTGAGAAGAGCCCACAAACAAGTCATAATTAAAAAAATTAAAAAACACGACTGCCTGCCAAAAAACAAACTAAAAAGTTAAAAATCTAAATTAATCTAGTTAAATTAGAATCTTATTCACATTTTTATTAAATGATATTTTTTTGTGAATCACTGGATATTGAACTATGGTGACAAATATTTTTGGAATCTACTCATCATTTTCTAGATGATGATTATACAGTGAATCTTAATTTCGTTTTTTTTATCAACTTTAGTCTTTAATGCGGGACCATGGTCGCCCTATCAATTTTTTTTTAAATTTTACTAGCTTAAGTCACCCGGAATAAGCTAGGAATTCTAACGATACCTCATTTATCAAAATCAGTTCAAGCGTATAGAAGTTATGGTGGAATATACAAACTCACATACATACATACTTAAATGACCCCTGAAAACTATATACTCCCTTTTTCAGGCAGTCGTATAAAAAACGACCGGGTTTTTTGCCACCATAAAATGAAAATCGCAACCCTCCTTTTTGCTTCGCCGTGGTCGGGTAAAAACAAACACTAATACATTTCGATTTGTTTCAATTCCAGGGGCACACTGAAGCGGGTATTCGTCGTAACGGACCGGTGGTTGGGCGACCAGCAATCCCCGGTGGCAGATCGACTGAAAATGTCATTATAGTGAGTACTTGATTTTATTTATGTTAGACCATTACGCCCACTCGTCCACTAGGGCACAGCCTGAACAAATCAGTCATTCCACTCGATAGATATTATGGATTGTCTGCCTAAGTTTGGAATTTGGATGGATGTTTTTTTTTGTTTTTCTGAAATCGGAATGGGTTTAATATAACTGCAATACCCCTAACTGGTTAGCCTGCTACCATCTTAGGCTGCATGCAAAAAAAGGTACCTAACAAACAGATACTTTTGTATTTAAATTATATTTTGTATTTAGCTTATGCCCGAACTCTTCAATCTACCAGGATAAAAAGTAGCCTGTGCCCTGTATTATTCCAGACTATAATCTATATATGTCAGCCGTTCTGGCATGATTTTTTTTTCCTCTTACCATAAAGTTCCATTACAATATAACGGCAACTTTACTGTCTACTACCATCTAGCTTATGGGCTAATAAGTAATATTCTAGCTTAAACGTCTACATTTTATTAATTTCTACATCTAATTTACAGTCCAATAACTGTCCTTAGTTTATTCTAATGTACTTAACGTTCACGCTTTTGTGACTTACATAAGTAGCACAAGCACTAAGGATGGATGGATGGATTGATATATTATATTTGTTACTCAATCATGCCAGTTATTCGACTGTAAATTAGATGTAGAAATTAATAATAAGTAGAAGTTTAAGCTAGAATAATATTACTTATTAGCCCATAGGCTAGATGGTAGTAGACAGTAAAGTTGCCGTTATATTGTAATGAAACTTTATGGTAAGAGGAAAAAAAAATCATGCCAGAACGGCTGACATATATAGATTATAGTCTGGAATAACACAGGCTACTTTTTATCCTGGTAGATTGAAGAGTTCCCGCGGGAACCAAATAACTTCAATCCATGCGAACGAAGTTGCGGGCATAAGCTAAATACAAAATATAACATAAATACAAAAGTATCTGTTTGTTAGGTACCTTTTTTGCATGCAGCCTAAGATGGTAGCAGGCTAACCAGTTAGGGGTATTGCAGTTATATTAAACCCATTCCCTCAGTTTCTACAGGGCATCATACCGGAACGCCTTATTTCTTGGCAGCACGTCTTTGCTACCGGCAACTAGCCAAAGCCGAAGCCGATTCCACCAGGCTAGACCAAAGATAATAAAAAAAATATAAAATCCCGAATCGAAACTGCTGGGGATCTAACTCGGGACCTTACACTTTGAGACAACAGCGCTCAAAACCGCGCCAGGGAGGTAATCATGGGTCTTTTCAAGGTCCAGCAGTTAAACCCAGTTTGTAGAAATTTGACAAAATTCATAGTTGTTTCACAAATATTTGACAAAATTCAAATTCACCATGAGCAGATGGGCCGTGGGCCGAGCAGACAGACAGACAGACCGACACACTTTCGCATTTATAATATTAGTATGAATTAACAAATAAGGGATTTTCCAAAAGACCTCAATTTCATATCCTCGGTTAGTTGTGAGTTTGATAACCATTTTAAAATGTAGATTAAAGAAAAAAGTGCGTTGAAAGTCAACTATATATTTCATACAAACTTCTATTGTAGAACTGCGTTTAAAAGTTGCTGATTAGAATGACTTCTGATCATTCCTATTTAAATTCATAACAGCATCTATCTGTTACCTTCTCACAGCCCATCCGATGAACTGATTTTGACGGAATTTATAAGAATAGGTTGTACCTATACAGGTGGTCCAAATAGTGACATCCAAAGAAAAAATATTGATTCCTCGTACCTAGACCTATCAGAAAATACTCCATGTATATTCAGCGATTTTTGGTAGTTTTCGAGTTATATTTTTTTACCTCGGAGATGTAATAAGCTACTTTCTATTCTTGATATCAGAGATTCATTCAATACCCAATCGCAAGATTAAACTGCTCAATTACTTTGTGATTTATTTAGTTATTGTGAATAACTAGTAAGATACGGATCAGTATTTGATCGCGTAAGATATTACGTTTTTATTTTTCCGAGCTGTAGTGATTAAATTAATGGACTATTTTTATGAAAGAGCGTTTACGACCCGTTTTACGCCCATACGTGAAAGTGTTATATCTAGCGTTGTCTAGGAAACCGAAGACGCAGCCTAAATAAATCAGTCATATCATAAATATTTTGTCAGTTACTACCATTGTTTAAAATAATGTTATTTCAAAATAACAGTTTTATGTTACGTACCGTGACGTCCATAAAATGAGGATTATAATTCTAAAACACGAACGTCAACAATATTTATATTATTATGGTTTTAATGGTATTGTATCACTTATATTTATTTCATATGTGTAGTTAAACAATATTTAATTTATATTGGCCATAAAAATCTATAATAAATATTATAAATGAGAAAGTTTGGATGGATGGATGTTTGTCACTCAATCACGCACGAACGGCTAAACGGATCTGAATGAAATTTGGCACAGAGATAAATTGTAGTCTGGAATAACACATAGGCTTTTTATCCTGGAAAACTAAGGAGTTCCCGCGGGAACCAAAACCTCAATCCACGCGGATGAAGTCGCAGCAATAGCTAGTAACATATAAATGTGTTTGTATCATATTTTTCCAAATAAATATTTACTTTAATTTACTTTTACATTAAACAATGCGGATTTAAGCGATGGTAGTATGCCCCAGGTGACTTTTATAAAAACTTTTTGTTCGTGGAATTTAGTACCTTTTCAATTTGTGAGATTTCACTCCTGAATCCCATTGGAGGAAAGTTTACTTACCGAAACTCTTAAAGGCAGCTAATTCGTGAGCTTTGAGCGGATTTTCTCATCGACTTAAGGGTTTGTTTAATTATGAAAAGTAATAATTTAATCAAGCAGAAAAGCCTTTAGAACTTTTGGATATAACACATTTAATGTTGGTAAAATATAACCTTTTTTTGTATCATAAAGTACCAACAGCAGTTAGTTTCTTACTAAGGTTACGATCTCGCCTATGAGGAAGTAAAGTTAATTAGTAACATTATTTCAAATTAAACTTATACTATAACTATTATATCTAAGATTTGGTCCATTGACTTATCTTAGTTTACGCTAGATTTTACAATGGGATACTTTCTTCTTGTGTTCTTTGTATTGCACTAGTACTTTTATATCACTAAAGGATATCACACAATTTATGACTAGCTGATGCCCGCGACTTCACCCGCGTGGATTGAGGTTTTCTAGTTCCCGCGGGAACTCTTTCGGGATAAAAAGTAGCCAGTATGTGTTATTCCAGACTATAATCTATCTTTGCGCCAAATTTTATCCAAATCCATTCAGCCGTTCTGGCGTGATTGAGTGACACGCATCCGTCCACCCATCCATCTATGCAAACTTCGCGTTTATAATATTAGTATAGATTTTAATATAACTTGATATAGTTTTTAGTTTAACCACCTAGCATAGCTACGAAACCTTACGTTATAACTCACTGCAACTCACACTTGACTAGTTAACGTTTTATACTACCTGAACTAGATGATACCCGTGACTTTGTTCGCGTGGATTTGGGTTTTGAGTATGGGGGAGCGGTTTGATTTTCCGAGATAAAAATTTCCTACGCTTTGTAGAGTAGAGAAAATCGGTACAACTGATTGGGCGTTAAATTCTCTCCAGCGTGGTGTTGAGCGTTGTCTTAACGTGGGAGGTCCTGGGTTCGGAATTTACAATTTCTGAATTTTCTCTGGCCTGGTCTGGTGGGAGGTTTTGGCCGTGGCTAGTTACCACCCTACCGGCAAAGACGAGCCATCAAGTGATTAAGCGTTATACAGTACGATGCCGAGTAGAAAGCGATTAGGGGTATGGGCATACTAAAATTTTACATCAATGGGTATGGGTTAATATAAGTGCCATACACCTAACAGGTTAGCCCGCTACTATCTGCATCATCACTTACCATCAGGTGAGGTCAAGGGCTAACTCGTAGTGGATAAAAAAGGAAAGGAGGATTTTTCCATTAACAGTAATTTAGCCTCTATTTTGTAATAGCATTTCCGTGTTAGACAATACTGTTGTTTTCTTCACAAAACGGAACGGCCAATGGATATGGGTTAATATAACTGCCATACGCCTGACAGGTTAGCCCGCTACTATCTGCATCATCACTTACCATCAGGTGAAGTCAAGGGCTAACTCGTAGTGGATAAAAAAGGAAAGGAGGATTTTTCCATTAACAGTAATTTAGCCTGTATTTTGTAATAGCATTTCCGTGTTAGACAGTGCTATTGTTTTCTTGACAAAACGGAATGGTCAATGGGTATGGGTTAATAGAACTGCCATACACCTAACAGGTTAGCCCGCTACTATCTGCATCATCACTTACCATCAGGTGAGGTTAAGGACTAACTTGTAGTAGATAAAAAAAGGAAAGGAGAATTTTGCCATTAACAGTAATTTAGCCTCTATTTTGTAATAGCATTTCCGTGTTAGACAGTGCTATTGTTTTCTTGACAAAACGGAATGGTCAATGGGTATGGGTTAATAGAACTGCCATACACCTAACAGGTTAGCCCGCTACTATCTGCATCATCACTTACCATCAGGTGAAGTCAAGGGCTAACTTGTAGTGGATAAAAAAGGAAAGGAGGATTTTTCCATTAACAGTAATTTAGCCTGTATTTTGTAATAGCATTTCCGTGTTAGACAGTGCTGTTGTTTTCTTCACAAAACGGAATGGCGTAGTCGTGAGTTATGAAAATTTGCTTTCAAATTACATGCAGCGATTTTCGGGAGGAAGTGTTGCATACATTGTAAGTTATTGGTATTACCACGTTTTTGGCCTTTGTTTTTAGGTTTAACCGTAAATCAGGATTTACAGTTATGAATGATCCTATATTCTTTTCATAAATTTTCGTGGATAGGATGGGCATGGTAGTCTATAGGTAAATGTTAAATAAAGGTCTATCCCCATTACAGATACACGGGCACGTATTTGACCTTTGTTTTTAGGTTTAACCTTACATCAGGATTTACTGTTATGAATGATCCTATATTCTTTTCATAAATTCTCGTGAATAGGATAGGTATGGTAATCTATAGGTAAATGTTAAATAAAGGTCTAGCCCCACTACAGATACACGGGCACGTATTTGGCCTTAGATTTTAGGTTTAGCCTTCAATCAGGATTTACTGTTGTGAATGATCCTATATTCTTTCCATAAATTTTCGTGGATAGGATAGGTATGGTAGTCTATAGACAAATGTTAAATAAAGGTCAAGCCCCACTACAGATACACGACCACGTATTTGGCCTTAGATTTTAGGTTTAGCCTTCAATCAGGATTTACTGTTGTGAATTATCCTATATTCTTTTCGTAAATTTTCGTGGATAGGATAGGCATAGTAGTCTATAGGCCAATGTTAAATGAAGGTCTAACCCCACTACAGATACACGGCCACGTATTTGGCCTTTGTTTTTAGGTTTAACCTTACATCAGGATTTACTGTTATGAATGATCCTATATTCTTTTCATAAATTCTCGTGAATAGGAGAGGTATGGTAATCTATAGGTAAATGTTAAATAAAGGTCTAGCCCCACTACAGATACACGGGCACGTATTTGGCCTTTGTTTTTAGGTTTAACCTTACATCAGGATTTACTGTTATGAATGATCCTATATTCTTTTCATAAATTTTCGTGGATAGGATAGGCATAGTAGTCTATAGGCCAATGTTAAATGAAGGTCTAGCCCCACTACAGATACTCGGCCATGCATCTGGCCTTTGATTTTAGGTTTAACCTTAAGTCAGGATTTACTATTATAAATGAGCCTATGTTCTTTTCATAAATTCTCGTGAATAGGAGAGGTATGGTAATCTATAGGTAAATGTTAAATAAAGGTCTAGCCCCACTACAGATACACGGGCACGTATTTGGCCTTTGTTTTTAGGTTTAACCTTACATCAGGATTTACTGTTATGAATGATCCTATATTCTTTTCATAAATTTTCGTGGATAGGATAGGCATAGTAGTCTATAGGCCAATGTTAAATGAAGGTCTAGCCCCACTACAGATACTCGGCCATGCATCTGGCCTTTGATTTTAGGTTTAACCTTAAGTCAGGATTTACTATTATAAATGAGCCTATGTTCTTTTCATAAATTTTCGTGGATAGGATAGGTATGGTAGTCTATAGACAAATGTAAAATAACAGTCTAGCCCCACTACAGATACACGGCGAGGTGCGGCGCGTAGCGGCAAATATTATTTGTATGGGTTTGTATGAAGCTGCGTCCAGTTAACTTATAATTTGTTCAATGAATCTTCTAAGCAAGCGCGCTCCACCTTAGGCTGCATCACCACTTGCAAGCAAGTCTGATTGCAGCCAAGCGCTGGCCTATATTAAAAAAAAAAAAAATAATAATTGCCGCTACGTGTAGAACCTTCACTCATCTCATGTGTTTGTCGCGGTCTCTAGCACACAGAATTGCCGGCCGTAGAAGGAGAAAGTGGGGGCACGCATAGCTGTGACATCACAAAGATGGCGGTCGAGCTTTGTGAATTTTGATGATTTCTTGAGTTCTAATAATAATTTAATTTAATTTATTTGAACTACCAACAGAATTACAAGTAGTAGGAATACAAAATGTTGAGTGGCTTAGGCAATAGGTAACAAGCAATTCAATTTATAGGTAGTTACATCATGCACATAGGAAAAGTCGTACATAACTGACACAAGAATACATTGATTAAATAGGTTGCCCAATAACGAACGAATGTAGTTCGAACGGAAATGTATCGGTATTACAAAAAAAATAAATAAATCGAGCAACTGGCTGTAATAAGGCTGCCTTTGCACCATTCATTTTGTCCAAAACAATACGACATGCATGTTATTTAATAATTAGTAAAAGTGTTTTTTAAGGTATCGAAAGGTTTCACAAAAAAAAAATATAAGCATAATTCGAACAATTTATTAACAACCTTTTAAAGATCACCACCGTGATAAGGCTGACTTTGCACCATGCATCTTGTTCGAGGCAATACGATATATGAATATTATTCATCATTTAATAAAACTATTATGTATATCAATATTTATATGTTGCGTTGTATTACAGAATTAAGACTAAAGATTTGCTGAAGAGGGTATCTATCTATCAACAAATAAATGCTATTCTACTTAATTACATGATGAAGAATGTTAAATCCACGAAGTCACCGTTATGGAGGTATGTATATGAGCGGTAAGTATATGGGCGGTTTCAGATTAGCATATTTTCAACGCGCATAAAGCTCGTTTTTATACGACTGCCTGAAAAAGGAGTATATTGTTTTCAGGGTTCATGTATGTATGTATGTATATGAGTTTGTATATTCCACCATAACTTGTTTACGCCTGAACCGATTTTGATAAATGAGGTATCGTTAGAATCCCTAGCTTATTCCGGGTGACGTAGGATAGTAAAATTTAAAACAAATTGATGGGGTGACCATTAAAGACTAAAGTTAAAAAAATCTAAAATAAGATTAACTATATAATCATCATCTAGAAAACGATGAGTAGATTCCAAAAATATATAATATCCAGTGATTCATAAAAAATATCATTTAATAAAAATGTGAATTAGATTCTAATTTAACTAGATTAATTTAGATTTTTAACTTTTTAGTTCGTTTTTTGGCAGGGCAGCCGTGTTGTGTACGCGAAAAAAATACGCAAATCTGGAACCGCCCTATTTAGTTATATAAATAGTAAAGTGAAATATAAATACCAAATAAAACTCGAGCGCGAACAAATTTGCCATAGAGCCTAAGTGCTCCAAACACTTTATTGGATATCTTTTTGAATAGGTAACTATGTAAGATATTAACAGTCAAGATGAGATTTCTAAGATCGTTTTACGGGTTCCGTAGTCAACAAGGGACACTTACCGTTACATCATGCATAACCGTTTGTCCTGTCTATCTGTCTGTCTGTCAACGGCTTAGCATTAGAACGCTATTTAGAATTTAGCATGGGTAGTAGCTACACATATTAATCACTTCACTAAAGTGATAAAATTTTGAAAAAGTTTAAAAACAAATTTACACGTAACAACAACTAACAACACGTAATAAACAGCTTTACACGTAAAGTGGCATGTCTTTTTTTTTCGTCTATCCCATTGTATGGGGTTATGTCACAGCTAACTATACTTTACAAGTTAAGTTTTTTGAAGTGCAAAATATCGTGTAAGCCGATAGCTTACTAAGTTTATACCACAGAATAGGTAATATTTATACGCCCAAAAAATAGGCTAGTCTAAAACCGCCCTTACGGATTCTATTACTGTTAAAATACGCAGAATTTTAAGACGAAGCTAATGGCACCTAATTAATTATAAAGATAGAATGATTGAGTAGTTTGACGACGAAACCAATTAGCTAACGAACAGCTCAAACTTTTAATTACTTTCAGGTAGTTGAAAACTTTGAACTGTAATCAACTATTGAAGAAACGAGAAGATTTCTCTTTTCGCGTCAACTGGTCAGGGTGAAAACATACTATGAACAAAAAATATATTGTCTAAAAAGTAGCCGCGCATTTTTTACATGAATGCACATACGATTCTTAATCTGAATTATCTTTAATTCTTAAGTATAGGACATAATGGTAAATTGAGCGAATAGCAAATTAATTGGCGACTGTTCTTGGAATACTTTCATACTAAACCAAGCCGCGTTAAATTATGTATGTGAACGAAAAATTTATTTAACTGGTGATAAAAATGAATCACTAAAAATAAGTAAACTCTCGTAATTTTTTTGACTCAACCGCCGGTTCGGAAAACAGATTATACAGGAAAGAACCGGCATGTATGGAGAGGAGTACAAAGAACTTCTATAGATAGGTACAGATGAACTTTTAAAAGTGCTTTACATTAATTTTCAGAAAATTTTTAGCGTGCTACGAGCTAGTGAAGACTATGGATGAGCTGTCAATAACGATAGCGCTGGTGAAATCTGTGGACTTGAAGTTACAGGTCCTGACCCCTCTCCAGCAGCACATGGGGTCAGTGCTGGAGCACATGCAGTCAACCCTTCAGTACCTGGAGGTGGAGGGGGTTGACGATGCCTCAGTTCTGAAGGAGATCTTTGATTTGTAAGTTAAACTTAAACTTAAACTCAAACCTTTTTTTTATCCACTACAAGTTAGCCCTTGACTGCCATCTCACCTGAAGATAATTGATGATGTAGTCTAAGATGGTAATGGGCTAAACTGTTAGGGGCATGGCAGTTATATTATTGTTTTATTCAAATAAACTTTTACAAGTGCTTTTGAATCGTCGAATAAATTTACTACTGGTTTGGAATGCCGTTACTACCGAGAAGAACCAACTAGAAACTCAATTGTTGCTCTTTTTTTAAAAAAATATACAATTGCATCAATGTGTAGATACACCACGTTTTAAGTGATGACGCAGTCTAAGATGGTAGCTGGCTAACCTGGCAGTATTGACCCATACGCCTAATCGGTTTCCACACGGCATCGTACTGGAACGCTAAATCGTTTGGCAGCATGTCTTTGCCGGTAGGGTGGTAACTAGCCACGGCCGAAGCCTCCCATTAGGCCAATCTTGCGGGCAATCATGTCTGCTCAAACAGACAGTGACTTCTGCTCCCTATTAATGTCATTATCTTTGCGGGCATGAATCAACATGTCCAATGTATTTAAATTGATTAATCCATATGAATGCAAAGTGTGTCTATCTGTCTGTCTGCTACGCTTTAAAGGCTCATTTATCCAACCAATTTTGATGAAATTTTGTATAGAGATCGGTCGCATCCCGGGAAAGTACAAAGGCTTTGCGTGACATTTTTGCGTGGGTATAATTGAGGACCTGGAAAGTGACATATGCTACTTTTTGTCCCGGAACATTAAGGAGTTCCCGCTTGCATAAGATAAAACTTAATCAACGCGAGCGAAGTCGCGTGCATCTAGTAGTGATTGTTAAATTAGCTCTTAATATTTTTTATTTCTTTCAGCTACAAAGCATCTAATTTAATGACATCGAAAGCAAGTGAAATTAATACGAATAAGTCAATGGAAATTTCGACAGATTACATAAGAGACACGAATTTCTATTTAGATAAAATGAAAGATGTACAGATTCGCGTGTGGCATATAGTAAGGTAAGCTATTTATCTACTCTTAAATTCTCGGGCGTATTGGTGAGCAGCAGTGCTGTAGTTTTATAGGCGGGAGGTCCCGGGTTTGATCCCCGGCAGGGTCAATTTGGGAATTAATATTTTTGAAGTGAAAACTTCTTTAGGCGAGTTAAGCACTTTTTTTAAGGGGTAAAAATGTAGATTCTCGTGACCGTCACCCGCATGCTCACGAACATATAAATTTACTTCATTCGAAATTAAACTTTAATGCAGTGTTAAGGTTTATATTTTACTTTAAAAAAATACGTTCGTTTTCACTTCTATCGGCAGTCCAAATGACTGCCAATTTTTTTGGATATTTCTCTGTTATGGCTAGTTACCACCCTACCAGCAAGGAATTCCCGCCAAGCAATTTCGCGTTCCGGTACGATGTCGTGCAGAAATTTTACATGACATAGGGTTAGCAAAAAAAAAAAAGGGTTAGCACGCTACAATCTTAGGCTGCAGCTTAGTTCATCAGTTCATCAGTTACCACCATTTGAGATCGCGGCCGAGAGCTTATTTATAATGGAATAAATAAATATATATATAAATAAATAAATAAGTAAATAAATAAATATATAAATAAATAAATTCCATGGTTCCACGGACCCTGGGGCCGTGGAATCTTAGTGGCAATTTCCTTCCCGATATTATACACCGCGCTTAATTGCCTCATCCGGTGACAGAAGCAAATTTTTTGCGCAAAGGATCAGCCTAGCTGTCCAATGCGGAAATGCAGCCAGCGTTCGTGCTACCATTGCACGTTCGGATTATATAGTTAGGCTAGCTAGCTTTGAGTTCTATTGTATTATTTTCCCCTGCTAACCCGCATTGGAGTAGCGTGGGTCTAAGCTCAAATTCCCTCTCTCCAGGCCTATGCCCAGAAGTGGGACGTTAGTTGGCAGTAGAAATAGTAGTGGCTGTATTCTTTTCAATGTTAATAAAAGTATATTTTTATAATATTTATCATAAGTCTTAATAAAAAGTTTTGTATTCCCTAGTTTATAAGTACCTACTCAGCTTTAACTATTTTTCACAATTCTAACATTCTAGGGCTGCTGGAAGAAATCTCTTCAAGAGATAAGTTGTCCTTGTACATGCCCTTTAAATTTTTATATATATATTTTTTTAAGTTTGGTACTAAATATATAAATAAATAAATAAAAATACTTGTTTTCAGGGACTCCGCAAGTTCGGAAGTATGGGCTGCAAGGCGTACGCTGGGCTTGGGAGTCGGGGTGCTCTGTGTTGTGCTATTAGCTTCACCCATACTCATGTTACTGCTGCGGCACACTGTGTATACTTTACAGGTCAGTAAGTATAGGCCAGTGGCATATTAATCATATTTTTCTAACAAGTGAAATTAATTTAACGAATTAAAAAATACGACTGCCCTACCATATTGTTTTTGGAGTTTACCTACATAAGAAACGATTTGCATATATAGCCTTTGGAATCTTATTCACATTTTTATTAAATGATATTTTTTTGTGAATCACTGGATATTGAACTATAGTGTTATATATTTTTGGAATCTACTCATCATTTTCTAGATGATGATTATATAGTTAATATTATTTTCAAATATTTTTTTCCAACTTAAGTCTTTAATGATGGACCATGGTCACCCAATCAATTTTTTAAAAAAATTTACTAGCCTATGTCACCCGGAATAAACTAGGGATTCTAACAATACCTCATTTATCAAAATCGGTTCAGGCGTATAGAAGTTATGGTGGAATATACAGACTCACATACATACATACATACATACATACATACATGAACCCTGAAAACAATATACTCCTTTTTTCAGGTAGTCGTATAAAAAATGATATGAAATGTGCACATTTCATACCCTGTAAATGAGTTCGAAAGTTAAACTTCCCGGCCATTATTATTACATATTTTCATTACATATCATAAGTTTGAATTTGGAATCTTTCTTCCTGAATATCTTGTAACTTGTTATAACGTTCTTTGGCCTAACTAGTTTAAATTTGGAACTCTACCGTATTACGCGTTCAGCACTCACAGCGCAAAAAAATATATTTAAAAAAAATTCACTTGTTTAATTTTTTAGAATAGCTCTTGCAATGGGGGCTACCGCGTTTAAATTCGCCGCTAGAGGCGCTAGTGTAGAGCGAGGTCTCCGAAATGTCAAATAGGTATTATCACTGGGCCTTTATCGCGGGTCTAATTATTTCATTTATGTATTAGCAATACCGGATTAATTAATGAAGATGTAAGATACGTGTCAATGAATGTCAGTGCTCTGCGCTTTGAAAGCGGAGCTAAGAAAAAAAAGTGCAAAATCAGGCGGGTTGAAAGAAGAAGAATTCAGAAGTTAGTACATTATGTCCCTGGTTCCTGTGTGCTTACTATGTAAAAACGTATTTTTTGTCAATAGTATGTTTGTTTACCGAATTTACAGCTCTATACCTAAGGACCTTACTCGCTAGTTGCGCCAACTAGTGAGCATAAAAACGGTAGCCCTCATTCACAAGCGCGCGTGAAGTTGTGGCACTTCGCAGTCCACACATAAACTAATAGATGGCACTACTAGTAGCGCACGAAGAATGCGAGCCTGAATCGCAATACGCTATCTCTGAATTACGCTAATCAATGGCGTACCGTAGGGTTTAAACGTAGGCAAGCGAAATTGTAAACTGTCGAAAGATTACAATCTAACGCATTCGTTTTTGGTAGATTGTAATCTGTCTTGACGACCTCAACAAAGCACACAGAAGGCATAAGTTACTACTAGACAGAATTGAGATATGTACACTACCATTGTGATCTAGGTACGTGCGAATTATATGATTTGAAATTTCATAGCGCACGAAGAATAGGAGCCTGTATCGCGATACGATATTTCTGAATTACGCTATATATATATCACCGTAAGATTGTAAAAACCGTTAGATTGTAATCCATCTAGCGAAACTGTAAACTGTCGAAAAATTACAATTTAACGCTTTAGTTTTCGGTTGATTCTTATCTGTTAGGTATATTAACCCGGGCACTACCTGATCATTTATGTCGAACAATAACCTAACCTACAAGAAAGAGATAAGAAAACTAATATACAAACAATGAATATTTCAAAAATTGACACTCAGAATATTGAACAGTTCACAATCTTTCGGCAGTTTAATATTTCGCTAGATAGATTACAATATAACGGTTTTTACAATTTTACGTTGACATATACAAACTTCCAAAGATCAATAGTTAAAGCAGTAGTCCTGGTTTACGTGATAGGACTTTAAAACAACCATGAGCCACGCACACACGTGAATTGCAACTATAATTTAAGAAAGTGTTGGAAAATTTTTGGGGCATATCGGAGGCACTCAGAAATTAGGCAATTTTATGTCTTATTGTTTGCTGGTTTGTCCTTCAATCACACCACAACAGAGCAACGGATCGATGTGATTTTTTGCATAGGAATAGTTGAGGTCCTGCAAAGTGACATAGGCTACTTTGGCGTGAATTGAAAAACTTATTCCACGCGGACGAAGACGCGGACATCAGCTATTTAGAATTAATTAATGAATGATCAAGCGAGAAGCTGGAAACCGCTGGAAGGAAGGGGCATAAGACGGTGTTCTGTGCAGATCCATGCAGGAGACCAGCCTTGGAGTTTATTGGTTGAGACAACGACGATGACTGAAATGGGTTGTCCCTTATTATTCACTAGCTGATGCCCGCGACTTCTAAATTTTCCGGAATAAAAAGTAGCCTTTGTTACTATCTAGGTCCTCAACTATACCCATGCCAAAAATCACGTCGATCCGTTTCTCTGTTGCGGCGTGATTGAAGGACAAACCAACACACTTTCGAATTTATAATATTAGTATGAATTTTACATCAAGGGACTAACTTTAATTACATAACTTATACACTTATTAGACAACCTTTAGGTATGTTATATTTACTCATCTTCGAGGGAATTCCTCGAATGTAATATGCATATTGGTATAAATTACCAACACCTTGACTCACTTGTGAATTTCATACAAAACCCTTAATGCATTTTAAATTTAGTTTGCAACAGAGGTATTTTCCCATTTATTGCATAATATACTTGCTACTTAGGCGTCTTGCGTAGTATTACGTGTTTACTCCAAATTACTAATACTTTACGTCGTAATGTATTAGTAATTTAATTATTTTTTATTTACATAATATTGTAATTTGTATAATCTGCCTGAAAGGTAAAAAATAGGTAATCGTAATTTTTGGAAGATTTTTAGGTCAATTTTATCGTAACAAATGTCTATTTGGTCATAGTTACTAGGAACTCCTAGACCCAAAAGGCATCGCTTTAAACTAAGTGTAACTATCCGTCATTATTTAAATTATAGGGTCATAAAATAATACAGTCATTTGGTAGTTTTACCTAGAAAGTTTCTCGGGAATTTGAAAATTGGTGTATTTTATGGATTTCATCGTGCTCTTTCCGAATTTTCAATTTGCTACCTCGTCTCTTTGTCGCCATATTGAAAAAGTGGCTCCCAAAAACAGTTTTTTGACAATAACTCCTTTCCGCCTATTTTTACTATGAAAATAGATAAGTAATCAATTTGAAATGAAAATGAAAATTTCCTACAATTTATGTCGTAACCTTTTTTTAAAATGAATAGTTTTATTGTACGAAATCCGCAAACCAAAACCTAAATTCACCTTCCACAGTTCAAATAAATTTGTATTATGGGTGTTTTACAAGAAGAAAAAGATAGCATCACTAGATTTAGCCATGTCAATCTGATTTAGTTTAAAGATTATGTGGTTACAAGATCTTTAAACAAGCCTCGGAAAGAGCACGTCGAAATCTATAAAATACACCACTTTTCAAAACTCCCGAGAAACTTTCCAGGTAACCCCCTCTTTGAGCACTAAATTACTGATTTATTTATGACACTTATAGGAGCTTTAAAAACAGTTACCGTATGCACTCGTGTGATATTTTTCTGCAATCAGAACAATGGCTGTTGATCGACCTGTGTTCACTTAAAACAATGGGTAGACTCAATTTACCCATTGTTTTATGTCAACTGAACACAGCTGAAATAAATACTTTGATAAATCCTACCATTGTAAGTTCGCTATCTACATGCCACGCCAATTCTCTGTCATACTTTCATTGTATTTCTGGAGTTTTTTTTTTGAAACAGCATTTTTGAATAGTTTAAAACCATTAAAAAAATAATTATAACAATAATTTAGTAAACTTGTTTACCCCTTTTTTTCAAAGTAAAGAGAACATCTTTGCATAAAATTTCAGCTTTTAAGAAATTCTAAATTTTTTTACAGCTTCCGTTCGAATAGCCAAGACAACTAACGATGGTTTAAATTCTAAAATAATGATTTTCAGATATTTACAGAATCTATCGAGCATAGCACCCAACAGCTAATGGCGGAGAAGCACAAGAGTGACATCCTGTTGTCTCGGATGCTGCCCATGCCTGTGCTCAGGCGATTAAGAGCACAAAGGGAGGTTCCCGCTGAGGCATTTGATGCCGTCACTATATACTTCAGCGATATAGTCGGCTTCACCAACATAGCCGCGAGCAGCACTCCTATGGAAATCATCAATATGCTGAACATGCTTTACCGGTAATTTTGACTAATAAACCTGCAATAGCGCGTCAGTATCGACACTGTGCTGAGGCGGTTAAGGGTGCAAAGGTGCCTGCGGAGGCGTTTAATGCTGTTGTCACATACTTCAACGATACAGTCGGCTTCACCAACATAGCCGCGAGCAGCTCTCCTATGGATATCATCAATATGCTGAACATGCTTTACCGGTAATTGTGACTGATAAACCTGCAATAGCGCGTCAGTATCGACACTGTGCTGAGGCGGTTAAGGGTAAAAAGGCCGATGCCTGCGGAGGCGTTTAATGCTGTGATCACAAACTTCAGTGATATAGTCGGCTTCACCAACAAAGCTGCCAGCAGCTCTCCTATGAATATCATCAATATGCTGAACATGCTTTACCGGTAATTGTTACTGATAAACTAATAGCGCGTCGCACAGACACCGTGCTGAGGCGGTTAATGTTGGTGGTTTGATGCTGTGACCACACACTTCAGCGGCATAGTCGGCTTCACCAACATAGCCGCTAGCAGCATTCCTATGAAGATGCTGAGCATATTTAACAGGTGTGTGATCTTCTGCTTCAGCTGTCTTGGGTTTCCTTTCCTCTATTAGGTATATATCTAAGGTGTATTCGTCCTATAAGCGTGGGATATCTAGCGCAGATCCCTACCGAATCATTCCAGCCAGCTGAGCTCACTCCAGGATCCAAGTTGGTCACTCTGTTTTTCAAGAGTGTTGCTGGGGAGCCAATAATGTAGGTTTCTCGTTGGGATATTCCACTGCACTGTGTGCGGTGTTCACTGCCAAACAATTAGAGCGAGGGTACAGTGGGCGGTTCCTGCGGATGCATTTGATGCTGTCTCGTGACTGCATCATTAAATGCCTCCGTAGGTCGGCTTCACCAACATAGCGGCTAGGAACACTCCATATCTGACCATCAAGTAGGTCATCAGAGTACTGACTCGTTTTTCTTCTACCTAACCATCCAACGCCATAGGTCTATGGCTTGTTATTATATATATTGTTCTCAACTGATCTTTTTTGTTTGAGTTGTACCTAAAGAATCGTAATTTACGATGCCTCAAATTGGTTCATAGCTAAATATGTGTAATTGGTCCAGTTAACTTAAATGTGTCTGTAAATCATAAGGTCGAGAGGGTTGAGAATTCGAATTAGAGGTAAGGGAAGAAAGGGTCTTATTTGGCAAGAAATTCTCAGCAGAAGCCTGAAGTTAGGAAATTGGCGGTGTTCTATCCATTTGCTTCAGAGAGGCGCTAAGCCGTTGGTCCAGCACCTGATCTGACTCCGTAGCAAAGTCCGGTTACGTTGGATTACTGTCCTATCGGACTATTCTTGTTAGTTATCAAAATATAGAATCAAAATTATACCAAGGTACAATTATTCCTTGTATAATAGTAATCGTAAACCCTGAAACGTATATTTGACGTCTTTTTTGGTATGTCTACGCGGTTTATTTGCGTATACCTAGGCAATACTTGAGTATAATGTAATTGTTTCCCGTTTTTCAGGATGTTCGATGATAAAATAATGCAGTACAACGTGTATAAAGTGGAGACGATTGGTGACGCCTATATGGTGGTTTCAGGATTACCTCAGAGAAATGGTAAGTCACCTTTAAATCACCTTTTTAAATCTATGATAATATTTAGCAAATTCAGCGAAATAAAGTGGTGTAAGCGTCTAATTTCATAACAGTGTACGCGTATGTCTCATTTCTTCAGAAGCTTTTGTGGAACTCTTGTGACATCAGTCTGTTTTTCCACTAAACCAGTATTCACCAATCATATGCATCTCTAAAGTAGGCCTGCATAAATCCAAACAATTTTTTTTATTCCACTACAAGTTAGCCCTTGACTTCATCTCACCTGATGGTAAGTGACGATGTAGTCTAAGATGGTAGCGGGCTAACCTGTTTGGATTATGGCAGTTATATTAAACCCATACCTCTAGGTGGTTTCTACACGGCATCGTACCGGAACGCTAAATCGTTCGGCGGCACGTCTTTGCCAGTAAGGTGGTAACTAGCCATGCCAGACCAGATCAGAGAAAATTCAGAAATTTTACATTCCCAAATTGACCCTGCCGAGAATCTAACATTGCGCCGGGGAGGTCGACAATAATATTGCTAGAAATGCAAAGAAAAGAAAAGTCTGTTATCTTTTTTCACGTCTCATCTGTTCCATCATTTTTCACCTGAGGCACAGATATATTGAACATGGGATACTTGTTATCCCGAAAAATGGATCAGACCACACGGTACATTAAAAAATACCTAAATCCTCGTGGCAACTTCTAGTTTTGTTTTATTGCAGGCATTGAAATAGAATGAGAGTAAAATTCTACATCAATAATTGCAGGTAATCGCCATGTGTCCGAAATAGCGGACATGGCCCTCTCTCTAATGCGCAGCGTGAATGATGCCTGCGTACCACATCGGCCGGACGAGCCGCTCCGTATCCGTGCCGGTATCAACACGGGCCCGTGCGTGGCCGGCGTTGTGGGAGCTACCATGCCGCGGTATTGCCTCTTCGGGGATACTATAAACACCGCCAGTCGGATGGAGAGTACGGGAGAAGGTGAGTAGGTTACAACCGGGTTATTACCGGATAAGTTGCTCTGTTTACCTATGTGCCGGTGTCAACACAGGCCCGTGTATAGCCGGCGTTGTGGGCGCTACCATGCCGCGGTATTGCCTCTTCGGGGATACTATAAACACCGCCAGTCGGATGGAGAGTACGGGAGAAGGTGAGAAGGTTATTACCGGATAGGTTGCTCTGTATAACTATGTGCCGATGTCAACACAGGCCCGTGTGTAACCGGCGTTGTGGGCGTTACCATGCCGCGGTATTGCCTCTTCGGGGATACTACAAACACCGCCAGTCGGATGGAGAGTACGGGAGAAGGTGAGTAGGTTATTACCGGATAGGTTGCTCTGTTTACCTATGTTCCGGTGTCAACACAGGCCCGTGTATAGCCGGCGTTGTGGGCGCTACCATGCCGCGGTATTGCCTCTTCGTGGATACTATAAACACCGCCAGTCGGATGGAGAGTACGGGAGAAGGTGAGAAGGTTATTACCGGATAGGTTGCTCTGTATAACTATGTGCCGATGTCAACACAGGCCCGTGTGTAACCGGCGTTGTGGGCGTTACCATGCCGCGGTATTGCCTCTTCGGGGATACTATAAACACCGCCAGTCGGATGGAGAGTACGGGAGAAGGTAAGTAGGTTATTACCGGATAAGTTGCTCTGTATATCTATGTACCGGTGTCAACACGGGCCCGTGCGTGGCCGGCGTTGTGGGCGCTACCATGCCGCGGTATTGCCTCTTCGGGGATACTATAAACACCGCCAGTCGGATGGACAGTACGGGAGAAGGTGAGTAGGTTATTACCGGATAGGTTGCTCTGTTTACCTATGTTCCGGTGTCAACACAGGCTCGTGTATAGCCGGCATTGTGGGCGCTACCATGCCGTGGTATTGCCTCTTCGGGGATACTATAAACACCGCCAGTCGGATGGAGAGTACGGGAGAAGGTGAGAAGGTTATTACCGGATAGGTTGCTCTGTATAACTATGTGCCGATGTCAACACAGGCCCGTGTGTAACCGGCGTTGTGGGCGCTACCATACCGCGGTATTGCCTCTTCGGGGATACTATAAAGACCGCCAGTCGAATGGAGAGTACGAGAGAAGGTGAGTAGGTTACAACCGGGTTATTACCGGATAAGTTTCTCTGTATACCTATGTGCCGGTGTCAACACAGGCCCGTGTATAGCCGGCGTTGTGGGCGCTTCCATGCCGCGGTATTGCCTCCGGGGATACCGTAATGTATGTGTATAAGTATGGAATAATTAAAATTAATAATTTACTTCCCATATACATTACGAGTGCCACACTGATGGGTTATTTTAAGGTTATTTTGTATTTCAGAAAAAATAAATTCCAATGGTTTTTAAAATAAGATAAATATATTAAAACCAGCGGACCCGACAGACGTTGTCCTGCATGATACTGACTCCAGCGCCATCTGCCGGGCTGATTTCTGAATCTAAACCATCCAGGGTGCCATCCAAACGCATACAAAAACATTCATTCAAATCGGTCCAGCCGTTTAAGATGAGTTCAGTGACATACACACGTACAGTAGAATTATTTGTATAAAGATAACAACTAAAATAACATTTTAAAACCTTAAATCTAGGTAGGTATAACTAACGTAGAATAATTACTATCAAAATAGGTATTATGCATCTGTTCTCCGAACGAGTTAGAGAGTCTGTATTTTGGAAAACAGGAAAATAAATATATTCAGGCTGATCAGAGGCTAATCGTAATCATTTGACAGCTTGAAACTTATTAATCCAACTGTTTAGGGAGTTTACACATGCTTTTTGACGTGCTATGTATCTATGATCGTGCTATGATCTATGAACTCCTTAAACAGTTTGAATTATCCGTTTCTATCTATTAATTATCGGGAGGCAGGTACCGTGTAGTAATAATATTTCAGTTAAAGTGTGTTTTATTACAGCGATGAAGATTCACATATCGCAGACCACAAAGGAAGCCCTGGACAAGATGGGCAAATACATCATGGAGTCAAGAGGCATTGTCGATGTGCCGGTGAGAAGGCTTTTAGTTACAATTTTATTTACTTACCTTGATTTTCTTCTCCAACATACGAGATACGGATTACTAAGGATGTTATCCGTAGTAATCCGTTGACGACCTCAGAGTGTTGACCGCTATTGTATTAACGTGCGGAGGTCCCGGGTTCGATCCCCGGCAGGGTCAATTTGGGAATTCATAATTTCTGAATTTTCCCTGGTCTGGCCTAGTGGGAGGCTTCGGCCGTGGCTAGATACCATCCTACTGGCAAAGACGTACCGCCAAGCGATTACGCGTTCCGGTACGATGCCGTATAGAAATCGACTAGGATATGGGTTATAGGGTATGGGTTTAATATCCTAACTGCCATACCCCTAACAGCTTCTGTGAGAGAGGTGAGATCACATTCAATGGCTATCTTGGAGTGGATAAAGATAAAATAAAATAAAAAACAATTTTATTTACTTACCTCGATTTTGTTCTCCAACATAGCGTCCTTAGTAATCAAGAAACAAGAAGCTTCAAACTCAAACTTATATTTTTTTACTCAAATAATTAATTAATTATTTATTTATTGACAAACACTTTTTACATTTGCTTGGGTTCTTAACACCCTTAAGTCTCGTCGACTTGTCTGGGTGCTGCACATTCCTCTTACATAATATATTATGCGGATATATTCTACTAACTATGCAACCAATAATAAATAACTAATAATCAACAAACAATAAATAAATAATAAATAAACAATAAATAAACAATAAATAAACAATAAATATAAATAATAAATAAACTTATTAAAAGAGCTTTTGATTCGTCGAGCGAATCCAAATACTACTGGTTCGGAATACCATTCCTACCGAGTCTAACCAGAAAAAAACTCGGTGGTTGCTCTTTTAAAAAAAAACATTTACAATAACATCAATGATACTTAGATAGATATAATAGATACTTATGTAACCTCAGTCTTAAGCATTACTGGAGCGAGTCAAATCCATGCTCTTATATCATTTAGGCTCACAATCTTCAATAGTGTAATAAGCTTTTTTCAGAAGCATATTTTTAACGGATTTCTTACACTTGTGTAAAGGCGAGCTTAAAATAGGTGCAATTTTTCTGCAGCGAGTCAAATCCATGCTCTTGTATCATTTAGGTTCACAATCTTGTGAAGTGTAATAAGCTTTTTTCAGGAGTATAGGTATTTTTAAAGTATTTTTTACACTTGTGTAAAGGCAAGTTTAAAATAGGTTTAAAAAGGCAATTTTGTTAAAGAATATCATTATTTTCTTCTATATCATTATTTTATTTCCAGGGTAAAGGTGCGATGGAGACCTTTTGGCTCGTGGGCAAAGTGGGCATCAGTCAAATGGAGAGTCCACGTCCCATCCGCCTCCAAGACTACGACCAGAATGTTCTAGAAATGCTCATAAAATAAATTTGCTCATTCCTTTTTGTATAGTTTGTAAGTAATGTTGATTAATGTGTAGGTAGTCCATTAAAATAATAGTATTAAATAAGTAAACGTGATTTTCTCTTTTTATTATACGACTGCCTGAAAAAAGGAGTATATTGTTTTCAGGGTTCATGTATGTATGTATGTGAGTTTGTATATTCAACCATAACTTCTATACGCCTGAACCGATTTTGATAAGTAAGGTATCGTTAGAATCCCTAGCTTACTCCGGGTGACATAGGCTAGTAAAATTTTAAAAAAAATTATGGGGTGACCATGGTCACGTATTAAAGACTAAAGTTGAAAAAAATATATTTGAAAATAACACTAACTATATAATCATCATCTAGAAAATGATGAGTAGATTCCAAAAATATTTAACACTATGGTTCAATATCCAGTGATTCACAAAAAAAATATCATTTAATAAAAATGTGAGCAAGATTCTAATTTAACTAGATTAATTTAGATTTTTAACTTTTTAGTTCGTTTTTTGGCAGGGCAGCCGGGTTTTTTTTAACTACATAAACGTTTTACGTGAATTAACTCCGAAACAGATTAATAATAATGACCTAGAGACCGAATTTCGGCCACGGTGGCCTACTTTCTTGCCTTTCTTTTGCTCTAAATGAATTGGTTGAATTGGTGAGGGACGAGTGGCCTAGTTGTGACAACGCATATCAGTCGATTGCGAATGGTAAGTAACGTCGACCCAAGTCGGTACTGGATGGGTGACCGAATTTGGAGATTCAAATTTAGCCTTTTCGGGTCTTCCGTATCTCGGAGAGCACGCTATGCCGTCGGTCCCAGTTATCCAAAATTCAAAATTCAAATGCTTTTTATTCAAATAAACTTTTACAAGTACTTTTGACATTATCACTATCATCTGATAATAATCGTTACAAAACCCTGATAATTGATAAATGATTTATTTATTTCATGTAGGACAACTTGTGTCACTTATGAAACGTTGAGACTCTACCACCGGTTCGGAAAAATGAGGTGCAATTATGTAAGAATTGCCGATCCAATTGTCTAAGTTCGGCATCAAAGTAAAATAAACCATAACAGAATTGACTTAGAGCTCAATTTTGTGTATCCATTCTTATACGTTTATGGTATCGTACATCCCTGAACGTATGAGAATGGATACACGAAATTAAGCTCTAATTCAATGCTGTTATGGTTTATTTTACTTGGCGCCGAACTTAGACGATTTGATCGCCAATTCTTACACAATTGGGGGGCTGATCCTGAGTTTAAATAATCTTAGTCGAGTCGTATGCGGAAGGACGACGGACCCGATCGCATTATTGTCCCAAGAAAACTCCTACCATTATTTGATTAATGGAAAGGGGTCACGACTCTCAATAATGAGGAATACGACACAGAGATAAATGAATTGATGCTGCTACACTTAAGTGCAGTGCATGGGAGACAAAACTTACAGAGCACAAGACAATTACAGATTTTGACGACCTCCGTGGCTTAGTGTGTAGCGCTGTTGTCTTAACGTGCGGAGGTCCCGGGTTCGATCCCCGGCAGGGTCAATTTGGGAATTTATAATTTCTGAATTTTCCTTGGTCTAGCCTGGTGGGAGGCTTCGGCTGTGGCTAGTTACCACCCTACCGGCAAAAGACGTGCTTCCAAGCGATTACGCGTTCCATGCCACGATGCCATGTAGAAACCAAATAGGGGTATGGGTTTAATATAACTGCCATGCCCCTAACAGGTTAGCCCGCTACCATCTTAGACTGCATCATCAATTAAAATAAGGTGAGATCGCAGTCAAGGGCTAACTTGTAGTGGATAAAAAAAAAAGATTACTTATGCTACAGTCTTTAATTGACGTATCTAATTCTATGGCTACAGTGTTAATCAGGTATAGTTTGCGCGCGAGTTAAATGCAGAGTAAGAAACCAAATAGGGGTATGGGCTTAATTTATCTGCCCTAACAGGTTAGCCCGCTACCATCTTAGACTGTATCATCAATTAACATCAGGTGAGATCGCAGTCAAGGGCTAACTTGTAGTTGATAAAAAAGAAGATTACTTATGCTACAGTCTTTAATTGACGTATCTAATTCTATGGCTACAGTGTTAATCAGGTATAGTTCGCGCGCGAGTTAAATGCAGAGTAAATGTATGGTGACACTGCTATTCCGATGTTCCGGGTGCCACTGGCCTGTCTAAGATGGCGGCCGTCGGTGCGCTTCGGTGTTCCGTTTCACAACGTGTTTACTCTGTATTCTTATCTCTTTTTCTTGCAAAGTTATTTCAATCGGAACAACTTACCCTGGTAACTTCTAGCCCCGCTCTCCCCTACATTATTATTATTATTTTTGAATTTTTTTGTTGCTTTCTATTTCCCTTGACTGATAAAATAAAATGCTTGATGGCAAATTCCACTTTTATTCATCTTAATACACGCTATAAACAGGTAGTGTGTTTTAAAGCTAAGAAAATGAAACAAGTAATTATTAAAGTCAGAAGTGCTATATAATCCATACTAATATTATAAATGCGAAAGTGTGTCTGTCTGTCTGCTACGCTTTCACGGCCCATCTATTCCACCGATTTTGATGAAATTTGGTACAGGGATAGGTTGTATCCCGGGGAAGGATAAAGGCTACTTTTATCCTGAAAAATTAACGAGTTTCCGCGGGAATAAAAAAACTGTCTCTGCCACCGATTTTGATGAAATTTGGTACGGGGGTAGATGGTATCCCGGGAAGGACATATGCTACTTTTTATCCCGAAAAATTAAAGAGCTCCCGCGGGAATCAAAAATATTAATCCATGCAGACGAAGTCATCATCTAGTTATAGTTTAACTACAAATCAGTCTCCCTGACCTTAAGTTAAGATAATAAATTAAAGAACTTAAAAAATATCTCAGTAACAAATAAACTTAATTTTTAATTTATGTACAGTAAATCAATTTCATATTCATATGACAATAGTAACTTAAATATTCTGAATGAATGAAATAATTTTTCTACTATGTCACTACTATTGTCATTTGAAAATAGTACTTATATAATAATCTCATCATGAAATAAATTAATTTTGCTAGTTATTTACTAGCAATTACTAGCAAAATTAATTAATTTAGTATATTGTAATAGGGATGATAACAACTCAATCAAATCAGCAACTCTTTATCAAACTTGAAAACGCATTTCTAGTATGGAAGTTGTATGAAATTCACAGTTGGGACGTCATCAAATTTCAACGCACTTTTTTTCTTTAATCTATATTTTAAAATGACTATCAAACTTAAAACTAACCGAGGATGTGAGTTTTAGGTCTTTTGTAAGACCCTCTATTTAATAATCAGTTAGAAATAATTTATTTTTGATATAGGCATCACCCCTATTACCTACATATTAAACACTTACACACACATTATTATATAGGTATATAGTTACGTTCTAGTGACAATACTGTTTTTGTGGCGTGGTAAATAACGATACAAAATTACAAACATTATATTGTAAAATACAAGCGTTCAGGTAGATTAAACTAAGTACTCATAATAATTACTATTTGTAGTACACCTAATGCAATAAATAAATGCATACATTAATAATAGGCATGATGACAGTAACCAAGAATCAATGAAATTATGAATTTATCTAATGAAATAGGATTCATGGATTATAAAAAATGTATTTATTTTTCTATTTCGAGTGAGATTGCTATTTATTTTGATAAAATAAAACTATAAAATAGAGCAATCCGCCATATTGGATTAAACACCAAGAAGCGACTGACGTCACAATTGTTTGTTTTCGAGCTTTGACAATCACATTATTGTTTACTGCACAATGCACAGAGTGCATTGGTAAAAACAATAGTGACGTCACAAACGACGCCATGATACCGGCGGGCGTTTTGGCGCGAAATTTAAAATTTAAATTTCAAATGCCAATTTTATCTACCAAACTCTATTTTTCTGCAGAAATAATATATTTTTTCGAAATAGTTGATACTTCCGAACATAAACTGACCATTTCTCAAAATCAGTCGTCATGCCTATTGCCTCAAGCCAGAAGAACTTAACTATTTTACGCTAATGGGTACAATGGTTTAGTCCTAAACTACGTAGCTCGTTGTATCGTTCAATACAATTTAATCGTCGCTAGGTATCTTAAATTATTAAGTAATCGTGATTTAATTTTAGTGCTGACACTCGGCATATTAGCGAATAAAATAAGACGGTATGAGAAAGTTTACGATGAGTTTGTTCCTGATTGCAAAAACTTTCGTAATAAAGGGGCAGATCTCTGTCGCCGACGAGTCCTTGTCAGACATCTTAATATGTATGTGACTCATAATCAGAATTGGTATACATAGGTAACTTGTAAAAGCTCAATTTATGAAGGTGGCGTATCAATCAAAGAAAATTATTTCCATCAGTCATTTATGAATATTGCAGGAATCATCGTAATATAAATTTGTTACTAATTGTAGTAATACATAATTATAATGCCTGTTTAATTACTGTAATGATTGCAAAATTTCGCCAAATAACTGAGTGTCGTCTCACGAGGTTTGAAATGTGTTACTCATATATACTTGCATACTAATATTATAAATGCGAAAGTGTATCCGTCTGCTACTGTTACGCTTTCACGTTCACCGTCAACGGATGTACAGGGGTACTGGGTAGGTTGTATCCCGGGGAACGACATAGGCTTTTTATCCCGTAAAATTAGAAAATCCCGTGAGAATCAAAAAATCCTAATCCACGCCGACGAAGTCGCGGGCATCATCTAGTAATTTATATAGGAACCAATGCTGAATTTATAGAAAATAGTTCTTAGAATAAATTAATGGTTCAAATATTATTGATTACTTCTCAGAATACAAACTGCCCGATATCACCCGCAAGGGGAAACTAATAGTAAAAAAGAAAATTATAATCTTCACAAACTTTGTCGTTTGTGAAGATTATAATTTTCTTTTTAAAAAGGTTTTTTTATTTTAAAATTAAAATTAATTAAAAAATGGAAACTTCCCCCGCTAGTACGCGTTTGGATGTACGGGTTTCCCCGCTTTAGTAAATATTTTGAAGGCAAAATACCATAAATATTTAGTTGAAGCAAGTTTTTTTATAAGATTCGAGCAATTCGTATTCGAGATTTAAATAAATAAATATTTTTTTATTGATTAACAACTAAATAACTGAAAACTTTCATACTACTTTTTTCATAATTTAATTAAACATAATTCAGTCTTCTTGTCGTTAATAAGTTAATTTTAGCTGGGATTCAGTACTTAATGTCTTTTGCCATTGAGCCTCAAGTGTTTTCTACGTCGATATCTGTAAAAGAAAATACTTAGTGAGTATAATAATATATACCTTAAGTTACTACTGACTACTTATAAGTTATTTACGAACATTTAACGATTTTCGCAGAATTTAAGACCACCTTATTAGTTATTTTCTTATTGGCATTGTACTAGTACTCCTAATGTCTAATAGTACATTACTGTCCAGGCCGGAAATAGAGCATTTCTCAAATCAGTAGTAAGGACGAGGCGAAGCCAGGACTTCCCAAGCGATTTTTAAAGGACGAAGCGCTAGCCGAGGTATTTTTAAGTAATCGAGGCCGTGAGTTGCTATTTCAGCCGAGACTTGTATAGTACTTTTCTCATATTTGCGAGAATAGAAAGTTTTTCTACATTGCCGATAGATGACGTTGACTCTCCATTACTCACGCGAAAACCCTAGTTTTGCAAATGATTTCCTATTTGAGTATTAGCTGTCAGGAAAGAGCTAAAGTACGTGAAAGAATGATCAGTCACCCATAACATATTATTGATATGTTATTGTTTCTAATGTAATTGCCTATTTTCATTGTAATCTAATTGTCTATGATTAAGTGATCATATTATTATTATTGTTTATCATGTTTGCATGCTTAATAAGGCGAAACATTGTCTCCCACCTTTTGTATTTAAAAATGTTTCTGCAAATAAACGAATTTGAATTTGAATTGAGTTATAAATTAAATTTTAAATTAGTTGATTATAATAATTGATTTTTTTAAAGTCAGACATCATTTGTGTGTAAATTAACAAATGTAAGTCTTAAAAATAATTGTTTCTCTTTAATTTTTCTCAAGTGACTTTGATCTTTCTTTCGCTGGACTCTTCACATTGACTTTTCTAATAAATAAAGCAATTTCCGAGCTAACAGGAGAAAATAATGTTACATATCTTTTAAGTAAGTATTGGATAGAAGCAGGCGTTAAAATTAAATACTTACCTATTAAAGAAACTAGAAGTTCAATTCGCTATAATCCGGGTTTATGTGTTGTGGTGAATAACGCGGGCATCAAGTTCAAGATACGCACTGTACCTACCACATAGATTTGCCCTCGATGGTGGATTATAGTGAATAAAACTTCTAGTTTCTTTAATAGGTAAGTATTTAATATTCCCTCAAATAATTCCATAATGATGTTCCAATACACCGTTTAGATTCAGTATGCTCCAATTAGTTGTAGTTTTGTAAGCTGCGCGAAACAGAGTGGAATAGTCGTTGTATAGTCTAGGCAATAAAGCTAGTTGACCCCAACAATAATTCCTCAGGCGACGAAATTTTAGAGTATGATAAAGTATCATGAGTTAAACGTATATTATAAATATCCAATAAAAAATCAGAAAGGAAGTAAGGTGTTTTATGCTATGCCCAATTGTTAAAGCAGGAAGGTACAATATCGCGTAAACGCAGTTTAGATTTGATAATGAAATCGATTTAAATATCAATGTTAAATATAAATTATTTCATTTGAAATTTCGGTTTGAGTGGAAATGTACTACCTACTATTATTTTAAAAAGAAATCGAGAAAATATTCACTCCTTAATATTAAGTTTTAGGTATGAATACCTAACTTCCGGATGTTTTTATTGGAGTATAGTTTTTTGTAAGTTTTGGATGATCCAATACTAAAACCCAGCCAAGTTTCACTGACTGAGGATTTAATGCCGGGGTCTCCATACAACCGCCCTATTGCCTAGACTAGGATGGGTTACTGCCAATTTAAGACTTGTTAAGACAGTTAACGATTAATTACTACTAAATTCATTACGTTTAAAAATTTTTTGAACGTACTTTTAGCCGCAAACTAAATCGATGTTATGCTAGACAATAAATAGATTGATAAGGAAAAATAATATGCGAGTAAAATATTATAAATGTATACTAAACTACCTTGTACAACAGGTTATTACGTAAATAGTTACCACTATTTAAGTAATCAGTACAAGCCTACTGTTATTATCATAGATTTTATTATGTTGGGTTATACTTTTTTTTATTCCACTAGAAGTTAGCCCTTGACTGTGATTTCACCTGATGGTAAGTGATGATGCAGTCTAAGATGGTAGCGAGCTAACCTGTTAGGGGTATAGCAGTTATATTAAACCCATAACCCTAGTTGGTTTCTACACGGCATCGTACCGGAACGCGAAATCGCTTGGCGGTACGTCTTTGCCGGTAAGGTGAAGGCCGAAGCCTCCCACCATACAATAAGACTTAATAATATTCAGGATGAATTAATATACATAAAGCAAGAGCATATTATAATAATCAGAAAAATATTCAACCGATTTTCAGAACTTCTCATAATGACAAGATCTACCGAAATTTGATAATTATATAATATGATTTTTTATTGAGATATTTGAAAGAGCTATTAAAAATTAAAATATTCATTTCATAATGTTAGTAAATGTGTTTCATTATAGAAACTTACTCTCATTTGGATTTTCAATTTTAATTACATTATTTTGTCATAGTTTATTACACAACATAATTATAACACTATACCATATTTATTTAAGTATTCATATATATAATAATACACAAAGAGAGTATAATAATAAATACTTAAGTAAGTACATATTATACAATACATAGCAATAGAACTTTCTCTTCTTTCTCTAAACATCATTACATATCTAATGAAAGAAGATTAATTAAGCTGAAAAAACTTATATTCTAAAAGGTGTACAGAAAAATACTTACATATCTGGATTATAGCAGCGCACACCATGTAAAGATACCATATTGCTTTGACATTTTCTTGATTTAATTACTGCACGCTTTTGCCTCATCACTATTCTGTCACTAATTACATTTAAGTCAATGTCGATCGATCGATCGCTCAAAGAGTTTTTCACCGATGACATTTCGATCGAGGGAATGTTGACCAATCCAAGCGATTTGCATTCCACGCGGTCACTAATAAAGACGAGTGCTAAGCTCAAAACACATAATATAGGGAAAACGGTCTTCATTTTGCTGATGCGTATCAACGACTGGTGAATTCGTGAAGTGTAGAGACGCTTTTATGAGATTTTTATGTAGAATAGCAGTACATAGACGACAAAGCTTGAATCATTGTATGATTAATTCAATGTGGCATTTTTATTGAACATAGTTTTTCAGCGCATCCATTAAATGTATGGTAATATTTTATATGTTATAATATGTAGGTCTAAAACACTTTTGAATAAAAGTTTATTGTTATTCAAGCAATATTTTTATATTCATTTATTGTAAAGATTCATTAATTTGTAAACGTTCGATTATTCGTAAAGGGATTCAAAATAATTATGAAAAAACTGCTGCTGTTATGACTTATAATATTTATTACCATCAGTAATTACAAATTATTTTTAAAGACTATTCTTCAAGCAATATATTTTCTACAATATAGCTTACAATTTAGAACTTATTCTTCTTCTTCTAAATACGTATAATAAATATAATATTTTATTCTATTCTTAAATATATTATCTAAATAAATATAATTCCAGATGATACCAAAGACTTCGTCCGCGCCGATTAAGATTTTTTCCCGCGGGAACTCCTTAATTTTCCGGGATAAAAAGCCTATGTCCTTCCCCGGGATACAAACTATCCCTGTACCAAATTTTATCAAAATTGGCTGAACGGAGGGGCCGTGAAAGCGTAGCAGACAGACAGACACACTTTCGCATTTATAATAATATTAGTATGGATATTAAGGAATTATGGAAGGAGTCACAGTAATCTTTTTATCCATAGTGTCCCACCACCACCACAACTATAGCCCATAAAGGTCCCACTGCTGGGTACACGGCTCCACTCTCATAGGAGAGAAGGAATTAGAGCTTAGATGCACCACGCTGCTCCAATGCGGGTTGGCGGCTCCAACGATAATGTTAATGATAACAACCGGGACCGACGGCTTAACGTGCTCTCCGAGGCACGGGGGTGAGAAACCGCCAACTTCCTAACTCCAGGCTAGTTTCTAGTCAGAAAAACCTTACGCTTAATTATGGCCCGACCCGGGACTCGGACCCGGGACCTCGTCGGCCGCAGTCAAACATGCTAACCAGAGTCTAACTAGAGTCTAGTGACTAGACCAAGGAGGCAGTTCCGTCCGTAGTTTGTTTCGGCCTAAATCGGTTAGGGTTCTGCACAGAAGAAGGAATCTACTTAGTGGAGTTCTGTATTTCTGTAGCTGAAAGATGGATGTCTGGTATATGATTCATTAATTAATTATGTCATTTAAATCTTTGTACTGTTCCATTGTTGGCGGTTACTAACCGAAGGTAGAGTCCCTGATATTCCCCAAATATTTATTTATGTATTTTGCTAGTCCTATTTTAAGAATAGGGATGGTGACAACTCAATCAAATCAGCAACTCTTTATCTAACTTTAAACGCACTTCTAGAATGGAAGTTGTATGAAATTCATAGTTGTGAAGTCCTCAAATTTCAACTCACTTTTTTCTTTAATCTATATTTTTAAATGTTTGTCAAACTTATAACTAACCGAGGATGTGAATTTTAGGTCTTTTAGAAGACCCTCTATTTAATGATCGGTTAGAAATAATTGATTTTGGATATGTCACCGTAAGATTTTAAAAACCGAAAGATTGTAAACCGTTCAATGTTCTGAGTGTCAATTTTTGAAATATTCATTGCATTTACGTTTTCTTGTCTGTTTCTTGTAGTTTAGGTTTGGGTTCGACATAAATAATCAGTAGTGCTTAGGTTCTATCGGGTTAATATACCTAACAGATTACAATTTACCGATAAATAATACGTTAAATTGTAATCTTTCGAAAGTTTGCAATTTCGCGAGTTAGATTATAATCTAACGGTTCTTACAATCTTACGGTGACATATTTAAAGGCATCATCCCTATTGTTTTGGGTAAGTTCAAGGACCCAAGGAAGGGTATTATGTGAAAGTAACACACGCGCAAAGTACATGTATATTTTTGTACACTGCCACTGGCGGTAAATTGTGAAAGGGATTAATTTTTTTAAGATAACAACTGTTATTATCCACAATTTGGCAAAATAAAAATTATGAATTATGAATTATGAATTATGAAATATGAATTATGAATTATGAATTATGAATTTTGAATTAAGAATTGTGAATTATGAACATTAAGTATAAATTCAGTTCTTCTTGGGCTCTGGTTGGTATCTAGGCGAGGTCCGACCCTGCGAGTGAATCCGCGCGAGGAAGCTAGGCGTGCAGTCCAACGAGGCAGTAGGCCGGACCGGGGAAGGACCTGTCCTGCCTTCCAGCCAGTACGTTGTCATCTCCCCTTTACCCTGGACAAGAGAGAGAAGCGTGTGACAAGTCGAAATTAAAAAAAATATTAAAAAACACGACTGCCCTGCCAAAAAACGAACTAAAAAGTTAAAAATCTAAATCTTATTCAAATTTTTATTAAATGATCTATTTTTGTGAATCACTGGATATTGAACTAAAGTGTTATTTATTTTTGGAATCTACTCATCATTTTCTAGATGATGCTCATATAGTTAATCATATTTTGTTTTTTTTTTCAAACTTAGTCTTTAATACGGGACCATGGTCACCCCATCATTTTTTTTAAATTTTACTATCCTATGTCATCCGGAATAAGCTAGGGATTCTATCGATACCTCATTTATCAAAATCGGTTCAGGCGTTTAAAAGTTATGGTGGAATATACAAACTCACATACATACCTATATGACCCCTGAAAACAATATACTCCTTTCTTCAGGCAGTCGTATAAAACCCTGGTTAAAGGAGCAAAGCACTTCTTTTGCAAGGACACTTTGCTTCTACGTGTACCTCATTAATTCAGCAGACTTGCTAGCCAATAGTAAGACGGCAATCCAACACGACCGAAGAGAGATAAGACGCAGTGATGACGACTTATGTATGTGCTCTCCGAGGCTCGGGGATGTAAACACCGTTTACTTCCTAACTGCTCTTCTTTCCAACTATTTTCTCCATAAAATCAACAGTGTACAAGACATCTGACCTAGACATTTCTAACGACGTAACGTAGAGAAAACAGGATTCCAATGTCTGCATATTTTTATCGTGAGCTAAATAATGATTTGGTTTGAGTCACGGATCCAAAAATTCGGGTTAGATAATTAATTAATTGCATAAGATTACTCCTATGATAAAATAAAGCGATGACGTACCTAACCATCTACATAAAGAACATTACACTAAATGAGCTCTAGACAATGATACACCATAATTACGGCTCCTTTTTCATGTTTCCCTGGTGAGGGCTTCGGCCGTGGCTAGTTACCACCCTATCGGCAAAGACGTGCCGCCAAGCGATTTAGCATTCCGGTACGATGCCGTGCAGAAACCGAATAGGGGTATGGGTTTAATATAACTGCCATGCCGCTAACAGGTTAGCCCGCTACCATCTTAGACTGCATCATCACTTACCATCAGGTGAGATCGCAGTCATAATTCATAATTCATAATTTTTATTTTGGCAAATTGTGGGCAACAACAGTTGTTATCTTAAAAAAAAAATCCCTTTCACAATTTACCGCCAGTGGCAGTGTGCAAAAATATACATGTAGATCCATAAGTTACGTGTTTTTTTTTATCAATTATTTATAATATAGGTATATCCAACATAATTCCCTTCTTACTTGTAGTGGATAAAAAAACCCTGAAAAACACTGAAAAACGGTTTGTACACCGCATCGTTCCGTTACGTTAAATCGCTTGGCGGCAAGACTTTACTTCTGGGTGGTAGCTATAGCTACCACCGCAGTCTCCATATTATTTATTAATAAAAAAATTATAAATTCCTAAATCCTTTGCACTCTATTTGCTGCCGTGATAGTACGCTTAGTTTTATAAAAAAATATATAGTCTAATATATAAATACCTTAATTCTAATATATACAATATGTTGTATCATGGGCTATACCAACAGATTTTATTTATTTTATCATATTTTTTTTATATTTTTATCAATATGTACCTATATATATTTATATATATATATATATGTCACCGTAAGATTGTAAAAACCGTTAGATTATAATCTAATTCGCGAAATTCTAAACTGTAGAAAGATTGTAAACTGTTCAATGTTCTGAGTGTCAAATTTTGAAATATTCATTTTATTTACGTTTTCTTGTCTCGTTCTTGTAGGTTAGGTTAGGGTTCGACATAAATAATCAAGTAGTGCACTTAGGTTTTATCGGGTTTAAATACTTATCAGATTACAATCTAGCGGAAAATAATGTTCGACATGTTTCGACAGTGGTTTTTACAATCTTACGGTGACATATATATATATTTGTCCAAGCATACTGGCTTTACGGAAGATCAGCGCTGTATCCTAACAGGTATAGCACATGCTGAGTGAACATTTTGGGGATCTCATTATGCCAATTTTTTTTCTTCTTATAAGTCTGTATTTTTGTCTTGTATCCCTGAATAAAGATTTATTTCTTTCTTTCTAAGATACCTAAGACTAGACTAGACTTCTAAGATAACAGCGATCGCTACTGTGCCAGGGATTTCCTCAATTTGCGTGTAACCGTAAAACCTAGTGCGTGTGTACAACCTAGCTCATGAATATAACATATCAAATTTCCATCAGATGTACATCTCATAAGGATAATACACCGGATAAAGTTATATTACGACATCAAGCCACGTGGTGGTGTTTTACGAATACGTTTGGGTTTACCCGGATTAAGAGACAATACCCACCAGCATCATTCACTTTCTTTATTTTTAGAAAACATATAGGAGGTTTTTAATCCTCTGAGATAATATCATTCTGAGGGTGTTTTTTTTTTTCCACTACAAGTTAGCCCTTGACCATCTCACCTGATGGTAAGTGATGATGCAGTCTAAGATGTCTATTTAAATTAGTTGTTTTGTTTTATTTATTTTGTGTGCACTAACATAGTTTTTTATGTTAATACTGTACTAACAACAAAATATGGACAATACTATGTTCTGAAATAAACAAATTTTATTTTTATTTTTATACGACTGCCTGAAAAAAGGAGTTTAATGTTTTCAGGGTTCATGTATGTATGTATGTATGTATGTGAGTTTGTATATTCCACCATAACTTCTTTACGCCTGAACCGATTTTGATGAATGAGGTATCGTTAGAATCCCTAGTTTATTCCGGGTGACATAGGTTAGTAAAATTTTTAAAAAAATTGATCAGGTGACCATGGTCCCGCTTTAAAGACCAAAATTGAAAAAAAAAATCGAAAATAAGATTAACTATATAATCATCATCTAGAAAATGATGAGTAGATTCTAAAAATATATAACACTATAGTTCAATATTTAGTGATTCACAAAAAAATATCATTTAATAAAAAATGTGAATAAGATTCCAAAGGCTATATATGCAAATCGCTTCTTATGGAGGTAAACTGCAAAAATAATATGGCAGGGCAGTCGTATTTTTTAATTCCTTAAATTAATTTCACTTGTTATTTTTAATGTCAGTTACATATAATTAATATATGCTCTGGCCAACTGACCAACTGCCTCGTTGGACTATTGGTTAGCATGTTATCGGGTTTTTCTGATTAGAAATTCCCAGTGCTAGCCCGGAGTTAGGAAGTTGGCGGTGTTTCACCCCCGTGCCTCGGAAAGCACGTTAAGCCGTCGGTCCCGGTTATTATCACTAACATGATAATAGTCGTTAAAGCCCGCCAACCCGCATTGGAGCAGCGTGGAGGGTCTGAGTTCTAATTCCCTCTCTCCTATGAGAGTGGAGGCCTGTGCCCAGCAGTTGGACGTTGGCTGCAGTGGTGGTGGGTGGTAATATATGTCGTGGGGCTGTAATTAACGCAAATAGAGCCCCACAAATTTATCTGGCTTGCGTATTTGCGTTCGCGTGTTCAATAGAAGGCAGTATTGCCTCGATCCCCGCACGGGTTGATGTGGGTTGAAGGGTTATCTCTCTTTTCAAACTCGTGTTCAATAATATGAGGAACACGTCCTCCAATCGCGCACGTGCGGCTTTCTAATGAACACGCAAACGGAAATACGCAGCCCAGTGGCCATAATTGGAATAAATTTTAATATCTGTTTAGTTTTTGTTTTAAAATCTTTACTAATATTGCGAAAGTTTGGATGGGTGGATGGATGCTTGTTACTCAATGACGCCAAAATGGCTGAATGGATATGGATGAAATTTGGCACAGAGATGGATTATAGTCTGGAATAACACAAAGGCTTTTAACCCGAAAAATTAGAGAGTTCCCGCGGGAACCAAAAGCCTGTTAGTGATTTCATAAAGCTGATAGTCACCTTCACATCGACGACCCCCCGTGGTGTGGTGACGAAAAGGCCAGTCTTGTCCAGAGCTCGCTTTACGTCCTCCGATATTTGGATCTTCATTGCTACAAATTATACAAAAATATTATCTTTTTTTTTATCCACCACTAACACACTGTGCGTCACAAAAACGTAGTGAACGTTAAGTACATTAGAATAAACTAAGGACAGTTATTGGACTGTAAATTAGATGTAGTAATCAATAATAACTAGAAGTTTAAGCTAGAATAATATTACTTATTAGCCCATAGGCTAGGTGGTAGTAGACAGTAAAGTTGCCGTTTAAATATTGTAATGGAACTTTATGGTAAGACTAAAAAAAAATCCACCACTACAAATTAGCCCTTGACTGCGATCTCACCTGATGGTAAGTGATGATACAGTCTAAGATGGTAGCGGGCTAACCTGCTAGGGGCATGGCAGTTATATTAAACCCATACCCCTATTCGGTTTCTACACGGCATCGTACCGGAACGCTAAAGGCTACGGTTAGTGTTCCAGTTTTTTTGTCTGTCTGAAAAATTTTTGTTTGTCTGTCTGTCTGTATCTTGGCCCCGCATCACGCCGAAACTACTGAATGAATTCAAACTAGTTCATACTACGGTAAGATACTGCATACTTTTAATCCCGAAATTCAGCATGGTTACCTTGGCAGAGGAGATGAAAGTCAAAATGTGTACTTATTTCAGTTATTTGTGATTCATTATCGCGTAGTGCGATTTCATTCATTCTATTTTTATCAGAAAGAAGGCACTTTAAAGATTTCGATATTTCAAGGATTGAAATTGGTATATAAATCGAACCTATCGTGACCTCTGTACGTTAAGGCAACAGCGCTCACTTTTTATTCCGGAAAATTGAGGAGTTCCCGCGGGAATCATAAAACCTCAAGCCACGCAGACGAAGTCGCAGGCATTCGCTAGTAAGATATATTTTGATAATAGTCGTTAAAGCCCGCCAACCCGCATCGGAGCAGCGTGGTGGGTCTAAGCTCTAATTCCTTCTTCAATCCTTCTCCAATGAGAGTGGAGGCCTGTGCCCAGCTGTGGGACGTTAATAGGCAGTAGTGGTGGTAAGGTATATTGAAAAACAAACGACTCACGTTCGCCAGTGCTCTCTATCTGGCTGGCAGTGTTGATGGTATCTCCAAAGAGGCAGAAAACAAACCACTCACGTTCGCCAGTGCTCTCCATCCGGCTGGCAGTGTTGATGGTATCTCCAGAGAGGCAGAAAACAAACCACTCACGTTCGCCAGTGCTCTCCATCCGGCTGGCATTGTTTATGGTATCTCCAAAGAGGCAGAAAACAAACCACTCAAGTTCACCGGTGCTCTTCATCCGGCTGGTAGTGTTGATGGTATCTCCAGAGAGGCAGAAAACAAACGACTCACGTTCGCCGGTGCTTTTCATCCGGCTGGCAGTGTTAATGGTATCTTCAAAGAGGCAGAAACAAACCACTCACGTTCGTCAGTGCTCTCCATCCGGCTGGCGGTATTGATGGTATCTCCAAAGAGGCAGAAAACAAACGACTCACGTTCGCCAGTGCTCTCCATCCGGCTGGCATTGTTGATGGTATCTCCAAAGAGGCAGAAAATAAACCAGTCACGTTCGCCGGTGCTTTTTATCCGGCTGGCAGTGTTGATGGTATCTCCAAAGAGGCAGAAACCACTCACGTTCGCCAGTGCTCTACATCCGGCTGGCAGTGTTGATGGTATATCCAAAGAGGCAGAAAACAAACCACTCACGTTCGCCAGTGCTCTACATCCGGCTGGCAGTGTTGATGGTATCTCCAAAGAGGCGGAAAATAAACCACTCACGTTCGCCAGTGCTCTCCATCCGGCTGGCGGTATTGATGGTATCTCCAAAGAGGCAGAAAACAAACCACTCACGTTCGCCAGTGCTCTCCATCCGGCTGGCGGTGTCGATGGTATCTCCAAAGAGGCAGAAAACAAACCACTCAAGTTCGCCGGTGCTCTTCATCCGGCTGGTAGTGTTGATGGTATCTCCAGAGAGGCAGAAAACAAACGACTCACGTTCGCCAGTGCTCTCCGTCCGGCTGGCATTGTTGATGGTATCTCCAAAGAGGCAGAAAACAAACCACTCACGTTCGACAGTGCTCTCCATCCGGCTGGCGGTATTGATGGTATCTCCAAAGAGGCAGAAAACAAACGACTCACGTTCGCCAGTGCTCTCCATCCGGCTGGCATTGTTGATGGTATCTCCAAAGAGGCAGAAAACAAACCAGTCACGTTCGCCGGTGCTTTTCATCCGGCTGGCAGTGTTGATGGTATCTCCAAAGAGGCAGAAAACAAACCACTCACGTTCGCCAGTGCTCTACATCCGGCTGGCAGTGTTGATGGTGTATCCAAAGAGGCAGAAAACAAACCACTCACGTTCGCCAGTGCTCTACATCCGGCTGGCAGTGTTGATGGTATATCCAAAGAGGCAGAAAACAAACCACTCACGTTCGCCAGTGCTCTCCATCCGGCTGGCGGTATTGATGGTATCTCCAAAGAGGCAGAAAACAAACCACTCACGTTCGCCAGTGCTCTCCATCCGGCTGGCAGTGTTGATGGTATCTCCAAAGAGGCAGAAAACAAACCACTCACGTTCGCCAGTGCTCTCCATCCGGCTGGCAGTGTTGATGGTATCTCCAAAGAGGCAGAAAACAAACCACTCACGTTTGCCAGTGCTCCCCATCCGGCTGGCAGTGTTGATGGTATCTCCAAAGAGGCAGAAAACAAACCACTCACGTTCGCCAGTGCTCTCCATCCGGCTGGCAGTGTTGATGGTATCTCCAAAGAGGCAGAAAACAAACCACTCACGTTTGCCAGTGCTCCCCATCCGGCTGGCAGTGTTGATGGTATCTCCAAAGAGGCAGAAAACAAACCACTCACGTTCGCCAGTGCTCTCCATCCGGCTGGCAGTGTTGATGGTATCTCCAAAGAGGCAGTACCGCGGCATCTTTGTGCCAACTATTCCAGCCACGCAGGGTCCCGTGTGGATACCACTCCTCATGCACAAAGCCTAGCATTAGAAGGAAACACTGGTTATTCGTCTGTACTAATCTATACTAATATTATAAATGCAAAGTTTGGATGGATGAATGCATAGATGGACTAGCTAATGCCCGCGACTTCGTCTGCGTGGATCGAGGTTTTTTGGTTCCACGGGAACTCCTTAATTTTCCGGGATAAAAAGTAGCCTATATGCTATTCCAGACTATTTGACTCGTTTCTTGTCATTCAATTTGTGTTTTGACGATGGTAATTCAGTCTCCTGCAGGCAGACTCAGCGATTATTGAATAGTTTAGCGTTTAGATCGCAATTTGGCTTAGAGCTTTACGATAGCAATCGTGGCCGGATCAAATGAATATTGTCATTAAGTGTAGCCAACTTTTACCTAATTACATTAAATCTCTCGTGAAACCTCTACACGTTTAACCATTTACTCGTGCAAGTTTGAAATGAGAGGAAAAATATATTAGTGTTTTAATAATACCTACTTCTGGATTGTCGTTTACAAAGAACACAATAAATTCAGCTAATCACAGCAATAGGGACGATGAAAACTCAATGAAATAAGAAACTCTTTGTCAAACTTAAAAACGCGCTTACTCACAAATCAAAATGTAATGAAAAACGTTGTGTGATACACGGGCGTTAAGGTTTCTACATACTCGTGACGATAATTCAGCCCTCGCCTGACGACTCGTATGTAAAAACCTACCTTATACCACGAACTTACCAGTTTTTGTAAAAATAGGGATGATGACAACTCAATCAACTCAAAGCAACTCTTTATCAAACCTAAAAACTCGAACTGTTTAAGGAGTTCATACATGTTTTTTGACGTACAGGCATCTATGAACTCCTTAAACAGCAGGGCGACCGCGTATCTTCTGCATTAATCGTTGTTACAGTATCAATTGCTGTGATTGGCTGAATTTATGGTTTTCTTGCTGCGTCATTGGATTTTGTCCAATAGTGGAAGAGTGTTATCCAATCAGAGGTGATTGCGATCGTTACACTGTAGCTGTCAGAGATACGCGGTCGCCCAGCAGGTTGCATTATTCGTTTGACAAACGATTACGATTTGCTTAGACAATCGGGCCTCTGACCCTCCCTTAAACTATGATGCTCGGAAGCGGCATTGCCATGCAAATAAGAGGTGTGATTATGTAAGAATTGCCAATCCAATCGTCAAAGTTAGTTAGTAAGTAAAGTAAACCATAACCGCATTGAAATAGAGCTCAATTTCGTGTATCCATTCTCATACGTTTATGGTATCGTCCATACCTATACGTATAAGAATGGATACACGAAATTCTCATACGTTTATGGTATCGTCCATACCTAAACGTATAAGCATGGATACACGAAATTGAGCTCTAACTTAATAATGATATGGTTTATTTTACTTTGACACCGAACTTAGACGATTTGATCGACAATTCTTACATAATTGGGGGGAAGATCTAAGCGTAGACACTGAGACGAATATTACCTAAGTACCTGATCGGGGCGATGCGGCAAACGGCACATCGACGTCGCCTCTAACAGCTCCAAAGCCATGCTTGCTATCTCCGTGGCGTGCCTGTTGCCTGAAAAGGAAGGGTAGTGTTTTAGAGAAAAGGCTCATTGACACCGTAAGGTTTAAGAATACATGTTTTCAGTTCATATATGTTGTAAATTCGGTAAAAATCTGGCGAAAAACTTACTAAAAGGCTAAAGGCGCTTACTAATTACCTGTATTATTACCTGTATTAATAAACCGACATTAGTACCCTTATTGTACAGTTTTTGTACAGTTGTATTGTATTTTGTTGTATTGTATTGTTATTGTACAATTGTTGTATTGTACAGTTATTGTAGTATAGTATAGTTTTAGTTCGATTGGTCGTATGAGTATTCGATGACATAAGCATTGATTTAGAGATCAATTTCGTGTATGCATTCATAGCCTACAGTATGCACTACAAATGATACGTTTCCAAATTAAATCGGTTGTACAGTATAATGAACATGTGATTTAAAAACTTTACTCTTAAGATTTATTTTACTGTAACGCTAATGTCATCGAATGCTTATAATATGGTCAATCAAATTAAAACTAAGAATAAGGGTGTAGCTAGTAGTATCGGTCATTAAATGCTTGGTCTTATGCATACTTGAGAACCAGTTGTAAGCTGATGTCGGCTTATTAACTGGGGTCTAATCCTAGTTGTCGTTCTAATAGTTGTTTGAATGCATCTAATCCCTTCTCCCCTTTTATCCTACTTTTTTTCTCTTGAAAAAATTATGATTTTCGACTTATCCGACATTTTACAGTTCTATTTCTTAGAATTTTGTTTCTGCTTGCAATATATTTTTCTTCCACAGCCTAGTGACCCATATTATTAGATGGATACACACTTACCGTTTCTAACAGGAAGGCCGGACGCAACCATGTAGGAATCGCCGATGGTCTCTATCTTGTACACGTCGTAGCATTCGATCCGCTCATCGAACACCTTGTACACGGAGTTCAGGAAGCTTATCACCTGAACAAGATTAAATATAAAGAATATAAAGATTATCATTACTACATATTATCATTACGCATTATCAAATGCGAAAGTTTGGATGTATGGATGGTTGGATGGATGATAAAATGATAAATGATTTATTTATTTCATGTAAGACAACTTGTGTCACTTATGAAACGTTAAGGCTCTACCACCGGTTCGGAAAACTCATTCTACTGAAAAGAGCCGGCAAGAAACTCAGCAGTTGTTTATTTCATAGAAAAGAAAAGGTTACAATATGTAGACAACACAACACATACGTTACAAGTATTACACTGACTTGTGGGTCACTGGATGCGAGGCCGGTTGCTTCCATGCAACTTTGTCATTAATAAAATCATCGATAGTATAATAACCTCGCTTAACAAATGCTGTTTAACACAGTCTTTAAATCTATGTAATGGCAAATAATAAAATCATTGGGAACCATATTATAAAAGCATACACTCGACCCCACGAAGGATTTCTGAACTTTGCGCACACGATACGACGCTGTTACTAGCTTATGGCGGATGTTTGTTACTCCACCACGCTGGAACGGCTGAACGGATCTGGATCAAATTTGGCACAGATATAAATATAGTCTGGAATAACACAAAGGCTACTTTTTATCCCGGAAAAAAGAGTTTCCGCGGGAACCAAAAACCTCAATCCACGCGGACGTAGAATATTTATAAAAAGCCCCCCACATAATAATAATGTTCTCCCGACCTAATTTCGGCCACCGTGGCGGCCAATCTCTGTAAAGATGTAAAGATTAGCCATCAGAGATATTATAGTTCACAAGTGTGTGCGCAAAAACAGGTGCACTCTCTGTTCCTTTTACTCTCATAGCCCCGATGGGACGGAAATTCCGACACAAGCGGAGAAAGATCTGGTGCAGAACCAACGGCTTAAGATGCTCCCCGAGGCAAGGGGGTGTTACACCGCCAACTTCCTAACTCTGAGCTAGTACTGAGAATTTATTGTCAGAAAATCCATTACTTGTTATGGCCTGACCTGGGACTCGAACCCGGGACCACTTCACCAACGAGGTAGTCAATATAAGCACTTACTGACTCATGAAAGCGAAGCCTAAACGCTAGTAAACCTATAGTACGCGTGCGAGTTGAATGAAGAGTTTTATTATGTGTCACCCATAACATTAATCGGATACCGGATAATCTTCAATGCTGTATATGCCTATATTAAGTAACTAGACATTTTTGTACTATTTTAAGATTATTAATTGTTTGTGCAATATTTGTTGGTATATCAATAAAAAGAAAAACATGCAACCCGCGCCCGAACTGTGGAAAGTTGAGATTTTGCACAAAGGTTCCTTTTATAATGTAGACATAAGAATAAGGAAGGAATTTCGAAATTCCCAAGGGATAGGCTAAGTTTCAATTCGATTGATCGTTTAAGAATTTAATAAAATAAGGGTCAAACTAAAATGTTTACCTTAAATCTATTGATTTAGAGCTCAATTTCGTGTACGCATACCCAAATTAAAATCGGTTGAACTGAATTTGTGACTTTAAATTTCATTTTACTTTGGACGCTAATATCATGGAATGCTTATACGCTCGAATAATGCCCCTTTAAAGTTGAGCGGGCGTGCTTTAGAAGACGAATAAGCCTTGGATGAAATAATCACGGGATAGGAAACGTAAGAAAAATGTATGAAATCACATTCTGCGGATTTTTGACGAGACGTTTTGGGTGAGGGGAGAGTGACTTGACATTTTTCTGTCAATTCTTGATACTAGTGCATGAAAAAGTCGACCACTATGAAAACACAATACATTGGCAAAGTGCATTGTGCTGGTTTGGCACTAAGAAATGCCATTAACCAAAAGAAGAAGAACACAACACAATATCGTAATTAATGGCGAAAATGCCCAGTTCGTGGCTAGAGGGGTAAGGCCACACCATGGTAAGGCGAATATGGCTGATATCACCTGTCCCATGGTTACGATACTTATCCCAGCTGTAGGTCCCTAATCAGTTTCCTAGATCACTTCTTATTTAGCTTAAATACCTAGTGAAATGTTTCGTGACCATAAATGGACAACGTTGCTTGGCAGAGCGTTTGTGGTTATTTGATTACGAAACATCCACGTACGAGAAGGTACAATATAATATGTAGGTACATACCTATTGTGGTCAAGAAAATATGTTGTACGATAATTATGTTAACAATATAATTTGAATTCGAGTTATTCATTAATTACTCATTAATAATTGAATAATGCGGAAACTCTAAGTTTCAGTTCGTACCCATAGGTTGGTACATTTGATATTTTTCCTTCCGTGGGAACTCTTTTGGTATTCCGAGATAAAAAGTACTGTACCTACTGGCCTATATTATGTCACTATCCAGGTCATTACCTACATCCGAACAAATAGTACGTCTAAGTTGCAGCATGATTGTAGGACAAACCACGAAACCGAAAGCATTGTTTATTTGTACTTAATAAGAATTGGATGTCAAAAATAAATTATTTGTTATTGATTATTCAATATAGGAATTAAAATTCACATCTTCTTTTAGTTTTAAGTTTGATAATCATTTTACACTATCGATTCTAAAGAAAAAAATAATGTGTTTTGAAATTTGATGACGTCACGACTTTGTATACAAACTTACGAACTTCCATACTAGAAGTATAGAATAGGTAACAGTCATTGAGGTATAATGTACTAAAGTACATATTACTTCAATGGTAATAGTACATTTGTAGGTACTAAAAGCGTATTTTTAAGTTTGAATACAAGTCATAATTAAAAAAATTAAAAACACGACTGTCCTACCAAAAAACGAACTAAAAAGTTAAAAAACTAAATTAATCTAGTTAAATTAAAATCTTATTCACATTTTTATTAAATGATATTTTTTTGTGAATCACTGATTCACATTCTAACGATACCTCATTTTTCAAAATCGGTTAAGGCATATAGAAGTTATGGTGGAATATACAAACTCACATACATACATACATGAACCCTGAAAACAATCTTACTCCTTTTTTCAGCCAGTCGTATAAAATGTTGCTGTTTTCATTGAGTTGTCATCAACTCTATTTTTTTAGAAGTGATGACAACAACAACAAGAACAACAACAAGATGACACAATTTAACCGATCGGAGTTCGACTGTTGAGAATTCTTTAGGAGATGTGTCATGTTTGATTACTTGCTTTTCCTGCATGTTTATTTTATTTTTTATTCATAAGGTTCGTTAGCGATTTTTACATAAGATCATAAATTACATAAATTTATAGATACATGCCAATATAGGTAAAAACTTAAGAAACACTACATGCACTAATACATTTTGCATTTCACATATTATATTTGTCTATTTTAGCGGATTATCTGTACTAATAATAATTATTAAATACTTTGTATGGATGGATGAATGTTTGTTACTCAATCACGCCAGAAAAGCTGAAAGGATCTAGATGAAATTTGGCACAGAGATAGGTTATAGTTTGGAATAATACACAGGTTACTTTTTATCCTAGAAAATAAAAAAGTTCCCGCGGGAACCAAAAAACCTCAATCCACGCGGATGTATAGTCACGGGCATCAACTGCTTGTTCCTTAGAAATCTGAACTTGGTTCAGATTCGATGAAGCTACATAATATCATATCCTCTTTCTCCGTTATTCCCCGATAGAAGGAAAATAAAAGAAAGAAAGAAAAGAAGAAGAACAAGAAGAAAGAGAAGGTTACTTCTCTTTCTTTTTGAAGTTGTTTTAAAAGTTAAAACTAAAATGACAGCATTTAAAACATTGCTAATCCTTTCATAAATACTCCCTGCGGAAAGGAACAGCATTCGATTATTATTATTTTAAATAGATAAAGCTGTCATTTTGATTTGGTTTGGAGATTTCGTTAAACAGAATTGGCCACTGTACCAAAGCTCATTAAAATTAGAAAATTAAGTCATAAATGTAAATAAGTAGGTACTAAGATGGTGAAATTGTAATGTTAACTAATAACACAATAAAAATTGTATAATGCATGCTTCTGTGTAACTACTAAACTATGTTTAAACTCTGTTTTGTGAACAGTTTGTTCTTTTAAGAGAAATACCGAAAGAAGAGACCGAATTTATACCGAAAAATCACCATCACGGTGCATCACCAAACTATTGTCATGTCGCAAAGTTTCACAATGCTGGTACGTAATTGTTACGTAGGCATGTAGGTACCCATCTTAGACTGCATCATCACTTACCATCAGGAGAGATCGCAGTCAAGGGCTAACTTGTAGTGGATAAAAAAGACCGAATTTATACCGAAAAATTACCACCACGGTGCATCACCAAACTATTGTCATTTCGCAAAGTTTCACAATGCTGGTAAGTAATTGTTACGTAGACATGTAGGTACCCATCTTAGACTGCATCATCACTTACCATCAGGTGAGATCGCAGTCAAGGGCTAACTTGTACTGGATAAAAAAGAAAACCGAAAGAAGAGACCGAATTCATACCGAAAAATCACCATCACAGTGCATCACCAAACTATTGTCATTTCACACAGTTTCACAATGCTGGTAAGTAATTGTTACGTAGGCATGTAGGTACCCATCTTAGACTGCATCATCACTTACCATCAGGTGAGATCGCAGTCAAGGGCTAACTTGTAGTGGATAAAAAAGAAAACCGAACAAAGAGACCGAATTTATACCGAAAAATCACCATCACAGTGCATCACCAAACTATTGTCATTTCACAAAGTTTCACAATGCTGGTAAGTAATTGTTACGTAGGCATGTAGGTACCCATCTTAGACTGCATCATCACTTACCATCAGGTGAGATCGCAGTCAAGGGCTAACTTGTAGTGGATAAAAAAGAAAACCGAACAAAGAGACCGAATTTATACCGAAAAATCACCATCACGGTGCATCACCAAACCATTGTCATTTCACAAAGTTTCACAAAGCTGGTAAGTAATTGTTACGTAGGCATGTAGGTACATAGGTAGGAAAGTCATCGGTTTTACCTGGTAAGGCGTGGAGACGGCCGCGATGGCAGTAAACCCCACTATGTCACTGAAGTACACGGTCACTGACGCGAAGAACTCGGCTGGTACCTGCAACTCGTTTACAATAGTTATTTTCATCATACCTATTCGAAAAACGAATATTGGCTTCAGAGGATAGCGGGAGCAAAATGTAATTTTTAGGCCCATGGGACTTTTCATTTCTCCTGTCTGATTGGTCCGCGTTCGTGCTTTAGTATACTGCGTTCGTCGCAGAAACCTGTCGATCGCTCGTTCCGTTCGAAATCCAAAAATGTTTGAGTGGCTGTTGTCTTCGATAAGTCACGTGATCAATTTGTTGATCGGATATACGTCTTTACATTTTTTGAATTTCGAACGGAGTTATGGCTGCTAGTACAAAGAGGGAAAAAATACTAGTTAACCAAAGAGGTCGAACGCATAATGTATGAAGTTACCTATAACTCGCTGAAAATTTTCTTTGGCCCCATATAACACAAATAACTATTGTGTTATACGGGGCCAAAGAAAATTTTTGTTCCCCGAGGGCGCTATTTTGAATTCCGAGCGAAGTGAAGGATTCTAAAGTAGAATCCTGAGCGTAGCGAGGAATTCAATATACGCCTCCCGAGAACAAAAAATTTGGCCCCGAGTGACACACACTATTTTTCATCATTATGTATGCGAAAAAGCTAGGAGTATCAACGTACTATGTATGGACATTAAACACCAATACGTTTAAGCACCAATCAGAAGCACGAACGCGGACCAATCAGAACAGAGAAATGAAAAGTCACATGGGCCTAAAAATTACATTTTGCTCCCGCTATCCTCTGAAGCCAATATTCGCTTTTCGAATAGGTATGATGAAAACACTATTTTATCTACATACTAGCTGATGCCCGTGACTCCGTCCGCGTAGATTGAGGTTTGTTTGTTTTTGTTTTTATCTCACCTGATAGTAAGTGATGAAGGTAACAAAGTTGCGGGCTAACTTGTTAGGGGCATGGCAGTTATAATTAAGCCATACCCCTAATCGATTTCTGCACGGCATCGTACCGGAACGCACAGATACCGTAAAGAAGTCTGAACTAACGCACGAACATTTCATTACATTTTTAATTAACCGACTTCTTTGGGACGGAAGACTTAAAAAGCTCAAAGTTTGAAGCAATCAAATAACACACCTTTTAATAGTACAATGTTCACTGAGGGAAGAAAGTGATCGATTACTAACGAGGGTGTAATATGAAGCCCAAAGGAATTTTGCCGATGCGATTCTTAAGAGTGGTAGAACTCAATACTCAATTTATTTATGACATGTAGGACATACAGGTGTTTCTTGTGTTACGTCATGTTTTGACGTACCACTGGTTCGGAAAGCTTCTACTGAGAAGAGCCGGCAAGAAACTCAGCAGTTACTCTTTTTATAAAGCAAAAAATTACATTAAGTAGGTATATGTATATAATTACTGTACTTGCGTGACTGAGTATGTTTTTTTTAAATCTACTCCAAGTTAGCCCTCGACTGCAATCTCACATGATGGAAAGTGGTGATGCAGTCTAAAATGGCGGTGAGCTGAGCAGTTAGGGGCATGTCAGTTATATTAAACCCATACCACTAATCGGTTTCTGCACGATATCGTAACGGAACGCTAAATCGCTTGGTGGCACGTCTTTGCCGGTAGGGTGGTAACTAGCCACGGCCGAAGACGAAGCAGAAATTATAACCCCTTGAAAAACGAAGGGTTGTGGCTGATCTAACAGCATTGTAAAAAATTGTCCACTGCACTTTAGACTCTCCCGACTTGTTGAACCAAATTTACATAGATGTTCCTTTATACCAAGCTTTTCCAAAAGTAATCTTAGCAAATACTCCCCAATTAGTCGATTTATTAATTATTATAACAATTTGACCCACCTTGATATTTTTCACGAAGAAACTTTATTCAATGTAATAAATTAACTGTAACGGTAAATTTATGGATGAAATGTTTTTATTTTTTTATTTAATTCAATCAATCTTTATATTATCTGTATTGTTAGATCTAATTTAATTGTAATTACTTCATTTAATTTTACTGTTCCTAATTTATTAATTTAATTTAAACTAACTGTATAATATTATTATTAATTCCTTAACTTTGTTTTAATAATGTGAATCTATTAGCTATAGGTATTCTTTGTTTTTGTAATTAAATATTTAAAAAAAATGTATATTCACCAGATAATATTTAATGCTGTATATGCCTATAATTAAGTATTGCATTAGAACTTGACATTATTGTATTATTTTAAGATTATTAATTGGTTGTGCAACATTTGTTGGTATGCCAATAAATAAAAAAAAAAAAAAAATATATAAATTCCCAAATTCCGGTTACCGGAGAGCGGTTACTTATATATATGTCACCGTAACATTGTAAAAACCGTTAGATTATAATATAACTCGCGAAATTGTGAACCGTTCAATGTTCTGAGTGGCAACTTTTGAAACATTCATTGTATTTACGTTTTCTTGTCTGTTTCATGTAGGTTAGGATAGGGTTCGACATAAACAACCAGGTAGTTAGGTTTTATCAGGTTAATAAACCTAACAGATTACAATCTACCGGAAAATAATGCGTTAAATTCTAATCTTTCGACACTGCGATTTCGCGAGTTATATTATAATCTAACGGTTTTTACAATCTTACGGTGATGTATACATTGTTAAAATAATTGTAAATGAAATATTTATTTTAAAGGAGCAACCACCGAGTTTCTTGCTGGTTCTTCTCGGTAGGAATGATATTCCGAACCAGTGGTAGATTCACTTGACGATTCAAAAGTACTTGTAAAAGTTTATTTGAATTTTGAATTTTGAATTGACCCGGGAACCGGGACCGGGACCTCTGTACGTTGAGACAACAGCGCCCAACACTGCGCTAGGGAGGGCGTATGCTGTTAAGTTTACCTGTTGAGTCTGCTTCAGCTGCTTAGCGACGCTTGCAGGCAGCATCTGGTAGAGAAGGGAGTCACTTAGCTCCTTCTCGTACTCCAATTCTCTCGCTTTCTCAGACAAGTTACGCGCGTATACCTGAAGTAAGAGATTTTGTCACTTTAAATTTCTTTTCTTCTTCTAATCAAGGTATTCCTGACACTGATTTACATGAATTCCAGGGATCCATACTAATATTATAAATGCGAAAGTGTCTCTGTTTGTCTGCTACGCTTTCACGGCCCAACTACTCAACCGATTTTGATGAAATTTGGTACAGAGATATGTTACGTCCAGGAGAAGGAACTCTTTAATTTTCCGGGATAACAAGTAGCCTTTGTGCTATTCCAGACTATAATCTATCTCTGTGCCAAATTTCATCCAGATCCGTTTAGACGTTCTTTCGTGATTGAGTGACAAACATCTATTCATCCATACACCCATCCAAACTTTCGCATTTATAATATTTTTATGTTTGATAAAGAGTTGCTGATTTGATTGAGTTGTCATCATCCATATTAATGTTATAAAACTATGCATTTAATAAGTATTATAAATAAATAATTTACGTATTGAGTAACACTCGTTGCATCAATGGACGCCAGCAGGGCGACCGCATATCTTCTGCATCAATCATTGTTACAGTATCAATTGCTGTGATTGGCTGAATTTATAGTACTCTTGCTGCGTCAATGGATTTTGTCCAATAGTGGAAGAGTGTTATCCAATCAGAGGTGATTGCGATCGTTACACTGCAGCTGTCAGTTTTACCCGGTAGCCCTGCAGCTCGACCGCGTATCTTCTGCATCAATCATTGTTACAGTATCAATTGCTGTGATTGGCTGAATTTATAGTATTCTTGCTGCGTCAATGGATTTTGTCCAATAGTGGAAGAGTGTTATCCAATCAGAGGTGATTGCGATCGTTACACTGTAGCTGTCAGTTTTAGCCGGTAGCCCTGCAGGGTGACCGCGTATCTTCTGCATCAATTATTGTTACAGTATCAATTGTTGTGATTGGCTGAATTTATAGTATTCTTGCTGCGTCAATGGATTTTGTCCAATAGTGAAAGAGTGTTATCCAATCAGAGGTGATTACGATCGTTACACTGTAGCTGTCAGTTTTAGCCGGTAGCCCTGCAGGGTGACCGCGTATCTTCTGCATCAATTATTGTTACAGTATCAATTGTTGTGATTGGCTGAATTTATAGTATTCTTGCTGCGTCAATGGATTTTGTCCAATAGTGGAAGAGTTTCCAATCAGAGGTGATTGCGATCGTTACACTGTAGCTGTCAGTTTTAGCCGGTAGCCCTGCAGGTCGACCGCGTATCTTCTGCATCAATCATTGTTACAGTATCAATTGCTGTGATTGGCTGAATTTATAGTATTCTTGCTGCGTCAATGGATTTTGTCCAATAGTGGAAGAGTGTTATCCAATCAGAGGTGATTGCGATCGTTACACTGTAGCTATCAGTCATAGCCGCCAACCCTAGCAGGCCGTCGGATGAATGAAGTCTCGTTTCATCAATGGAAGTAACGCGTCAGATTATATTACGTGGACCGCCACGCGTCATCGTTACGTCGCTATATCAGGAAAACTTGACCTTTGCTGACCGTAGGAACGTTGATCTGTGATTCACTACCCAGCAATGCTCCCTATTTACATTCTTATCTTTTAACGTATGTACGCTATTTCTGCCAACAATTTGAGAGGATTTTTAATGCATTTATTTCATACAAAATTCCATACTAGAAGCGCGTTTTTATCTTTGACTAGTCCCGCGACGTCGTCCGCGTGGATTGTGTATTTATGGATGGCTGTTTGTCACTCAATCACGCCAGGACGGCTGAACGGATCTGGATGAAATTTGGCACAGAGATAGATTACAGTCTGAAATAACACATATGCTATTTTTATCCCGGAAAATTAAAGAGTTCCCGCGGAAAATTAAAGAGAGCCGAAAAACCTCATCCACGCGGACGAATTCACGGGCATCAGCTAGTCAATAATAATTATAAAAGGTTCATGCGCAGGTTGAATCACGGCGGATCAGGAAAAATTGGATATATTATCACACCATTAGGGTTTTTACAAAGTTTTTTCTAATTAGGTATTGTGTCATGCATACGAATGCAAGGAAAATGGTGAACGCATCCAAATTCCATATCCATATATGCTTAACCAAATCGGCCCTGAAAAGGGCAGATAGATAAACAGACGACCTCCGTGGCGCAGTGTGTAGCGCTGTTGTCATAACGTGCGGAGGTCCCGGGTTCGAGCCCCGGCAGGGTCAATTTGGGAATTTATAATTTCTGAATTTTCCCCGGTCTGCCCTGGTGGGAGGCTGTGGCCGTGGCTAGTTACCACCCTACCGGCAAAGACGTGCCGCCAAGCGAATACGCGTTCCGGTACGATGCCGTGTAGAAACCGAATAGGGGTATGGGCTTAATATAACTGCCATGCCCCTTACAGGTTAGCCCGCTACCATCTTAGTCTGCATCATCAGTTACCATCAGGTGAGATCGCAGTCAAGGGCTAACTTATTTATATATATAAAAATCTCGCTAAAACTCGAGAACTGCTGGGCCGATTTAGCTGATTTTGGTTTTGAAATGTTTGTCGTAATCCAGGGAAGGTTTAAACGGTGAGAAAATATGTAAAAATTGCGAGGAAGATCGGGCAGGACAACGTCTGCTGGGCCCACTAGTAGTGGATAAAAAAAACACATGTTCGCATTTAACGATATGGACGTGGTTGCTATATGTTTAAGACAAAGATTTGCCATGATTATTTTTCTTGGACGATTAAATACGGGACGCGTGATATCGGCCATATTCGCCTTAGCCCTTAAGCCACGAACTGTAGCAGTTTCGCCATCAAAATATATATGTCACCGTAAGATTGTAAAAACCGTTAGATTATAATCTAACTCGCGAAATTCTAAACTGTCGAAAGATTAGAATTTAACGCATTATTTTCCGGTAGATTGTAATCTGATAGGTATTTAAACCCGATAAACCCGGCACTTAGGTACTTGGTTGTTTGTGTCGAACCCTAACCTAACCTACAAGCAAGAGACAAGAAAACGTAAATGAAATGAATATGTATTTCAAAAATTGACACTCAGAACATTGAACAGTTTACAATCTTTCGACAGTTTAGAATTTCGCGAGTTAGATTATAATCTAACGGTTTTTACAATCTTACGGTGACATATACATATATAAATCAATTGCTGTTCGTTTGTCTCGCTTAAACTCGAGAACGGCTTGACCGATTTTGATGAAATTTTTTGTGCATGATTGAGTGGGTCCAGGGATGGTTTATATTCATAATTGGACCCGGTAGGGGGCGCATCAATCGGGTTCTAGGTTAGGCAGGACAACGTCTGCCGGGCCCACTAGTAGGTACTAAAATTCTACATCGCCATTAACCATGATATTATGTTGTCCACCACCACTGCAGCCTATTAACGTCCCACTGCTGGGCACAAGCCTCCACTCTCATGGGAGGGAGGGAATCAGAGCTTAGACCCACCACGCTGCTCAATACAGGTTGGCAGGCATTAACAACTATTATCATGTTAGTGATAATAATCGGGACCGACATCTTAACGTGCTCTCCGAGGCACGGGGGTGAAACACCGCCAACTTCCTAACTCTGGGCTGGCACTGAGAATTTCTTAATTGAAAAACCCAATACCTGACAATTTTTATGCGCGACCGGGAATCGAACCCAAGGACCTCGTGACCTGCAATCGACTATGCTAACCGCTAGACCAACGAGGCAGTTATTGTGTTGTCATAGGGTTCGAATTTTTCATACACTAGTATCAATAATTCAATCGAATAAATCATAATTAAAAATTTTTAAAAACACGACTGCCCTGCCAAAAAACGAACTAAAAAGTTAAAAATCTAAATTAATCTAGTTAAATAAGAATCTTACTCACATTTTTATTAAATGATATTTTTTTGTGAATCACTGGATATTGAACTGTAGTGTTATATATTTTTGGAATCTACTCATCATTTTCTAGATGATGATTATATGTATAGTTAATCTTATTTTCGAAATATTTTTTTTCAACTTCAGTCTTTAATGCGGGACCATGGTCACCCCATAAATTTTTTTCAAAATTTTACTAGCCTATGTCACCCGGAATAAGCTAGGGATTCTAACGATACCTCATTTATCAAAATCGGTTCAGGCGTATAGAAGTTATGGTGGAATATACAAACTCACATACATACATACATACATACATACATACATACATACATATATACATACATACATACATACATACATGAACCCTGAAAACAATATACTCCTTTTTTCAGGCAGTCGTATGAAAATGACAAGGTAAGGAAGGTAAGGAAACCCCTCGCCCCGCAAAAGTTAGTCGAACTTGGTTTCATACATTTTTCTTACGTCTCCTATCCCGCGTTTATTTCATCCAAGGTTTACTTATAACCGGTACCATCATGTGGTATTTCCAAAGATCGCAAGTTTCCCTAAGATAGGATTACGTGTCGGTTTCGTAACTTTATTTTAAAATAAAGTAAAAGGTATGCGGTTTATGCGATCTTACATATATATCTGATTTAGTCATAACATTGTATATATTTAGCTACAAAATCAGATGATCATGCTAATATTATAAATGCGAAAGTGTGTTTGTTTGTTGCTTTATTGGTTTGTTGGTTTGTCCTTCAATCACGCCATAACACAACAACGAATCGACGTGATTTTTGCCATGGGTATAGATGAGGATCTGGAGAGAGACATAGTCTACTTTTTATTCCGGAAAATTAAGGAGTTCTCGCGGGAATCAAAAAACTTTAACCACGCGGACGAAATCGCGGGCATCAGCTAGTTTATAATAAGAACACTGTCTTGCAAGTTTCGGTACTGTGAAAAAATTAAGCTAGATAACAGATTGCTTCAGCTCCTTCTACGACGTGTGTCTTAATGTTAAAGGTTGCAATCCTTTTGTGTATATAATACAGAGCAAGATTAATAAAGAAACTATACCCCTCATTATAGCTAGCAAGAAGGTAAGTAAGAATTTTTTAGGATTTTGCGAAGAAATAACTAGAAAAGTTAACTTGCTAAACAATACTCGAATAGATTAATACTGTAATAGGTCATAAGCACCTAAAAGAGTATTAGGTTAAGAAGAATAAAATTATTAAATAAGAAATCTATGTATAAATATAAGAATTCGTAAATGTATGAAATCATGTATACTTATATTATGTAAGATAATGTTATAACATACATAAAAATATATAGCATCAATAATTAATGAAAGTTGTACATTAGCTGCTCATTCTCGTCCAACAGAGCAAGGCAAAAAAAAAGCAAGCCATATCAGCTATACAAGGTCTCCGATCATCATGTCGGAAAAAAAATCCTTTTGTGTAAATTCGTCGTCGTCTCAACCTATAAACGTCCACTGCTGGGATCGCCACAGAGCACGGTTTTGTGCCTTGTTTCCAACGGCTCCCAGCTACAGGCTTGAGATCGTGGGTCCACTTAGTGGGAGTTCGTCTAACGCTACGTTTCCCGGTGCGAGTCCGCCATTCTAGCACCTTGGTACCCCAACGCATATGGCCACTTAAGCTTGGCGACTCTTTGAGCTATATCGGTTACTCTGGTTCTCCTATCGATCTCCTCATTTCAGATTTGATCACGTAGGGAAACTCCAGTCTCCACAGCATAGCTCTCTCCATCGCCCGCTGAGTGCCTCTGAGCCTTCTTATCAAGGGCATATAGGGATGATGACAATTCAATGAAATCAGCAACTCTTTAACAAACTTAAAAACGCACTTCTGGTATGGAAGTTGTACGAAATTCACATTGGTGACGTCATCAATTTTCAACGCACTTTTTTTCTTTAATCTTTATTTTAAAATGGTTATCAAACTCAAAACTAACCGAGGATGTGAATTTTAGGTCTTTTGGAAGATCCTCCATTTAATAATTAGTTAGAAATAACTTCTTTTTGATATAGGCATCATCCCTATTACCACAGCTTAAATAGAGCAGTGGCTGACCAAAAGGTTATATTATATTCATGATAAACAAATTTTACATAAAACAATAAAACTTACTTAATTTGTTTGTGTTATTACTAAGTTTTAATTTATTTCATTCAGATTAGGTTCATAAAAATACTTACCATATAATGTATATTTTATTTATAATATTTTACTATATTTCTTTTTTTTTAATCATTTTCATTTGCATATCTTTGATCCATTATAGAGTATGCATTAATTAATTCAGGTGATAAGCTATCTCGATTCCAAATTTCAGCCAAATCGGTTCAATCATTGCGGCTTGAAGGAGTAGCAAACATCCAAACTTACAATCATCCATACTTTTAAAATTAAGTAGGATACCTACTGATGGATGAGTATTAACTGAACATGTAGCCTTCGCCTGAAGAATAGGCATGATGACAGTAACCAAGAATCAATGAAATTATGAATTTATCTAATGAAATAGGATTCATGGATTATAAAAAACGTATTTATTTATCTACTTCGAATGAGATTGCTAATTATTTTAATAAAATCAAACTATAAAATACAGCAAACCGCCATATTGGATTAAACACCAAGAAGCGAATGACGTCACAATTGTTTGTTTTCGGGCTTTGACAATCGCACTATTGCTTACTGCACACTGCACAGAGTACATTGGTAAAAACAATAGTGACGTCACAACCGACGCCATGACACGGGCGGGCGTTTTGGCGCGAATTTTAAAATTAAAATTTCAAATGTCAATGGACTTGACCGGTGGAACTATGGCAGCTTGCCTAGGTGTCAAAAATCAATGTTCAGCAATGATTTCTTTATTATTGTAATTGTAATATTTCACTGTTTTCAGATAAAAAAGTTTCAGGAGTCTGAAGGCTCGGAAAACTGTGAAAATGAACAAAAAAAGTTTCACCAAAAGATTGCTTTCCCACACTAGATGGCGCTATTTATTGTGTTGAGCGAGTCCAAAAAAATATTTTCAAGTATTATTTCTTTATTATTGTAATTGTTATATTTTATAGTTTTCAGATTAAAAAGTTTCAGGAGTCCGAAGGCTCTGAAACTGAGAAAATAAATTAAAAAAGTTTCACCAAAAACTGCTTTCCCACACTAGATGGCGCTATGTATTGTGGTGAGTCTAGAAAATATTTTTTGTTAACAAGTTCAACTATTCGACCACAGATGGCATATGCAATGTGAAAGGGCGTTCCAGTTTAACTATTCGACCATAGATGGCGGCATATGCAATGTGAAAGGGCGTTCCTTTAAACGCAGTATTTCAAAATGCTTTGTTCGATCAATTAGTTTGAGACTTGTCAAAAAATAAAAATAATTATAAACAAAACATACATTTCCTTTTCATTACTATTTAATTGATCAAAAATAAATCATTCATAATATAATGACTAAGGTACTTAAATGGTATTCATGTAGGGTTACAAGATTATTATTAGGCATGGATATAATGGAACGTCAAAATGGAGTAGTGCTTAAAGAGGAAAGCGGACGCTCAAGATTTAAACAATAAACGTACTGTTTTTTTTGTCATTTGAACCCTGACCTTATTTGGAATAATAAATCCATAATAATTTCGTTTTGAATTTTTAAACCTTACTGTAAAAACGGAAATCCTGTGCATTGTCCCGAATCGGAGGGCAATTACTGGTCATGTCCTTTAACTACCAAACCTTATTTTTCTGCAGCAATAATATATTTTTTCGAAATAGTAGATACTTCCGAACATAATCTGACCATTTCTCAAAATCAGTCATCATGCCTATTGCGTTATTTCCTATAAGTATCCTGATTTTAGTATCTGACGCTATGCATACTAATTTATCATATCAAATTTCGTACTAATATTATAAATGCGAAAGTGTGTTTCTTTTTCCTTCAATCACGCTGCAATAGAGGAACATCGTGATCGACGTGATTTTTTGCAGGGATATAGTTGAAGACCTGGAGAGTGTCATAGGCTACTTTTATCCCGGAAAATTAAGGAGTTCCCGTGGGCATAAAAATAATTTCACGCGGACGCGGGGATCAGCTAGCTATTATAATAATGCGAAAGAAAAAAATCTGCCTTTCCCATCATGCTAATCGGTTCATCGGTTCATCATAGTAGATAATATAAAGCGGGCTAAACTGTTAGGGGCATGGCAGTTATATTAAACCTATACCCTTATTCGGTTTCTACACGACATAGTACCGGAACGCGTAATCGCTTGGCGGCACGTTTTTGCCAATAGGGTGGTAACTAGCCACGGCCGCAGCCTCCTACCAAGTCAGACCAGTGAAAATTCAGAAATTATAAATTCCCAAATTGTAATTTCCCGAACCCGAGACCTTCGCACGTTAAGACAACAGCGCTCAACACTGCGTCAGGGAGTTCGTCCAAAGCTTATACATTAATTTTGTCATTTTAGTGTCAGTGTAGAATAAAAGTGATTAGTCATAACCTAGATTATCCAGTAAAAATAACACCATAGGTATTTAAATTTCAAGAAGACAAATAATTGTCCATTGACGAATCCAAGGAGCATCCGCTAACTAATCCGGCTGACTTCACCGGATCCATAATATGGGATGACCGTATAGTCTTTGTCACTATACGGTCATGTCATATAGCGGTCAAGGTTAGGACCCAAATCCCTTATCCGGATGGCAGACAGTTCATACGACACGAGTTGCACCGTTGAGTGAAATGAATGAAAGAAATATTCTTTTCTAAAAAATGATATGAATGTGCAAATTTCATACCCTGTAAATGAGTTCGAAAGTTAAACTTCCCGGCCTAGGCCAGTAAATAATGTATGTATTTTCATTACATACTTATCATAAGTTTGAATTTGGAATCTTTCTTCCTGAATATCTTGTAACTTGTTATAATTTTCTTTGGCCTAAATAGTTTTTGGAACTTTACCGTATTACGCGTTCAGCACTCACAGCGCAAAAAAATATATTAAAAAAAAGTCACTTGTTTCATTTTTTAGAAAAGCACTATACACACCTCGACCGGGAGAGCATTTCTGGTCTCGTATATAGTCTAACTAACACTCGACCAGAAAACGCGTACTTCCCGGTCTCGCGATGTAATGTACTATTTCATATAACCTGCATTGAAAGTGCGAGGTTCAAATCTTATATTTAAAATTCTCGTGTCCAATGTTAGTCACCATACACCTCCGAAACGGCTTGACCGATTTTTATGAAATTTTATATTCATATTCAGTAGGTCTGAGTATCGGATACTATCTGTTTTTATACCCCTAAAACACCTCAATCCATGAGGATGGAGTCGCGGGCTTCAGCTACTATATATATATATATATACAAGAATTGCTTGTTTAAAGGTAATATATATAATATTTAATATTAGTATTGATTGATATTTCATCAAATCTTAATTTCATCAAATGTGGGAATACAAGGTGTATTTATTAAATTTTTATATTATTACATTTATTTTACGACATGAAAATTATGTACTTGAGTACCTTTTTTTTATTCTAATATGATGGCACTTTTATTATGAAATTATGACATTTTTATTATGAAGATACGACATTGTAATTTGTAAATAACATTATTTAAATTTTGTATGACTAGGTACTATTGGGTAACTTATTAATTTTTATGACATATCAATGTAAATTTGTATTAAGTAAGATTGTATAGTACCATATCGATCTGACTTTCGTAAGCGCTTTTAATGAGTCTATGCGAAGAATAAATATAAATCTATACTAATTATAATTATAGTTTGGATGGGTGTATGGATGTATGGATGTGTGGATGTATAGATTTATAGATGTTTATTACTCAATCACGCCCCAACGGCTGATCGGATCTGGCTGAAATTTGGCACAGTGATAGTGGCACATAGGCTACTTTTTATTCCGGAAAATTAAGGAGTACCCGTAGGAACCAAAACCCTCGATCCACGCAGACAAAGTCGCGGGCATTAGCTAGTATACAAATATACAGACGTTGTCGCAATCGAATGGGAAGAAAATCTCAAAGAGTATTATTCAAAATAACAGTTATTGTGACAAGGCATGTCACGTAACTTGACGTCCCTAAAGTAATTATTATAATTCTAAAACACGTCAGCAATATTAAAACGATACGAATATAAGCGAAGGTAGAATTCCCCCCAGATCAGCGAAAACTCAGAAAATATAATAATTTCCTAAATTGCCCTGTCTGAGATACCTTCCTCCCGCATAAAGAGAATTTAAAATCAGACATTGAATAACATTTTTTGCTTTTCATATTGTCGTCAAGCGCAAGCCATCGTACTAATTCAATAAACGCGAAAGTGTGTTTGTATATTGGGTTGTCCTTTAATCACGTCGCAACATAATCAACGGATTGACGTGATTTTTAACATGGGTATAGTTAAGGACATAGTTTTTTATCCCGGAAAAGACAAGGAGTTTCCGTGGGATTAACAAAAAGTATTTCACATGGACGAAACCTCGCTAGTCTTGTAATAAAATTAAAAAATTGACGACCTCCGTGCCGCAGGTTGAGCGCTGTTGTCTGAACGTGCGGAGGTCCCGGGTTCGGTCCTCGGCAGGGTCAATTTGAGAATTTATGAATTATAATTTAATTAAATAAAATTATAATTTAATTAAATTATAATTTTATGAATTTTCCCTGATCTGACCTGGTGTGAGGCTTCGGCCGTGGCTAGTTACCACCCTATCGACAGAGACGTGCCGCCTAGCGATTTAGCGTTTCGGTACGATGCCGTGTAGAAACCGAATAGGGGTATGGGTTTAATATAACTGCCATGCCCGTAACAGGTTAGCCCGCTACCATCTTAGACTGCATCGTCACTTACCATCAGGTGAGATCGCAGTCAAGGGCTAACGTTTCGCTTAAAACCAATTTTTTCGGAAATTCTTTCACTGTGCAGGCAATTGAACTGTGGAATGCACTCCCATTGAATATAAGACAGTCGAAATCGCTGGGTGTGTTGCTTTTAAGACGTATTACCTTGCAAATTGAAGACGACTTTACTGCATCGTTACTTACCATCAGGTGAAATCACAGTCAATGGCTAACTTATAGTGGATGAAAAAACCTATATCATACAGTCCTTTTCATATTAGGAAAAGCAGTTTTTATTTCCCGGAAAAATATTGGAACCGGACACCAGCTGCGGATTAGGTTTGCCCATTCAATTTATTTGGGGTCAAAGCACTTATTCATTTATCGAACCAATTACCAAAAGTAGACACCGTGTAATTTACTTCAGGAAAATGTATGTCCTTTTTGTATCTACTATTTAAGGTAAAGTACTTTTCTGATTATTAAAATGACTTCCGAGCCTTTTAGGGTTAAGGAAGAAACGTCAAATTGTATATTGACTCACCTAAATCGATGACTGGTACCGTAATATTAGCATATACTTAGAACTTAGCTTACATTAAGGGCTCCCTGGGATTACAAAACAGGAAACTGATACCAAAGTTGTAAAAAATCAGCGCCATTTTGAAATTCTATGTTAATTGACCGATTTCGTTCAAAATTGATATTTAGGATTCCCTGGGATTACAAAAAAGGAAACTGGTACCAAAGTTATAAAAAAGCAGTGCATATTTGAAATTCTTTGTTAATTGACCGATTTTATTCAAAATCGATAAACAGATAACTTGCTGATGCCCGCGACTTCGTCAGCGTGGAATTGAGTTTCTAGATTGCCGCGGGAACTCTTTAATTTTCTGGGATAAAAAGTAGACTATGTGTTATTCCAGACTATAATCTATTTTTGTGTCTTTCATCTAGGTCCGTTTCGACGTTGGGGCGTGATTGAGTAACAAGCATCCATCCAAACTTTCGCATTCAAAATATTAGTATAGACTAGATGATGCCCGGGACTTCGTCCGGGTGGATCTAAGATTTTTGATTCCCGCGGGAACTCTTTAATTTTCCGGCATACAAAATAGCCCCGGGAGACAAAATATCCCTATTCCAAATGTCATCAAAATCAGTTGAATAGATAGGCCGTGAAAGCAGAAAGATAACACACTTTCGGAATTTACAATTTTCTGCCGGGGATTGAACCCGGGACCTCCGCACGTTAAGACAACAACGCTCAACGCTGTGCCAGGAAGGTCTTCAAAACACCATCAACTCGAGGATAGAATATCAAGGGAAGAAGAAAGAAAGAAAAGACATTTATTTCCAAATTGTGCCATACATAACAAGCATACCTAAATAGATAGATCACCCCCTCAACGATCTAAACAAGCCCCCCAATTATGTAAGGAAATCGTAATCGTAATCATCTGTCAAACGTATAATTCGACCTGTTTAAGGAGGTCATAGATGCTTGCACGTTAAAACGCATGTACTTCTTAAAAAGCTCGAGTTATACGTTATGAACTGTCAAATGAATACGATTGGCTTACACAATTGGGGCTATCTATAATCTAAACAACAATCTATGAGGCGCAGGGATAAACAATATCACAACCCAAAAAATTGACCCTTGATTGATTGAACCCGGGACCTCCGCACGTTAAGACAACAACGCTCAACGCTGCGCCAGAGAGATCATCAAAACAACGTCAACTCTAGGACAGAATATCAATACTCAATATCATTTATTCAATATAGGTACACTGTAGGTACACTTATTGACGTTAAAAGTTACTAACTTATAAAACATGATGGTGATAATTGGTTACGGTATCTTAAAACTAAAGCTACGAGGGTTCCAAACGCGCCCTGGTCTGAGAAGACCAAGGGTTGTTCCTACCTGTATAGTATTGACGGCGTTTCTGACCAGTGCGATGATGATGGGAGACACCACACACACGAGGATGAGGATACCAGCGCACACCGCCTCACTTCGCTTCGCCTCCCGCAGGCTGTGGTTAACGCCTTCCCTATGAAAGAAAGATAACATGGAGCTTTACTAGCACTTTTAAACGATCAACAAGTCATAATTGAAAAAAAAAAATCAACAAAACAAACGACTGCCCTGCCAAAAAATGAACTAAAAAGTTAAAAATCTAGTTAAAACAGAATCTTATTCACATTTTTATCAAATGATATTTTTTTGTGAATCACTGGATATTGAAATGTAGTGTTATATATTTTTGGAATCTATTCATCATTTTCTAGATGATGATGATAAATGCGGGACCATGGTCACCCCATCAATTTTTTTTTAAAGGATATTGTCCAAATTCGCCTAAGAATCAACAAGGAATTGAAACATACAGTAAATCTTAATTTATTTTGTACCTTCAATTTTAATAACTAGAATTTAACGGACACTTCTAAATAATAATAATGAAAAAAATGGGAATTTAATAGATTTTCTATCCTTTCCCTTTCCTCGAAACCTCAAATCACCGCTTCAGCGCTGGAAACGTCAAGTAAGAGTAAGAACTAAAACAGTTTAAAGCGTTTAAATGACACGAGAAGGAAGAATAATATTGAAAATGGCTCTCTTAACGATACGAGCAAGAAACACATATATTTTGTCTTAGTGTGCGAGTGAGATAAAACGCTATCTTTTCCATTTTGTTAGTGTTGAGATTGACATTATTTTATAGGGATGGCAAAGGTAAAAACGATAAAAAAATCTATATTTTAAGCAGTACCGTTATTTATTATCGAGTGAAAATATCGACTAACTTAATTTATCAACTGTATAGTATGGCTGTACCTGGTTTACTTTTCGTGACAATTGTGTGGTAACTATTCTTGGAAAAAAAAGTAGTGTAGTTCGAGAAAGCTGAGCTCCGTATAAAAAACGGCCATCCAGATGGTTTATATTACCATATAATTATAATGTAAATAAATGACCTGTGTATCTTGTGTCAACTCTAAATTAATTAACTAACATTCAAAATCTAACCTCAAAATCAAAAATATTATCGTCAATAAATAAATTCTCTGAAGTGTCCGTTTTTTAAATCTACTTTCAGTGGTATTTATGTGTTACTTTGAATCGGATAATGTATGTTTTATGACTGTTGGTTCTTAGGCGAACTTTGTATGGGCGATGGTCAATGTCCTTTTACTAGCTTAAGTCACCCGGAATAAGGTAGGAATTCTAACGATAGCTCATTTATCAAAATCGGTTCAGGCGTATAGAAGTTATGGTGGAATATACAAACTCACATACATACATACATACACCCGGGTTCGAGTCCCGGGTCGGGCCATAAAAATAATTGGGTTTTTCTGACTAGAAATTCTCAGTACTAGCCCAGAGTTAGGAAGTTGGCTGTGTTTCACCCCGTGTCTCAGAGAACACGTTAAACCGTCGGGCCCGGTCATTATCACTAACATGATAATAGTCGTTAAAGCCCGCCAACCCGCATTGGAGCAGCGTGGTGGGTCTAAGCTCTAATAACCTCTCTCCTATGAGAGTGGAGGCCTGTGCCCAGCAGTGGGACGTTAATGGGCTGTAATGGTATGGGCTGGACCCACTTTTCTTTATTTCCTTCTTCCTACTGGGCAGGTTTCCGCACTTAAACCTCCAGTTAGAGGTCTGTTGTACGTGAGTTGCTCCTCCCTGCCGGAGTTTTCACTCCAGCCATCCGAGCTCGCACCAGAAGCCTAGAAGACCACTGGGCCCACTTATGTGACGCAGCCCCGCATATCTTACTAATATTATAAATGCGAAAGTTTGGATGGATGGATGTATGGACTATGGATGTATGGATGTTTGTTACTCAATCACGCCATAACGGCTGAACGGATCTGGCTGAAATTTGGCACAGAGATCGATTATAGTCTGGAATAGCACATAGGCTACTTTTTATCCCGGAAAATTAAAGAGTTTCCGCGGGAACCTAAAACCTTCAACCACGCAGACGAAGTCGCGGGCATTCGCTAGTAATATTATAAATGCGATAGTTTGGATGCATGAATGTTTGTTTCTCAATCACGCCATAACGGCTGAACGGATCTGGCTGAAATTTGGCACAGAGATAGGTATAGCACGTAGGCTACTTTTATCCCGGAAAATTAAAGAGTTCTGCGGGAACAAAAAAAACTCAAACCCCGCAGACGAAGTCGTAGGTATCAGCTAGTATTATTATAGTTCAACAATATCTTTATTTTTCTTGGCAACGAGTCATATGCCATTCAGTAGGTATACCTAAAACCCAGATTTCCAGCGCATTTGTGAGCAAAATAATTCAAGTCACGTATCAAATAAAATTCCAATTGTTTACTTTATACCGGATAGAGTTTCAAAGGTTAAATTGAAAAAATATCTGCAGACGTTTCAATATTGAATTTGGACATTAGAACCATTTCACGATTTTCTTAATCCTGAATAAATCATGTTTTTGGATTCTGTATAAAACAATGAATGGATCCTTTTGGTCTCGAGAGTCCGTCCTTTATATCATCTATCTATACTATATAAAAACGAAAGTTTGGATGGATGGGTGAATGGATGGACGGATGTTTGTAACTCAATCACGCTAGAACGGCTGAACGGATCTGGATGAAATTTGGCACAGATATATAGTCTGGAATAAAACATAGCCACTTTTATCCCGGAAATTAAGAGTTCCCGCGGGAACCAAAAAACTTTACATGTATAACCGAAAGTAGAAATACTTAACTAAAAAGTCATATAAATAGGGATGATGACAACTCTATGAAACAGCATACTTAGTAATTGTGACACTCTCTGAGTGAAATTAGAACGCGCTTTTTTCCTTTAACCTTTTTTCAATGGTTATCAAAGTTAAAAATAACTGAGAAATAAATAATAAAAAAGTATTCAATACAGAAGGATAAAAAAAAAAAAACAGAATGTAAATTTAAGGTCTTCTAGAAGACCCTCTGTTTAATAATCAGTAATTCCATCGCACACTGGAACAAGGATAATGTAAAGAGGGTGGCGGAAACGAATTGGACGTGGAAAACTGAGGACAGGCCTATGTTCAAAAACTGAACCCTTATAGGATCACTTTGTTCGTCCGTCTGTGTGTCACCATTTTTCTCAGGAACACATGGAGGTATCAAGGTGAAATTCATATCAAATACTCAGGTCTACTGTCCCTTGAAGCTGTGAAAAAATCAAACTTCTAAAAATATACAGCCGTTTATGATGCAAATTTTCGACACTCGCAAGGGAATCAAAACCTACAGGATACTTCCCGTGTACTCAGAATCTTGAAATTTGGTACGAAGCAATGTCTTTATAGCACAGATAAAGGAAAAATTGGGAAAAGCATAAATTTTTAGTTACATCACATAATAAAAATATTTTTAACAATTTTAAACTTACTACAGATTTGTACGGAAACCTCCGACTCGCACTTGACCGTTTTTTTTGGATTGAGTATGCTGCGAAGACCCTATACAGTCACTGGATGGGTCGGGTGGGAGGTCAGTTGGACTAGACTAGTCCGTACGTTCCAGTGATCGTGGCCTGAGTCCACGTTCTGCCACCACTGTTTTTTTAACGCCACCACAGGTTAACCTTTACTGCATCTCACCCTGATAGGTTGGGCTAACCTGCTGGGGTAATAACAGTTATATCAAACCCATACCTCAATCGATTCCTACATGGCATCGTCCGTCTTTACCGGTAGGGTGGTTACTAGCCACGACCGAGCCCTGGAAATTGCCAGACCAGAGAAAATTCAATACTCAATACTCAATATCATTTATTCAATATGGATACACTGTAGGTACACTTATTGACGTTAAAAATTACTTACTTATAAAACATGATGGTGATAATCGGTAACGGTATCTTTAAATTAAAGCTACGAGGAATTTCTGGTGGGAGGCTTCGGCCGTGGCTAGTTATCACCCTACCGGAAAAGACGTGCCGCCAAGCGATTACGCGTTCCGGTACGATGCCGTGTAGAAACCAAATAGGGGTATGGGTATAATATAACTGTCATGTCCCTAACAGGTTAGCCCGCTACCATCTTGACTGCATCATCACTTACCATCAGGTGAGATCGCAGTCAAGGGCTAACTTGTAGTGGATAAAAAAAAAACAAAATAAAAAAAAAAATATATAAATTCCCGAAATGACTGCGCCAGGGAGGTCGTCAAAACACGTCCGGGGAAATGATTACCTTATGTATTCCCTCAATTGTTTTTGTACAGCTCTCAGCTTGCCGAGCAGAGTCGCGGTCTGGTCGAAGTATTCTATCGCTGCGCTGACACTGCCGGCTTGGTGCCTGTTGTCCACTATTTGCTGGTTCCTGGAAAGCATTTCACATTGTTGTCGGGTTGTTCGTATGGGATGTAATATAATTCACACCACCACGACTACAGCCCATTAACGTGCCATGGCTGGGCACAGACCTCCACCCTCATAGCTCACCACGCTTCTCCAATGCGGGTGTGGCGGTCTTCACAGTCCGCACATAATCCAATAGATGGCATTACTAGTACGATTCACGCGCCCAACTCACGATTACGAAGTGTTCTCTGAATTACGCTATATATACGACCTCCAAAGATGAACGGTCGGACCAGTGCACAGAGTACATTAAATATACTGGTATAGAGTTGCTACTCCACTTTCCATGTACAGCGACATCTATCGGGAAGTTGTCCAACTAAAATATGTATATATATATATAACCATAGCACAATGCTATAGTACTATATATTACAAAGTGTATTGTATAATAATTTATCTTAATTATTACAAGTTCACCTAATTCTGCAACTACAGAATTATGTGACCTTGTAATAATTAAGATAAATTATTATACGATAAACACAAACTGTAAAGATGTTCAGATGTTAGTAAATGAAACGCATGTTGATTATTTTCTCTTATATTCTCAATTACAAAAAATATACATAAAGTATAACAATTATTCCACAGTTTCATTTTTTCACATCGTACACACTTAATACACACTCTATTAATATAGTTTCGCATTGTAACGAATTTATCACAAAAATAATAATTTTGTCCACCCCCCCCCCCCCCCCCATCCGGCATGCCAGAAAACGTCAATGTCTCAATGTCAATGTCGAATTTTAAACTTTAAAATGGCGGCTGTTCACGTTTGGAAATTAAAACTCAATAACCTTCTAACTCATTCCACTAAACTTAATTTATAACAGATAAATCTTTATAAATTATCTAAGATAACTCATATTCTGCTCAAAAAAAAATGTTTTATATATTATTAGCTTTGTTTTTATATAAATGGCAAAATCATTAATTTATCTAAAACATAAGCTTCTGAACGAACACTTAGTTCAGCGCCATCACAGACCCTGATCACAGACTTTTATGTATACATACTTTCAGTACAAGATAAGGGCCATGAGCGCCATTCTTTAGGGAGTTGTGGAACTAACATCCCCAAACAGAAGAAAAATGTTCTAAGTGCAAAGGCCCTGGACCAGTGGTCCCCGGGCACAACACTCGCTCGGAGGAAGATCATCCTTTGTTACGGTCGAGCCATATCATCTGCTCCCGTACACGGATATTGGCGGGATTTAACGACTATTATAATGTTAGTGACAATAACTGGAACCGACGTGGCGGCTTAACGTGCTCTCCGAAGCACGGGGGTGAAACACAGCCAATTTCCTAACTCCGGGCTAATACTGAGAGTTTCTAGTCAGAAAAACCCAACACTTAATTATGGCCCGACCCGGAATAATATAATTCATACTTTTAATATTAACTAGCTTATGCCCGCGACTTCGACCGTGTGGTATACACAAATATCAGACCCCTATTTAACCCGATTAGGTGTAGATTTTTAAATATCTTTTCTTAGATTCGCTAAGAAAAGCCTACGTCATAATAGCTATCTGCATGCCCGGCCCGATTCGTCCAGTGGTTTGAGCTGTGAGTTGATAGATCAGTCAGTCAGTTTTACCCTTTAGTCGTTAAATAAACATACCTAAAATATCAGTAAAATAAAATAGGTAAATTCCAGTTAAGATAATGTAGCCCCGATCCCGGGATTACGTTTCTCGTTTTTCGAGATAATGTTGCTAACAAATTCAATTTCATTATTTACAGTCCATTCGAAGATTTCGCCCCGTGCCTTGAATTAATGTGTTTGTTTTCATACATTATTATCGCACGTATATGGAAATTATATGGAAATTATGTATCCTTGAGGATGCTAGTACTTTTGTTTTTGGGTAAACAAACTTGTCATGGATTGTATTGTATGGATCGCAGCTGACATTTTCCATTAGCTAATGTTCCTTCGTAATAAGGCTCAAAGAAAGAAAATCAAATATGTACAGCCGCGGTCTGAAAATGTTTACCAGTTTTAAAATTAGATTCTTTAAAACATCCAAGTTTCAAACACGTGCATTAAGGTCTAAAACGCTTAAGCAAGGTATATATTACGCTTCAAAGTTTTCAAACATACAATGAACAGTATTAATGACGAATAATAAAATGCATTCCCTGATTTCATATTTGACACATTGGCATTATCGCATTTGTCAAAGTGACATTTACTAAAAATATTGAAAGAGGTTTTCTACACATAGCATATGTAGTAGTAGTAGTAGTAGCCACATTGCCACCTACTGAATAATTAAAAAGAATCTATGTTAAATGCCTAATCAAACCACTTACCGACCTTCTTACACAGATCCATGCAATTATGAACCTTATTCCATATAATTCTATGGTATGTATGTGTAATGTGTATCTATATATTATGTACCTATATTTTATTTATTTATTATTCATATGCTATATTATGTTGTATTATATTTATGTATTGTATTAATTAATCAAGTACAAATTTTGAGCCACCCGCATTCTGGTTTCCTAGCGCTTTCCTATCAAATCGCTGTTTAGCGGTAAGGCCGCCTTTTGTACCTATCCTTCTTCTTTATTTCATTTTATGTCTTATTGTCTTTGTTTTTCTTGTTTGGTGCAAATAAAGAGTTAAATAATAATAATAGCAAACATTTTCTGACCGCGACCGTACCAATCAATCTTATTAAAGTCAAAAAAAAGTATGTATATTCAAAACTGGTACCTATTATACAAAGTTCACCTTCTGAACGTCGATAAAGCTACGAGGGTTCCAAACGCGCCCTCACAAAAAACAGACGGGTTTTTTAAATTTGTTTATTAACACCATCTCACAAAACATCGTAAATTGATTAGATCTCTAATTATCAATTAGATTAATAAGCCGTTGGAACTAACGACTTAACGTTTTAAATATATATGCTGGAAAAATTCATTCGCATGCTATTTTTATCATTTAAATAGGTAATCCTTACATTGTAATGGGATTCTTCAATAAGTTCTCGTAACTTTCCTTTTACCTAAAAAGTATTTTATACTTTCACATAAAATACATTTTGCTTTTGCTTAAAATACTTTTAATGTAAAAGGAAAAGGTGGCTAAGTGATCGATCAACGCACATTGTATAACTCAACCGACTAGATGGATCTGGCTGAAATTTAGCATACCTATTATAGCTATTATGATCGAGACAAACGTTATGAAAGGGTTTTTAAATATTCAACCCATAAGGGGATCATTCAACAATCAAAACCTAAATGAACATGTGGAAAGCCCCGGTATTGGACAATCAAACTTTAGCGAAACCGTGGGCTAGATTTATCATACTAACATATAACTAACAAGAGCGAAAGTGTGTTTGTTTGTTGGTTTGTCCTTCAATCACGCCGCAAAGAGACGTGATTTTTTGCAATATTATTAAGGATCTGGATAGTGACTTAGCCACTTTTTTTATTCAACTATAAGTTAGCCCTCGACTGTGATCTCACCTAGTAGTTAGTGATGATGCAGTCTCAGATGGCAGCGGACTAACCTGTTAGGGGTACGGCAGTCAAACTCATACCCCTAATTGGTTTCTACACGGCATCGCTTGGCGGTACTTATAGGGTGGTAACTATAGTAGAGGCTTCAACCGTTGCTATAGCAATCACCACACAGGTCGAGAGAAAATTCAGAAATTATAAATTCCCAAATTTATCCTACTACTACTACATCCCATTAACGTTCCACTGCTGGGCACAGGCCTCCACTCTCATAGGAGAGAGGGAATTAGAGCTTAAAACCACCACGCTGCTCCAATACAACAAATAAATCAATAAATAAATCAATAAATACAGGTTAGCGGGCTTTAAAGACTATTATCATGTTAGTGATAATAACCGGGACCGACGACTTAACGGGGGTGAAACACCGCCAACATCCTAACTCCGGGCTAGTACTGTGAATTTCTAGTCAGAAAAACCCAACAATTATTATGGCCCGTCCCCTGACTTGGACCTCGTCAGCCGCAGTCAAACATGCTAACCACTAAACCAACGAGGCAGTACATTTACCCTGCTAGGAATCAAGCCCGAGACCTCCCATTGTAAGTCCACAGCGCTCACAATTGCGACAGGAAGGTCGTCAAAACCTCTATCTATGCTATAGCAAAAGCCTATTCCAACTAGGGTTACCATATAACAAAATTCTCTTACTTTTTCTCCAACACTTGGTATTCAGGGCTGTCCTCCTTGATGTCCATATGCAAGGGTATGAGCGACGGAACCAGGTTCAGAGTGTTGTCCAGCAGGTCTCTACCTAACACCATGTGGCTTATGTACCTAGAAAAATAGGTACTTCAGTTTACTTTTTACATCTTTCGTGAACTCCTAATATTAGATTCTGTGTCTGTAAATCTATGTTAAAAATATTGCTAACCCTTTCATAATACTCCCTGCAGAAAGGGTCAGAACTAGATTGAAAGCTGTAATTTTAGTTTAGTTTAGAGGTTGTGTACAGAATTGACCGCATCGTCTGATAATGGTTCTGAACAAGATCCAGGACGTCAGAGCCGAATATGGTATTTGACATCTAGTCAAATTAGTAACTTTTTTTAAACGTCATAACGCGCGCTTGGTTTGAGATTTTGTACCATGAAATATTTGCTTGTTTTCGTGAGATTATGTACCTACTAGCCTGTGACTTCGTCTGCGTCGAGGTTTTTTGGTTCCCGCGGGAACGCCTTAATTTCCCGGGATAAAAAGTAGCCCATGTGCTATTCCAGACTATAATTTATCTCTGTGCCAAATTTCAACCAGATCCGTTCAGCCGTTGGGGCGTGATTGAGTAACAAACATCCATACATCCATACATCCACACATCCATACATCCATAGATTCATACATCCATACATCCATCAAAACTTTCACATTTATAATATTATTACAAATACAAATTACAATTACAACATAAAACTAACACGTGGGTATTAATACGTCTTTGGGAAATCCTCTATTTAATAATCACTAAAAATAATTTTATTTTTCAGATAAATAGAAAAGTATAAAATATAACAACTTTGCTGCACATTGATTTTTGACACCTAGGGAAGCTCCTCCTAGGAGATCGGGTATCTTACGAAAATTTCCCCCCCCCCCCCGTCAACAAAAAAAAAAAAAAAAAGGGAAGCTCCCATAGTTGCACTGGTCAAGTCATTTGTTCCTTATTTAGATGATGCAGACTAAAATGATAGTTATATTGACATGTATTGACGTTAAAAATTATTACTTATCTCTTCGTTATCATATGTAACGACATATTTAGTGTTTTCTTTCTTATAAGTACTTTTTTATGTATTTATTGGTATGTCTATTTAGTTTATCAAAATATGTTATGATTTATAGTATTGGTTAGTTTATTTAGCTATTAATATTTAAGTTTATTATTATATTTGCACCACCTCCCTTTATCTTCTATAACTCATATCATCATATCATAATCATAATTATCTATCATAATCATATAACTCGCCAATAGGTAAATTTGTCGGTATACTTACTTTTCATGCGCCCTAGGTTGTAGGTAGCCACGTGCGAAGTAATTGATCCCTAGAACTGAGGCTATACCCTTGCATTCTATACTCCGTAGCAAATTCTTGAATCCTACTAGATACCTGTAACAAGGCATAATTAAAAAAATTAAAAAATTCGACTGCCCTGCCAAAAAACTATTTGAAAAGTTAAAAATCATACTAGCCTATGTCAACCGGAATAAGCTAGGGATTCTAACGATACCTCATTTATCAAAATCGGTTCAGGCGTATAGAAGTTATGGTGAAATATACAAAGTCACATACATGATGATGATGATGATGATGTATGTCGTTTTGGTTACCGCATCTGTAATTTCTTTAAAAAAAACCGACTTCCAAAGCCACTGTAAGCTACTTCAACATAATATTCTACAGTATAGTGTTTAGAAACCGAAATTATTTTATAATAGGTATACTAACTTTACATGGGTGGCTTTGAAAGTCGGTTTTTAAAAATAACTTTTCATTCCTCTGTTACAGCGTTATTGAAGGACAAACCAACAAGCAAACATATTTTCGTATTTAAAACATTAGTCATTTATAAAATTATATTGATAAAAGCAACCATTAACAACGAAATGGCCAAAATCTACGATATAATTTTTCTTTTGTAAAAATTCCTGAAAATTAATTAATCAATGGCCGCGTGCGCATATGAAATCATCAGTCATCACCATCAAACAGTCATATTTCAAAACACTTGTCATAATTAATACGCGTTGATTCTGTATGACTAATTTTGGCACTCATGGCTCACAACGACCACGAGCGCTAACTCGATCAGGAGATCCCGAACAGTGACCTAGGGTTCGTACTAAGGTAATATTTTATGTGTATGAGTCATTGTCTTTTAGTTGTGGGTCACATATGACTCATGAGTCAGTCGGGATCAGGGAATGGAATACCGACTGTCGTCAATTAAAAAAGCATTATGTATGACAATAGCTGATGCCCGCGACTTCGTCATCGTGGAATAAGTTTTTGAAGTAAAACCAAGCTCTTTATGCACGCTTGACTTGGGGAGTAAGCTGGTGAATGTTTGACGAGAGCGTTACGAAAAGTGTGATAGGGCGAGGCGAATGGATGCTGGGAGGGAGATATAAGTTAGCGAAGATAGAAACAGAGAGAGCCACGTTTCGTACTGTAGGGGCAAGAGAGAGAGGTGCGAGCACACATTTTCTTTCTCTCTTTCTCGCATAGCCAGTTACGTTTCGTTTATCTAAGACACAGTGCAGGCCTATGAATATGAAAGCGGTGCTCCAGGACCATCCACTAAGAAGAAATTACGTACGGAAATTGTGCATAAAAAGTGTGTGACAACATACATACTATACATATAAACATATATATATGTCACCGTGAGATTATAATCTAACTCGCGAAATCGCAAAGTGTCAAAAGATTACAATTTAACGCATTATTTTCCGGTAGATTGTAATCTGTTAGATGTATTAACCCGATAGAACCTAAGTGCCCGACCGCAGGCCTACTTGGTTATTTATGTCGAACCCTAACCTTACCTACCTTCCTAACCTGAAACAGACAAGAAAACGTAAGTACAATGAATATTTAAAAAATTGAAACTCAGAACATTGAACGGTTCACAATCTTTAGACAGTTTACAATTTCGCGAGTTAGATTATAATCTAACGGCTTGTAAAATCTTACGGTGACATATTCATACATATAGGAGCGGAGCTATAGAAGTTTTACTTCAGTCGTGTGGTCTAAAGCACACTCGTTTCTTTTTAAATTACCACAGGAAGTCTTCGGAAGATTATCGGATTTTTTCCTGTATTTGTGCTGTGAGACTTCTTTTTGCCAAATTTCATGATCCGGTATGACGGAGATGCACAGCGTAACTTGGCTCCATACAAACTCATACAAATTATATTTTCATCATACCTATTCGAAAAACGAATATTGGCTTCAGAGGATAGCGGGAGCAAAATGTAATTTTTAGGCCCATGGGACTTTTCATTTCTCTGTTCTGATTGGTCCGCGTTCGTGCTTCTGATTGGTGCTTAAACGTATAGGTAATGTCCATACATAGTACGTTGATACTCCTAGCTTTTTCTCATACGTAATGATGAAAAATAGTGTGTGTCAAATTCAAATTCAAGTCGGGGCCAAATTTTTTGTTCTCGGGCGGCGTATATTGAATTCCTCGCTACGCTCAGGATTCTACTTTAGAATCCTTCACTTCTCTCTGAATTCAAAATAGCGCCCTCGGGGAACAAAAATTTTCTTTGGCCCCATATAACACAAATAACTATTGCCATCTCAAGTGGGACTAGGATATGGAATGCCCCTTTGGCTGCCATTTTCTCCTCCTCTTTTAGGTACCTTCAAATCAAGAGTGAATAGGCATTTAACTAGGCAAGCGCGCTCTACCTTAGGCTGCATCACCACTTGCAAGCAAGTATGATTGCAGCCAAGCACTAGCCTATATATTAAAAAAAGACTTTTTTTTTTAATGTGTGTCCTCTATTTATCCTCCAACATGATGATCGGAGACTTTTGATAGCTGACATGGCTCAATTTTTTTGTTTTGCCTTGCTCTGTTGGACGAGAATGAGCTGCTATGTTTTTTCTTTTTAGCATTTCATTTATCATTATTATCAGCTATAATAACATTATTTTATACATATTTTCTTACTTCTATTGATTGTTACTTTAAATTTATAGAATTTATATTTTTTTATTTTCTAACTTGACTCTATAGAGTATAACATGAAAGATATTCATTACTCGAACAAGTAACTAATGGTTGTAGGAAGCCAGGTGACACTTCGCAGGTTTGGAAATTTGCCAAATGCCAAGTAAAAGTAATTTGTTTGGGAAATGCTACCTTGTACTAGTTACTAACAAGTGGTTTGTACAAATGGCAGAGTTGATTTGGGAATTTATAATTTCTGAATTTCACTGGTCTGGCCTGGTGGGCTTTGGCCGTGGCTAGTTACCACCCAAAGACAACCAAGTGCCGCCAAGTGATTTAGCGTCCCGGTACGATGTAGAAACCGATCATAAAACTGCCATTCCCCTAACAGGTTTGCCCGCTTCCATCTTAGACTGCATCCAGTAGCGTGCACAGCCGGAGGTGGGGTCAGAGTTTAGTCAGAATATCTGTTTACTAGCTCTTTAAATGAAAAATGAGCAACCTATTTTCATTTTGATAAACAGTGCTTTTATGATGATGCCCGATGAAACTAGCTGATGCCCGTGTAGCGGTCTTCGCAGTCCGCACATAATCCAATAGATGGCATTACTAGTACGATTCACGCGCCCAACTCACGATTACGAAGCGTTCTCTGAATTACGCTATATATACGACCTCCAAAGATGAACGGTCGGACCAGTGGTCCCCGAGCACAACACCCGCTCGGAGGAAGATCATCCTTTGTTACGCTCGAGCCATATTATCACCTGCTCCCGTACACTCGCAACTCCGTCCACGTGGATTGAGGTGTTACCGTGTTATAGGGGTATGAAAAATATTTAGATAGTAGCCGATTCTCAGACCTACAAGAATATGCATATAAAATTTCATAAAAATCGGTCAAGCCGTTTCGGAGGAGTATGGTAACTAACATTGTGACACGAGAATTTTATATAGAAGAGATTAGAACCGCATATTCCGTCAGCTAAACCTGACTGAATTTCTTTGCATTACACAGTGAGTTACATTAATTCTAATTACTTATCTAGCTACTTTATTGCCAATCTCACTTGTTTACAAATTTCTCCACCCACCACCACCACTACAGCCCATTAACGTCCCACTGTTGGGCACAACCCTCCACTCTCATAAGAGTGAGGGAATTAGAGCTTATACCACCACGCTGCTCCAATGCGGGTTGGCGAGCTTTATTATCATGTAATAACCCCGACCGACAGCTTAACGTTCACGGGGGTGAAACACCACCAACTTCTTAACTCTCCTTAACTTTTTTACTGTACTGAGAATTTCTAATCAGAAAACGCCAATAGTTAAATATGGCCTGACCGTATGGCCAGTACGGTTACTCCGAGTTTGATCGAATTTGAAATACGTCTCACTAAAGTGAGGTGAGAGTGAGCTCCTCCATACATCTACAGCCAGCGCTCCAAGCGGCAACATGGTGAACAAAAAGTCACCGAGTCATTCCCACTCCAAGTGAAATTCGATGAGAAAGATCGAGTCTTTAACTCACCAAACGTACAAAAAATACGTTATGAGTAATGTCATTTGCTATTTTGGCACTCCGAGTGTTACTTTTTACACAGATTGACATCTCAAAGTGCGAGAATGACGTCATTTTCACACTCGATAGCGGATTCATAACTCACCGAAAATATTCCAGTGATAAACTATTATATTGGGACTCGATTATGACTGCGAGGCTTTATTTTGCTTGGAAAAAGATAATGGACGCTGCGGAATGACCGACGTGAAGACAGGCGTGATAAGGCTCAAGTTAACCGCGTCTCAGACAAAAAATTTCGTTCAGCTATATCGGCAGAGCTTTTATTTATTTGTGCAAAATGTTGAGGGTAAACAGTGACCTCAAAGGCTCGCAAAGAGTATCGCTGGAGACGAAGGTACGTATGACAATTCATTTGGAAAGTATTGTTAATTCCACATAGTATTTAGGTTATATTTATTGTAGCAGCCCCAAGAACTATGTATTTATTTTATTAGTAACTCTAAGTCGCTGTATTAACAACGCAACGTACCTACTTATCTACTAAACGTAGAGCTATGCATTTACCTACCTACATTTGTACTAAAATACAAAGGTTCATACACACTTAAATACCTACCTAAAACATAATTCTGTCAAATTACAGCTGCTTAGTGCACTGCTTTTTTATGCCAATGGCGATTATCAGAGGATGGTTTGTGAGGCCTGTCATCTTGGACAGCAAACTGAGCAAATATGTGCATGAAGTCACAGAGGCACTTAACCATCCTAATGTGGAGAAATATGTATATAAAAAAAACTAGATGATTCCCGCGACTGTGTGGATTAAGATTTTTGATTCCCGCAGGTACTCTTTAATTTTCCAGGATAAAAAGTAGCCTATGTCCATCCCCAGGATACAGGTAGACTGGTGGGAGGCTTCGGCCGTGGCTAGTTACCACCCTTCCGGCAAAGACGTGCCGCCAAGCAATTTAGCGTTCCGGTACGATGCCGTGTAGAAACCGAATAGGGCTATGGGTTTAATATAACTGACATGCCCCTAACAGGTTAGCCTGCTACCATCTTAGAGTGCATCATTACTTACCATCAGGTGAGATTGCAGTCAAGGGCTAACTTGTAGTGGATAAAAAAAACAATCTACTCCTGTACCAAATTTCATCAAAATCGGTTGAGTAGATGGGTTGTGAAAGCATAGCAGACACACACACTTTCGCATTTATAATATTAGTATGGATTATAGTGTTATAATCATATACTTCCCTCTCCCCTGAAAATAAGCATAAAGCTTGTGCTAGAAATAGGTACAACAATAGACCTGCGATAGATCTTACAACCATTAACCATTGAGCTATTGGTGGTTACTTCATGATTAAATGTTACAGGCTGTGGATGTTGACTGCCACATCATTAACATCAACCCAAGATACCCAGTATGATTCCACAATCAGTTCATCTTTAAGCTAAAGTGAAAACTCCAATTTTGAAACTGAAATGCCTGCATGTAAATCAGGCAATACTATCTTTTAGGTATGATATTTTAAATTAATTTTCTTTAGCAAACCAAATAATTGAGGCCAATTCTGTTGTACACAGGGTTTGAAGCTAGGGTAGGCATTAGTTAGAATACCTATTTATTGACTGTCATGATGAAAAATGAGCATTGATGTATTTCAATATGGGTAAGCAGTGCTTTTGTGCCTCTATGAACTGCACGCCACTGGTTGTACACCATAACTAAATTTAAATGACAGCTCTATTTAAGTTGCTATCCCTTTTACATTATATTTATTTTTCTTGTGGAATTGACTGGCAATAGATTTAAAGCTGTCATTTTAATTTAGATATTGTGTTAAACAGAATTGGCCACAATATCTAACGGGCTAATTTACATAATTTAAGGGAAAAAAAACACACTGATACTCATAAAATTGTTTACTGGAATCCTACACATCTGCCTCTAGTTTGTCTGTTGTGTATATTAATTTTTTTTTAACAAAAATCTGTTAATTATTTATTAAATTTGAATATTTCAGAATTCCAATGGAACAGCCCACGGATAACAACTCTGATGTAACAAGTGAAGTGAACAATCCTCTCATCGCATCTTTTGTGGATCAAACAAGGCTGCTGACAATTGCCCAACAAAAGAGACAGATTAATCAATACATATTTCAACTAAAATATATTTGTATGATTACCTTTTCAACCTTTTCAATTTATTTTACAAACACAACACAATATTAAAACAAAATGAGTAGACACATTTGGCTAACTAATCAATGATTATTCTGGCCCAATGCCGATAGACTATTGAGGACTTGTGCCCAATTACATTAAGCACTTTGGTGCTAACTTCCGAGACAGTGGGGTCTCCGCATTTCCAGTTGCACTGAGTGCCCGAACTGCTGCAGTGTTCTCAGTGCGGGCACCTTTTTTTAAATCTTTGTAAGTCTGCAAATAAAAATATAATATTATTATGTACCTGCAACTTTCTTGTGGATAAAATTAGTATATATCAACAGTGGCATGCACAGGGTTTGAAACTAGAGTAGGCATTAGTAGGTCAGAATACCTATTTACTAGCTGTTTTGATGATAAATACATATTGACTTATATCCATTTGGGTAGCAGTACTTTTATGCCTCTATGAACTGCATGCCACTGTATATCATTTTATTTTGTGTATATTGTAGTTTACTTGAGTTTAAGTACTGTAATATGTCGTGATCTTACCCGCTTTCAGTGTTCGACAGTCCTGTCTGGCCCATGCTCTTTTAGGATATCTTTAGGTATTTGCCACTGGAAGTCCGCCCTTTTGGCGCTTATCAGTCCTGTGAACTCACCACAGTGGCTTGGTGGTCGTATGGCGACTAAGATGTTTATTTGTTGCTTCTTGATCTAAATGAAGAGAATAATAGTTGATTATGGCGATAAAAATAGACGAACACGTTTGAATAAATATGAAATATTAATTTAATATCAATAATAGGTAAACAGAAAGATTTGTCGAGAAAATTAGTTCAGTTTACATTTTGCATTCGCATCTACTTACTTTTAGGCACAGTTTATGTTCGCTTTCCCTCCATGTACAATCAATTATAATTAAAAAACAAGTTAAACCGGTGAATCCGAATACCACTACCCACTACATAGGAGCCGAAACGAAAATTATTAATTGTAAATAAACCAGAGTACATTAAGATACTACAGCGCGACCGCGTATCTCTGACAGCTACAGTGTAACGATCGCAATCACCTCTGATTGGATAACACTCTTCCACTATTGGACAAAATCCATTGAAGTAGCAAGAACACCATAAATTTAGCCAATCACAACAATTGATACTGTAACAATGATTGATGTAGAATACCGACCAAAAATGGTGGTCAATATCACGAGCAGTGTTACCAACTCTCGAAAATATTTGTCCCTAAAACATAAGTCAAAAAGCCCCAAATATATTTTTTATACTACTGCCTGAAAAAAGGCGTATATTGTTTTCAGGGTTCATGTATGTATGTATGTATGTAAGTATGTATGTATGTATGTATGTATGTGAGTTTGTATATTCCACCATAACTTCTATACGCCTGACCCGATTTTGATAAATGAGGTATCGTTAGAATCCCTAGCTTATTCCGGGTGACATAGGCTAGTAAAATTTTTAAAAAAATTGATGGGGTGACCATGGTCCCGCATTAAAGACTAAAGTTGAAAAAAAAATCGAAAATAAGATTCAACTGTATAATCATCATCTAGAAAATGATGAGTAGATTCCAAAAATATATAACGTTATAGTTCAATATCCAGTGATTCACAAACAAATATCATTTAATAAAAATGTGAATAAGACTCCAAAGGCATGCAAATCGCTTCATAAGGAGGTAAACTCCGAAAATAATATAGCAGGGCAGTCGTATTTTTTAATTCGTTAAATTAATTTCACTTGTTTACCGTACATTCAACATTAAGATTCACAATGAATGATTCAAATTTTCGCTAATAATGAAAATCTTAATTTTGGAATTACGGTTTTCTTATTGATCGTAAGAAAAAATTACAATAAACATTATTTTTAGAAAATTAAATATTGAACAAGTAACTTCAAAAAATTATAATAATTATACAACCAATATTTTGTTTGACTTGTTATTCATTCAACTCCGCATTCTTAATAATAAGAATCGGTAGTAGATGATAGATCTAAGAAATAAAAAATAGGTAAAAAATATAAGAAGCCAAAAAATCCCTAAAAATATAAGGGCCCTAAAAGAAGCCCTTCGCATTTGTTTACGCCCTAAATTTGGGGCCAAAAGCCCTAAGTTGGGAACCATGATCCCGTGGATAGATAAAACACAGACTTAAGATTAAAATAATGACTGACATAGAGTAGACATGAATTTTGAAATATTGTGGCATTTTACATCTTACATCCATGATTTTCTTATAATGGCAACAATTGAGAGGACAAGTCTCTCTGCCTCGGACTGCAACAGGCAAGTGTGGTCTGGCGGTACTGGCTGCTATTTTCCCTCGTAGTACGTACGTCCGATATCCCACTCCTTGAAATCACACTTTTCAGCATCGATTTGCATGTTCGCGGGAGATATCTGTCCCCCTGAGGAGACAGATTGGAATTATTTATTATTATTAATAATTAATGTTGTATGCATTTGGTTGGGGTAGGTACCTCGAGGGTACTTAATACTAGTTCCACTGAGTTTTTATTCCCCAGTAGTTCACCTGCGGATAAATAGTTGCATAGAAATACATATAACGGGGATTCAAAGACATAACGTAGGCATCTTGCATTTAATGACAACTAGTGATGAGTAATGAATTTATTAATGTGCTGATTTCTGACAGATTTCTCATATGTCTGGCAACTCTGCGGGCCTATCACACAGCCTATCCTAGCGATCGGCGACTTTGAATGATTTCATTCGAATTATTTGATTATACAAATAATTCGAATGATTTACCAAAATTATTAACTAACATGCTCCACTAATTGATACTAATTTGATTCTATTAATGATAGTTACAAACTTGATTCGAATACTGATTTAGAAATACTGATTTAGATATTGATTACTGATTTAGAAATCGGTACAGTAACAAGGAATTTCAAAATGGCGCTGACTTAAAAAATTTTGGTTACAGTTTCATGTTTTGTAATTTAGCCACCTCCCGGCTAGTTGCCAGGATCCTCAGATATCGATTTTGAACGGAATCAATACCTATGTGAGCACCAGAATATTTTTAGCTGCTAAACATTAAATTTAACTCCCTAAAATAATAAAAAAACTCGCTAAAGTGGCAACACTGGAAACCCCAAGCTTTTTGAATGTTTTGATTAGAGACAATAAAGATTTTGGCATTTATACTTTTTTATGACATTCTACCATAAAGAAACGTACCATAGTGTGCGCAAGGCTGTCAGTGTCAAACTGCCAAAAAACTGTCAAATTACGCAATGAAAAATGCCAAAATGCCGCATGTATCTGTCTCAGTTTTTTGCGAATGTATGAGAGAGACAATTGTTGCGATCGTTTTGTCATACGATTTACTAACTCCGTTTACTCACTTTAACAAAACATGTCCGTTTGAGAAACTCATGGTATGGAAATATTCGCTTACACTTGGCGAGGTGAGCTCTCACGTCGATCAATCGAATTTGCAATGTAAAAACTCGGAGTAACGCTACAGACTCGAACCCGAAACTTCGTCGGCTACAGTCGAACAGCTAGCCACAAGACCAAAGAGGCAGTTAGTTATTCTGTCCGGTTATTGAAATACCGATCACTCATGTAGTGTCGATAAACTTTTTCCAACTAATCCCAAGACCTAGATATGACGCAAGGGGTAAACTATGAAGTAGGTCGACAAGTAGGTACCTAGATTATCTCCCTTTGATCCACGATCTAGCTATTTAATTAAGTTGCGCAGTTTTCTTTGTATCGTGTAATTAGATTAGTTGTATAAATAATTGTATAGAACGCTGGGCTGAAAATAAATATGTATTTCTAGGTCAAACACGTTCCTAGTTTAAAACCTAGAGCTAGGGTTTCCTAGAGCCGGTATTAATAAGCTGAGCTAACAACAGATTCTCTACATATCTCTCCCTCTTCGGTCGTTCCTTCATTGCTGAAGATCGTGGCCCTGACTAGATCCTAACCTCGAAAGGATTATTTGTTTCCATTGGCTTCTGTTATTAGCCACTCTCACTATTGTTAGCATTATTACTATTTGTCATTATATCTCATGAAACAGGAAGTATACTATCAGTCAATTTGACTCGTTTCATGTCATTCGATTTAATCTGCGGATACCGATGCCATATTGAAAATAGTTAGTATAAATACGAGTGTTTTGATGATGGTAATTCAGTCTCTTGCAGGCAGACTCAGCGATTATTGAATACTCTGTTTAGATCGAAATATGGTTTAGAGCTTAACGATAGCAATCGTGGCCGGATCAAATGAATATTGTTTTAATGTATAGCCAACTTTTATTTAATTAAATTAAATCTCCCGTGAAACCTCTACACAATTAACCATTTATTCGTGCAAGTTTTAAATGAGAGGACAATTAATATATTAAAAGTGTTTATTAATGTTTATTAATACCTTCTTCTGGATTGTCCCTTACACTATAGTATGAAATTTTGAGGCGTTAGACTCTCTCAGTTGGTCAGACCACCTAGTCGGTGAGCGGCCTCTCACTCTTTTGTCCTCAGTGTTGCCAGTGACAATAAGATTTTCGAGACTGTTGTCCCAACGTCATAATACGATGTCTCCGAAAACTAGACGAGCCTGTAATATATGGAGGAGAGTCTAGCAGTGATTCCCAGCTGCGAAAGTATACACGTTTGAGCGCTTTGCAGTCCACGGAATCCGCAGCATTCGCCTCCAGCACCACATTCTGAAAGCATCTATTCTTTGCCTTTCTCTTGCTTTGACGGTCCATGTTTCCACTCCATCTATATCTATACTATCTATACTAATATTATAATCATCAATCAATCAACGGCTGAACGGATCTGGTTGAAATTTGACACAGAGATAGATTATAGTCTATATAATAGAATAGCACATAAGCTATCCCGGAAAATTAAAGAGTTCCCGCGGGAACCAAAAGACCTCAAACCGCAGGCGAAGTCGCGAGCATTCGCGAGTCTGCTATACTTTAACGGCCCATATCTTCAACTGTTTTCGATAAATTTGGTACAGGGGTAGATTACCTCCCTGGGAAGGACAGAGCCTACTTTTTATGCCGGAAAATTAAGGAGTTCTCGCGGGAATCAAAAACTTCTATGCAGACGAAGCTAGTATATTATAATAAATTTGGAAGATTAAGGCACGTACTCGTACGAGGTGACTCTTAGGTTTATTTCCTCAAAAAAAGAACAAAGTTCACTTATATGAGAAACTTACAACTAATATATGCTTAAAAATTAATGCTTAGAGTAACAAGGTGACCTACATACTAATCTTATTATTACACTTCACTCTGAAAATGCTTAAGTAATTTTTTCTTAAATCTTACAAAGGATTTAACTCTTAGTTACCATATTTAAAAAAAAAACCTTAAAACCCCACATCGAATAAAAAAAATCTAGTGCTAAAAATTCCGGACGTTCTAGTATATAGGCTAAGCAAAGCCTACAAGCTCGTAATACCGCCTCGCGTCTGGATAAAGCTTAGGATGCAGGTATGACGTAACTCCACGACACTGGGTCGATAACATGATTTTATACAACCTAATGAGCAAACAGTTCCGGTTTTTAGGATTCCGTAGTCAACAAGGAACCCTTATAGTTTCACCATGTATGTCTGTCCGTTCATCTGTCCGTCCGCGGCTTAGCTCAGGGTCTGTTAGTACAGAAAACTGTAATTTGGCATAGATATCCGTACTAATATTATAAATGCGAAAGTGTGTCTGTCTGTCTGTCTGCTACGCTTTCACAGCCCATTTATTTTAAAATAAATAAATAATTTTGCAAAATTGTGGGTAAAAACAGCTGTTTATGTAGTTAGAAACTCAAACCCGTACACAATCTACTGTCAGAGGAGACAGTGTGCAAAAACTATATTACCTAACAAAATTATTTTCAAATTATTAACAATGACTTTACAATTAGTAAGATAAGATCATATCATACTAATATTATAAATGTGAAAGTGTGTTAGGTTTATTGGTTTGTCCTTCAATCACGCCGCAACGGTGCAACGGATCGACGTGATTTTTGGGTATAGTTGAGGACCTGGAGAGTGACATAGGCTATCCTGGGCTTTTAATCCCGGAAAATTAAGAAGTTCCCGCGGGAATCAAAAGCACGCGGACGAAATCGCGGGCATAAGCTAGTGCACAATATAGTAGCAACTCGTATAATGTCCTATTATGGAGACTATGCAATTTTATTAGATTTTTATGATCATCGCATAAAGAGAATGCTTCGTACCTTGAAGAACACCTTTTTATGGTTAATATAATATCGATCGATTAAATTTATGTGATTTGGATGGAAGTTCGAGTACAATTTTACGAAGGTAGGAATAATAAGACTTCGAACCTAATAGATTCGTATGAAGGTACAAAAATAAGTGTCCGTACCTAACAGATTCGTATGGCAAAAGACATTATTTTTACAGCAAAATAGCCTGCGCTTGACTATCACCATATTATTATATTTATATTAGTTGTTATTACTAAAGACGAAAGTCCAAAAAAAAAAATGGACCGACAAGTTGTGATTTATTAACATACAAAAAGTAATTATTGTAAGAGTAAATTTTGCTACATAATTAATAGTAGCAGAAACTGACGAATATGGAAAAAAAAACTATAACCATGCTTAGCTTAAAGCGCACTTGCCTAGAAGACTCTTACCTTGAACGTATATAGCCCGTGGTTTTTTTTAAATTTTTTTTTTTAATATCCACTACAAGTTAGCCCTTGACTGCGATCTCACCTGATGGTAAGTGAAAATGGAAGTTTATGTCCGCGCACGAGCTCTTAATTTACTTTTAAATTTAAAATAAATTAAAAGAACGGCTTGTCCAAAAATGATTTTGGATAAGGAACTAGCCACGGCCGAAGACCTCCGTGGCGCAATGTGCAGCGCTGTTGTCTTAACGTGCGGAGGTCCCGTGTTCGATCCCCGGCAGGGTCAATTTGGAATTTATAAATTCTGAATTTTCCCTGGTGGGAGGCTTCGGCCGTGGCTAGTTACCACCCTACCGGCAAACACGAGCTGCCAAGCGATTTAGCGTTCCGGTACGATGCCTTGTAGAAACCAAATACCCCTAAGAGTTTAATATAACTGCCATGCCCCTAACATGTTTACCTACTAAAGACCCCGTAAAGCAAAACAACATAATATGTAAATAGATTCGGGGAATCCCGTATCATGGACAGTAAAAACAGTATAATGAAAGAGTTATACCATTATAGTTTTAATACTTAAAGCTTTATTTCATTTATGAAGTCTAAAATACATTTAAAGGGAATTTCCTTACTGACTCATCGTCTAGTCATAACTGCAATTTAATTATGATTTTAAATAAGAAGAAATCTAAAAAAAATAATAAATGTTTTTGGGTAAATCAGACTAGAGCAAGCATGCAGTCCCCATTTCTATTCCATTCCCCTGTCCCACTCGCATAAGAGAGAGGTTATTAGAGCTTAGACTCACCACGCTGCTCCAATACGGGTTGGCTGGCTTTAAGACCGCCCAATATTATTCCATTCAATCACATAAAATTGTACCCAATTTTTTTGTAGCGCTTGACGACATCTGTCATGTCTGCGTATTAAAATGTAGTCTAGTCTATTACCAATTCTGTGGTCTAGATTGGAATGCGCTTGCCTAGAGTATGCAACACTTGTAATTTTTGATTTTCATTTTTTTTGTTGAAAATTTTGCCAAGTAATATCTAATAATAATAGCTCTACTTTTGGTGAGCTAGTAAATTAACTAAATAACTCAAAAATTGTGTTTAAATATATTATTAAAACGTCATATACCAGCAAATTTGTCATGATTTATTACTGATAAATGGTTTATTTTGATAAATGATTTATTTATTTCATGTAGGATAACTTGTGTCACTTATGAAACGTTAGGACTCTACCACCGATTCGGAAAACTGATTCTACTGAGAATAACCGGCAAGAAACTCAGCAGTTGCTCTTTTCATAGAAAAGAAAAGGTTACAATACGTAGACAACACAATACGTACGTTACAAGTATACGAACGATCTAAGATCTATATGATTGAACGTAAGCACGCCAGCAATTCAATTATATGTGATATTGGAAATTGCTGGCATGCGTACCGAAAGGAACCGATTGGCCAATTTTTTTTTAATAATGTGGTGGGAGAAAAGCATAATATTATCTACCTCCATATCGTACTGCTGTCGGTATCCTTGATCTCCTTGGTGAGGTGTGTGAGTAAGGCAGCGTTGGCGTTCGTGTACCACTCCACAGCCTCCGTCATAGATGTGCCCGGGTTTATTTTGGCTCTGTGTAAAAAATGCATTAATTAGTAAACAGGCCTTAAAGGACTTGTATCCAGGGCCGTAAAAAAAAAATTAGTAAACAATATTTGGGAGTCCTATTTTAAACTCTGAATTGGAGCAGGATGACCGAAGCTAGTCTCGTGAGAACTACCAATTTTTAAACCAACAAACAAACAGCTTCGCATATTTACAAACCGTGTTTTACTTTCTTTGTAACTATATTATAATACTATAAATATAAAAGTTTGGATGGATCTATCCAAACTTGTCTCTCTTCCTTTAGTGAAGATGGATGTCTGTATGTAATTATTATGTGTAATTAGTGTTAAACTAACTGATGCCTGCGACTTCGTCCGCTTGGATTGAGGTCTTTTGATTCCCGCGGGAACGCTTTAATTTTCCGGGATAAAAGTAGCCTTTGTGTTATTTGAGATAATCTATCTCTGTGCCAAATTTCATCCATATCCGATCAGCCGTTCTGGCGTGATTGAGCAACAAACATCCATCCATCGCATATTCTGGCGTGATTGAGCAACAAACATCTATCCATCGCATTTATAATATTAGTTTAGCTAATTAATAATAATTTATTTTAGGATTTTATCGTTTGCACGTAAACACACGGACTCAGGGATTGGACAAAACAACGGTTCCTTGTTTTACTATATATGTATTAATGTTATAAATGGGAAAGTGTGTTTGTTTGCTGGTTAGTCTTGTATCACGTCGCAACAAAGCAATTACGGATCGACGTGATTTTTTGCATGGGTCCAGTTGAGAACCTGGAAAGTGACACAGGCTACTTTTTATCCGGAAAATCAAGGAGTTCCCGTAGGAATTTAAAAAACTTGCTGACGAAGTCACGGGCAGCTAGTTTTACCTACTATTTTACCATACCATTATACTATAAATACCAAAAGAAAAAAAAAGTACATAGTTAAAAGAAAAGTTATGTTAAGTAGGTACGATAATAATAACAATTGTGTCGAAAACCAAGTAGCTTTAACAGTTATCAACAGGAAAACCTATATTACAATGATTCCACGACCCAACTTGACCTATATTTCAACGATTAAGCGAAATAATGGTTGCGGAAACGTTATACATTCCCATTTCCCAGTTTTTGGAGACCGATGTGACATTTTTATGTGAGCAAAGTAATTCATATAACCAATTTATTAAAATTAATGTTTTTCATCCTATCTTTAATGCCATAATTTAAGCACTTATTTTTTGAGTGAACAAAAATATAGAGGCACAACATAGAGGCATAAAGGTATTGCTTACCCTAGTTAAAAATGCTCCGTGCTCATTTTTTCATCATGCCCTTCCTGAAAATATTATCTGCTATCTACTTAACCAACAGTGGCGTGCACAGGGCCTAGAGGTAGGGTAGGCATTAGTCAGTCAGAATACCTTAATGACTGATAAAATGAAAAACGAGCATTTACGTATTTAAATTTGGGTAAGCAGTGCTTTTATGCCTCTATGAACTGCACGCCACTGCTATCCAATATGCCTACCTTTGACTCCGAATACTGGGCAGTGGGCACACCACTGAGTAGATGTACTTATAAGCAAGTAATGACTGACTCGTTGGTCTAGCGGTTAGCATGTTTGACTGCGGCCGACGAGGTCCCGGGTTCGAGTCCCGGATTGGGCCATCAAGTATAGGGGTTTTCCGACTAGAAATTTTCAGTACTAGCCCAGAGTTAGGAAGTTGGCGGCGTTTCACCCCCGTGCCTCGGAGAGCACGTTAAGCCGTCGGTTCCGGTTATTATCACTAACATGTTAGCCCGCGCACCCGCATTAGAGCAGCGTGGTTGGTCTAAGCTCTAATTCCCTCTCTCCTGTGAGAGTGTAGGCCTGTGCCCAGCAATGGGCTATATTGGATTACTATAAGCAGAATGTGATATATGTAATATATATCAATATGGTAGTTTTATACCACAGCTGCCCGAAAAAGGAGTGTTATGAGTCTCTTTATTTCACTATAAATTTTAAATGCCTGAACAGATTTGGATGTATGGAGTATGGTTAAAATCCTTACACCACCACGAGTGAAACACTTTTTTTGAAAAAAAAAATCTCTATGGCAGGGCTGTCGTGTTTTTTAATAATTTTCCCATGTATCTTTTGCTTATCATTAACCAACTACCTAAAGGGTAAAATTGTTAGTTCTCGACGATTCAAAAGTACTTATTGTAGAAAAAGTTTATTTGAATAAAAAACGTTTGAGTTTGTACTTTTTATTTCAAATTTGTCCTTTTCGTTATGGGCAATAATTACGAAAAACTCTCTCTCTGCGTCGTATTCCTCATTACTGAGGGTCCATTTCCCTTTCCATTAATCAAATAATGGGTTTTCTTGGGATAGTAATGCGGTGGGCTCCCACGTCCGCATACGACTCGACTAAGCGCTAACTTAGGATTTTGTAACGATTATTATCAGATGTTAGTGATAATAACCGGGACCGATGGCTTAACGTTCTCTCCGAGGCACGGAGGGATCGAAAAGGCCAGATTTGATATTATATTATATTTTTCTATGCCAGTGACATTTACAATAATTAAAATATTTAAACAAGTGAAATTAATTTAACGAATTAAAAAATACGACTGCCCTGCCTTTGGAATCTTATTCACATTTTTTTATTAAATGATATTTTTTTGCGAATCACTAAATATTGAACTATAGTGTTATATATTTTTGGAATGTACTCATTATTTTCTAGATGATGAGTGTATAGTAAATCTTATTTTCGATTTTTTTTTTCAATTTTGGTCTTTAATGCGGGACCATGGTCACCCCATCAATTTTTTTAAAAAATTTACTAGCCTATGTCACCCGGAATAAGCTAGGGATTCTAACGATACCTCATTTATCAACTATTATCTATTTTTCATACCCCTAAAACACCTCAATCCACGCGGATGGAGTCGCGGGCATCAGCTAGTAATAATATATAACACACCTACATGACATCATATAGATCCATTCTCTACGGTGAGGAATCTAGGGCGTTATTTGAGGATGAGTCAAACCAATCAAATACGTAATTTTGATCGATCAATTTGAAAAAAGGGCTATAAAAAATGGAACAGTAATAAAATTGTAGGTGTCCTAGGTAAAATGCGGCTTGCGGTGATATTATCATAACTTATTAGCGTTTAACCACATCTTAAGTCTGAGGCTGAGTCATTTAATGCTCCGCGTGAGTTGATGGGTGAGTCAGATCAAATAGTTTCATACGGGACTGGATTTGTGCTGCGGTGAAAGTGATTTACTTTTTTAAATTTCTCTTCGTTAAGAAAGAAGGAGAACACCAAAAAATATGATGTGGAGTAATTAAAAATCATAACATAATAATATTGAAATGTATATTCACTTTATTATGATTCCTGTGACTTCGTCCGCTTGGATTAATGTTTTCGATTTCCGCAGGAACTCTTTAATTTCCTGGGTTGCCCTATCTCTACCAAATTTCGTCAAAATTGGTTGAAAATATGGGCCGTGAAAGCGTAGGAGAAAAGACAGACATACACACTCTCGTATGTATAGCTACCTATTTGTATAAATATATAAAGGTATAAAAATATCATAATATGGAGCTACTAGTTACTACGTAATATTTGCTACGTACTGCGTACTGATATGAAAGCTTTTATATCAAAGTTCACATTTACTTTTATTTTTATTAACCAACTTCAAAAAAAAGGAGGAGGTTATCGCATATCAATTCGATTGTCTGTTTGTTACGCGATTACTCCGCCAATTATGAATCAATTTTGATGATTTTTTTGATAGATGATAAATCAGAGGTGGTCCCATATAAATTTGGTGAAGATCTGATGAATATCTTCGGACATGGCGAACGGAACTCCTCAATGGATAAAAGTGTATTGCTCGGATCAGTGTAATAGCTTAGTAAACAGTAGGTTTTTAGCCAGAGACCCATACTAATATAATAAATGCGAAAGTGTGTCCTGTCGATCTAAAACATATTATAATAGAACTACATTAAAATTTCTTATGTAAATATAATATATTCGGTAATAAATTAAAATGGTTTTTTAGTGCTTGTGGTTATTGAAGTCGGTTTTAATTTATTTTTTTATTTTTTATATCTATCATATATAATTTTAAATTTTTTCATATAAAAGAGAATGCCAGATTCTGCCCCACCTATTTTCATAATTTACACAAAATGTAAAGTTTTTAAAATTATCTTAGGAATTTATGTCCACGTATTAATAATTATTGATCAAAATGTTGCGGAATTAAAAATGTAAAAAAAAGTAATTCAACTCCCTCGTCCACTTTCTATTTCTCCTGCGGCAACTTGCATTACATTCTACGCATACACGACTAAATAAAACTACTTACAGTTATTAAGTTTTTAAAGTAGAACCAAATTCCTATTACATAAATCTTGGTACAGATCTTTGTTTAAATTCGTTATTTTGTGTTGTTAATTATTGAAAACGACACTTAAAAATTATTTCAATGTAATTATCAATGAGTAATAAAATAGTTGTATTAAAACCTCACCTTCACATTCACGCATTTTGTGTAATGAAACGTCATTGACCAACGTATTTGACTTCAATGTCATTGTGACTTGTGATCATTGTTTATATCGTGGTTTCAGTGACGTCGACTGTTTACCGTGCTTGTTTTGAATGTTACACCAAATACTTTTGCTAGACCTATAAACTCGTAATATTGAATCTATCTGGCCGACTTTGCGCTATTTTTCATGGACGACCATTGCTTGCGATTTGGGTAACGACGTTGAGGTGCATAAATATAAATTGTCAGCCAAGTGTAAACAAGATCCTAAGACATGTTGTTGCCATGTTGGGCTTACCATCAAAATAATATTGATGCACCGCAGCAGTATTTCTTGATAATGTAACGACTGATTACATATTTAATATGACGATTAATATATCAATGATTATCAACAGTTGTTTTATGTATTTCCAATTAGTCTACCATTTTATCGTTAGAGAAGATAGCACAAGCTTATTAACTAGGTTATTAACTTATTACTTCAGGTAGACCTCAAGCTACGCAGGCATTTGAGTATCCTACTTCATTTTAAAGCCATATTATCTCTTGGCAAGAGCATTGTAACGATACACAACATTTTTTTTCACTTATTTCACAATTTTAAATGCATATAACCTAAAACAATTTTGCAACTTAAACTTAGTTTTAATAAAAAACCGCAAGTGTTAGAGGCTTATAAATATATGTATGCTTATCAGGAATAAAAAATCTATTAAATTCTACATACGGTATGCTTGTAAACGAAATTTAATAAGTGGGGCAAAGCTCTATACATACTCTGGCGTTTTCCTTTACCGCTGCAAATAGTCTATCTATAAGGTTATATTACATAGCTTATGCAGGTTTTAATTATTTAAAACTAATAACTTAAATTCGGACTTTCGAGTCTAACTACAAAAACATAGGACTTTCATACAAATTTCCAACCCCCATTTCATCCTCTGTGGGGTGGATTCCCTCAAAACTGTTTCTTATCTGATGTCTACACTATAGAAGAAATCTTCCTTCCAAACATATTTGTATGCGCTAAAGCAGCTGAGATATTTCGCTTTTAATCGTATAAATATAGAAGACTAGCGAATGCCCGTGACTTCGTCTGCGTGGTTTGAGGGTTTTTGGTTCCCGCGGGATAAATAGTAGCCTATGTGCTATTGCAGACTATAATCTATCTCTGTGCCAAATTTCAGCCAGATCCGTTTAGCCGTTGGGGCGTGATTGAGTAGCAAACATCCATACATCCATCCAAACTTTCGCATATATAATATTCTATAGATATAGATATAGATAAAGAAGATTATGCTGCTTATGATAGCCGACAAAATAATTAAATTCAACAATGCCGCTTTAATGTTCAGTGAAGCATCGCATGAAATTTGCATTGATCGTTAACGCAATACCACTGAGTGAAAAATAGGAGCATTGGCAAGAGGATACGCTTTACAAAATTGACGATATTTGCATATTGCATGCAACATTCATTTTATACCCGTTATTTCCCACAGGTACCTGCGTGTTCGTATAAACAAAGACAATAAGTTTTCGAAGGTTATTGAAGGCTTTGGAGAAATTCTACATGAATAAATTTTCTCTACTAAATCTCATATATGAAGGCTTTGGAGAAATTCTACCTGAATAAATTTTCCCTACTAAATCTCATATACGTTAAACAAATGAACCACCACCACCACCACCACTACAGCCTATTAACGTCCCACAGCTGGGCACAGGCCTCCACTCTCATAGGAGAAAGGGAATTAGAGCTTAGACCCACCACGCTGCTCCAATCCGGGTTGGCGGACTTTAACGACTATTATCATGTTAGTGATAATAACCGGGACCGACGGCTTACCGTGCTCTCCGAGGCACGGGGGTGAAACACCGAACAAATGAACACAATTAAAAAATTTAAAAACATGACTGCACTGGCATATTTTTTTTTATCAATTATGGCTAGTGTCACCCGGGATGAATTACTCTAAAATCCCTCGTTACGCTTGGGGTTTATCCCAGCGCCCGTAACGTAAGACATTACATTACCCCCATGATGAACAATCTACTATTTCAAAAGAGCAACCACCGAATTTCTTGCTGGTTCTTCTCTGTAGGAATGGCATTCCGAACCAGTGGTTGATTAAATCGACGATCCAAAATCACTTGTAAAAGTTTATTAAAATAAAAACATTTGATTTAGAGTTAGAGTTTGAGGACCGCTTACACAAATTTAAAATGATTTAGTTTAAACTGTCCCTTTTTGCATTAAAATATTTAACTAAATCAACATAATGAGTCCTTGTGCAAGTTATGTACGACTTTTCCTATGTGCATGATGTAACTACCTATAAATTGAATTGCTTGTTACCTATTGCCTAAGCCATTCAACATTTTGTATTCCTACTACTTGTCGTTCTGTTGGTAGTTCAAATAAATTAAATTAAATTAAATTAAGTGAGGCTGGAAGATCAAAGGCTTCTTTTTAACCTGGAAAATTAGAGAGGTCCCGGTATTTTAAAAACACAAATCTACGCGGACGAACTCGTTTACTCGAGTTTCGTAGGTGAAAAAAATAATAATTGGTATTAATTTCAAAACCTCATTAAACATCGCACTGTGGAGTGGTTCGACTAAATCAATATAATGAGCCCTTGTGCAAGTGAGCCTGAATGGTCAAAGGCTTCTTTTTACCCTGGAAAATTAGAGAGGTCCCGGTATTTTAAAAATCCAAATCCACGCGGACGAACTCGTTTACTCGAGTTTCGTAAAAAAAAAATTGGTATTAATTTCAAAACCTCATTAACCATCGCAGTGTGGAATGGCTCGGTGTACTAACGAGTATATAAACGATATCGTGACCGCGCCCGGCCATTATCCAACAAAGGGTAACATAAAACATTCCATAAGCGTGTTCATAGAAAATTGACATTGCAATTTACAATAGTGCAAGTAAAAATTACCGTGAATGAATTTAATGTATCGCCGTAAGGCAGGGATGGCGAAACTATGGCACGTGTGCCATTAATGGCACACGACACAATATTCTGGGCACGTCACTGATCACAAAATTCATTAGGCACTAAGAAAAGAAAGTGTGAAGTAGGTATTATATTATGACGAGCGAACGCAACAGATCCAACGCTACGGAGTGTTCGGGTCATTAAAGACTCAGTTATAAACTGTTTGACAGATGACTCCAGTTCAGCATGCATTCTGCTAAAAGTAACGTCTTACAACCCTAATATAAGTTATTTGTCATCTAATCTGCAACAACAGAAGTCACACTACTTTAATTTATAGTTAATTGAGACATTGCAAAATGAATTTTCCCAATAATCACAAAGTCAAATTTGTTTAATGGTACGACTGTGTCCTCATTAAACATTTCTTTAGAAAAAATGGCACGTTGATACATAAAGGGTCGCCTACCCTACCGTAAGGTATAGTAAGAAATGCGTCAGCATCGTGGAAGTTACAAGTACCTGCTAATTGCTGTACCCTAGTACCAGCCACCACCACAAAACCCCATTAACATCCATTACTTATCACACACACTATCCATTTTACATTGTTAATAATAATTTAAGATTGTTTATAATAATATAATTTTTGTTAATAATAAGAATAATCCTTGTGTAATTACTGTTAATAATATTAATGATCAGATATGAATATGTATCTACTTAATCAATAGAATTGTGAAAGTGAAAATCATTATCATTTAATGTTAAAGAAGAGCGGACTTTCCTGATACAGGTATTTAAATATACTTAAAAGGAGGTTCCAGACACAATGTAATTCAATTGTATTTTGAACAGAAATAAAGAATTTAATTTAAAAATTTAATTAGAAATTTATTAATTTAACATGCCACTGCCTGAGCACAGGTCTCCACTCTCACAGGAGAGATGTAATTAGAGCTTAGACGCACCACGCTGCTCCAATGCGGGTTTGCGGGCATTAACGACTATTATCATGTTAGTGATAATAACCGGGACCGACGGCTTAACGTGCTCTCCGAGGCACGGGGGTGAAACACCGCCAACTTCCTAACACCGGGCTAATACTGAGAATTTCTGGTCAGAAAAACCTAATACTCAATTATGGCCCGACCCCGCGGGACTCGAACCCTCGAACTCGACCTCGTCGGCTGCAGTCGAACATGCCAAACATTAGACCAACGAGGCAGTATCCTAGTAAAATGTAATAAGTACATACTTATTACATCCATCGTCAGCATGGCCATTTTTTTTGAATTCTCTGTGAAATTCGGTATTCCACTGCCTAAGGTAATACACGGGTTTTATTTTAATTCCTCAACAGGTTAGCCCTTGACTGCGATCTCAACTGATAGTAAGCGATGAAGCAGTCTAAGATGGTAGCGGGCTAACCTGTTAGGGGTACGGCAGTTATATTAAACCCATACCCCTAGTCGGTTTCTACGGCATTGTAACGAAACGCTAAATCTTGGCGGTACTTTTTGCCGGTAGGATGGTAACTAGCCACAGGCCACAGACCAGACCAGCGAAAATTCAGAAATTATAAATTCCCAAATTGACCCTGCCAGGAATCGAACTCGGACCACGTTAAAGCAACAGCGCTCAACACTGAGCTAGGGAGGTCGTCAAACTATTGGCTAATCGGTTGTCCTTTATGAGCGACAAACGCATCACTGCGACTATATACGACAAGATGTAACAGTATCAAACTGTTGTTGACCCTTCACGTGACTTACATCGACAAGTTTTTAATTTTCTATGGCGTCATACTTAATCTATTGCTGTCCCTTTCGGGACTTGTGTGAAAGGGATGGCAATAAAATTAGTGCTATCATTTTATCTATACTAATGTTATAAAGAGGTAAAGTTTGTGAGTTTGTGACGTTGTAAGGGGTAGTCTCTGGATCTACTGAACCGATTTTGAAAATTCTTGTACCAATAGAAAGCCACATTATTTGTGAGTGTCATAGGCTATTTATCATCCTGAAAAATTAGGGAGTTCCCGTGGGAACTTAAAAAACTTATTTCACGCGGACGAAGTCGAGGGCAAGTCTGCCAGTTTTATGTAAGTTTAGAGACTGTGTATGAACAACAGAATTAATACACAGTTTTTCTATAATTTTAGATTATGTAGATACTTACTTTATACCTATTTTAAGCTTTTGTAATGTAACGATACTTAAGATAGATTATAAAAAGTTGTTATTATAATACAATTGATTACTAATACTATGGTTGGTAAATTGATCTTTATCTTATATACAAAATTCTCGTGTCACAATGTTAGTAACCATACTCCTCCGAAACGGCTTGACCGATTTTTATGAAATTTTATATGCATATTCAGTAGGTCTGAGAAACGGCTACTGTCTATTTTTAATACCCCTAAAACACCTCAATCCACGCGGACGGAGTCGCGGGAATCAGATAGTTTAATGGAAAATGATACCTAATTTACTTCATAGAACTTCAATATTTGCCATAAAGTATGAAAAGTTTGTTTAAAAGCATGACATTATGATGGATGAACCGAGATTGTGTTGCAATAAAGGCTTGTTCAGACGTAACGCGGACAGAATTACAGCACTTACACCCAATAAGCGTATACGATTTGTATTACAAAAATTTAACTAATACAAATTTTGTATTATACAGGGAACGAGGTGTTAGTATAAGAGCTTACACCAACGTTAGATTTCGAAAATTCGAAATGTTTTTACTCATCAACTGTATAACGAAACATTTTACTTTAACAACGCGCTAAAAATATGTTTAGAATTGATTTTGGAAATTCGAGCTATTCAAATTTTTAAACAGGGCAACCCTAACTCTTGACCGGATTACCGGTAACCTTAGGTACATAATATTTTCGTGCCCCTTAAGTATATGATTCTTGCTATCGAGTAGAATACAATACTTCCTATTGTTAGCATTATTACTGTTTGTCATTATATCTCATGAAACAGGTAGTATAATATCAGTCAATTTGACTCGTTTCATGTCATTCGATTTAATCTGCGGATACCGACGCCATATTGAAAATAATTAGTATAAATGCGAGTGTTTTGACGATGGTAATTCAGACTTCTGCAGGCAGACTCGGCGATTATTGAATACTTTTGTGTTTAGATTACAATTTGGTTTAGAGCTTAACAATAGCAATCGTGGTCAGATCAAATTAATATTGTCTTTAAGTTTAGCTAACTTCTATCGAATTACATTAAATCTCTCGTGAAACCGCTACACATTGTGACCATTCGCTCGTGCTAGTTCCAAATGAGAGTACAAATATATTAAAAGTGTCTCAATAATACCTACTTCTGGATTGTCGCTTACACTATAATATTTTTTATAGTAGCAGATGAGTGTAAAAATTAATTGGTGGTAATTTCAAAATTTGAAGCATGGCAACCCTAACTCTAGACGGAATTTCGTTAGGAAAGACTCCATCTTAGACTCCACCACTTACCACCAGGTGAGATCGCAGTCAAGAGCTAAGTTATAGTGGAATCTGTTATGTTTATGACCGAATTCTGAACAAACAAGTCCATTCTTAAAGAACTCGGCATCAAGGAGCGTCTCTCCCCCATTGTACAGGCTCGCATTCTCACGTTCTTTGGTCACGTAACTAGACGCGACGATAATATCTCCATTGAGCATCTGGTTGTTCAAGGAAGGGAAGAGGGTACCAGGGTAGGTGGCAGATCACCCATGAGAGACCCATGAGACGTTCAATTTGCTCGCACGAAGCGTTTTTGCTCGACGTTTCTGATACGAACTGCTAGGGTGTGGAACACCCTCCCAGCGCACGTGTTTCCTGCCACTTATAACTTAAGTACCTTCAAGACAAGAGTGAATAGGCATCTTCTAGGCAAGCGCGTTCCAACCTAGACCTCATCATTGCTTTGCACTAAGCATGATTGTCGTCAAGCGCAAGCCTATCATGCAATAAAAAAAAAATGAGAGGGACAGACCAAGTGACGTCTAGGTTGCGGTGGACATCCTCTTACATGAATGCACTCATAAGGCTGCCATCAGAGAAGAGTGGAGACGGATAGTTAAGCGTGCCACAACACCAAAGTGACGACCACTAGTCTAGGTAACGGGGCGGTTCGTTGTATGGAGACCCCCGCATTAAATCCTCAGTCGTTGAAACTTGGCAGGGTGTAGTATGGTATGAACCAAAACTGTTACAAAAATATCCAATAAAAAAATCATCTGTAAGTTAGGTTTTTATACCTAAAACTTAATATTTATGACTGAATATTTACTCGATTTCATTTTAAAATAATAGCAAGTAGGTAGTATATTTACACTAAAAACCGAAATAACCATGAACATCTATATTTATATCTGTCACCGTAAGATTGTAAAAACCGTTAGATTATAATCTAACTCGCCGAATTTCTAAACTGTCGAAAGATTACAATTTAACGCATTATTTTCCGGTAGATTGTAATATGATAGGTTTTTAAACCCGACAAAACCTAAGTGATACTACTTGATTGGCACTACTTGATTATTTATGTCGAACCCTAACCTAACCTACAAGAAAGAGACAAGAAAACGTAAATAAAATGAATATTTCAAAAATTGACACTCGGAACATTGAACAGTTTACAATCTTTCGACAGTTTAGAATTTCGCGAGTTAGATTATAATCTAACGGTTTTTACAATCTTACGGTGACATATCGATTTTACTATCAAATTTAAACTGCGTTTACGCGATAATATGCCTTCCTGCTTTAACAATTGGGTAAAGCAACAAAAGACCTTCCTTTCTGATTTTTATTGGATATTTATAATACATATATACATTTACCTCATGATACTTCATCATATTGTAAACTTTCGTCGCCTGAATAATTATTGTTGGGGTCGACTAGCTTTATTGCCTATACTAAACGACCTACGACGAAGAAAAAGATGTTTTCTGTTCCTATAGGAAATCCAGGGTATCTACTAGTATAGCAATTACGAATACATTTAAATCGAACAAGCTTAACATAATCTCTTTCAAGAGCAATAACTTTCAATTTCGCGTAGATGCAAACAAATTAAGTACTGGGCGTAATTAATCTTGGTTTAGCTCCAGTGTGTTTTTCCCGGGCTAGTCTTTACAAGCTTTAGTGGGGACACACGGGTCAATATTCTCATAACTAACGCTGCTAGCGGAGAATTTAATCAGAGGGTTAATGTTAGTGTCGATGGCCAAAGTGTAAATAAAGACAGGCAATTTTAGGGACCATTTAATGGAATTTAGTTTATTTTTTTTTACTTGAAAACTGGCAATCGTGACTGCACTGGTAGATACATAAAAATCAAATGTTTTTTTTAACTTTAAAGTTTCACTAAGGGCACTGAACCTTGAAAGTATTTCACGTTTCCAGTTGAAATGTTTAAAATAAGCCTAGTAGAGATAGCTAGTAAGCGATAGTCGCCTTTTGTATCATAGTACTTTTGACTGTGATAGCACACTACGTTTTATCCCGGAAAATTGCAGATTACCCGTGGAACCAAAATACACAAAGTCGCGGGCATCACCTAGGAGGTAATTAAATGCAAATGAGATGAAACATAAAATTAGGAGAAACAATACGTTTTTAATTCTTCGTACAATTTACGCGTCGCATTTAATGTAATGATTTCACAGTAATACTTTTTTATATCTCACATAAACTATTTTAATTTTAATAAAATGTACGTTCCCCTTAACCTTGGTTTTATTTTAAGCAATAAAAAACACGTCACGTATGCATTAAAAATAAAACGGCAAATGTGTGTCATATTTCAAGCGAAACGCGTTAAACTTAGATCCGTGTATTCATGTTTTACTTACTTAAGTTGTACCATGATTTATTGAAGTGATCAACGAAATTGACTTTTCACAGCTGTGATGACCTCCCTGTCGGAGAGGTGGTCCTAGGAATGTGTCCTAGGTTTTATTAAGTTAAGTTATTAAGAGCAGTAGGAATGTGTCCTAGGTTTTATTAATCGCATGAGCAGTTCTTTTTTTTCTATCCAGTACAAGTTAGCCCTTGACTGCGATCTCACCTGATGGTAAGTGATGATGCATTCTAAGATGGTAGCGGGCTAACCTGTTCCCCTATTCGGTTTGTACACGGCATCGTACGGAACGCTAAATCGCTTGGCGGCACGTCTTTGCCGGTCGGGTGGTAACTAGCCAAGGCCGAAGCCTACCGCCTCCCACCAGGCAGTTCTGGAATTTACAATAATTATATATTGTCACTTGTCTCATCTGGTGAGGGGCTTCAGCCGTGGCTATTTACAATCATACAAGCAAGAAAACATCGACGTAAACCATTATTTAAAGGTCGAAAGCTACTAACATTACCATGTCTATATATTCTAGAAGTAGGTATTTTCGTGAAAAAGAATCCGCAACTGTTTGAAAATGTATAAGTCAAAAGCAAGGTTCTACTTAGAGATCCCACAAAAAAAAGAATGCCAGGATATAGAAGTGCCATTCTAGTAAAAAAATTCGCAGTAAAAACTATTATAGTATACAATAAAATTCCCAAAGCAATTAGAGAACTCACTTTCAATCTATTTAAGTCAAGACTTAAAAGGTGGCTTACGGAAAGGTGCTTCTACACAATAGATGTATTTTTAAATTTCAAATAATAAATAATAAAAACAAAATATGTAATTTTGCATGCCTTATTATAAGCTGAAACATTTATACTGGAAACTAACAAATAACATCTCATTGTGAAGAATGTTTCTCATTGTGAAGAATGTTAATAAAGAATTTTGAATTTGACGATTCGTCTGCTGGTACAAAATTCATAGCTGCTGCTACAACTCGGTCTCGTCTTCTTCGTCAACCGATAGACAACTACTGGACTACTGCTGGACATATAGGTCTCTTGTGAGGACTTCCACATACAATGATCTGGCGGCACTTAGATCCAGCGGTTCCCTGCCTACGACTCGCTTGATGTCATCCGTCCACCTAGAGGAAGATCTGCCAACGCAGCGCTTTCTAGGGTGTGGACAGCACTTTAAGTCTTTTTTTTTTATCCACTACAAGTAAGCCCTTTGCTGCAATCTCACCTGATAGTAAGTGATGATGCAGTCTAAGATGAAAGAAAGAACGAAAGAAATCTTTATTCAGGGTTACAAGACAAAAAAACAGACTTATAAGAAGAAAAAAAAATGGCAAAATGAGACTTGATCGCCAAAATGGTCTTCACTCATGTGCTACACCTGTTAGGTTAGATGGTAGCAGGCTAACCTGTTAGGGGCATGGCAATTATATTAAACCCATACCCCTATTTGGTTTCTACACGGCATCGTACCGGAACGCTAATTCGCTTGGCGGCACGTCTTTACCGGTGGGGTGGTAACTAGCCACGGCCGAAACCTTCTACCAGGCCAGGTCTTTTATCAGGTAGTCCGCCGGTATCACAACATATCCTGAAGTCTCTCCTCCTCCGGATCGTCCGCCCGGTCCAAATATCTATTTATGTAGTGTATATTTAACTCAATTGTATATCTTTTTTATTTTTAATATGGCGTATTTATTTTGTGCATGGGCGTGGGTGTACACGAAATAAACTTTATCATATCATAAAATTTCATTGGAAACAATTAAGGTTTGAGTGTTATATTATATTTTTACAACATACATACATGTTGGACTGTTTGTTTTCACGAAATAAATAAAATAAATGTAAATAAATACTGGCGTGTTACTATCATCGTTTAAAGCGGTATTATTTTAATATTGTTGACGGTCTTGTTTCATAAATATAATCCTTATTTTGGGGACGTTGAGGTGCTTCATATAAATCTGACATTTAAATATAATACCGCTATGGTCTTATCCAGTAGCGTGCATAGTATTCGGAACCAGAGTAGGCATTTGTTAGGTAGATACTACACCTACCGAGGATACCTACTTTCAGGCAGGGCATGATGAAAAATAAGCATTGAACTTTTTTATACGACTGCCTGAAAAAAGGAGTATATTGTTTTCCAGGTTCATGCATGTATGTATGTATGTATGTATTTATGTGAGTTTGTATATTCCACCATTATAACTTCTATACGCCTGAACCGATTTTGATAAATGAGATATCATTACAATTCCTAGCTTATTCCGGGTGACATAGGCTAGTAAAATTTAAAAAAAATTTATGGGGTGACCATGGTCCTGCATTAAAGACTAAAGTTGAAAAAAAAAATCGAAAATAAGATTAATCATCATCTAGAAAATGATGAGTAGATTCCAAAAATATATAAAACTATAGTTCAATATCCAGTGATTCACAAAAAATATTATCGTTTAATAAAAATGTGAATAAGATTCTAATTTAACTAGATTAATTTAGATTTTTAACTTTTTAGTTCGTTTTTTGGCAGGGCAGTCGTATTTTTTAATTTTTTTTATGACTTGTTAACTAGGGTAAGCAATGCTTTTATGCCTCAATGTCATGCACGCAACTAGAAGTATGGCACCTGTACCTGAGATAGTTAAGCTCTGCTAGGAAGGCGGGGCCATCCATCGGTTCGTCGCGGTTCTTGAAGACCAGAAGGGGAAGCTCCCCCATCTGCTGGATTGCACTGTCCGTGCCGGCGAACCGCTGCGTTAGGTTTGACCTGCATCGAATAAAGTAGCGTTAACTCATCAGTAGGGCTCCACTACAGCCTATTAACGTCCCACTGCTGAGCACAGGCCTCCACACTCATAGGAGAGAGGGAATTAGAGCTTAGACCCATCACGCGCGTGTTCCAATGCGGGTTGGAGGGCTTTAACGACTATTATCATGTTAGTGATAATAACCGGGACCGAAGGCTAAACGTGCTCTCCAAGGCACGGGGGTGAAACACCGCCAACTTCCAACTCCGAGCTGGCACTGAGAATTTTTTAATTGAAAACCCAAATACCTTACAATTTTTATGCCCGACCGAGAATCGAACCCAGGACCTCGTGATTCGTGACCAGGACCGCATTCGACTATGCTAACCGCTAGACCAACGAGGCAGTAGGGCTCACTACGAGTAAAATTATGTCTACTCAATATCTCTATTTGTCTACTGAAGCTAGCATGGTTACTTGTCTCGTTACGTCAAAAGTAGAGGCAAAAGTATTTTTTCTTATCTGTGGTGTTTTTCTCTATGAACCTTACATGCCGACTATTCTTTTTGTAATATACCGCAATTTGTGCATGTTGGGGAAACGAAAAATTCGTCCGCGATAACATCTCTCCCTCTCGTCACGAGATATCTCGTTGTGCGGATGCTAAGACTGCAGGCCATAAGAAGGGATAGTGAACTTCTTCTTTTCGGCTTCCAGTAGTGCTAAAACAGCACAATGCACTTGGCCATTGTGAATTAGCTTGAGGGAGGCACAAAGATTGACCGGTTACAGTAGCTTCTAACATTACTTAAGTAATATAATATTTATGTTAAAGAGTAGCTCCTGAGTTTCTTGCCAACACTTCTCAGTGAAAACTTCTTTTCGAACTGTAGGTAAAACAAGGCGAATCACGAGCGTAACAAGGGGTCCTGAAGGATGTCTTATACAAATGAACGTTTCTAACGTAGAAAGACAATTATATATGAGAAACTTGCGTTCACAAAATATATAATACTAGATGATGTCCGCATGGATAAAAAATTTTCAATTAACGCAGGAACTCCTTAATTTTACGGGATAAAAAATAGCCTATGTCCTTCCCCGGGATACAAAGTATCCCTGAACCAAATTTCATCAAAATCTACCCACCTCTTCAAAATGGATGTTTGAACAGGTGGGCCGTGAAAGCGTAGCAGACAGACAGATGGACAGACAGACAGAAACACTTTCGCATTTATAATATTAGTATGGACATCTCGTCACGTCACGCTTTGTCCCGCGGTGCGATTTGGCGTAATTTACATACTTCCTAAAAAAATACAATACGAATACACGTGCGTTATGTGTGTGTTGAATCAAAGCATGTGTTTTTAACTGCACTGATGCAGTTACGTGTTTTATTATTTAGTTTAACCTACCAAAGTAGGCACGGCACGATCATTTTAATTGTACAAAATAATGTCGAGGAAAATCACGCTTTTGTTGATTATTTCTTGCATTTCCTTCGAGCTATGAGCGTGTTACATGGGTGATGATTACAAAATTGTTTCACTAAGTTTGGTTATTCAATAAAGTACCTATTATTTCGCCTTCTACTTACGTATCACTGTACTTAAGTATCAATAATTTTCCATAACAAATCATCCTGTATTTGCTTAGTGCCCCAGTTTTCCTGCAAGTATTTCGTATTATAAAATATGAGATACTTCTGCGAGTCTCTGCCACTTATCTCGATTACTTTTCTCTTTCTCTAGTGAACCTAGCTAGGTACTTAAATTTATGCATGGCTGCACTTTTATACTGTTTGTGCTAAAAAAAATGAAGTGGTAAGAAAACCTGTTTTAGGGTTTTGCAGTAGGTACAATACCGAATTTCGGCAACGGCGGCCAATCTCCACAGAGATTAGGCATCTACAACCTCACAAACTTTACCTCTTTATAATTTTCTTTTATTTATTTTATGCTATATATATTTTAATATATATATAATTCTACTGTACGTGTGTATGTCACTGAACTCCTCCTAAACGGCTGGACCGATTTGAATGATTTTTTTGTATGCATTTAGATGGCGCCCTGGATGGTTTAGATTCACAAATCAGCCCGGTAGATGGCGCTGAAGTCAGTATCATGCAGGACAACGTCTATCGGGTCCGCTAGTATTAGTATAGATTAGTAAGTAGGTATACTATAATAATTGAAAACCATGGGCATGATATTAAAAAGACTTTTTGTCGAATCATTATCAAGAAATGAAATTTCTAGCACATTTTTTTCAGGTCTCAAAAAATAAGGTGCTAAGTTTAACCTTATTGAAGTCCTTTCAGATGTGACTTTGCACCTGCTGCCAACTCCACTGAATGGCTCGATACCTCCCACACATTGTTGTTGACGTAATAATGTGTTAGCATTATTACTGTTTGTCATTATATCTCATGAAACATGAAGTATAATATCTTTCAATTTGATTCGTTTCATGTCATTCGATTTAATCTGCGGATACGGACGCCATATTGAAAATAGTTAGCATAAATACGAGTGTTTGAACGATGGTTCAAACACTCGTATGGTTTGTTTGGTTTGGTTTATTGGTAACGGATGGTTGGATATTCTTTTTCTCCTGCCGGCAGACTCGGCGATTATTGAATACTTTTGTATTTAGATCGAATTTTGATATAGAGCTTAACTATAGCAATCGTGGCCGGATCAAATGAATATTTTCTTTAAGTTTAGCCAACTTTTATCTAATTACATCAAATCTCTCGTGGAACCTCTACACGTTTAACCATTTTTTCGTGCAAACATATTAAAAGTGTCTCATAAATACTTACTTCTAGATTGTCTCTAACAAATGTTTCTGGTATAACGAAGTATTTGCGTGTGAACTGTGTCCGCTTACAAAGTCTTCGTGCTAACAACATTATTACATCAACAATAAAGTGTGGGAGGTTTCAAGCCATACGTGTTACCATTTGAATAGATTATTTCACGCATTGTAAGGGTACACATTTGTGGCCAATTCTGTATATCACAATCTCTAAATTAAACTAAAATGACAGCTTTAAATCTTATTATATCCATTTCGGCAGGGAGTATCATGAAAGGGTTAGCAACATTTTTAATCCTATCATTTAAGTTGAGAGATACACTACAGAATCAGCTCTTAAATATAATATCGTGATAAATCTCTCTAAATAAAGATCTCGAAGTCAATAGTTATTTGTTCAACAAGATAGCAAAGTTTGGTTTTGTTGCGAGTGCCTAGTTTTAATCCCGAGCGAGCTATGATTCTACGTTAGACTCCTGAGTGTAGTGAGGGATTTAAAGGCACAAGAAACAAAAAAATTTGCTATGGTGTGATACATGATACAACTTTTCACCTCAATAACGAGAAAATACAAGACGTAAAAATACTCAATTTAATATTAGATAATGAAAGTTTTCGTGTGGCTCTAGGTCTCAGATTGGGAACACCCCTGTGCTTCGAGCACAGATGTCCGTGTGGAAAAGAGGTCGATAAATTTGGAATTCACGGACTCTCTTGCCAAAGGAGCGCTGGTAGGCTTTTTCGACATGGCTCTCTCAATGATACGATCAAAAGGGCTCTCGCCACCATAGATATTCCTGCGCTCATTGAGCCGGCTGGTATTAGTCGGGATGATGGCAAGAGACCTGATGGATTGACGCTGGTTCCCTGGGAACGGGGATGGGCGCTAATGTGGGACGCAACATGCGTAGACACATTGGCCCCGTGTCATATCAGGGAGACAGCATCAAGGCCGGGAGCCGCAGCAGAAAAGGCTGAAACCGGCAAGCGGCGGAAGTATGCCTCTCTCATAGAGAGTTACATATTTGTTCCGTTTGCCGTGGAGACCCTTGGGCCGAGGAGTCTTAGTGCCAAAAATTTTTTGCGAGATATTTCACCGCGGTTAATTGCCTCATCTGGTGACAGAAGGGCTGGCTCATTTTTTGCGCAAAGGATCAGCCTGGCTGTCCAACGCGGAAATGCAGCCAGCATTCTTGCCACCATTCCACGTGGGCATGATTTATATAGTAATTAGGTTAGGCTAGCTAGCATTAAGTTCTATTGTATTATTTTCTTCAATGAATAAAAACTTTATCTATAAAAAAAAAAAAAAAAATTAATATTACAAGTTTCGTCACTAGGTTTACTCTTCTTTTTTTGGGGACGATTAACAATTACACATTGAGTTTTAAATCTAATTATCACAACCACAGCCACAGGTTAACAATAAAAAGTTAACGTTTCATTTAAAAAATTGTTTAAAATTTTACAGCAAAAAATATCCCCTCCTAGTTGTTACTCTATGCCCGCTATATATTCCGCCGCTTTCTCATAATTTTGAAATGTAAATTGACTAATCGCTCAAAACGCAACTTTATATTTCTTATAACTTTATTTAGTAATTTGATCCTCTAATTTTAATTTTCAATTTTAGTTTATTTTCCAAAAAAGCTTGCAAACCACACACATATAATCTATAATACACTTACTTACTATAAAAACTTACTAAGTAATAATTTGCCCATACTCTTGGGTGGTTGGGTCTGAATCCTAACTAGGGAACTGCATCTAGAATTTCATGCCCATTTCCTTCGCGGTTTGCGGCTCGTAAGTTTAACCAGTTTAGGTAAAATGACACTGTACTTCTCTCTATTTATAATCATAAAAATGCACAAAATATACTAAGCAAAAGCTCCACACTAAATCATAGATGCCAAAGAAATTTTATGCCTGTTCAAAAACAGGCACTGCCGACGCAAACATGTAATAAACCTTACGTGCGCACTTTGCAAGAAGAGGCATTATGCGTACTCGTAGCCACTACCACTACAGCCCACTAACGTCCCACTGCTGGGCACAGGCCTCCACTCTCATAGGAGAGCGGGAATTAGAGCTTAGACCCACCACGCTGCTCCAATGCGGGTTGGCGAGCTTTAACGAATATTATCATGATAGTGATAATAACCGGGACCGACGGCTTAACGTGCCACGTTTCACCTCCGAGGCACGGGGGTGAAACACCGCCAACTTCCTAACTCCGGGCTAGTACTGGGAATTTCTAACCAGAAAAACCCGATACTTAATTATGACCCGACCCGGGACTCGTACCCGGGACCTCGTCGGCCGCAGTCAAACATGCTAACCACTAGACCAACGAGGCAGTTGACCAACGAGGTACTCGTATAAATGCTAACAATTTTAATAACTTGAAAATGACTTAAAAACTAAAACTCTGTAAATCATCTTTCTCTTATATAAAATAAAGTCGGGTTTGTTTGAACACTCATAACAGTAGAACGGCTGGACCGATTTGCATGGTTTTTGTTTTGTTGTATTTCCGTCCCGAATAGCAGAATAACTATTATAAAAACATTGGAAAATTGACGAAAAAATGAAATAAAAGAAAAACCTTGTCCCTTGATTTTCCCATACAAAAAACCACGCGGACAAGTCGGGCATCAGCCAGTTATTTGATAAATTCAAGTTCCAAGGTCAGACAAAACTCGTATATAAATGTGACAAAGATTAGACATGTGTCAGACTCACCAGAGCCTCATACATTAAATAAAATACCTACCACGTTTTTTACTGGCTAAATTCGAAGTAATCTTAATCCGCAAGCCCAGCGTAGAAGAACGGTGGCAAAACACATAATTCACAACTTAGGGAGTTATAACTCTTTACTACAAAAAATGTATGCTACAAAATGAATAGCTCTTAGGGATATTGAACGTTTCATAGAAATATAACTTACACTCTATAAAGAGACTATACTATACGTGGCGTATGCGTGGATTAAGGTTTTTGCAACGAAGTTCCTTAAGGAACGATGCGGACGGGTAGCCTAGCTGAAAAAAACGTCCGTAACGAAAATGAGTAAGATTTTTTACGACGACAAAAGGTCTTAAATATTAATTTATACTACATTCGAAATCTGAAGGCGAATATCTAGCTCTTAATTGAATTTAGTAGCGTCTCAGTATAAAATTATTATAATATATCTTATTTCGAAATTAAACGTTAATTTTTTAGTGTTGAGGTTCATATTTTAATTATTTTTTGTATAAAAAAAATGTAAAAATAGAACTAGAAATTAATATCTATGTAATAAGGAACTTCGTTCCTATCTGGTATTCCAAGACACCACACGTCTTTTTTTTAGTTCCCGCGGGAGCATTAATTTTCCGGCATGAAAAGTAGCTTATGTGCTATTCCAGAATCTATCTGTATTAGCATGTATGTAGCTATTAATCTGTCGCTGTGTTAAACTTCATCCAGATTCGTCCAGCCGTTCTCGAGTTAGAAGTATTTGAACAAACCCGACTTTGTTTTATATATTAAGACTAGGTGATGCCCGCGACTCCGTCCGCGTGGATTGAGGTGTTTTAGGGGTATGAAAAATAGATAGTAGCCGATTCTCAGACCTACTGTATATGCATATAAAATTTCATAAAAATCGGTCAAGCCGTTTCGAAGGAGTATGGTAACTAACATTGTGACACGAGAATTTTGTATATAAGATGTATATTTACTTGTCTGAAGCAAATCGATACATCTGTGCCGATTTTCATCCGTGATTGAGTAATAAACTTCTATCCAAATTTATAATAAGTAACTACTTATTAAAGTTATAATAACTTGTAATAAGTATAGATTTGAGAAAAATACTGTAACTCAATAAAGTAACGTTATTTTTCATACCTACAATGTACCGTGATAGCAAGTAATGAAAGTTGATTTTAACTCCCACTTGCCAAGGATATATCTAACCTTAGGTCAATTAATTGTGTAGTGGAATCGTAGAGTTAATATCAATCCTATCTATTCTAAGAATCGAGAAAATATTTTTGTGTATCTTTGCAGTAAGATCGAGAATTTTCTTTCTTAGGCAGACCATTAATCTTTATATGCAAATAGGTGATACAATCGATATACTAAAAACCGCCATAAGCTAGTAACAGCATCGTATCGTGTGCGCAAAGTGCAGAAATCCTTTGTGGGGTCGAGTGTACGCTTTTATAATATGGTTCCCAAAGAGTTTCTGCATTTGCATTACATAGATTTAAAGACTGTGTTAAACAGCATTTGTTAAGTCGAGGTTATTACACTATCGATGATTTTATTAATGACAAAGTTGCATGGAAGCAACCGGCCTCGCATCCAGTGACCCACAAGTCAGTGTAATACTTGTAACGTATGTGTTGTGTTGTTTACATATTGTAACCTTTTCTTTTCTATGAAAAGAGCAACTGTTGAGTTTCTTGCCAGCTCTTCTCAGTAGAATCAGTTTTCCGAACCGGTGGTAGAGTTTTAACGTTTCATAAGTGACACAAGTTGTCCTACATGAAATAAATAAATCATTTATTATTTAACTATATATGTACGTTGTGTGGTGTGTTTTATATTATGTCCTTCGATTATTTGTTTTATAAAGCACATTTACGTCTCTCTCGTCTCGCCTCTACCTTGTACAGTGCTGAGAAATGGGGCGAGAAAAAACTCAGCAGACTATCATACTTCATAATAGTTTGTTAGTTTGTCCTCCAATCACGTAATCAACGGATCGACGTAATCTTTTGTATGGGTATAGTTGAGGATCTGCATAGTGACATAGGCGGAGTGGCATATCCCGGAAAATTGAGGATTTCCCGTGGGAATAAAAAAAACTTATTCAAACAAATCAACTCCAGTACAAATTCTACATAACCCGACTTCTCCCCCCAGAAGTCGGGAATCTTAGGAAGATTTTCCCCTCGAAAGAGAACAGTGTCTATAGTTACTCGAAATACCTACTCAACTTCCATATATTTATTATTTACTAGCGACCCGCCCCGGCTTCGCACGGGTACGTAAATTCTCCGATGGAACGATTTTATCCGAATTAACTCACACTATTGTAACTTTCGTAAGGATTTCTAATATTTTGAAAATAAAAAATATAGCCTATGTTACTCGCTGATAAAGTAGCTTTCTATGGGTGAAAGATTTTAAAAAACAGTTGAGAAGTTTTTGAATTTATCCATTACAAACAAACAATATCTCAGAACTCAAGAGAGAAGACTTCCTAAATCAAGAGGAACTCTTTTTAATATTATTAATATTAAGTTTAGATTGTAGATCTATCTACAGGTTCCCTAGTGCGGAGACCAAAGTTAAACTAAATTGACTGTAACCTGTTTATTGGTAATAAATGTTTTTTATTTTATTTTTTATACGACTGCCTGAAAAAAGGTGTACATTTTTTTCAGGGTTCATTAGGTATGTACGTATGTGCCTCGTTACTGCCTCGTTGGTCTAGTGGTTAGCATGTTTGACTGCGGCTGACGAGGTCCTGGGTTCAAGTCCCGGGTCCATACTAAGTGTTGGGTTTTTCAGACTAGAAATTCTCAGTACTAGCCCGGAGTTAGGAAGTTGGCGGTGTTCCACCCCCGTGCCTCGGAGAGCACGTTAAGCCGTCGGTCCCGGTTATTATCACTAACATGATAATAGTCGTTAAAGCCCGCCAACACGCATTGGAGCAGCGTGGTGGGTCTAAGCTCTAATTCCCTCTCTCCTATGAGAGTGGAGGCCTGTGCCCAGCAGTGGGACGTTAATGGGCTGTAGTGGTGGTGGTGGTGGTACGTATGTGTGTTAGTTTGTATATTCCACCATAACTTCTATACGCCTGAACCGATTTTGATAAATGAGGTATCGTTAGAATCCCTAGCTTATTCCGGGTGACATAGGCTAGTAAATTTTTTAAAAAAATTGATGGGGTGACCATGGTCCCGCATTAAAGTCCAAAATTGAAAAAAAAAATCGAAAATAAGATTTACTATTTATCCATCATCTAGAAAATGATGAGTAGATTCCAAAAATATATAACACTATAGTTCAATATTTAGTGATTCACAAAAAAATATCATTTAATAAAAAAAGTGAATAAGATTCCAAAGGCTATTTATGCAAATCGCTTGTGGAAGTAAACTCCAAAAATAATATGGCAGGGCAGTCGTATTTTTTTATTCGTTAAATCAATTCCTATTTCATTATCTAAGACGAGTGTAATATACCTCAGAGTGCTCCCGTTGGTGAATATGAAGAAAGCCACTTCGGATCTTTCTTGCTGCAGCCGGGTGACCAGCTTGCCGAGTTCAGTGGCCCGGCTGACCTGCAAGCAAATTCATCGTTTGGAGAGTAGGTACACGACAAAACAAGAAAAAAAAAACATTGAGTTACCCACATAATATCATCAAGCAGAGCATCAAGCTGAGGTAGCTTGTTTTAAGGAGCGAGTCTTGTTTCAAAAAAAAAACAGAGTAACTGCTGAGTTTCTTGCCGGCTCTTCTCAGGAGAATCTGCTCTCCAAACCGGTGGTAGAGTCAAAACATGACGTAACATAAGAGACACCTGTATGTCCTACATGTTTATAACATGATTGAATTGAATTGAGTGCCCGGGTCTTGTGAAACCAAGGTTGACTTAAATCTTGGTTTGTCCCTTGGTTCCATGAGAGCTGTGGTACTCCATGTATGTTCCATTTAGTATTTTTTTGGCTGAATAAAGGATTATTTATTTATTTAATACTAGCTGATGCCGGCGACTTCGTCCGCGTGGATTGAGGTTTTTTGCTTCCCGCGGGAACTCTTCAATTTTCCCCATTTTCTCACCGTTTAAACCTTCCCTGGACTACGACAAACATTTCAAAACCAAAATTAGCTAAATCGGCTTATATATATAAGAAGATTACCAGCTGATGCCCGCGACTTCGGCCACGTGGTTTTCTTTTAAATTCCCGCGGGAACTCTTTTTTTTCGAGATAAAAAGCCTGCGTCACTCTTCAGGTCCTCAAATATAGCCATGCAAAAAATCACGTCGATCTGTTGCTATGTTGCAGCGTGATTGAAGGACAAACCAACAGACGTTGACGCTTGTGACGATGTGTGATGATCGCAATTCTTATTTACACATTCTCTTACTCTAAGCTAAAACTAAGTGCCCTAAATATGTGCTGTGCCTAGGAAACCAACTCTATTAAAGATCAATGTACAAAGTTAACACGCATCAATTTTTTATTTAGAGATTTGATTAAATTCATTCGTCAACGGTCAATATCAATTACTGTCTGCTCCACGATTGTGTAAGGAAATCGTAATCGTTTGTCAACCTGATAAATCGACCCATTTAACGAGTCAACTGATGAAAAAAGCACGTATAAACTCCATAAACAGTTCGAGTAATATGTTTTAAGCGGTCAAATGATTACGATTTGCTTAGACAATTGGGCCTCAGGTTCGACGGTTTAAGACAAAGTGTACCTATCACGTCGAGACATGAAGGGCAAGCGATGACCTCTAGGCAACCACATGCGGGTTGTCGATGGGGTCAAAGCTAATATGTTAGATATTGCGTTGTTAGAAGACTGTAATTATTTAAAGGTGTGTCCAAATATAGAGAGGCAAGAGCGCGGCAGTAAAACGCGGCGTTTGCTGGACGGTTCTGCTGTCTGTCGTATCCTAGCACAGAATAGGTACTAAGGACTTCAGGGCAAATTCGTTTACGCGGAAAAGCAACCCAACGCCGACTAAAACCGAATGTGAAAACCTATGAAATACAGACCTTATAGTATGACGTTATGATTTTAAATACAAGAACAACAGAAACTCGTGATATCTATCTATCGTGGTTGGACTCGAAACATGGCGCGTAGGAAACTATCAATAGCGGACGGATGTGCGCTATTATTGACTGGGATATTTTCACGACATTCAAAAATAAGATTTCTGCTTAGGTTACATTGGCGTAACTAATAAAAGTGGTAGTACAGCAGACGTCCAATAACAGCGCAGCATCAACGAGCAACGAGCCATGAAAGATTGACGCTCTATGTTTGGACACACCTTAAAAATAACTAAAGATAAGATAAATGTTTTTTGATTCCCGCGAGAACTCTTAAATTTTCGAGGATAAAAAGTAGCTTTTTTCCTTCCCCTGGTTGCAAGCTATTCCCTATACCCTACTACAGGTAGGCTAAAGCCTGTGATGGATTAAGACAAGATGAACTTTCTAAAATGCTTTAAGTCTATATGTTCACCATTTTATTTTTATGAGACAACATGTTGCCATATCGAATGATAAATAATAAATGATTTATTTATTTCATGTTGGACAACTTGTGTCACTTATGAAACGTTAAGACTCTACCACCGGTTCGGAAAACTGATTCTACTGAGAAGAGCCGGCAAGAAACTCAGCAGTTGCTCTTTTCATAGAAAAGAAAAGGTTACAATATGTAGACAATACAACATAAACGTTACAAGTATTACACTGACTTGTGGGTCACTGGATGCGAGGCCGGTTGCTTCAATGCAACTTTGTCATTAATAAAATCATCGATAGTGTAATAACCTCGACTTAACAAATGTTGTTTAACACAGTCTTTAAATCTATGCAATGGCAAATCCAGAAACTCTTTGGGAACCATATTATAAAAGCCTACACTCGACCCCACAAAGGATTTCTGCACTTTGCGCACACGATACGATGCTGTTACAGACAGACTAATTAATTTGTCAGAGGCTTTGGATGTTCACCTCAGTTTTTCCGTCTACGGTATTTATCTTCCGACAGTCACATCAGTATGTTTGATGGGCACGACAATTAGGTATTTGACTTAGAGAGGGAAATGGAGTTTGAGATTGGACGTGCGTGAGCCGGAATCAAAACTCTATATACTTACCAAAGTCCTATCTACAAGGCTATCTATCACCACGTATTTTAAGAGCCTTGATAATTCATAATTTATTTATTGTCCTGAACATGGTACATTATAATATGGTTACATATTACGGATGTTACATTATAGCATTTCATTTCATTATAATATATTTGTAGGCACACATTAATTAATCCATAACTATACCTATTTATAATTGTTGCATGAAGCACCTACCATACCATATTCTGGCAAAAAAAAAAGATTATGATCAAGCATTTTTTCGAAAAAAGTAAGACTCGTGACCAGAATTTAAAAATAAAAAAAAAACATGAATTTCTGTAACAATATTAATCTGTCGTCGCAAGGATGGCACGGCAGGCTGACAGCAAATAATTACAATTTTATTGAGGTGTCGGCCATGACAGTGGAAAATACGTTGAGGTTTAGGTATTTGAAGGAAAATGTGAGTTTTTTTTATCCACTAAAAGTCTCCTGACCGCGAACTCACCTTGATTTCTAATATACCTGAGTGTTAATAAAATAGATTAAAGTTGTTTGTTTGATTAGAAGTTAGAACCTACATTTTTAATTCAGTAGAGTTAGTTTAATGCTTGCTAATTCAATGCTGTTATGGTTTATTTTACTTTGACGCCGAACTTTGACGATTTAATCGGCAACTTTTAGACAATCGGGGGGCTGTATCTAGGTGGTTACACTGTAAGTTAAAACAATGATCGAAGCAGGTTAGCCAGTTGCGCGTTCAATAAATTTACTATGCATCCTCACACATTCCTGGCAGAAAAAGCACACTTACGGAACAAGTCATAATTAATAGAATTAAAAACACGACTGTCCTGCCAAAAACTAAAAAGTTAAATATCTAAATTAATCCAGTTAAATAGAATCTTATTCACATTATTTTTTATTGAATGATATTTTTTTGTGAATCACTGGATATTGGACTATAGTTTTATATATTTTTGGAATCCACTCTTCATTTTCTAGATGATGATTATATAGTTAATCTTATTTTCGATTTCTTTTTTCAACTTTAGTCTTTAATGCGAGACCATGGTCACCCTATCATTTTTTTTTTATTTTACTAGAATATATTATCCGGAATAAGCTAGGGATTCTAACGATACCTCATTTATTAAAATCGGTTCAAGCGTATAGAAGTTATGGTGGAATATACAAACTCACATACATACATGAACCCTGAAAATAATATACTCCTTTTTTCAGGCAGTCGTATAAAAAGATAAGAATGTAAACAGTGAGCCTGTGCAGTGTCATAGCTGGCCAATGAGTCACAGATGGATACATCCATGGTCAGTACGACGCGATGAATCGGTAACAATGACGCGTGGCGGTTTACGTACCTAATAGACCTATTACTAGATGATTACTAGAAGATTACTATGAGGCACTGGGTGGGTTTGCATGTGAACTCCAAATATCCTGTTTAAGGAGGTCATAGATGCTTGCACGTCAAAACGCTTGTATGTACTCCTTAAAAAGTTCGAGTTATACGTTATGAACTGTCAAATGAATACGATTGGCTTACACAATTGGGCCTCTGAGACCCAATTGGGTATTTGACAACTATTCAAATAAATATTTTTTTAGTGATTATTAAATAGCGAATCTCCAAAAAGACGTAATGTCCACGTCCCCTATTAGTTTATGTTGAATAACTATTTTAAACTATCGATTAAAGTAAAAAAGTGCGTCGAACTTTGACGACGTCACTAGGCAATATTTCATACAAAAACCCATATTAAGCACGCGTTTTGACGTTTGAAAACAAGATCCTGACCCCCGATTATGTAAGGAAATCGTAATCGTAATCGTCTATCAAACGCACAATTCGACCTTATGAAGGTCATAGATGCTTGCACGTCAAAACGCATGTAAGTACTCCTTAAAAAGTTCGAGTTATACGTTATGAGCTGTCAAATGAATACGATTGGCTTAGACAATTGGGCCTCTGACGCCTTGCATCTGTCACCGTAAGATTGTAAAAAACGTTAGATTATAATCTAACTCGCGAAATTGTAAACCGTCGAAAGATTGTGAACCGTTCAATGTTCTGAGTGACAATTTTTTAAACACTAATTGTATTTAAGTTTTATTGTGTCTTTCTTGTAGGTTAGGTTAGGGTTCGACATAAATAATTAGGTTTTATCGGGTTATATGATAACTAACAGATTACAATCTACCGAAAAATAATGCGTTAAATCGTTTCGCGAGTTAGATTATAATCTAACGGTTTTTACAATCTTACGGTGACACATCCATTGATGAAACGAGACTTACATAATGCCATAGATGTAGGATTGGTCTCGCTTCATCTAGCGGATCCTACATCTATGCATAATGCATAAATTATTTTATTCGCATATAATTAAATGCATAGTGCTATAAAATTAATAGGTAAAACGACATCTCAAGCAAATCAGCGATCAAACTAACGCGCTTCTAGTATGAAGTTTGTATGAAATACATAGTTGTGACTGCGTCAAATTTGGACACGTTTTTTTTAATTAACATTTTGAAATAATAATCAAACTTTTAACTAACATAACAGAAGATGTTAATTTTAGGTATTTCGGAAGTAGCTTTGCGAAATAATTGCATAATGCAATACATAATGCATACAATGCATGTCCGAAAATTTTTAAAAACGTTAAGTGAATTCTGCTTCCACATGCATCCACACTTTGCAAGCGTGATGAACTATGGCCTAACCTTTCTTAACTCGTCCTCAGTGGTGGGCTGATAGTGGGTTGAAATGAGATGACGATGATAAGATATACTAATATTAGAGATGTGAAAGTTTGGATGAATGGATGAATGTTTGTTACTCAATCACGCCAGAACGGCTGAACGGATCTGGATGGAATTTGGCACAGATATAGATTATAGTCTGGAATAACACGCTAATTCTTATCCTGGAAAATTAAAGAGTTCCCGCGGACGATCAAGCGGGCATCAGCTAGTGCACATTATAATACCTAACGATCATAAAACGAGTGGAAACTGAAGACGTGTCAATCCTTCGACCCACATCTTTGGTCGGCCTTTGCCTATTCAGGAAGCTAGGCTAGGGAAAATGTTTGTCATTATATTGCGTCTTCGTAATTATATTAGTAAGTGAATAATGAAATTGTTTTGGTATTGAATCCATTAACTGAGTAAGTAGTACCATATTATATGTTCGTTTCTATGGTATCTAAGTCATAGAGTAAACCGAATAGATTGGATGTTTGTTGCGATACCTTTTGATAACGAAGGAACTAGAAGTTTAATTCCCAAACTTATGTGGTACAGTGTGTATCCAGCACTTGCAGCTTGCGATATTCACCACACCACATCCTTCCTACTACAGACATTAACGTCCCACTGCTGGGCACAGGCCTCCACTCTCATAGGAGAGAGGGAATTAGAGCTTAGACCCACCACGCTGCTCCAATGAGGGTTGGCGGGCTTTAACGACTATTATCATGTTAGTAATAATAACCGGGACCGACGGCTTAACGTGCTCTCCGAGGCACGGGGGTGAAACACCGCCAACTTCATAACTCCGGGCTAGTACTGAGAATTCTAGTCAGAAAAACCCAATACTAAATTATGGCCTGACCCGGGACTTGAACCCGCGATCTCGTCGGTCGCAGTCAAACATGCTAATCACTGGACCAACGAGGCAGTCAACGAGGAGGCAGGCGGTGACAACACCTAAATCTTCCATATAATTTTTAACATACGTTTCACTCCGATACGTCTTTAGAAGATGTTGACTCGAAACTACCTTTTGATGACCTGCCTGGTGCAGTGGTGAGCGGACCGATAAATATTTTTTTTAAACTTAATTCTTTAAGTAGTTTTATTTGCTCCCAGAATCAATCCTGGCATGGGTAATTTGGGAATCTTTAATATTTTTCTAATAATTTGGGAATTTTAAATTTCTGAATTTTCTCACGTTTGGTCTGCGTCGCACCGCTAACGTTAAATCGCTTAGTGGCATGTCTTTGCCAGTAGGTAACTAGCCACGACCGAAGCAGTCCACCAGAACAGATCTGAGAAAAATTTTGGAATATTAAATTCCCAAATTGACCTTGACTGTGATCGAAACCGGGACTTTTAAGACCACAGCGGTCACCACTGCACCAGTGTCAAAAATATCTTTGATGACCAAAGAGGACGAATATCTTAATTTTTTTAGTTAAACCACTGGGTGGTTACTATAATCGCTTAAAGCAGTAATTTTTCCAAATAACTGTTTAGCCAATTAAAATTTGAGAAAATCAAATTTTTTCATGTGAAACATAAAAAACTTAAGTCTAAATCAAATATTTGAGCTAAACTTAGCAGATTTTTGCTTGAACGCTTGATTCAGAAACCGGCCCTATCGTACCTTGACGTCCCCAAAACAACAAACAAAATAAACAAAATAATTCTAAAACACGGACGTCAGCAATATTAAAACAATACGGCTCTAAGCGATGATAGTTTGCCCACTAAACGTCAAAACTATTATCACCGCTCTACCACCACCATAACATCTACCCTGGTGCTATTAGAAATCCTAGGATCGTAAATAAATACTATACCTGTTCCTCAACATCAGCGACCTCCACGCCATTAGTAAGGCTGTTCCTGAGGGAGAAGGTGGTCTGCACGATGAGAGCCAGGATCGGAATGAAGGGCAGCAGCAGCAGACGCCACAGCTGGCAGCGTCGACTGCGGCACCAGTGGCGGAACCGGGAGCGACAGCTGGCTTTGTCATCCGACTTCAGCTGGGTGGGGGACGCTGGGGATAAAAAGTACTGTTGAGAATTCGCTGAAATATCAAGATTTATAATAAGAATTACACCATATAAACTTAAATAACAGTAAATGTTTGTATTTTTATACGACTGCCTGAAAAAAGGAGTATAATGTTTTCAGGGTTCATGTATGTATGTATGTGAGTTTGTATATTCCACCATAACTTCTAAACGCCTGAACCGATTTTGATAAGTGAGGTATCGCTAGAATTACTAGCTTATTCCGGGTGACATAGGCTAGAACTTTTTTTTTAAAAATTGATGGGGTGACCATGGTCCCGCAGTAAAGACTAAAGTTGAAAAAATTTTTCGAATATAAGGTTAACTATATAATCACCATCTAGAAAATGATGAGTAGATTCCAAAAATATATAACACTATGGTTCAATATCCAGTGATTCACAAAAAATATCAATTAATAAAAATGTGAGTAAGATTCTAATTTAACTAGATTCATTCAGATTTTTAACTTTTTAGTACATCTTTTGGCATGGCAGTCGTGTTTTTTTAATTTTTTTTAATATGACTTGTAACTCAAAAAATGTTAGGCGCAGGACGGCTTTTGGCTGGCATCTTGGCTGACGTGGATATGTGGGCAAGGCATAAAACTGATTGATTTTCTATTGCACACAAATTGTAAGTACTTAATATGTAATTCTCCAAATAATGTTGTCACCACAAAATAAACCTTCTAATAATTAATTAAAAGTCTCTTGTCTTTAATTAGAATCAAATTTGACTCCTAACAACTTAGATTAACATTTCGGATAGCGATTCGTCGCAGACAAGATGGCTGCCTCGCTACCATAGACGCGACGCTCCGCCAGAGTGACTCGACAGCGACATTCTTGTACACAGACTATAATAACATGACATTGACGCGTACGCCGTCATATAATTATGGAGGGTAGAGGTAAGGAGAATAGTCTCTAATGGGAGAAAAGTTGAAAAAGTGTCCAGTGGTTGATATAAACAACATTTCAAACAACTCCCACAATGGTGCTGGCGTAGACAAAGGGTATGGTATGAATGTAGCAATAATTGTACATGAACTGACTAGTGAATGCCCGCGACTTCGTCTGCGTGGTTTGAGATTTTAAGGTTCCCGCGGGAACTCTTTAATTTTCCGGGATAAAAAGTAGCGTGCTATTCCTATAATCTATCTCTGTGCCAAATTTCAGCCAGATCCGTTCAGCCGTTGGGGCGTGATTGAGTAACAAACATCCATACATCCATACATAAATCCAAACTTTCGCTTTTATAATATTAAGTATAAGTATGGACTGAAATGCCGAGTTAAAAAAATTAATATCAATCAATGTCTACTAAAGTAGATAATAAAAAATTTCAACAACGGAATGCCCTTCCGGCTTCCACTTTCCCCTCCTCTTTTAATATAGGTACCTTCAAATCAAGAGTGAATAGGCATCTTCTAGGAAAGCGCGCTCCACCTTAGGCTGCATCACCACTTTAAGCAAGTCTGATTGCAGCCAAGCGCTGGCCTATATAATTTAAAAAAAAAAAAAACTTACGTTGTAAAAAATAATGTAGTAAATAAAGAATTATTATAAGTAGTCGTTAAAATATGATACGCAGAAAATCATTATATATTTTTTCCTACTTTATGCGGATTTTAAAAAGCGCGCCTTTAAAATTTACCCTGATGCTAATGTGGCGCCCCCAATTTAATGCATTTCGACGGACACATTTCATATACCCAGATGATTCTTCTTACCTCTACCCTCCGTACAAGTAATAAAAAACTTATGATCATGACAACAAATTAAAATTAAAACATGTTTTTGACGGAGCACTGACCAGGAAGGTGTTTATTTTTGGTTACCATTTCGGAAAGACTCAAAATACAATCGAAAAATAGACCGTAATAATTCGATACATTACACATATAATTCGGTAAACACATTTTATGGCGAAAAAAACATGTTTTTTTATGCAATAAAATAAAAATCATCGCTCAGATTATCGGTAATATATAAAAGCCTCTCTACTAAAATACTAATAGCGTAATTTTTTTTTAAAAAGAGACTAAATCTTAAGAATGTACGTCTTATCTGTTTCATACTACCATCGCTTAAAGCCGTACTAACTATGTTAAGTTTGTGTTTTAGTATTATATACCTTATTTCAGTGAGATTAAGGTACGTGACATGAAACTGTCATTTTAAAGTAATACTGCTCTATGCGATGGTAGTAAACCTACAGTAACAGTTATTCGTATCAAAAAGCTCTCAAATCCTGTCTACCCGACTGGATTCGCTTTGTTACAAGGGCATTTAAATATTCTAGTCAGAGAGGTCGTAGGGTGAATCCGAGAGGTCATTGTATCACGCAATTTGCATATGTAATACAAGATGATGGCCGCGACTTCATCCGCGTGGATTAAGTTTGTATAATTCTTATGGGAGCTCCTTAATTTTTCGTGATATAAAAGTAGCATATATCCTTCCGCGGGATGTAACCTACCTGGAGGTAGGTTACATCCCGCGGCCCATTTTATCAACCTCCAATTATAGTACCAACCAACAAATTGTAGTATGGATACTAAATTTCATCAAAATCGGTTGACAAGATGGGCTGCTAAAACGTAGCACACAGACAGATAGGCAGATAGATAGACATAAATAATCAGGGTAGTGCCCAGCCTACAAGAAAGAGACAAGAAAACGTAAATACAATGAATATTTCAAAAATTGACACTCAGAACATTGAACGGTTTACAATCTGTCAACAGTTTACAATCTATCGAGATAAAAAGCGTAAGCTAACGGTAAGCTATCGTTACACTTATTAAGTGTAACGTCTTTGGTTCTTACAATTTTACGGTGACAAATATATTAATTTTTCTATGTAATATTATGACGTTATATGCTTGTATTGAATTTGTAGCAGCGCTACCAGCTTAGTGAAAAAGGATTATTTTTCACAGTACACCAATTAATGTGAATATCATAATGATGGATTGCGGTAAAACGAGAAATCATTCGTGTCCCAAAAATTTTTATTATTTTATTCCAACGTGCTCTAAAACTCATGTACTTTTTTAGAACGAGCTGATTTCCGCGACTTCGTCCGCGTGGAAATAAGATACGAAAATACAAAACATAATTCGTATTACATTAGTTTCGTTTCGTTTGTTTCAGGCTTTAGTGATAAAAAACCAATCGAACAGTGAATAAATTGTGAATCCCCGATAAATATTCATAACTTTATGCGTAGCTGAGATGAGACCAGTGAGTTGGCAAACAGCTAGTGGGCGCCTGACAAATAGGGGCATAAAATAAACAATGCCTTTTTAGGGACTAAGTGGAATGAAATGAAATGATTTATTTATTTCATGTAGGACAACTTGTGTCACTTATGACACAAGACTCTACCACCGGTTCGGAAAATGATTCAATTCAATTCAGACGTCCACTAACAGCGCAGCATCAATGAGCAACGAGCCATGAAAGATTGACGCTCTATGTTTGGACACACCTTAAAAATAACTAAAGATAAGATAAACTTTTTTTGATTCCCGCGAGAACTCTTAAATTTTCGAGGATATAAAGTAGCTTTTTTCCTTCCCCTGGTTACAAGCTATTCCCTATAGCCTACCTGTAAGCTAAAGCCTGTGATGGATTAAGACAAGATGAACTTTCTAAAATGCTAGTTAAATGATAAATGATTTATTTATTTCATGTAGGACAACTTGTGTCACTTATGAAACGATAAGACTCTACCACCGGTTCAAAAAGCTGATCCTACTGAGAAGAGCCGGCAAGAAACTTAGCAGTTGCTCTTTTCATAGAAAAGAAAAGGTTACAATATGTAGACAACACAACACATACGTTACAAGTATTACACTGACTTGTGGGTCACTGGATGCGAGGCCGGTTGCTTCCATGCAACTTTGTCATTAAGTGGTAGCATATATACCAATTGGGTATTTGACTACTGGTGAAATAGATTATTTTTTAAGTGATTATTAAATAAAGGATCTCCCAGAAGTCGTAATATCCACGTCCCTTGCTAGTTTTATTTTGAATAACCATGTTTTTTTTAACCACTACAAGTTAGCCCTTGACTGCGATCTCACCTGATGGTGATGATACAGTCTGAGATGGTAGCGGGCTAACCTGTTAGGGGCATGGCAGTTATATTAAACCCCTATTCGGATTCTACACTGCATCGTACCGGAACGCTAAATCGCTTGGTGGCACGTCTTTGCCGGTAGGGTGGTAACTAGCCACAGCCGAAGCCTCCCACCAGGTCAGACCAGGGAAAATTCAGAAATTATAAATCCCCAAATTGACCCTGCCGGGTATCGAACCCGGGACCCACGTTAAGACAACGGAGGACGTCAAAACATTAAACTATCGATTAAAGTAATAAAAGTGTACAACTTAAAATTTCATACAAATCCATACTAAGCACGCGTTTTGACATTTGAAAAAAAAGTTGCTGATTTGACTAGTTGTCAAATACCCAATTATGTGGTAGTAGGTAGTAATATCGTCATAATCAGCCCCCCGATTGTCTAAAAGTTGCCGATCAAATCGTCAAAGTTCGGCGTCAAAGTAAAATAAACCATAACATCATTGAATAAGAGCTTAATTTCGTGTATCCATTCTCATCCGTTTTTGGTATCATACATAACTAAACGTATTAGAATGGATATGTCACCGTAAGATTGTAAAAACCGTTAGATTATAATCTAACTCGCGAAATTCTAAACTGTCGAAAGATTGTAAACTGTTCAATGTTCTAAGTGTCTATTTTTGAAATATTCATTTTATTTACGTTTACTTTTCTCTTTCTTGTAGGTTAGGTTAGGGTTCGACATAAATAACCAACTTAGGTTTTATCGGGTTTAAATACCTATCAGATTACGAATGCTAGAAAATAATGCGTTAAATTCTAATCTTTCGATAGTTTAGAATCGATAGTTTAGATTATAATCTAACGGTTTTTACAATCTCACGGTGACAGATACATGAAATTGAGCTCTAATTCAATGTTGTTCTGGTTTATTTTAGGTTGACGCCTAACTTTGACGATTGGATTGACAATTCTTACATAATCGCACCTCTGTTCAATTCAGCTTTTTGTCCATACAAAACTGGTGTTTCCTTTAATGATTAATCATGCAACTTTACGTACGTACTTAGCTTTACGTGACTGAATAATGCACATCTATACTAATATTATAAATGCGTATTATGAAAGTAAGTTTGGATGGATGAATGCATGGATGTTTGTTACTCAATCACGCACAAACAGCTGAACGGATCTGGATCAAATTTGGCACAGAGATTATAGTCTGGAATAACACATAGGTTACTTTTTTCCCGGAAAATTAAAGAGTTCCCACCATCAGCTAGTGATCTATACTATACTACTAATATTATAAAGAGGTAAAGTTTGTGAGTTTGTGACGTTGTAGGGGGTAATCTCTGGATCTACTGAACCGATTTTGAAAATTCTGGTACAAATAGAATGCCTCATTAATTGTGAGTGTCATATTATCCCGAAAAAGGAGGGGGTTCCCGTGGGAATTTAAAAAACTTATTTCACGCGAACTAAGTCTGCTAGTATAATATATTGACGACCTCACTGACGCAGTGGTGAACGCTAAGGTCTAGTAGGAGGCCCGGAGTTCGATTGCCAGCAGGGACAAATTGGAAATTTATAATTTCTGAATTTTGTGTTGAAGTCGTAAGACACCTGACTTCTTGTACGGGGTCGCGGGTTCGATCCCCGCGCACGCAACTCCAACTTTTCGAAGTTATGTGCGTTTTAAGAAATTAAATATCACGTCTTGCTTCAAACAGTGAAGAAAAACATCGTGAGGAAGCCTACATGCCCGAGAGTTCATCATAATGTGTGTGAAGTGCCAATCCGTACTTGGCCAGCGTGGTGGACCAAACGCTTTTCATTCCGAGGAGACTCGTGCCCAGAAGTGAGCTGTGGGTTGATGAGATGAGAAGAAGATGAATTTTGTTTGGTCTGATCTGGTAGGGAATTCCGCCGTGGCTAGTTACCACCCTAACCCTTGGTTACCGCGGGAACTCTCTAATTTTCCGGGATAAAAAGTAGCCTAAATTCAGGGTGCAATCTATCATCGTTTCAATTTTCAGCCAAATCCGTCCAGTATATTTTGCGTGAAAGAGTAACAAAAATCCACACACACATACAAACTTTCGCCTTTATAATATTAAGTGTGACTATATACTTACTCGTAATTATATGTAAGCTTAAAAGTTGGGTCATAGTTAGGAAAATTACAAAATAATTTTTATACAACACTCTATTTTGCTTTGATCGAAAGTGTATGCGTTGGACCATAAATAAGGTATCTACAAAATGTTGTAAACAACTTTTATAAGTTGTTTATAAACAACTTTATCCCATCGGGAAATCAAGATGTAATGCATAGATAGTAAATATTTAACTTAAATGTACATAAAGTAAGTCGATATTTATACTTTAAGTGAAAGTGTGACTTAACGATTCCAGTAGGTACCTACACTAATATTTTTTCAATACACTTCCTCGAAAAATGCACAAGTGCTGTTTACTGCCTAAGTTTACAGAGGCAGTAAACAGGGCTTGAAGTTAAATTTACTGCCCTCGTGCTATTTTTTTTGCAGTTTATACCTACCTATCTTTGTATCTAGTACCTACCTACTCGAGTTTTATTTCAAGTTTTCTCACAAATGTATTGTAAAATATTGTATGATACACGGGTGTTAAGGTTTAAATATGACTGCCTCGATTTTATTTTATTTGAACAAAGTTTTTTTTTATAAAAAAATTCTTTGTTCAACTATTTACCTTGATTATTTACCTACTTTGGTAATTACCCCAATTATTTAGTTTTATATAAAGTAGATTATGAATTTCAAAATCCCAGGCAGAACTCTAACATGAATTTTACGTTTCAGCCCATTTGTTTATTATGTTAAACTTAGTTCAAACCCGAAATGCCGGCAGACTACAATTTAGCCTCATAAATGCCCAGAATGTATAGTCCAAAATGCCATTCCGGCTTTTAAATCACGAGTTTTCAGACTATTCCTCCACTTCGGATTAGGGCTTTAATATAAGCTAAAAACGTTTGACATTATGAGCCCCGATGTTACATAACAGACAGAAGCAAGGTGACACTTTTCTTTCATATCCATCCGTACTTCCATACTTAATATTATAATTACGAAAGTGTGTCTGTCTGCTACGGTTTAGTGGCTAATCTTTTTTAACCAATTTTGATGAAATTTGCTATAAAGATTAGGTTAGGTTGCATTCCCGATAAAAATTAGGCTTCTTTTAACCCGGAAAAATAAAAAGTTTCTGCGGGATAAAAAAAAGAAAACATCGCGAACGAAGTTGTGGGCATCATCCAGTATACTATTATTAATATTACAAATGCGAAAGTTTTGATAGATGAATGGATGTATGGATAGATGGATGGATGTTTGTTACTCAAACACCCCCGAACGGCTGAACGGATCTGTATGAAATTTGGCACAGAGATAGATTATAGTCTGGAATAACACATAGGCTACTTTTTATCCCGGAAAATTAAACAGTTCCCGCGGGAACCAAAAAACTTCAATCCACGTGGATGAACTTACGGGCATCAGCTAGTAAAAAATAAATTAGTTGATGTGAAAGAAAGACATACATACCCATTTTTTATGAAAACTTTTTTCACAAAAACGCGTAAGGTTCTTAATAAACTTTTTTCCCGGGGCAACAAGGGTAGCGTGCGCCCTGTGCGAGGGTTGATTGTGTACTGAATGGAAGGCACGTTTAGGGGTGGTTTGCTGGATTTAATGTTTACGCTTAGCGTTCGGAGAAGATCACGACCCCGTTTTGACCTGTACACGAGTACAATTGATTAAAAAGTTTTGTTTAAATAAATAAAAAGAGTATACGGAGGGATTGTTTTTTTTTTACACGACTACCCAATTATGAAGCGTAATGTTTTCAGGGTTTATGTACGTATGTATGTTTAAGAGATTCTTTATTTCACCATAACTTCCCAATGCCTGAATAGATTAGGTTAATTTTTCATCATCCCGAGTGACAATGGCTACTTTTTGTTGGAACTCTTACTTATTTAGACCTATTTGGTGGGTCTAATGTTTGAATTCCTGTATGAACCTTTACTTTACTAATTACGTGTATTTTAAGCAATTTAAACCACTGGCTTTAACGGTGAAGAAACAAATATACCTACACGAAGTACCTAATCACAATGTTCTCACAAACAGTCACCTAATGTGGCAGGGTGCTTTTGACGACCTCCCTCGCGCAGTGTTGAGTGTTGTTGTCTTAACGTGGGAGGTCCCCGGTACGATCCCCGGCAGAGTCAATTAGGGAATTTATAATTTCTGAATTTTTCTCTGGTCTGGCCTAGTGGGAGGCTTCGGCCGTGGCTATTTACCGGCAAAGACGTGCCGCCAAGCGATTTAGCGTTCCGATACGATGGCGTTTAGAAACCGACTATAGTATGGGCTTAATTTAACAACCATACCCCTAACATGTTATCCCGCTACCATCTTAGACGGCATCATGCTAAATCTGGCTAACTTGTAGTGGATAAAAAATTGTTTACTCAAAAAGTCTACCTCGTGTGCCTAATTCTCTCACCTGGGAAATATAGATTTCAGAATTAGCAAATTTACTGTACCGAAAAGAATTTATTTCTCGGCTTTTCAATATAGGTAGTATTATTCATAGAAAGTAGAGATTCGAGACCTTCATAAAGTTCGTATATTGTCATAAAGTTCGAAACATTGACCATTGTCATATTCGAAAGTTACGGAACATAATTCTTACGGAATTGATACCAATTCCATATTTATTGTGTTTCGGGACAATTAATTTTAAGCGATCCTGACGTAAGGGATTACAGAATTATTAGGAACTTATTGAAATGGTATCTATACAGCGAATCAAAATCCCTAGGATTCAAATGTAAGACTGAGACATTAACTATGATTGATGTAGGTTTTACATAACTGGCCTATAGGGGGCATATTATTTTTGTAATATTGTTGACGTTCGTGTTTTAGAATAATTATTATAATTCCTATTGTAGGGACGTCGAGGTACGTGACATAAAACTGAAACTTTGAAGTAATACCTTAATTTTAAGGAATTTTCAGTACCTACTGATTGCGATAATAGTCGGTGTTTATGTGTAATGAAAAGGGAGTCGATGTAGATAGACGATTTTTCAAAATATTGTTACTAAATTATTATTCCGAAAAGTTGCTATCATATATATATTTTTAAATTTTCTACAAGTTAGCCCTTGACTGCGATTTTACCTGATGGTTAGTGATGATGCAGTCTAAGATGGTTGCGGGCTAACCTGTCAGGGGCATGGCAGTTATATTAAACCCATACGACTATTCGGTTTCTACACGACATCGTACCTAACTAAACCTCTTGGCCGCACGTCTTTGCCGGTAAGGTGGTTACTAGCCACGGCCGAAGCCTCTAGGCCAGACGAGGGAAAATTCTGAAATTAAAAATTCCCAAATTGACCCTTCCGGGAACTGGTACCCGGGACCTCTGCACGTTAAGACAACATCGCTCAACACTGCCCTAGGGAGGTCTACTTGGAAGATACGAAACGAAATACAGCATAGAAACTGTTGTGGTTGAGTGTCCCATGATATTTACCTGGACTCTATACTTATTTATATTTGTTCGAAGGGATGAACAAGTTAATTAAAGCCCGGCATTCATTGACTTTCTTCAGTAGCACTATCATGTAAAACCGGTGTTAATCATTGCTACAATCTCAATCGTTGTGAGTGTAACTGCCAAGTGTGGGGTTTTTAGCGTTCCATAGTCAAGGCACCCTTAAAGTTATGTCAGGTCCGTTCATCTGTCCGTGCTCAGAGGCTGTTAGTACTAGAAAGCTGTAATTTGGCATAGTAGTAGTAGTAGTCTTTATATCATCTTGACACATAGGTACAAAATTATGCACACAATACAGAAGACAGGAAACTGTGGTAATGCGCAAAGGCGGCCTTATCACTAAAGTTATCATAGATATCTATACAAATATTATAAATGTGAAAATTTGGATGGATGTATGGATGAATGTTTGTTACTCAATCACGCCAGAACTGCTGAACGGATCTGGATGAAATTTGGCATGGAGATTGATTATAGTCTGGAATAACGCATGCATATGTGTTACTTTTTATTCTCGAACAATTAAAGAGTTCCCGTGGGAACCAAAAAACCTCAATCCACGCGGACGAAGTCGCGGGTATCAGCTAGTTTATAATAATTAACTGATATGGTCATAGGCATTCACTACTGCGGTATCTTATCTCACAAGATTTAGTTACTCGTCTTATCATTGTAATACTTAACAAGTATTATATTGAATATAGACAGTAAATTATATTTTAAGTCAAAAGTTATCAAATAAAATATGGCAGAGAATCCAATGTATTTTGACAATGTCCCATGATAACATTAGCTTGGATTGTATTTGTTCAAACGGGATTAACAAGTTAATTAAAGTACGGTTTGATGGTGGCCCTATGTTGACCTCATTGACCTGGATTTTAAATGTCATGGATTTGCTCATTACAACGAATCCCGTTGGAGATATTAATATACTCTTAATGGATGTTAGCATCCACTATATGATCGCAAATTCCTCCACTGTTTTGTCCATAATAGGGATGATTTCAACTCAGTCAAATCAGTAACTCTTTATCGAACTTAAAAACGCACTACTAGCAGGGAAGATAGTATAAAATACGTCATAGTTGTGACGTCATAAGATTTCGTCAGAAGATTTTAATTTACTTGGACGCTAATGTGATCGAACGTTCAAAACTATCGAATTGAATCAAAAATAAAAATCGATCGTATCAAAACGAACAATCGAATTTGCAATGTAAAAACTCAGACTAAGGTCACATGTGGACGGATGACATTGCTAGTCGCAGTGAGCCGCTGGAACCAAGCAATCAGCGAGTGGACTCCCCTGCAAGAGACCTATGTCCAGCAGTGGACGTCTATCGGTTGACGATGAACGATTAATCACTGAAAACGGTTACTACTGTTTACTGTTCATTATTGTTTCTTGTTGTCTTAATGTTATTTTATTTGTCCACATAATACTAGTATTTAAGTAATAGATTTAAGAGGAACGTGCAGCCCCCAGACAAGACGACAAGGCTTAAGGGGAGCTAAGAAACAATGTAAAAGTAAAATTCCTTTGATAATAAATAAAAAACTAAAAAAAATAGGGATGACTCCTGTGTCAAAAATAAATTAGTGAGAAATAATTCGTCAGAAGTAAGTCTACCTTATGTGTATTCACATGCATACAGAACCCTAAAAAAAATTATTTCTCAATTGATTAACCAACATTCGATACACCTCTGTTATCGGTTTGTCAGCGGACTAATAAGCAGAAAGGCATTAGGATGACACACCTTTTAAGCATTGATTTCCGGCAAACATTTTTAATAAAAAATCCCTGAACAGACAAAGCATGTGACAATCGCAGCATCAGGACGCTATCTTACTTAACGCGAATGGAGAAGGTACACTCATTCTTATATTTTTTTTATTCAAATAAACTTATTTGTGTGCTTTTGAAGCGTCGATTGGATCTACCACTGGTTCAGAATGCCATTCCTATCGAGAAGAACCAGCGAGAAACTTGGTGGTTGCTCTTTTTAAATAATTCATTTACAATTAAAACCTGCATCAATGTCGTCGTCGTCGTCGTCAACCGATGGACGTCCACTGCTGGACATAAGTCTCTTGTAGGGTCCTCCACAAGCCAGTCTTGCGCCGCCTGGATCCAGCGACTCCCTGCGACTCTCTTGATGTCGTCTGCCGACGCTACGCTTTCCAGTGCGGAGTCGCCATTCCAGTACTTTGAGACCCCAATGTCCATCGGTTCTCCGAACTATGTGCCCCGCCTATTGCCACTTCAGCTTCGCAACTCTTCGGGCTATATCGGTGACTCTTGTTCTCCTCTTCATTTCTGATTTGATCACGTAGGGACACTCCCAGCATAGCCCTCTCCATCGCCCACTGAGTGACCCTGCGCCTTCTTATCAGGCCCATAGTCAGCGACCGGACGCTGGTCGCTGACATCAATGTGTACATAAGTAACTGCTGTCCAAATCAATGCTCCTCTATCATTCACGTAATCTTCAACAGTATAATAAGCTTTTTTCAGGAGCATACTTTTAATGGATTTTTAAATTTGTATCGGCAAGCTCGAAATAGGTATGATAAAGCCAATTCAACTAATAAAATTTAAAATGTTTTTTATTCAAATAAACCTATGCTTTCGAATCGACAAGTGAAACTACCATATTGGTTCGGAAAGAGCCAGCAAGGTACTCGGTGATGGATTTTTAAAAATAATATGATCATCATAATAATTGTTATTGGTACTTTGATGACCTTCATGCGCAGTGGTAAGCGCTGTAGTCTTATAGTGAGAAGTCTCGGGTTCTATTTCCGGCAGATTCAATTTGGGAATCAAATTCAGAAAGTATATTTCTGAATTTTCTCATGAAGCTTTGAACGTAACTAGTTAACATCTTAATCGGCATAGACGTACCGCCAACTGATTTAGCGTTCCGGTACGATGCCGTGTAGAAACTAATTAAGGGTATGGGTTTAATATAACTGTCATGCCCCTAACAGGTTCATCATCACTTCACTAACATCACTAACATTATCATTTACCATCAGGTGATATCGCAATTAAGGGCTAACTTGTATTGGAATACAAAATCAACACTGACAGTCTGTATATCTTGCCAGAAAACAATGATGCTTAAGAATATCTCTAAACAATCATAACAAGGGTCGACTGAAAGCTGGAAACATAAGATTCTTAAAAAAGGGTACGGGGGTTATGTTAAACCCATAACCCTTTCTACGGGGCATAGTGCCGGAATTCAATTTCAATTCTAATGTTTTTTATTAAAATAAACGCTGTTAGGATGTTAGCTGGCAACGGCGGAAGCCTCCCACCAGACCAGACAAGACAGAATTCAGAAAATATAATTTCCCTAACTGACCCTGCCGGGAACTGAACCCGAGACCTCCCACTATAAGACATAACATTCACCACTGCGCCAGAGAGTACGTTGGATTGTACCATAAATATGCCTGTTTTGGCGGATTTTTATGGGGTTTTACTTATTGTTTCTTAAAGTAAAAGTAAAGTAAAAGTAAAATATACTTTATTGTACACAAAGAATTTAAAAGACAAAAACTATAATATTAATAGAAGATACGGCACAACAGGCATTTCTTAATACCTGTTCTAAGAAAATCGTTTAGGTACGTAAAGTTTATACCATACGCCATGTTGTATCCATAACCAATAAAAAATGGCGCTAATTTATACCTACCTACTTTAGGTATAACTTGCTTTTTTACAATATTTGATTCAGCTACCATATTTGTATGTATACGTACGTGTTGGAGTAGATGAGTAAATTCTTCACGGTGAGTCAGAAAATGGTAACAAAATCAATATTAGGTACAAATACAAGTAATATTATGATAAGCATCCGTGGCGCGTGCTAAAGATAATATATCACCCTGTATGCATTGAACTCTTCATTGCTGAGGGTCGTAGCCCCTTGACATGAATGTCAATCAGAATCTAATTATACATATAAATTTTTATCCTTAAGATTAGGTATTCCTCATAATTCGTATGGCACCTAATGCTCAATAGATAATATAATTACTTTAATCATATTTTGAATTTTGTTTTTTTTTAATCCAGCATCATAACACTGCATTGTTTGTTTAATTAAAAAAAAACACTTCAATTTTTTCTTTATAGAGACATATTATTTTCCTGTACAAAACACACAACTAGAATTAAGTGATTCTTACGCTTACTTCTGATAATTAAACTAGATGATGCCCGCAACTTCAATTGCGTTGATTTAGGGGAACTCTTTGATTTTTCCGGGATAAAAAGTTGCCTTGACTATGCAGGATTAAGTGATCTTTACTTCTGGTAATTAAGTTAGATGATGCCCCCAACTTTAATCGCGTTGATTTAGCGGGAACTCTATGATTTTTCTGGGATAAAATCTGTTTATGCCCTTCCCCGTAATACAACCTATCTTTCTAATTTGGGTATTTGACAACTAGTCAAATCAGCTACTTAATTCGCTCAACCTCAAAGTGCGTGCATAAAGCATGTTATTATTATGAAATATTGAATCGTGGCGTCATCCAAATTCAACGCACTTATTTACTTCAATCAATAGTTTAACATTGTTTTCAACCATAAAACTAACAGATGACGTGGATATAACTACTTTTGGGAGATCATCTATTTAATAATCACTAAAAAATAATTTATTTAACTAGCTGTTGTCAAATACTCAATTGTTTAAACAGATTGGTCGTGAGAACGTAGCGGAAAGACACATTTTCGCATTTATAATATGAGTGTTCACGTCTGTAACTCGAAATTCAAGGGCAAGTAAATTCGACCCAACGAATAGTTTTGACTTAGAGAGGTTTTCAAAGATGCATTTTCGTTTACATAGGTTTAGGTTCTATACTACAGGACTGTAAGTTACAGAGGTGATGAAAATGAATATCCGAATCTCAGAGGTAATATTTAAAATGGGTAAAGTAAGTAACTAGAGCTTGAAGGGAAAACAAGAGGATTTTTTCCAGTTAGGGAGAAATTCTTCCATAATAGAAGTGTGTTTTTATGTTTGGTAAAGAGTTGCTGATTTGATTGAGTTGTCATTATCCCTATTAGCCGTGAAAGTTTAGCAGACAGACACTCACAGACAGATTGATTTTATATTGTTCTTGTAACATCTTTTCCTATGGTATAATTAAATGCACCAGGAGAGCTTTTTGGTTTTTCTTCTTCTAGTATCCTCTAGAAAGGAGGATGACGGGAATGCATGTATTTTGGGACCCACTGAAAAGGGTAGCGTTCATCATGGAAACTTATTAATAATTGTAGAACGTAACAAAACTAAGAAAAAAGCAAATAGTAAGTAAGTCTAAAAATGTGGGAGAAAAAAGATACACCTAAAAGTAGAATATAACCTAAAAATTTTAATGAAAAACTATTGGGCTATTGTTCAATCAATAATTTGTATCAGTATTAGTATGAATGAGTAGGTAGTTACTTATGCCTAGTTATAATTAGGTAGGTACTTATGTCTGCGAGAATTCCGCAATAATTCTACTCACACCATAGTTCTAAATAACTCTTATCTGCTTAGATCTTTCTTATCTTTTAACAAATTGAGTAACAATAATATCAAAATAGATCTCTTTGCACCACTGGTACCTCTATGCGGATTCTGGCCAGTGAATTCTTCGACACCTATAGCCCAAGTTGAAGTGATTCGCTGACCAATAATTCAGATTGTTTTCCCATTCTATAGCCTGATCTTCCTTACATCAAGCGGTTTATTCCTCTATATACTTTGATTAACACTTGCATTAAGTACTTATTTACTTTTCCTATGAAACTTTTTTCTTTCTCTTCCAAATCCATGAGAAGGAAGTCGCGGGCATCAGCTAGTGTCATTTATGTAGTGATCACTGATACTGATATAATCACTTACATAAAAATTAAAAAGTATCGATACGATTAGGTATCGACACTTTTAAAGTACTCGTGTTCTAGTATCACAAGACGATAGTAATATTAAGAATACTCATTTCAGTAGGTATCGATGATACATCGATGGTGTCGGAGCATCCCTACAAAAATAAATAATAATGACAAGTGTTGTCATGTCAACAAAATGTATATCTATGTCAATTGCGTTCCGTTAGTGCAAGATGACTTATTTTTTAATAAATTATAATAATTTCTTTCTTTTGAATCCCGTATCTCAGAGTCTCAATATTTTTTTATATAAACATCATATAAACATATGATTATGAATAATATAAACTTGTACTTGAAGGATGCCTCCTTAATTTTTAAATTATGTGGGTCCAATTTCGCCAATGTTCTTTGCAAGAATATTATACAATGGTTATCAAACTTAAAACTAACCGAGGATGTGAATTTTAGGTGTTTTGGAAGACCCTCTATTTAATAATTAGTCAGAAATAATTTATTTTTGATATAGGCATCATCCCTATTGTCATATGACGCACGAGTCATGATGCACCTTATTAAAACGAACAGAGATAGGGTGTATCCCAGGGAAGGTTTAGGCTATCTATCCCAGGAAATTTAGGAGTTCCCGCGGGATTAAAAAACTTAACCCACGTAGCCAAAGTCACGGCCATCATCTTGTGTAACATACTCAAATGAATCACACACATAAAAAGTATATAGTTAGTAAACATGACCGGTTCCATTTCAGTTGTGGTATTGACCGAACCAAGAGTGGTCAAAATGACGGCTTGTGTACTACTTTGTATTGTGTTCGCATTCATTTCGATCGACGCACGATCGGTAACGTCGAACGATGAGAGGCGCACGATTGAAAGCGATTTTAGTGATGTATAAATAGCTTAAATTCGATTGATACAAGGTTGTTTGGATTGATTTCTAATGACTTTCATAGTAGTTTGCGTAGACCTAGACGCGGCGTATTGAACGCTTCTAAGTGTGAACATGGAATGTGTCCTAAGTGGATAGGACCACATAATAAGGTATGCATCCCCTGCCAAAACCGTAGGTAAGTTTCGTTGTAATCTTCTTTATATATAAGCGAAATACCACTCACTTACTGACTGACTGACTGAATCACGATATCTCAGGGATTATAAAACATTGACTTGAAATTTGTAAAGTATAGTGTAAACATCAGATAAGAAACGGTTTTAAGAAAATTCACCCCTAAGGGGTTGAAATGGGGGTTGGAAGTTTGTATGAAAGTTCTTTGTTTTTGAAGTTAGACACATGAAAATTGGCAATTAAGTTATTAGTTATTAATAATAAAAACCTGTATAAGCAATTTTACGAAAATCTACCCCAAAAGGGGTGAAATGGGGTTGGAAGCTTACGTGAGGGTTCCAAGTTTTTGAGGTTAGAGACTTGAACATCGGGATTTAGGTTATTTTAAGTTATAATATACGCCATTTCACGAAAATTCACCCCAAAAGGAGTGCAATGGCGGTTGGAAAGTTGCAAGTTCTATGATTTTGAAGTATAGACATGAAAATCACCATTTTAATAAGCATAAGTTTTAAATAATAAAAACCCGCGTATGCTATATAAAGCCTCTATATATATCTTTTTGGAGTGGGAAAATTTCATAATCTCATAGAAAATCAGAAATTGTACGTGGATGAAGACGCGGGCGACCTCTAGTTATCCTCATATAATACTGGTGAAGGTCTCCTGCAGGGATCTCCACCGGATAAAGATTTTGTGCCGCTTTCAATATGTCGACGTATGAGTTTGCTTCGAACTGTGAAGGAAAACATCGTGAGCAAACATGCATGCCCGAGACTTCTTGTTCTCCGAGGTGTATGAAGTCTGCTGATCCCCACTTGGCCAGCTTGGTGGATTATGGCCAAACCTTTTTCATTTTAAGATGAGACTCGTGCTTAGTAATGAGTCAGTAATGGGTTGATAAGATGAGATTATGATGTGGATTGTGGAAGGAAAAAAGAGTAGAGGGAGGCCAAAGAAAAGATGGATGGATTGTGTGAAAGAGGATATATGCGTATAAAAGGGGTGAATGATAGATTGACGGATAACAGAAGTGAATGGAAGAAGAAAATATGTTGTGCCGACCCCACGTAGAGTGGGACAAGGGCAGGAAGAAGAAGAAGACTCTTACTCTCCTGATATGATCCAAGCATAGCTCTCTCCATGAGCGACCCTGAGCCTTTTTTTTTGAAATCATTTTTGTTTTATTTATTTACAACACCCGACTTAAATCTATCCTTACATACTAGTAGAGGAGCCCGAGAGGGGATTTTTTGGATTTACTCCAGTGCGTCAGATATTGATAGCGTATACGCCCCAACCCCACGTGTCTTTCTTATCGGATGTATGTTAATCTGCCGGTTTGCATGGTGGGGTTGGAGGTACGGAAGTAAAAAAATTGGTAAAAAAAATCGAGCGCATCAGATATTCAGAGATGTTAAGTAGACCCAAAGGAAGCATAAATTCAAAAGACTGACTATTTTGACGTAACGGAAAGTCGCAGTAACTTGCAAATGCCAATTTGAAATATTCGTGCCGATTATCATACAGGCGGTTCAGTTTCATGTCCCAAACGTTCTGACCCATAATCTGACGATTATCTAGAGGAATTCTCTTAATAGGCATGATGACAGTAACCAAGAATCAATTAAATCATGAATTTATCTAATGAAATAGGATTCATGGATTATAAAAAACGTATTCAATTATCTATTTCGAATGAGATTGCTATTTATTTTAATAAAATAAAACTATAAAATACAGCAATCCGCCATAATGGATTGAACACCAAGAAGCGAATGACGTCACAATTGTTTGTTTTCGAGCTTTGACAATCACACTATTGTTTACTGCACACTGCACAGAGTACATTGGTAAAAACAATAGTGACGTCACAAACGACGCCATGACACCGGCGAGCGTTTTGGCGCGAATTTTAAAATAAAAATTTCAAATGCCAATTTTATCTACCAAACCTTATTTTTCTGCAGAAATAATATATTTTTTCGAAATAGTAGATAATTCCGAACATAATCTGACCATTTCTCAAAATCAGTCATCATGACTATTGTCTTAACGTTGGTGGTTTACTAACCTTGTGAAAACGATTTTAAGAATGAGAAAGTCAAAAAAAAAAACACTGAATCACAATAGTCACTAAGATCGTAATTCTTATTTGCATAAGCGTGTACACATATATTTATTTCACTAATATATGTAGAATTAGTTATTTAACGAATAGAATACTTTAATTTTTATTATTTACGAGACTTTTCTTCAGACATCACATTGACATAATTTTTGCAATAATCAAAAAATAGAACTCTTCTTTTTTCATAAAAAAGAATATCCTCAAGTAGGCTGATAGCAAAGAGTTTTGTACCCGATGCTCCAACCTTAATATATTGACTGTGCTGGGGATCGAACCGTGGACCTCCCTGGATCAGACTCCAGCGCTCACCACTGCGCCAGTGTGGTCGTCGAAACGTCAGAGAGGTTTGTTTAATGTTAACCAGTGTGAAAGGTCCTACCGTATAGCGTAAGCGCCGGTGAATCACACCCTACATTATAATTTGCGCTCATCGCCTTCCTCACCTCAGTTGTGTCACAGCGCGTTCCGAGAGCGGTCGAAATGAAGGGGGCTTACCTACTAGTTTGTGTCGCGTGCATCATAATATGCTCGATCGATTCACGGTCGATTCCGAACGACCCGATCCAGTCGATCGAAAGTGACGTTCCCAGTGAAAACAGGTCAGACTTGAGTTCGACCAGTGATCTTTTAGCGATGAATTTATTAAAAGAATTGCGAAGGACTAAACGGCAGGTTCTTGTTGCAAAAAATTGCGCCTCCGGATATTGTCATAAATACCTTGGACCTATAGTAATTTGCGTTCATTGTAGCCGGTGAGTTTGTTTGTTTCCTTGTTACTTATTTTCTGTGCTTGGAGAAGAAATTAGAAGCTATTTACTGTCAAAGCGCAGTTGAATGGAAGCTCTCTATATTTTTTCAATGTTTTAGTCCTATTTTTAAGAAAATCGTACTTTTTATTCTGCGGAAACAAAATGTTCTTCTCAGTAGAATTTACTTTCCGAACCTTTGATAGAGTCAAAACATGACACCTGTACATACCCTAAATATTAACTAAACAAATTGAGTATAGAATACTGAGTGCGATGTTTTAAATACCTGAATGAAAAGGCGGGAATGGATACTAAATTCCATTTCTTATCAATTATTTGATTAAAAATTATGCATAAATAATGAATTCTTATGGATTTAACGAAACTTATTTACTTACATTTAGATATACAAAATATTTTCTCGGATAAAAAGTAGCATATGTCCTTCCCCGGGACACAACCTATATTTGCCATGTTTAATATTATTATTAACATCAAGAATGTAAAAACGAATTTCCAATAATTATTGTATCATTTCTTAGATAAAATGAATTAGGTGTTTGGCCCGCTTGCAGGAACGCCGGGTTATTGCTTTAACCCAGAGTTTGCTGCTAAACTGAGGTTAAACTGATAAATCGCCTTGCGCTGCCAAGAGTTAAGCATAAACTGCCAAGAGTTAAGCACAAACCTTGGATTAAATATTCAAAATTTAACCCACAAAAGTAGGTGGGTTAAATCACTAACTCTACGTCAGAAATGTCAAAATTTATTTATTTTGCTTTGGCGAAAGCATATTTTGAGGATAAAATAAAGTTTTGTAGTTTTGTATAAACAATGATAAGGTGAATTATTAATGGTAACCATGAAGAGAAAATCGAATATATTAGCACAGAATAGGTTTGTTTATACAGTTTTAATATTAGTTTTGATTTTTATGATACACTTGTAATTGCGGAAAGGACTGATCATTTCACAGAAGATATAGAGCCGTCAGTTTAACTTAATATTAGCTAACCCCGAGTTAGTTTTAAAAGTGTAAGATAATCTTTGGGTCATACGCCATGTTCTGAGTTTTATAACTCTCCGTTTAACAATTTAACCCGGAATCTTCTGCAAGCGGGCCTTAGGACAATCTTTATCTTTTATGATTGTTTCGATATGAATCACTCAGATATTATAATCAATAGCAAAAATATTTCATCGAACAGTAAGAATCTTTATCTTTTATCCATACTTTTATAATATGTATTATAAATGCGAATTACTCAATCATGCTAGAACGGCTGATCTGCATGAAATTTGTCTTTACAATTATATGCGTACAGCGAGAAACTTGCATATCCTTCACTAAGTCCTTATTAGTGTTCCCAAAAGTGCCTGAAGTCTGCCAAATCGAACATGACCAGTGTGGTAGAATATATCTATAACTTCTTAAAACGCATGTATAACTCGGAAAAGTTAAAAGTGCATGCCCGAAGGTCAAACTCCCGACCACCCGAATAGAGCATCAAAACCATTTAATAAAAATAATATTAGGTAACTTAATTTAAGAAAGAAAGAAATATTTATCGGGGATACAAGTACAAGAAAAACAAGAAATTTAGAAACTCGGATAGGTGAAAATAAACTGATACAAGTAGAGAGGCTTGACGGAAGGAAAATAATATCTAACCGCTGCTGGCACAAGGACATTTAAACTGATTTAATTTTATAATTTTATTACAGTGCTTCACACATGAGGAAAGTTTCTAAAATTACTTAAAAACATTTCAAAAATTTGCGGAACCGGCAGGATTTGAACCTGCGTCTCTCTGGAAGACTGAACTGATGTAGTTCAATTTTGTGATGTTGTCACTTTTTGGCAAAAGTACAGCATTAAAAATTTATTTAACTAAATAAAATTTAAGAGTCCTTGTGCGAGCGGGCCTTAGTTTATTAACTTGCAATGACGTTTAAATTATCATTACCATAAAATAATAAAATTCTCAGAGATGGTGGTGAAACTGGTTCATTTAACGGGTTGTTCCACTTTAATGCAAAGTGGTTGCGATAGCTTACTGCTAGCTTAGCCAAACTATATCAAGCTATAATATTATGGCCTTCGATTTTTTGGCTACGTAGTACGTGGTATGGTTGTCGCACCAAATTTGACCACCTAAAAAGCTATTTGGGGTTGAAAAACTCAGGAATCCTCTACTTTTTAATAAAATTTTATTTATAACTTCAATTGTTGATGTGGGATATACTGCCTTTACTCACTGTGCTAGCTTTTTGTGTCGGCAATAGACAAGTTTAATGATAACTTACGTTGCTGTGGTGCAAATGAACTACTTAACGTTGCCGGTTCACTAAAGAAATCATTTATTGAACCTGTTGTTTGTATAAAGATGAATTTTTTGATTCATAATTTTGCCAACAATGCAAATTTGTCAATTGTTTTTTATGAAATGATATGTCACCAACTTTGCCAGCAAAAACGTGGTGTTTTCAAACCTCATAATATACAACCGTGCATATGCCTCATAAAATGTTATGTCAAAATATACCCAGCAGGGCGACCGCGTATCTTCTGCATCAATCATTGTTACAGTATCTATTGTTGTGATTGGCTGAATTTATGGTATTCTTGCTGCGTCAATGGATTTTGTCCAATAGTCGAAGAGTGTTAACCAATCAGAGGTGATTGATCGTTACACAGTAGCTGTCAGAGATACGCGGTTGCCCTGCAGGTATTTGATATTGAAATATTTTATTCAAATTATGAGCTCAGGTATCCACTGTGTACTATAAAAAGATAGAGCAATTCTGTCATTATTAACTCACGTTATGGCTTAAAGTAAAGATTTCTTTTCACAGCGAGTGTTTTGAAAAGTATGGAAAAACGGGTAACCTTATTTAATAATCCCATTAGATAACGATGTATTATATAATAAGTTATTTCTAAACTGGTGATTATTTTGAATTTAAAATAAATGTGTTTCGTTTTTATAGGTAATCAAGAAGCTGGTTTAATTAAATTATCTACCTCTTTGGTGAGTCGGCGACAAGATATATAAAAAATGCACGATTTCTTAATAAACATTTAATTATGTATTCAATTTATGTAATTGCTAATTTTACAGCTACTAACTATCTATATATAATATTGAATAAATGATATTGAGTATCGCTTTGCATGATATGTATAATATCGCCTTTACGTATCTTCTTGCAGTTTGACTTGCATGTATTTTATGTACACTAACCTAACTACTTCAGCAGCCACGATATTTTACACATAAGTATTACATAAATAAAAATTGATATATCATGAATATTCCATGAGATTCCAGAGTTTATATTTTTCTTAAAAGTAAAACTGTTTCCATAAACAGATGTTGCGGTTACGGTAGGTAATCAATGAACCTACGTAACTCACATATCAATCCAAGGTCGATCGTGATTCTTGAGTGTGAATAGAAATGAGACGTTAGTCATCGTTGAGATAAACCGATACTTGGGTGCACTAAAATTTGTATTAGCATGAGTAAAACATACAAACGGGACGTACGGTGATTTATTAAATGTAGATTATTACGTTGTTTTTTTTCCATACCCCTAATCGGTTTCTACGCGGCATCGTATCGGAACGCTAAATCGCTTGGTGGCACGTTTTTGCGGGTAGGGTGGTAACGAGCCTCGGTCGAACCCTTCCACCAGGTAAGACCAGGGAAATTTCCAAATTTACCCTGCCGGGGATCGAAAACAGGAAGACCTAGCGTATATACATCCAAAATGTTAAAGTCAAAACAAGACGTATCATAAGAGACACCTGGCCTACTAAATCGCTTAAAACAGTATTATTTCAATATTATTGTCACTTTTGTTTCAGAATTATAGTTATTTTTAAATATTATTCATATAAAACTTATTGAAAATAATACAATAGAAGTTAATGCTAGCTAGTAGCCTTTAATTACTATATAAATCATGCCCGCGTGGAATGATGGCAAGAATGCTGTCTACATTTCCAAGCTGGACAGCTAAGAAATGAACCAGCCCTTCTGTCACCATGAAGCAATTAACCGCGGTGAAATATCTCGCAAAAATGTTTTTGGTACTAAGACCCCAGGGTCTCCACGGCAAACGGAACAAATATGTAACTCTGTATGAGAGAGGCATACTTCCGCCGCTTGCCGGTTTCAGCCTTCTCTGCTGCGGCTCCCGGCCTTGATGCTGTCTCCCTGATATGACACGGGGCCAATGTGTCCACGCATGTTGCGTCCCACATTAGCGCCCGTCCCCGTTCCCAGGGAACCAGCGTCAATTATTTTAAAATTTCAATATAAAACTGAAAATTTAAAAAAGAATTGGCAGTCATAGGGGCTGCCGATAGGAGTGAAAACGAATTTTTTTTTTTTTTTTTTAATTAATAAAATATGTATATTAAAATAATTTAAATTTAAACCATAAAACTAAAGCATTAATGTTTAATTACGAATATAGTATATTTATATTAAGGACCTTTCGTCTTCGTAACAACGCGGTGACGGTGTCGGTGTCGGTGACGCGAATCCACAAGTTTACCTCTTACCAAAAAGTGGTTGTTAAGGCTCACAGCGTTTATGGCAATCGCTTTCATATTCGTCAATGCTAATATCCAACTATAGGCGCTATCAACTATCTAACGTTCATGTGTCACTTAAATTATGGGCTTGTTGTCAACATATACTCTCTTTGTCAATCATTACAAAATTTTGCAATAAACAGTTGATTATGCACTAACTAACATGTGTTTTCCATCAAAATAAGTACCAAAAGTCAAAATAACAACAAATTTAGTTCCTGCGAGAACAGTGGTCAACGCGGCTAAAGAAGTTTTCACTTCAATAATACTACTATATGCGATGGTGTACGCCCCCTGTGTGTAACTATAAGTAATAAGCAAATTGAAAATAATATTGAAGCAAGACATTGAAGCTAATGAACAAAACCAACTGTACTGAATTTCCAAGATACTTGACCGAGAAAATCCACAATAAGCGGAAAAGTCACGATTCTCGAAATCTATTTACGATCATGCTTTATGATTGGAATTTACCTACTCAATAATAATTGAATATCATGCTTGATTTCAAATTACGTATCGGAAACGAAATTCTCTTAATGTAAATAGCTTTTTACTGATTTTAAAAGAGTATGGTTATTGGTTGGGACTTTTTCGATCTTCATATTATAAATAACATAATTTTTAAGTGGTTAAGTCTTCAGCCATAATTTTTTTTTAAAACAAGCTTTTATCGTCTGCCATATTTACTTTAGTGTGACGTCATTTTATTTTTCGTATTTTTCTCAGCAAAGCCTTTTATTTGATACCCCTATCATGGGAATGCATTAAAGGTATCTAGTCCGACATCATTGGGTGTCCGTCATAATGGATTTAGAATGATGTCACTAAATAAAATGTATATGCAAAATTTCGGCTCAATCGGTTGGGGGATCCCGGGAAATTTCGGCTCAATCGGTTGGGGGATCCTGGGGAACATGTAAAATAAAAATACTTAAGCTTGTAAAAAGGAAAGTCCTGACTCATCTGCTTTAAATACTGACTCATCGACGCCAAGCCCAAACCCTTGGACCTAGAAAGCTGTAGGTAATTTTGTACAGAGTTTCGTTTTAAAGTCAATATTTGGAGGCCCTAATTATTATAATAAAAAAACATACGTAACACCACATATTGGCGAGTGTCAAAATATGCAAAATCTTTTGATTGTGCTGACGTAATAGCATTTTTTACAGCTCCAAGGGACCTTAGACCTAAGTGTTTGATATAAATTTCAACTTGACTACGCGTTCCCAATAAAAAGGTGATTGACAGACTGACAGACGGACAACAAAGAGATAAGGGTTCTTTCCTCGCGAGGTACGAAATCCTAAAAAATACTATACACTGGTTACTAGATAAATATTAACTTGGATTGGCATACAAGAAAAATTTGGTAAACCGGTACCCCGTCTAGGTCTAAAGGCTATTGACGATTCAGTTAGTGGGTGAGTGAATAGTCACCCCTTTTCTCTTTATTATCTTTTTATCCCGGAAAATTAAAGTATAAAGGCATTTTTCATGGACTCAAACCCATAGGGATTAAGTCACGGGCATTTTCTAGTAGTTAATATTTTATTCTTTTGTATTTTTTTTTAATAATTCAAATGATACAAAATTTATGAAAGGCATAAGCATAAGTATTCATGGGTCATAAATTAAAATATATAAGCATTTTGTTTGCCTTTAAAAGCTGTTTGGTACACAAGCTGTTTAAATATAAAACGTCAAACCAGTTTAAGTGCGTACTATTAACTAGAATTAAGTAAATCCATACTAATATTATAAATGCGAAAGTGTGTCTTTCTGTCTGCTGCGCCTTCATGTTCAGCCAATTCTGATGAATTTTGGTACAGGGATAGGTTGTATTCCGGGGAAGGAAGGACATTACAGAGTTACTGCGGCAATCAAAAAAAAAATCTGTTCAACCAATTTTGATTAAATTTGGTAGGGAGATAGGTTGTATCCCGGGGAAGGACACAGACCTCTTTTTATCCCGGAATCAATAAACCATAATCCACGCGGACGAAGTCGCAGGCATCATCTAGTACTATAATACATACATAATATATACCAGACTTTTAAATCATTTACTCCCTTGGCCATTGTTCGGTCGTAAATGCTTGTAGTTACACTAAACTCCAACTAGAAGCATTAACGTACTTCAGAAAACCTTGAAAAACAGATGCGAAAAACACGACTGTCCTGCCAAAAAATGAACTAAAGAGTTAAAATTCTAAATTAATCTAGTTAAATTAGAATCTTATTCACATTTTTATTAAATGATATTTTTTATGAATCACTGGATATTGAACTATAGTGTTATATATTTTTGGAATCTACTACTCATTGTCCAAATGATGATAGTTAATCTTAGTTTCGATTTTTTTTCAAATTTAGTCTTTAATGCGGGACTATGATCACCCCATCAATTTTTTTAAAGTATTACTTGCCTATGTCACCCGGAATAAGCTAGGGATTCTAACGATACCTCATTTATCAAAATCGGTTCAGGTGTATAGAACTTATGGTGGAATATACAAACTCACATACATACATACATACATACATACATACATACATACATACATGAACCCTGAAAACAATATACTCCTTTTTTCAGGCAGTCATATGAAAAAAAGAAGTTATTTCAACATGTATAGAGTTGCCAATATGTTTTGGGCCAGGCTGATTTTGTAACGCAATGTAATAGTCCGATTTTTTATTTGCATACAAAATAACATTATAAACTTGCTAAATTATATTAATTAATACGTTTAGTTACGAGTGCATACTTTTAGGAAGTAACAATATGGTTTATTAAATGTTACACGTGGAAATAACATTGAATTCCATTTCCTCATCCACCACTATACTGTATATACTTATACCAACGATCTACTTTATCGTCACAAATTAAACAGTATACTTTCGAATAACAATAATACATTATCTTAATTTAAAATCATTATTCAAATATTTAAACTCTCGACATTAATAATGTAATATTATAGGAAAGATAAACAGTGTTGATACTTGCGAAATCTTTTTGTGTAAACGTAATAAGATCAAGACTAATATAACATTATGATAGAAACTCATAAAATGTGACCTTTGCGATATTAAAATAGTGTTATTTTTTTTGTATACAACTTAGCTTCGGACTGCAAACTCACTTGGTGATAAGTGACGATGGTAGCGGGTTAACATGGTAGTGTTAGAGTAGGCTGTAGAGGAGGCTTTGGTCGTGGCTAGTAACTGCCCGACCGCCAAAGACGTGGCGCTAAGCGATTTAGCGTTCTGGTACGATGTCGTGTAGAAAACTCGAGACCGATTAGGGGTATTTTTTTATTTTTTTTTTCTTTCGGGGGAGGAAAAAACCCCTACGGACTTCTGCCTATCGGCAGGGCATGTCCGACTTGCACGGACTAAAATAACCTCCCCCTGTCTTCGAGGTCAGCATGGAACCGCAACTGCATTACTTCGTGCTGACCCTCTATTCTATTCTACTCGCTCTTCTTCTTTTCTTCTCTTTCTCTTTCTTCCCTCCTCAACATTATGCCCCGATTAGGGGTATGGGTTTAATATAGCCACACCCCTTAGAAGTTAGCCCGCCTTCTACCATCCTTTGCATCATTACTTACCACCAGAGGAAATCGCAGTCAAAGGCTAATCTGTAGCGGATAAAATAAAATAAAAAAATATTTTATCCGCTACAGATTAGTACACGATCTTGAGCCTATTAAATATTGTACTATAGTGTAAGTCACAATGACTCAATATAACTTAACATTGTTTTTCTCTTGTCCACAGATGTCCAAACGGGCGATGTTGAATCTTCGAATACCTACATGAAAAATCTTGATCATTTCCAATGCATGATAGTATTTCATATCAGTACGAGAGAATTAATTGCATCTAGATGACACAGCAGAGAAAAGTGCAGCATCATCTGCGATATTGTGCGAATGAAGATATTAGCTTGCAGTATTATTACTATATCCAGTAGGCACAGGACATTATTATTTGATCATTGCCGAGTGTAAAAATTAAAGTTAGAGTCCCTTAAACATATCTGACCCGGTGACAGCGTCGCTAGTATATTATTATAATAAATTAAAAACTAAATGGGCTTAAAAATTAGTTCCAAAGGAGATAGTTCGGATTTGTATGGGGCGTGGGCATACAGGGCGACCGCGTATCTTCTGCATCAATCATTGTTGCAGTATCAATTGCTGTGATTGGCTGAATTTATGGTATTGATGCTGCGTCAATGGATTTTGTCCAATAGTGGAAGAGTGTTGTCCAATCAGAGGTGATTGCGATCGTTACACTGTAGCTGTCAGAGATACGCGGTCGCCCAGCTGGTCTTGTACAAGTAGTGAAAAGAAAGAAAATAAAATATTAAATAAGCTTTGATTGTTTAATCCCACGAATTCGTCGTAATTTCAGTGGTTAAATTATTTAAACTTTAAGGTGACAACGGCGGATACATATTTTTGACGTTTTCTGTCAAGTGTCAAATAATATGAAAGAAAAATAACACGATGACTCACGTCACTTGTGAAAAATGACATTTGTCACATTTCGCGCCTACTAACTTCTCTATGGCTGAAGGGCTCCATCTTGGAAGCATATCGAAATACTTAGACTAGATTTTTATTTTTTGCACGTTATTTGGTTTCCTATTCTAATTTATTTTACTTTCAATAAAATCTATGTATTTTACTCTATTTATGATAAAGTGTACATAGACGATGCCCAAAATGAACCTTCTCTTTTGGCCAGATAAGTTTGTGCGACTATACTTGAATGTATAGTCCGACAAACTTTGACTCGGTGACAGCGTCGCTAGAATCTTTGAAAAATACTGTAAAATATAAATTTAAAGTTTGTCATTCATTCGTTGATTTCAGAATCAGCGGTTTTGTTCACGTTACTATAGATTTTGATGTAAGAAAAATAATTTAAACATCAAAAGCTGCTTGAAAATCATAAATGTACCTACTAATTACGTAAATTACGAAATAGGTAATATTATCAGTGTTTACATTTCCAGGTGTTTCACTAACTTAAGTACTAAAGGCACTTTACAAACGTGCTTGTTTGTGTGATCATGTAAATGGCTTTATTACTAATATTTAAGACGAACGTTTGCTCAATATTTGCAATATTATTTCGTATATTAAGCTAGATAAAAGGTACGTGTAAAAATCAGCGAAAATGTAAACCTAAGGAATTACGAACTATTTACGAGATATAATTTTGTGACGTATTTTTTATTTGAAATATTGTACCTACTTTACATTAAAGAGAATTATAATATAAACTAATGAAACTCCAACTTAAACCAATTTGGAGTTTTGTTTTCTTATAGTCTCTCTTTATAACTTAACTCTATTAATTTATTATCTGTGTTAATTTTTGAAAATGTAATTAAATTATTTAGTATAAGTAACTGAAACGCTTAAAATTGGTAATAAGGCTGCCTTTCCACCAGGATTAAGCGAGAATGCATTCTTAATTGTTATAGCTTACCTTGCCATAAAAGTACTGAACACATTGCAAATTCGATTGGTCGTAATCGAGCGTCATTTTACTTTACTTTTTTTAAATATATATAGCGAGCAGGCGTGTCACCTGATGGTAAGTGATTACCACCACCCATGAACATCTGCACCACCAGAGGAACCGGCAATGCTTTGCTGGCTTTTGAGATAATTGTTTATCCGCCCCTTGAAGAGCACCATATTACTTTGACGCTAATGAGATTACGAACGCTTTAGTATGTTCAATCGAATTTATAATGTAAAAACTGTGTACTGGAAAGCTATTAAAATGGAGTGATCCTATTTATTGATCCTATGGCTTTGTATCTATGGGTGACATATTTTGTCGCTTTCAATCCTCGCTGGAACGGAACCCTTGTTATCGTCATTATACCTAAGTATTGTTATATGGTAACCAGTGTAAAGTAGCATTTTGATTTATAACCATAAAGTTACTCTAATGAAAAATTTTTCGCTAGTCTTTACTTCCAAAAAGACTGATGAAACTTTAGTATGGACACATTTTTGATAGTTTTTACATCCTAAATGTGACAGTTCCGAAGTATTACGTTTTTGTAGGTATTATTTATTTAGATGTCCCATTAATTAGGGTGCTATAAAATTCGGCGCTGCAATACCAACCGGAAAAGGACTCATACCGGGACCATTCTCTTGCCAGGTGATCTTTCAAATCCTATCCAACTAATATTATAAACTAGATGATTAGGTTTTTTTTTTCATTCCCGCTGAAACTCCTTAATTTTTCGCAATAAAAAGCCTATGTCCTTCCCTAGGACGCAACCGAAGTAGGTATCTCTTTAACTTTCATCAAAATCGGTCGAAAAGATAGCCCATGAAAGCCAGACCCACTTTCCATTTCTCATACTTATGGATGTGAAAGTTTGTAAGTTAGTAAATTTGAATGTTTGTTACTCACGCCGCAACGATTGAACCGATTTGGCTAAAATTTGGAATGGAGATAGCATATAACCTAAATTAACACATGGGACTTTTTATCCCATGTGTTAATTCCATTATTTTTCTGTAACAGTCAAACGATTTTAATAAATCGCGAAGTCGCATCATCCAGTGTGATATAAACGCGGAACTGAATATCGGTACGAACTATGAAGGCGTCCATTAAGGTCACTTACTCACCTCACTAGCAGGAATAGCTGGCGTAGGTACATTATAGGAAATAGGACTCAAACGTATCCGTTGGAGCTATTCACATGTCGCACCACAAATCACTATGACGTAATGTTTTGTGATATTGTATGTGATTGTATTCTCCGTCATTGTCTACGAGCTATTCCTACGATATGCGCAACATTTCTCAGTCACTGAACAGATTCAATCAGTTAGATTATTAGTAACTGTTATGTACATTTTCATTCACCTCCTTGTATCTTTACTGATACAATCCCTACCCTATACCCTAACTTTACTGACGCGTGTCTAATCCGACACAAGAAAAAAAACTTGTAACATGTAGGTCTCATACAACAACCATAGAACCTGAATTCTTATAAGACATTACTCATAAGACACAATATTTTTTCTTATAATGCGCAAAAGGCCGAAGGCATGGCATGTAAATCTTATACATAAAATTTTCGTGTCACAATGTTAGTTACCATACTCCTCCGAAACGGCTAGACCGATTTTATGAAATTTTATACGCATATTCAGTAGGTCAGACAATCGGCTACTATCTATTTTTCATACCCCTAAAACACCTCAATTCACGAGGATGGAGTCGCGGGCATCAGCTAGTTTAATATAATAACTTATGTATTATCAAAGATCAAGGATGTTCATACGCGGCGATTTGTTGTAGTTCGTACCAAACAGTTTGTAGTTATCGAGCGTTTCAATGTTTATGTCACCGTAAGATTGTAAAAACCGTTAGATTATAATCTAACTCGCGAAATTCTAAACTGTCGAAAGATTGTAAACGGTTCAATGTTCTGAGTGTCAATTTTTGAAATATTCATTTTATTTACGTTTTCTTGTCTCGTTCTTGTAGGTTAGGTTAGGGTTCGACATAAATAATCAAGTAGTGCCCTTAGGTTTTATCGAGTTTAAATACCTATCAGATTACAATCTACCGGAAAATAATGCGTTAAATTCTAATCTTACGACAGTTTAGAATTTCGCGAGTTAGATTATAATCTAACGGTTTTTACAATCTTACGGTGACATATATTTCAAAATGTGTAATAAATTAACAACGAATATTAGGCGATGAATTTGGAATGAGCAGTTATGACATTGCGAAATAGCCTTGGCAAGATATTATAATAATCAGTATGGTGTAACTTCCATAATTTATATGATAAATAAATTATTGTTAAGAAATCCTTGCCATTTTTTATAGACTGGTATTATGTAATATGTAAGTAATTTAATTATGTTCTATGTAATTTAATGTAGATAAAATATTTATTAAAGTATAGTCATGAAAATTGGTGTTTTATTTGTATAGTTTGAATGTTATATTGACGATGGAAAAGGATAAGGAAAGGTGGAAAAATATCAAAACGTATTCAGAGGTACAGTTTATTTTTACAATTACCTATATATTGTCTTTTTAAAATAAATAAGTACTTATTCATATTAATTAAATCTAATTTCTTTCACTTATCACAATATTATATTTAAAAACGAATGTTTTCCTGATTAACAGTCTGTTCATCACCTATACCTTTGCGCATCAAATCCGATTGAGTTGAAACTTTGTACAACTGTTGTTGGGACTTTGCACAAAGTTCTCTGCCGTTATTTTATCACCGCAAAATATTGCAACGCTTAGGAATAAATACAGTATAAGTATTTAAATGATTATAAATACTTATAATCAATTTTTTATTATTTATATTTTGTAAGACCTGCCCCCCGATTATGTAAGGAAATCGTAATCGTAATCGTCTGTCAAACGTATAATTCGACCTGTTTAAGGAGGTCATAGATGCTTGCACATCAACACGCTTGTATGTACTCCTTAAAATGTTCGAGTTATACGTTATGAGCTGTCAAATAAATACGATTGGCTTAGACCATTGGGCCTCTGGAAACGTAAGTCAGGAGTTGTGGTAAACTAATTATAATATAAAAACTAGGTAATAATAGTCACTATCCCAAATTATTACGATAGACCTTTTTATTTTTGTGACGTTTTTCGGGACGTTTAAAGTGTTTGATTAATAAATACTTAGCCAATAAGATGGGGTAGAAAAGAAAGTTAAGCCCGGTTATCATCACTAACATGATATTAATAGTCGTTAAAGACCGCCATCCCGCATTAGAGCAGCTTGGTGGATCTAAGCTCTAATTCCCTCTCTCCTATGAGAGTGAAGACCTGTGCCCAGCAGACGTTAATGGTCTGTGGGAAGTCCAGCGCCTTCAAAATCAGACAAACGTCACAAATGAGATTGTGACAGTGACTGATGCAGGTTAATACTTAATAGGCATCGATATATATGTAGGTACTAGATGGGCGCTTTGATAGAAAAAAATTGGGCGTCCAACCTTTAGAGCACGCTCCTAACCTGTATAGCCCTGTCCTTGTTCCCACCATAGCGCTGTCCCGCTTTGCAGACTAGATGGCATTAGCAAAATAGGTCCACATTCTTTGTTTGACAGGGCCCGTCTATGTAAATTGAGGTCGTTGTTAATAGGGCTATCGGTATCCATTTCGATCAGACGCCGCAATCACATCAATCGAGCCATGCTGATTGACATTTGAAAATTAGGAAAATTAGACGAAATGTGTGTGGTAATGTCACCGTAAGATTGTATTATGTCGAATTTATGTCGAACCCTAACCTAACCTACAAGAAAGAGACAAGAAAACGTAAATAAAATGAATATTTCAAAAATTGACACTCAGAACATTGAACAGTTTACAATCTTTCGACAGTTTAGAATTTCGCGAGTTATATTATAATCTAACGGTTTTTACAATCTTACGGTGACAGTAACACCTTTTGATTGTTGTTTTTGGGGTACCTTACATGTAATTGGGTTTTTGACAAAAAAAAAATTGTCATAAATTGAAAGATCATTTTATGACAAAAGTATTTTTAGTTTTTTTTTCGCTATAATTTAAAAGTTATATCAAATTAAAAACAAATTTTTGAATTCAGTACCGAAAACACACCGATAGTTCCCGAATAAAATCGAGCGCGTGTGACGTCACAATATTAATTTCTATTCATTGTAGCACACAGCTGATGCAATGTTGATACTGTATTCAAAGACCTTACACTTGTTAGTAAGTGTAAGGTCTTTGACTATCGTGAAATTGCTTTAACATTATGACGTCACAATAATGGCGCGTTCATAGTTACTTGGTTCTATTTAAAAACACACAAAAAAAAAAAATTTTCGCATTGACTATTTTTACAATTTGTGTTAAAGTTTTAAAATAAGTACATAAAAAAATCGTTTTTTTTTTCAATAACCCAATTCTTTATTTTACAATACAAATACTAGATTAATAGTTTAGTATCATAATGTGCATTTAGTAAGTCCGGGGCCTATACAAGACGCGTAGGCTATGGCGTGGGGGATGAAGTTCTGCTCATAGTTCCCGGTGAAGAGATGAGCCCAGGGGCCTTTAGCGAACACCGCCACGTCTTCACCGCCGTGGGTCTCCCGGGCTATGGGCACCAGTGATGGGAAGGTGTAGTTCAAGTTGTCTGGTAAAAAAGCATTGAATTTACTGTAGACTTAGTCTAAGATTTCTTGGACGAATTAACCATGGGATGCTTGATATCGGCCATTCGCCTTATCCCTCTAGCCTGTGGCAGCACAGAATAGGTGTTATTACATAATTAATGGCGAAATGTACAGTTTCGCCATTAATTATGATATTATGTTGTCATAGTGATCGACTTTTTCATGCTCAATAATTGGGCAGAATAGATCTTTATTATGCCATGCGGTTTAATGAATACACTGCTTTAGAAAACTTCTTTTTGCTGACTTTATGCTATCATAGCACTTTATGCTATCGCGTATGCACAGCCAGCGCTTCAAACGGAAACGTTTCGAAATTAAAAAACCGATTTTTTCGAATTTGTGATTCATTTGTGATTTTTTCGGACAGTAAATTTTCCGGTATAAAAAGTACCCTATGTCCTTCCCCGGGATGCAACCTAGCTCTGTAACAAATTTCTGGTCTAGTTGCCTGATTTTAAACAATTAAAAATATAATAATAATAGTCCTCGTATTTGAAAACAATAAAACACAATAAAACTATATTATTACATATGAATTATATATGGATTATCAAAGAAGGATTAAGAAAAGGCTGAGTAAAAATAGTTATTTGTGTTATAAGTTATAATATGTTTGGGCCAAAGGAAATTTTTGTTCCCCGAGGGCGCTATTTTGAATTCAGAGCGAAGTGAAGGATTCTAAAGTAGAATCCTGAGCGTAGCGAGGAATTCAATATACGCCGCCCGAGAACAAAAAAATTGGCCCCGAGTGACACACACTATTTTTCATCATTACGTATGAGAAAAAGCTAGGAGTATCAACGTACTATGTATGGACATTACCTATACGTTTAAGCACCAATCAGAAGCACGAACGTGGACCAATCAGAACAGAGACATGAAAAGTCCCATGGGCCTAAAAACTACATTTTGCTTCCGCTATCCGAAGCCAATATTCGTTTTTCGAATAGGTATGATGAAAAGAAACTTACTCATATCGTCCAACATGAGATTATGTCTCTTGAACTGCGATTGTGGCTTGTAGCCAGGTCCATTGGCGTAGCTCAGGATGCTGTATGGCAAATTATCCGAGGCCGTATACTGAAAATAATAATTGCCGAGTGAAACTATCCACTATCCAGTGAAACTAGGGTCTAAGCTCCTAATTCCCTCTCTCCTATGAGAGTGGAGGCCTGTGCCCAGCAGTGGGACGTCAATAGGCTGTAGTGGTGGTGGTGGGGAGTGAAACTATGGACTGCCTCGTTGTTCTAGCAGTTAGTTTGACGACCTCCGTGGCGCAGGTCCAGGGTTCGATCCCCGGCAGGGTCAATTTGGGAATTTATAATTTCTGAATTTGCCCTGGTCTGGCCTGGTGGGAGGCTTCGGCTGTGGCTAGTTACCACCCTACCGGCAAAGACGTGCCGCCAAGCGATTACGCGTTCCGGTACGATGTCGTGTAGAAACCAAATAGGGGTATGGGTTTAATATAACTGCCATGCCCCTAACAGGTTAGCCCGCTACCATCTTAGACTGCATCATTACTTACCATCAGGTGAGATCAGCAGTCAAGGGCTAACTTGTAGTGGATTTAAAAAAAAAAAGTTAACATGCTGCGGATCACGAGGTCCTGGGTTCGATTCCCGGTCGGGCATAACAATTGTTAGGTATTGAGTTTTTCAATTAGGAAATTCTCAGTACCAGCCCGGAGTTGGAAGTTGGCCGTGAGTTACTCCCGTGCCTCGGAGAGCACGTTAAGCCGTCGGTCCTGGTTTTTTTTCATTTCATTTCATTTATTTTATTTGGTTATTATCACTAACATGATATTAGTCGTTAAAGCCTGCCAATCCGCATTGGAGCAGCGTGGTGGGTCTAAGCTCTTATTCCCTCTCTCATAAGAGAGTGGAGGCCTGTGTCCAGAAGTGGGACGTTAATGGGCTGTAGTGGAGAAAACTATGGCAGAAATCAACATCATCACATCAACACATTACCGGCTGACGGTTCAAGACTCTCTTTTTAGAATGAGAATAGTTTGGCCAGGGTCTACCACGCTGGTCAAGTGCGGATTGGCAGACTTCACACACCTTTATAATATGAAGAACTCTCGGGCGAGTTTCCTTAAATTGTTTTCCTTCACAGTTTTTAGTTACTTAGATCACACATTTATCTTCGAAAAGTTAGAGATGCGTGCCCAGGGATCGAACTCCTGTCCACGCGAATAAGAAGCCGGACGTAAGCCACTCAGCTATCACCGCTTTTAATGGCAGAAATAAATAAGTACAATTAAAAAGTCCTAAAGGAATACTTGAGACTCCTTCATTGTACATGGAAGTATGAATCTAAAACTCAATTAATGCTGTAATCACGTTGAAGGCAGTTTCTCGAATAATAATTTTGATTAAACTTCGCTAACAAGTTAATTTGATCGGTCATCGAACTCATCAATAATTATTATCCCTATTGATCCGAAGTACAAACTTGTTACCCATACCCATAAAATTTTAACTTTTCGTTGTTAACTTATTTATAGAACCAACTTCCTGAATTGTGTTCAAGTTCAGTTCTGTGTTCCCTCAGAACTAAGTATTTGTTAAACTTGAAACTATCTTGAAACGTTTCTTTTTAAAGCTGTAACTGTAACTTTATTGATGAAATGTTTATCTTTTTTATTTAATTTGCCGACTCAATCTTTAATTTAATTGTATTGTATAGTAGGATCTAATTTAATTGTAAATACTTAATTTAATTTTATTGTGCCTAATTTATTTATATTAAATGTATAATATTATTTATTCCTTCATTTAAATTGTACTTTAATCATGTGAATTTATTAGCTGTACAGTTCGTGCGCGAGTTGAATGCAGAGTAAATGCAGAGTATCACCATACATTTACTCTGCATTCAACTCGCGCGTGAACTATGGGTATTCCATATTTAAATATTTAAAAAAAATTGACTGGATAATCTTTAATGCTATATATGCCTATATTTATGTATTGTATGAGTAACTGTATTATTTTAATATTATTAATTGTTTGTACAATATATTTTGTTGGCATATCAATAAACATAATAAAATAAATAAATTTGCTTTGAACTAATTGTGGGGCTATTGATGAATAATAAATAATAATGAAGAATTTAATAATGAAGATGAAGAATAATGAAGAATTTAATAGACAAAACTGGCAACGCATTGGGGATTCCACTGGTAAGTATTGAAAATATTCATGGACGTATATGTATCTCTTTAGGACACGATTACACGAGTAGAGCACGTAAGTATATGTAAGTTACATAATTAACATTTGCATACGATTGAAGACTGTTCACATTTCGTAAGTTAGGGACTCGTATACGTGACCTACGCAAGTAAAACTTACAATTGCGATCGTAGCCTTTGATTGACGATTGATAGATACAATTTCCGTAGCTCGAACGCTATTCTCATAAAGGATTACAGTAAAATAAACAATGAAAAACAGAAATCAAAAGAATAAATTTTTCTTTGTGCAATATAAATAGCTAAAAATAAGAGCATCCTAGTCTGAATGTATAACAGGCTTAAAAAGAGCATCCTGACGGTTAGTCTTAATGTATAACAGGATTAAAGGCATACAGATAGCTTTTATGACGTAGGCATCATAAAAATATTTTTGAATATTGAATCCCTGAGGGGTTAAAATATGGTTTGAAATTTGTTAAATCAAACTTAACTTTAAATTGAGCATAGCTGCGGGCAAAAGCTAATAACGCATACATTTCCTAGACTAACCCGTTGTCCTAAGTGACCTTTTGTCCTAGGTGAGCAACAGATACGATGCCACGTAAAATGAGGCGATACGACGTCATAGAAAATGACAGACGTAAGCCACGTAAAGGGTCAGATACTGTTTGATTCTGTTCATCGTTTGTCGCTCCTAGGACAATAGGTTAGCAAATGAAACCAAATTTCTCACCTTAACATTAGCCAGTCCCAATATATCCGATCCTCGCTTACTGTAACCGCTATAGCTCATAGTGTGGCTGTGGTCTGACGTCACAACTATCAGCGTATTATCAGGGTCGACCATTCTCATCGCCGCTTCAACCGCTTTAGCTAGTTCTGCAGTTTCATCCAACGCCTTACGCGCTTTTGTCTCGTGGTGAGCTGTATCGATTCTACCACCTGAAAGATTTTTTGTTTTATCCACTACAAGTTATATGCGGTCTCACCGGATAGGTGATGATGCAGTCTGCGATGGTAACGGGCTAATCTGTTAGGGGTACGGCATTTAAACATATTAAAATAAGAAGAGAGACAAAAAAAGTAACCATACTTGAAAGGAGTGCTTCTTGATTATAGCCAATACCCCTTACGTGTTTCTACGCGGTATGGTAAGCTTATTATCAGACGAAAGACAATTTTAAAATATGAAATATGAAATTGTTCCTGCCAGGAATCAAAGCAGTCGGTTCTCCTACGTATAACACTACTGTGCTAAAGAATAGTCATCAAAACTCTATCTTTAATTAATGTGATTTTTTTCACTCCAGCTTACCTTCAACAAATAAGAAATATCCATTAGGATTCTGTGATAAAATCTCTATAGCTTTTTGAGTCATCTCACTCAGCGTCGGATCATTATTATTATCAGCTTCAAGATTGTAAGGCATATGATCTAAAGCAAACAGTCCCAAAACACTTCCATACTGCATTTTATCAAGGTTAAGAAGTTCTCTTCTATTCTCAATATATTTTGGATTGACTCCTTGACTTTCCTTCTTTACAAGCCATTCTCGTATTAGATTTCTTCCGTCCTTTCTATATCCATGATTACCATTGGCATCTTTGTCTTTTTGGGAATAGAAGTTCTTTCTGCCCCCTCCGAATACTACCTGAAAAGAAACGTAAATGGCTTTTATATTATGTTTTTAATCATCAATTTCAATTCAACTTCAATTCTTTCGTATGCATTCTAATTATTCAGGATGGATTAAAATTTTAAACTATACCTACTATACAGAATCGTATTTTCTATAAAATTATAAGAATTACTATCCTAGTTATATTTCAATGGAACTATTGGGTGTCACAGTGTTTGTAGAACGAATACGAAGCTTCAACCACAGAATAGGTAATAGTACCTTCAACGAAGGATCGGACAAGTATTTGATGAAAAACTCTATGAAGAAAATGATACTACAAGATGAGACTATACTATCTCAAAACTTTCTTACAGTTTTCTTTCTGTATTTGTTCTTACTTACACTCTTCTCTCATGCATGCAAAAGCAATCAGCCCCTCAATTTCGTAAAGAAATCGAAATCATAAACGGTTGTAAAACGGATAATCCACCTGTTTAAGGAGTTCATAGATGACTGCACGACAAAAAGCGTGTATGAACTCCTTAAACAGTTCAAGTAATACGTTTTAAAATGAAAACAAAACGATTTGCTTAGACAATTGGGTCTCTTTCTTTCTTTCTTAAGGCAGGCACGGCTTTCATGTATAATTACGTCACGTCTGACGCCTTTATTGCTGTTGACGAGCTAATTTGCAATATCCTCACACTAAAGGCCTAATCTCGACGGTTTGGAGCATTTTCCCTTCTGAGTAACTCTTTGTTCCGTAATTTAAAACCTGCGTCAGTTCACGCTTCCCTATAATATCACCTAGAGGCATACCTACTGCCATCGCTTAAGGTCTTATTATTTTAGAATTTAATTTATATTATAATATGAAATTGATTTTATTTAATGTACCTTGACTTTTCTACAGTTAGGATTTTAATTCTGAAACAAAAGCGTCAACAATATTAATATAACAATGCTTTGAGCGAGGGAGGCGGATGACATTAGACGACTCAGGCAGCGCAAGATCGCGGTGTGTGGAAGCCCATGTACCTACTTATGTCCAGCTGTGGACGTCTATCGGTTGATGATGATGATGAAGCGAGGGTAGTATGTCTCCTGATTTTAATAATGGTGAGTAGCTCGTAATCTCGTATGGTTCGCACTGCACCGGACTAGTATTAACCAGTGGGCTACTAAAACTTACGTCAATATGACTGCCCACACGGCCTCGTACGAGCTGACTCGCAATGTCCTCGCAACGGAGGCCGTTCTGAGGCAGACCCCATTTTTTGTCCGCGGAATAAGCGTAGGCCGCCGCCAAAGAGGCATGAGTGACTCGTGTGGTCGTCATTATACCTGGGCTAGAATCGACCAGTTAAAAACTAAAACTTACGTCAATATAACTGCTCACACGGCCTCGTACGAGCTGACTCGCAATGTCCTCGCAACGGAGGCCGTTCTGAGGCAGATCCATTTTTTGTCCGCGGAATGAGCGTATGCCGCCACCAAAGAGGCATGAGTGACTCGTGTGGTCGTCATTATACCTAGACTAGAATCGACCAGTTAAAAACTAAAACTTACGTCAATATGACTGCCCACACGACCTCGTACGAGCTGACTCGCAATGTCCTCGCAACGGAGGCCTTTCTGAGGCAGATACCATTTTTTGTCCGCGGAAAGAGCGTAGGCCGCCGCCAAAGAGGCATGAGTGACTCGTGTGGTCGTCATTATACCTGGACTAGAATCGACCACTGAGATAGATTCCATTTTTTGTCCGCGGAATGAGCATAGGTCGCCGCAAAAGAGGCATGAGTGACTCGTATGGTCGTCATTATACCTGGACTAGAATCGACCACTGAGACAGATTCCATTTTTTGTCCGCGGAATGAGCATATGTCGCCGCAAAAGAGGCATGAGTGACTCGTGTGGTCGTCATTATACCTGGACTAGAATCGACCAGTAAAAAACTAAAACTTACGTCAATATGACTGCCCACACGGCCTCGTACGAGCTGACTCGCAATGTCCTCGCAACGGAGCCCTTTCTGAGGCAGGTCCGCGTCCGCTTCCCACTTTCTATCCGCGGAATGAGCGTAGGCCGCCGCCGGAGAGGCGTGAGTGACTCGTGTGGTCGTCACTATACCTGGAATTGGATTCAAATCGATACACCTACTTGATATGAAATTATTGGAACAAAATTTTAAAATCACGATCTAATTTACATAATATTGTTTATCTTTTTTCATGCGTCATTCCTTCAAACTTTAAGGACCATATTTTATCACTCTTCTATTTTTAAATATTATTAATAAAATGATTTTTTTCTTAGATTACTAAGATAAGTTATTAAAGCAGATTCCTATTTTTATACGACTGCCTGAAAATTTATATTTATTTTCAGGGTTTATGTGTGTATTTAGGAGTATTTAGGTATGTATGTGAGTTTGTATATTCCACCATATAATAACGCCTATACGCCTGAACCGATTTTAATAAATGAGGTATCGTTAGAATCCTTAGCTTATTCCGGGTGACATATGCTAGTAAAATAAAAAAAATGAGCGTTTATAAATCATACATTGCATTATTACCTATTCTGTGATCATACTAATTAATTTTATGAAGAAAACAGGCCATAGGTACTTGATCTCAGTCAAAACTCTATTTTTGAAATAAATGGTAGTCTTATGGATTGAAATCATAAACAAAATACTTACTGACTGAATTTATTTTGGACGATCAGTTTTCTGTTTCTGTGAAAGTACCATGTCCTGTCTGCTACGCTTTCATGGCCCATCTGTTCAAGTGATTTTGACAAAGATAGGGTGCGACCCAGGGTTGAATACTAGGTTTTATCCTCACGGAAATTTTCAAAAACCTACGCGGACGACAATGCGTGCAAAATATTGGAATTGAAATCGAGATAGCGGAATGATTGTCAAAACGTTAATAATTATTGAAGTCTATACTCAAACACAAGTGGACACTTGGACCGAATGGCCATAATAATGGAGAAAGTCGGTAACAGAGCCGCAGCACCTGACCATGAAAGTCGACACGTCCAGGTCATCGGTCATACCCAAGAATAATATCGCAGAGATATACATACAAAACCTATAACACCCCTCTATTAGCATGAGGGTTTTAAAACAAACGGATATTATGTGTGTCTATTTAGTTTTGTCAGGCGCAATTAGCATTAGCTGATGGCTTGTGGACATTTCGTCACCGGATATAATCTCTAGCGAATACGTGACATCAACGTTCGCTGCACTAAATTGAAAAACTTTTTCCAGCTTTTTATCATAATCATCATGGGGTGAAAATATTTAGAAGGTAAGTAGTTAAAATCTGCCTCATTTAAAACAACCTGATGCCTGCGTCTTCGTCCGCGTGGTATGAGGTTTTTGGGTCCCCGCGGTAACTCTTTAATTTTCGGAAATAAAAAGTGTTATTCCAGACTCTATCTCTGTGCCAAATTTCATCCAGATCCGTTCAGATGTTCTGGCGTGATTGAGTAAAACATCCAACCATCCATCCATACATTCAAATTTTCGCATTTATAAAGGAAATGCTGGCAATACTAGCCGCTGTGGCTGAGGTGATCAAAGAGCAGGGGGGCAAAGAGTCTACCACTGAGTACTTCGCTGCATTGGTTTGTCAAGATTAATTAGTCTATTATAATATGTTATTTTACAAACACAGGCCTTATTAATATTAGTGAATTGATACATATTGATACATTTTGGTTCCAGCGGGTACTCTTTAATTTTTGGGGATAAAAAGTAGCCTATGTGTTATTCCAGACTATAATCTATCTCTGTGCTATAGATTAAAATAAACCAATCAAGTGCAAGTCGGACTCGCACACGAAAATTTGCGTACCATCGTAGCAGTTTTAGCAGGTATGGGGGGATCCCCTTTTATTTATATTATAACTTTATATTTTATGTATATATTCTTCCCAGCATTCTACGCCCAGTTCATCAAGCCAGTGACGGTATTATCACTGTCCCACTGAGACCAACAGTGCCACTGTTAACATTTAACTTCGAGGTAATATCTTACCAGTAGACTTCCTAGCATTCTGCGCCCAGTCCATCAGGCCAGTGACGGCATTATCGCTGTCGCTTTAATCCATTGCAGTCTCCTCGCTTCACTGCGGCACTGAGACCTACAGTGCCACTGTTAAGCTTTAACTTCGAAGTAATATCTTACCAGTAGACTTTCCGGCAATCTGCGCCCAGTCCATCAGGCCAGTGACGGCATTATCACTGTCCCTTTGACCCTTGCAGTCCCCTCGCTTTACTGCGCCACTGAGACCTAGAGTGCCACTGTTTGCTTTGACTCCGGAGAGGTAAGCAGTGCCGCTACACGCTGAATCAGCTACGTTGTGATCCACGCAATACGTCTGGAAAATATAGCAAATCGAAAAGGTTTGAATATTTTGGTTTACTAACCTCGAAATAGTGACAGCGTCGTTAGTAAGTATGATAAATAAAATAAAATAAAAACTAAACAGTGCCAATTGTGGCCACCAGGGCAGATAAGTTTGTGGAACTGACGTTGAACGAGTAAACCAATTTACATTAGAACGCCTACCGATTTGTTGCTAGAACTTTTGTTTGTGGATAGACCTTTATAGGTTATGGCTGGGCGTTGATGAAGAAGTCAGAATAATCCATATCCATACTAATATTATAAATGCGAAAGTATTACTGTCTGCTACGCTATAACGGCCCATCTGTTCAACCGATTTTGATGAAATTTGGTGGTAAAGGGATAGTTTGTAATCCGGGGAAGGACATGGGCTACTTTTTATCCGAGAAAATTTAAGAATTCCCACGGAAATCAAAAAAACGCGGATGAAATCGCAGGCATCATCTGCACCTGAATGATTTTTTTCGGCATAATCTTTGCACAGACAAATTTACGTTAATATATTGCGTAATACTTTGACGCTAATGTGATCGAACGCTCAATACGATCAATCGAATTTGCAACATGAAAAGTTAAAAACTTAGACTAAGCGTACTGGGGCCATACTGCCAACACCTTTAAAAAAAAATATTACTAAAATGACAGTTCGATGTCACGTACCTTGAAGTTTCTAAAATACCTACGGATTTTAATTTTAGAACACGAAAGACAACAATAATGAAACAAGTCATAATTAAAATAATTAAAAAATACGACTGCCCTGCCAAAAACTAACTAATCTGTTATCTTGACCTGACTGAAGATCTTTTAAATAAGTTAGAACGCTTGCAAAACTTATGCATTCGATTTATTTTTGGCCTAAGGAAGTACGATCATGTTTCGGAATATAGGAGGAGACTTAACTGGCCCCCTATCAGGCTAAGGCGTAATCTCCATATCCTCTCTGTTCTCTATGCTACCCTTTACCACCCATGGTCGCCCCCTTACCTAAAGGAACGATTCAGGTTCCTTAGCTCCTTCCCAATCCAGCATACCTTGCGATCTGCCAGTGACAACAAACTTAAAATCGCCAAACGTAACGCCGAGGGATATGCAGACTCGTTTACCATAAAGGCGGTCTTATTGTGGAACGCACTCCCAGCTGATATCAGACGAGCAAAATCTCTACCGGCCTTTAAAAGTCGTGTCAAGAAGCATTACCTATCGCTGTAAACTTGTTCTTATTATTATTTGTGTTTAGGTATTGTAAATTAGTCATATGTAATTTAATATTTATGTATATAATATGTGTTATATTTAAATATATATTTATTATATGTATAATTTTTTATCTGTTATAGTATGTAACTATTAGAATGTACGTTTATGTATTTATGTTTTATTTCATGCGATTTCCCGTCTCACAGCAAGTACGGTCCATTCATGTGGGTTGCCTGGCAGAGATCACTTTAGTGATAAGGTCGCCTTTTGTTTATAATGTTGTAATAATGTCCTTTGTGTATTCCTTTTGTTTAAGCAATAAAGAATTTTAATAATAATAATAATAATAAAAATCGAACGAAAATAGCACTAATCTAAATTAATCTAGTTAAATTAGAATCTTGTTCACATTTTTATTAAATGATATTTTTTTGTGAATCACTGGATATTGAACTATAGTGTTATATATTTTTGGAATCTACTCATAATTTTCTATAGTGTTATATATTTTTGGAATCTACTCATAATTTTCTAGATGATGATTATATAGTTAATCTTATTTTCGAATATTTTTTTTCAACTTTAGTCTTTAATGCGGGACCATGGTCACCCCATAAATTTTTTTTTAATTTACTAGCCTATGTCACCCGGAATAAGCTAGGGATTCTAACGATACCTCATTTATCAAAATCGGTTGAGGCGTATAGAAGTTATGGTGGAATATACAAACTCACTTACATACATACATACATACATACATACATACATACATGAACCCTGAAAACAATATACTCCTTTTTTCAGGCAGTCGTATAAAAATAAGGCTTTATGCGTTGGCAGTATGTCCCTGACCACCGGCTGTTTGGGTTTTTAACTTCTTCGCCGTAGCGAATGGGACCCACTTCATATAATTGTTTCTATGTTCATAAATGTAAAAAAATAAGAGTAATTTAATGTTAGTGAGTTATACTAATAAATAAGAGAAATCCCTAAGATCATACTTCATACTAATATTATAAATGTGAAAGTGTGTTTGGTTATAGTTAGTTTGATTGTTTGTCCTTCAATCACGCCGCAACGGAGCAACGGATCGAGGTGATTTTTGGTATGGGTGTAGTTGAGGACCTGGAGAGTGACTTAAGCTACTTTTTATTTCGGAAAATTAAGGAGGTCCCGCGGGATTCCAAAAAATATAAACCACGCGGACGCGTCGCATTAGCTAGTATTCAAATAATGCCCAAAAATATACATGCGGAAGGACCTGTGAACCCAAGAAAACTCCTACCATTGTGTGATTAATGGAGATGAGTCACGACCCTCAGCAATGAGGAATACCATACGAATAATACAATGTTTTCTGCAAAAGACAATGTACCTTCGCCAGCCCAGTAAACGGGAACGATTCAAAGCTCAGCTTCAGCTCTTCTCCCTTGTGGCCATACTTCCTGCCAAGGTACACTCTGGTGGCAGCCAACGTTGGTATGCTCATGCCATCGCCAAGGAACAGGATCACATTCTTAGCGACGTTTGTATTGAGTGGAGCATCGAGCTGAAAACAAGTGAAATAATAAATGATAAAATGATAAATGATTTATTTAATTCATGTAGGACAACTTGTGTCACTTATGAAACGTTAAGACTCTAGGTACCGCCGGTTCGGAAACCTGAGGTGTAATTATGTAAGAATTGCCGAACCAATCGTCAAAGTTCGGCGTCAAAGTAAAGTAATTGATTTGATCGACAATTCTTACACAATTGGGGGGCTGATTCTACCGGTGGTAGAGTCTTAACGTTATTAAGACGTTAGTTAATATGAATACCTGCATATTCTCATCATAGTCAGATGGGATGGCAATCTATCACAACCGCAGAGAGATGACAACCTACCAGGCGCAGTGGTGAGCGTTGTGGTCTTTTAGTGGAATCCTGGGTTCGATTTCCCGGCAGGATCTATTTGATCCATTTATAATTTCCGAATTTTCTCATCGCGTCTTTGGCAATAGGGGGGCTGAGACAATTTCGGATCTTTGGACCTCCCACTAATAAGACCACAGTGTTCTCCACTGCACCAGGGAGGTCCCCCGAACTTTGACCTCACGTCCTATGAGTACCTACCAATAGCTACGTACCTACAATTAAATAACCTATTTGTTCACATCTTGTGATATTTGTTATTTTATTTATTTGTTTTCATCACTACAGCCCATTAACGTCCCACTGCTGGGCACAGGCCTCACTTTCATAGGAGAGAGGGAATTAGAGCTTAGACCCACCACGCTGCTCCAATGCGGGTTGGCGGGCTTTAACGACTATTAGTATCATGTTAGTGATAACAACCGGGACCGACGGCTTAACGTGCTCTCCGAGGCACGGGGGTGAAACACCGCCAACTTCCTTACTCCGGGCTAGTACTGGGAATGTCTAATGCGAAAAAACCCGATACTTAATTATGGCCCGACCCGGGACTCGAACCCGAGACCTCGTCGGCCGCAGTCAAACATGCTAACCACTAGACCAACGAGGCAGTTTATTTATTATTTGTTTTAATAAGTACTTGTTATACTTATTTGATTAATTTTTGTCCTTGTAACGCCATCTTTGAACAGTGAACACAATTGTAAAGATTGGCCAACGCCCCGTAGCCTATTAAGGCAGGCCCTAGCTTTAAGGACTCCACCGGGGCACAATATTGCCCCGCGCCCTACCCGGGTAAGGAGGCCCGGCCTCGAAGCCCGTACCCCCGCTTGTGAACCCCGGGAGAAGACCCACACCGCAGGATAATAATTTCTCTAGGAAAACTGTGTTAATTTAATTTATTTTTGATAATTTGACTGATATTAGATACTAGTGTTTAGCGATTAACTACAGGTTATGCCAGTAAATCATACGTTATTTGATATTAAGTCGTTTTGGCCATAGCATCCGGGACAAAATTGGTCCACGAAAAGCAACTTTGGTAGCCCTCCAAATTGTTATTTCTTGTAGTAAGTAAATTAAATTAATTAAAAGTATTTTTGAACTAAGGTTGACAACAATATTCGAGGATAGGCCATACAAGCCTGGGTACAAAAAAGAATAATTTACTTCCCTATGAGCGCCTGCCTCAAATAAGCCCCCCGATTGTCTAAGAATTGTCGATCAAATCGAAAAACAAATCGTCAAAGTTCGGCGTCACAGTAAAAAAAACCATGACATCATTGAATTAGAGCTCAATTTCGTGTATCCATTCTCATACGTTTAGAAATGTATAAAACCATAAACGTATGAGAATGTATACACGAAACTGAGCTCTAATTCAATGATGTTATGGTTTTTTTTTACTTTGACGCCGAACTTTGACGATTGGATCGGCAATTCTTACATAATCGCACATCTGGATTTTATAACTTGTTATGGAGTTAGAAGTAATTACCTTTTTTATCCACTACTAGTTAGCCTTTGACTGCGATCTCACCTGATGGTAGGTGATGATGCAGTCTAAGATGGCAGCGGGCTAACCTGTTAGGGGCATGGCAGTTATATTAAACCCCTATTCGGTTTCTACACGGCATCGTACCGGAACGCTTAATCGCTTGGCGGCACGTCTTTGCCGGTAGGGTGATAACAAGCCACGGCCGAAGCCTCCCACCAGGCCAGACAAGGGAAAATTCAGAAATTATAAATTCCCAAATTGACCCTGACTTGGATCGAATCCGGGACCTCTGCACGTTAAGACAACAACGCTTCAACGCCAGGGAGGAAACCTATATTGATTTAATCAAAAGTTATAAGGCTGTGACAGACGGACGGACGGGCAGACGGACGGACGGGCAGACGGACGGACGGACAGACGGACAAGTGCCAATCCACCTAAGTAGACAACAAGTGTCAGATTACAATCTAAAAAAAGTTAGATTGTAATCTGACGCTTTTTATCTCGATAGATTGTAAACTGTCGAAAGATTGTGAACCGTTCAATGTTCTGAGTGCCAAATTTTGAAACATTCGTTGTATTTACGTTTTCTCGTCTCTTTCTTGTAGGTTAGGTTAGGGTTCGACATAAATTATAGGGACTTAGGTTTTATCGGGTTAATGTACCTACCAGATTACAATCTACCGAAAAATAATGCGTTAAATTGTAATCTTTTGACAGTTTACAATTTTACGGTGACATAAATAAATGTTCAAACATTTCCACTTTCTAGATTAAATTAAACTAAAGTGGGATTAGAATTTGAGTGTTTATTACCTTTGTTCTCAGCGTCCATTGTGCCTGGATCTTCCAGTGCTCTTTGTTCTTTTCATCAAACACAGACCGCGAGGATAACAGATCTGAAATGTGGTATTCTAATTATTAGAACCTTTAAGCAAATGAGTTCACAATTTATTGAGCCCAAATTATTGTGGGGAGATTTCACTATCGATGGTCATGGTTATCGTTAAATTTTACCACCTAAAAACCACTTTGAGTTACAAAATTCAGGGTAATGATGTTTTGCAGGTTCTTCCACATTTACCCAAAGTTGACTAAAATCGTAATTAAAGATGTAAGAATACTGACTTGTGCCGCTCAACAAAAAAGATAACCTCTATGCACTTATGTCTTACTTACCGCATGTGAAACATCCGTCATTCGGACAAAAAACTAAAAATCGGTAGGAATCCTACCGATTAACAGTATTTAGTAAGAATCATGGATTTAATTTTGAGATGGCATTAAATAAAACGACTGCCTCGTTGTTCTAGCGGTTAGCGTAGTCGACTGCGGATCACGAGGTCCTGGTTTCGATTCCTGGTCGGGCATAAAAATTGTTAGGTATTGGGTTTTTCAATTAAGAAATTCTCAGTGCCAGCCCGGAGTTGGAAGTTGGCGGTGTTTCACCCCCGCGTGCCTCGGAGAGCACGTTAAGCCGTCGGTCCCGGTTATTATCACTAAACTGATAATAGTCGTTAAAGCCCGCCAACCCGCATTGGAGCAGCGTGGTGGGTCTAAGCTCTAATACCCTCTCTCCTATGAGAGTGGAGGCCTGTGCCCAGCAGTGGGACGTTAATGGGCTGTAGTGGTTATTAAATAAAACTGCAGGTCAAGTGCGTGTTAGACGGAATGTACGAGGGTTCCTTGTTTCACTACGAAACCCTAAATAGATCTTACGAAACGCATCGGTTCAACTCCACTCTATGAGTGTGAGTTCCGCCTCAGCGATCCGGAAGAATCAGAGGCCCAATTGTGTAAGTAAATCGTAATCAGTTGACATCTTAAAACGTATAAAACGAACTGTTTAGGGAGTTCATACTCGAACATGCTCTTTGACGTGCAGGCATTTATGAACTCCTCAAACATCAGGGCACAATAGGCATGATGACAGTAACCAAGAATCAATGAAATTATCAATTTATCTTATGAAATAGGATTCATGGATTTTATAAAACGTACTTATTTTTCTATTTCGAGTGAGATTGCTATTTATTTTGATAAAATAAATCTATAAAATACACCAATCCGCCATAATGGATGAAACATCAAAAAACGAATGACGTCACAATTGTTTATTTTCGAGCTTTGACAATCACACTATTGCTTACTGCACACTGCACAGAGTACATTGGTAATAGCAATAGTGACGTCACAAACGACGCCATGACACTCGCGAGCGTTTTGGCGTGTATTTTAAAATCTAAATTTCAAATGCCAATTTTTTCTACCAAACCTTATTTTTCTGCTGAAATAAAATATTTTATCGAAATAATAGATACTTCCGAACATAATCTGACCATTTTTCAAAATCAGTCATCATGCCTATTGTCTAAAAATTACAGCTGCAATGTAACGATCGCAATCACCTCTGATTGGTTAACATTCTTCCACTATTGGCCAAAACCCATTGACGCAGCAAAAATATCAATCAATTGAGACTGTAACAATGATTGATGCAGGTTTTACATAATCGCGACAAGGTAAGATTACGATTACGTTTTCCTTACACAATCGGGAAGCAGTTCAGTATACAACCGGCGATCTTGGAAGATTAGAGTAAATCGCTTAAGTATTTTTTATTACACCTAAATCAAATTGAATTGTACTAGTTTTGCTCGAGCGTAACAAAGATTGAGAAAAAAAAACAACAAGAATCCGTTTAATGTTTTAGGTACTCAGGTAAAGATGATGTACTTACAAAAAAAATTAAACAGTGAAAAAGTCCTATAAAAATTAATTGACTGAGCGAAGCGAAGGTTTCTGAGTCTACTTTAGTGAATTTGTACTAGTCCGTCCGTCCGTCCGTCCGTCTGTCAGAGCCTCATAACTTCTGAATTACCGAACGTAATTACTTCAATTTTAAATATAATATGTAAACCGATGGCCTCCAGCTTAAAAAGTTGTAAAAATCTTTATTTCAGGGGGGCTCTCATAGAAGCGAATGCGAAGTAAAATATTTTTTATAGCGTTATATAGGGTTGCGGTATATCATTTTAAAGATAATTAGGAATAGAGTCCAAATATATTTATTTTTTAATTTTTCCCCTACAATTGACGAAATGAGGACTTTCAAAGTGGAGATTTTCTAACGGTGACGTTGAAAGTTGACCTCAGAACTCTCAATTTTCTGGAAGGCTGAGCCTGAAACTTGATCAGTTATTTGAATTATATCCTGTACTTGAACAACTGTACTAAAATTAGATAAAAAGTTAACGAAATTATTTAATTTTTAATGAGCTACAGTATTTTTAACAAAACTTACCAATGGTATCAATAGATGGCGCTCTGTGAAAGTTTAGTCGTTTCTCCAATAACTCTTTAGCTCTTTTTTCTCTTTTCTTTTTACAATTTCGCGAGTTAGATTATAATCTAACGGTTTTTACAATCTTACGGTGACATATATAACCTACCTCTATGATCCAAAAGCTCTTGATTAACACATCAGCGACAACCGATTTCAATTTCAAAACGTTTCCGTTTGGAGCGCTGGTTATGAATGCATACACGACATTGTGCTATAATTCAATGTAGTTGAGGTTCATTTTAATTTGAGGCTAATGTGATCGAGCGGTCAATTACGATCAATCGAATGTGCAATAATATAAAAACTTAATTAGACTAAGGGCACAGTACTATTTGCGTGTTTTTGTTGCATTGTGTGGTGACCCCCAAAGTGGGGTCAAGTACGCTTTCGGTACATACACGCACGTAATAAATAACTGGATCATAGTGCTTTGCAATTTGTTATGTTTTCCAAATTATAGTGCAGCCTTGTCCTGTGTACGTGTTTAGTAAGTACATATTTTCGGACAGACTCGGTGAATGCATTTGGCGAACGTGTAGAGCTAAAGTCCCACGAACTTATTTCTTTTTTATGCCTATTCACTCTTGCCTTGAAGGTACTTAAGTTTTAAGTGGCAGGAAACACGTGCGCTGGGAGGGTGTTCCACATGCTAGGGTTCGTATCAGAAACGTCAAGCAAAAACGCTTTATTTGACCCGGTGGCCAAAATTGGAACTAATTTTTATGCCTGTTTAGTTTTGTTTTTATTTTATTCTATAGACTGATATTATAAATGCGAAAGTTTGAATGAATGTACGGATGGATGAATGTTTGTTACTCAATCACGCACGAATGGCTGAACGGATCTGGATGAAATTTGGCACAGAGATAGATCATAGTCTGAAATAACATATATTTTTTATCGATTGAAGGTTTGCTATGAAAATGTTATTTTTATTTCATAACAAATCTTCAATGGATGGAAAATAATTATGATTCAATATATCAATGAAATGAAAAGCCACGAAGGCTTTCATTTTTTGATAGTCACTGAGTAAGAGAATAGGGGAGCTGCAGCCCTAATTTAATTTAATTTATTTGAACTACCAACAGAATTACATAAGTAGTAGGAATACAAAATGTTGAATGGCTTAGGCAATAGGTAACAAGCAATTCAATTTATAGGTAGTTACATCATGCACATAGGAAAAGTCGTACTGCATAACTGACACAAGAATACATTGGGGAATTATTAATAAATAATTAAGATTACTGATACAAGACTATAAAAAATTAATGAAAATAACTATCAATAACTATCAGCCCTATTCTCTTACCAGCGGCTATCATAAAATGAAAGCCACTGACATATTATATTTTTTCAAAGCACTTGCTCGAAAAATGCACTTACAGAGGCAGTAAACAGGGCTTGTAAGTTAAATTTACTGCCCGCGTGCAGTAAATTTGCAGATTTTTTTAAATTTTGTAAGTCCACGTTACTTCTAAATAAAAAGTTTTCTTGCAAGAAGGTTCATAATGATATTGACTTTGTTGTAGAAAACCTAAAAAATAATGACATTTAGATGTGAATTGATGAAATTAATGCATAAAATAAAAAAATGTATTTAATATAATTAATTAAATTCGTTTTAAGTTTTATAAATCAAAATAGTAAAGGCTGAATAGTCCAGGCTGGAAGCTAAGAACTAGAACCTAGAGCCATGAATCGAATTAAAAAAAACGCAATTACAACAACGCGCCGTAGCGCGCGCTATTTTTAAAAGAGTCGTTGAATTTTTCTTATAAATTATCAATAAATATTTATTTGGCAGAATGGCAGATGTGATGTGGAGTCATAAAATTGAACCAACACTTAGGTATTTTAGATCTGAGATAAAAACCGCGCTTATAATTGCCGCCGAAAATCTCGAAATAAATATGGGCGTGAAAAACCATTTTCTAGTGAGTATACCTAGTGCCTACCTACTCGACTTTTATTTTCGAGTTTTCTCACAAATGTATTAAAAAATATTGTGTGATACACGGGCGTTAAGGTTTCTACATCCTCGTGCTTTCATTTCTACTAGACTAGACTAGACTACGTGTTACGCCTGCGTTGGAGGATTCCAATCGCCTCCCAACAAATGAGGCTGTCAATTCGGTGTGTATTTTTTAAATTGAATAATGATTGTTTTGAGATAGGGTAGGTACTGTACGTTATTTCATTGGAACAATACTAGAATACAAATTACATAATAAATGAATGAAAATATTCCCAGGATGACGATAATGATGAACCGAGCAATACTTAGGTACCTACAAAGCGGTAAATGAAACTATATCCGCGAGTAGGTAAGTAGGTATTAACATACGTTTTTCCCCTTCCCGTGGGAACTCTTTTATGACTCCTATTTTACGGTATTACCACGATTCAATTCAATTCAATTCAATTCATTTATTCAATTTAGGTACACTATAGGTACACATATTGACGTCCATTACCTACTTACTTAAAAAACATGATGGTGATAATTAGTTACGGTATCTTAAAACTAAAGCTACGAGGGTTCCAAACGCGCCCTGGTCTGAGAAGAGCCCACAACAAACTCAGCCGGGATTTTTTTTTCATTATCACGATCTCACAAATCATCATAAATAAGGAAATATCAGAGCCATTAGAGCAAATTATTGCCAAGCCTCCTTGTCATTTAAGTAATCTTTTACATGGTAATAAGATTTTACACAATACATTAGGTACACTTTTACACAGAATAGGTAATACTAATAGCGCGCTACCAAAACAATTAGGCATAACAATATGACAGGCGCCGTTATAAATTTTTTATTTACAAGTAAGTACAAGTTTCCTGGTGGGAGGCTTCAGCCTTGGCTAGTTACTACCCTGCAAAGACGTACCGCCAAGTGATTTAGCGTTCCGGTACGATGCCGTGTAGAAACGACTAGGTGTATGGGTTTAATATAATTGTCATACCCCTAACTAGGGCTTCCAATACCGGGATCCCGGACTTTTTTCGTCCGCTTTCAATACCGGTATTGAACTGTCTAATACTGGGATACCGGTATTGGTGACACTGTAAACGAAACAGTGACTTTTGCATATATTTCTTGCCACTGTTTTTATTCGGCTAAGTATAAACTCGTATCTTAAGCACATTAGCTCAATAAGAGTACCTTTATTGCTTAAAACCAGTGAAGAGTTTCCTTCAGAAAAGACTAGTTTTAAGTTAAAAACAATCTATCTAATTTTAAGTTTTTCCCAATTCTGAGATCCCGGGATCCCGGTATTGAAAAAAATCTTTCCGGTATTAATACCGATATTGAAAAAAACCGGTATTCGAAAGCCCTGGCGTACGATGCCGTATTGAAACTGGCTAGGGGTATGGATTTAATATAACTGTTATACCCCTAACAGGTTAGCCCGCTACCATCTTAGGCTGCATCCTCACTTACCATCTGGTGAGATCGCAGTCAAGGTCTAACTTGTAGTGGTTAAAAAAAGTATAATTATTAATTAAGGCGCTCATACTTATATTATAAAATATCATATTATGTTGGATTACATATAAAACTGATAACCTTTTAATCTTTACTTCTATACGTTTTCTATAGGACTATAATATTGCCTCCTGCGCAGATGCGGCTAATCTCTCTGGAGATAGGCCGCCATGACCAAAATTCGGTCAGGAGGAGGACAAGATCATAATAATAATCTGCGTGGAATAAGTTTTTTTTAATACCCACAGAAACTCTTTAATGTTCCGGGATAATAAGTAGCCTATGCCTCTCTCCAGGTCGTCAATTATACTCATGCAAAAAATCAGGTCAACCAGTTGCTTTGTTGCAGCGTGATTGAAGAATATACTTACTAACAAACCAATAACAACAAACAAACTTTCGCATAAAAATTTATAATGTTAAGTATGATATGGACGAGGAAATAAAATTGGATAATACACAATTTGTTCCGGTTCAGTTGACATTGAACAAAAAGAAAAGGGTAAAAGGTCTAGATAAAATAAGATTAAACTACACGTTCCTAGATAGATAACCAGTTCTAGGTCGAATAAAATATCTCCCTGAAGTAAACTTAACTAAAACAAACTGAGAGAGACTTCAAAAAGCTTTGTTATAGTTTACAGAAAATAAATTATTAATTTCTTAATTTTTTTTAAATCCCCAAATTTCCCTGCCGAGAATTTAACCCGGAGTGTATAAGTCGAGTGTACGCTTTTATAGCATGGTTCTGTCACCGTAAGATTGTAAAAACCGTTAGATTATAATCTAACTCGCGAAATTGTAAACTGTCGACAGATTGTGATCCGTTCAATGTTCTGAGTGTAAATTTTTGAAATATTAATTGTATTTACGTTTTCTTGTGTCTTTCTTGTAGGTTAGGTTAGGGTTCGACATACATAATTCGGTAGTGCCCGAGTTAATATACCTAACAGATTACAATCTACCTGCGTTTAATTGTAATCTTTCGACAGTTTGCAATTTCGCGAGCTATATTATAATCTAACGGTTTTTACAATCTTACGGTGACAGTTCCAAAGGAGTTACTGGATTTGCCATTGCATAAAAATATACCGTTAAACAGCATTCTTTGAGTCAAGCCTCGCATCCAACAGCCCAAAAGTCCACACAATAAATGTGTTATAGGTACTTGTTATGTAACGTATCGATTGAATCTTACTAATACTAATATTATTTTAATGATTTATTAATGTTATTAATTGTAAGTTGTGCTATGTCATTTTTAATTAATTAGTGTAATTGTGATGTCCGTACTAATTAAATTAAATAAATAAATAAATGCGAAATTTTGGATGGATGTACGGATGTTTTTTACTCAATCACGCCCCAACGGTTGAACGGATCGGGCTGAAATTTGGCACAGAGATAGATTATACTCTGGAATAGCACATAGGCTCCTTTTTATCCCGGAAAATTAAAGAGTTCCCGTGGGAACCTAATAAACCTCAGACCACGCAGACGAAGTCGCGGGCAATCGCTAGTATTTTATACATTTTTTTTTGAATGAAAAAAGCAACTGCTGAGTTTCTTGCCGGCTATAGTAGAATTATTTTCCGAACCGATGGTAGAGTTTGACTTTATCTTATGTGACTCAGGTGGTCCTACGTGAAATAAATAAATCATTTATCATTTATTTTAGCGAAACGTAATGATAATATTATCAATCAAAACATATATTGTAAAAAAATTAATAGTTCACACTAGTTTAATAGTTAAACACCTCCAAACATTGCCAAAAATTTCATATTATAGCCGTTAAAATTTTGGACCAAATTATTGACATAGTATATGAATACTATGTCAATAATTTGGTCCAATTTTTGTTACCACTATTAGATAGTAACAACACCATTTAGTAACAAAATATAATATGATGAATTCTCAAATATTTTGTGGGTATACAAAGTTATCGCGATATTTATATATAGATAGTATTCAAACGCAGTTATTCATTTGAAAGTTAAAACCATTGAAACCTCTATTATGAAAAAGATGACGATTAGGTAATACTCACTATTATTTTCATTATCCTTTATACTTCGTCCATTTAAATAAACAACACAAATTAAAAACAAAAACGTCCTGCAAATTAAATTTAACATTGTTCGTTACGTTAAACCGTTTATTATTTTATTAATGGAGCACGTCACTTGCCCGCACTTTTTTATAACAATTTTTACTTTCTATTAACAAATATTAAATTTATTGTTATTTTGATTTTCTCAAAGTAAAATATTTTATTTTATAAATGGGGACTTAACTTTCCCGCTTCACTTTCGATAGGTGTTTTTATTTCCTTTTTTATAAATATTCAATTTAAAAATTGAGCTCTTCTTAAACTTTTTTTGAAAACATTTATTATTACTAATGCTTACTAAGTACATTAAATTTATTTATATTTCAATGAATACATTTTATTTATTTATTTAGATTACTTTAAATATTAACCACGTCAATAATCACAGTTTAACACCACCGTGGTTGCACTGACATTGGCTCGTACGATCTTTTCAAGTATATTTAAAACTGTAAGTTTTGTTTAACAGAGACAGAAGTAGAGTCGCTCTGGTTTTTTTTAAAATTTAATATGAATTTGTATCTTGATTTTATTAATCAATCACCGTACAAGACGTAGGTACTATTGATATAGAAACAGTAAATTATAGTAAATTTTATATTTCTAAATTGGTTTACATAAGTCAAGTAATTTTACTAATTGATATTCGCTATCTTTTTTATAATAGCATAGGCTAATTTATCATCTGACTAAGGAAACTTTTTAGTTTAATCTAGGTTTTTGTGTTTACTTATGTAAGCCCCTTTTCACTATGCGATCCAATTGTGAATATCAAATCATCATAATAATTATCATAAAAATAATGCGGCCAATATTATATTTCAATCTAATATTATTTAGTCTTTTTCCGGTGCGCAAGAGTAACTGATCGTTATACACCATGGCCGATGTTGAAGTTGAAGTACCAAACAACCCTGTTCTCAGCGGAGGTGCGATGGACGTGAACACAGCCCTCCAGGAAGTTCTGAAGACTGCACTCATTCACGGGAGACTTGTTCATGGTCTCTATGAAGTAGCAAAGGCACTTGATAAGAGACAAGCAGTGCTTTGTGCATTAGTTGAAAACTGTGATGAAACTGCATACAGGAAGTTAGTGCAGGCCCTTTGCAGTGAGCATCAAATTCCCCTCGTTAAGGTTGATAACAACAAGAAACTTGGTGAATGGACTGGTGTAAAATTGACAAGGATGGCAAGGCAAGAAAGATTGTTGGATGCTCATGTGTAGTTATAAAAGACTTTGGTGAGGAGATACCAGCGCTGGACGTGCTGAAAGACTACTTGAAGTCATCAAGCTAATTCTTAGGTGTAGGTGTAATTATATTTTCAATGGATTTCGTTATACTGACTTATCCTAAATTAGTTGAATACCTACTTAAATAGAGAACAACGTTATTTATGCAAATTATATTTTCCTTGCAAACTGTACTTCATTGTTACCAAGAATAGGAACATTAAAAAGGCATCAAAAATTCAACATAACGGTTACCATATACCCCGTTATCTTGTTAGAATGAGGACTCCTTAGGTAGAAGGCAAAATGGCATACTTTTTTAATTTAAGGGCAAAAATAGGATCTCTCGGTCTGCGTCGTGTCATTGTTAAGGGTCGTGACCCCCTTTCCATTAATCACGTAATGGCAGGGGTTTTCTTGAGATAATAATGCGGTTGGTTCCCAGGCCCCCAACCCAGCAACCACAGCAGGTCCCAGGTCATACGACCCGAATACGAGAATTATTTTAACTCTAAGGTTTCTAATGTTTATCAAAAGACAAAATAGTAATAGAATGTTAGTCATAATAGTCTGGACTCAGGACGGAGGGAACGAAAAGGCCACATTCGGACTTCAAATTCGGTCGTCCACACAGATACTGCTGACTTGGGTCAACGTAGCTTAAAAATCGCAATGCACTGATCATACGTTTTCGCAACTATAAAGTCAACAATTCGTCCTTCAAAAATAGGATACAAGGTAGAAAATCAATCTTTATCAATTAAATGATATTAACTTTAAATTATATTGAAAATTGAAAACTTAGATTATTACTGAGGAAGCATCTCCTTGTAATTAAGTACGTGGTCTATATTCTATATTTATACTAATGTTATAAACTCTAAAGTTTGTCTGTCTGCTACGATTTCATGGCCCATCCTTTCTTCAGATTTTTGCAAAATTTGGTACAGAGTTAGGTTTCATCTGGGGAAGCACAAAGGCTACTTTTCACCCCGTCAATTAAAGAGTTCCCGAGGGCATTGAAAAACTTTAATCTACGAGGACGAACTCGCAGGCATCATCTGATATTAAATAAATAATAATAAATTTGTAACGGATAGCTACTCCATGCTTCGTTGTGCTATTGCATTTTGGCTGTTACAATAAACAGTCGTGTGACACAATGCAAGATCCCGCGTTCCCCTCTTTTGTTCGTCTGTCACTTTTATTATCAGATAAAAAAACATTATATTATAATTGTGTAACGCTTACTATATTTATGACGTATAAATTCGGTTTCGCTTAGGAGTAAGAAAGGAAGATGAGATCACAGTCAAGGGCTAACTTCTAGTGGATAAAAAAAGGTACAAAATACACGAGTGTAGTAGGGAAGGTATCAACGAGTGAGACCCAAATGTGTTAGATTTAAGTCTATAATGTAACGTATCTTTTTTACTAAATATTATGTTTTATTCCCCTACATAAAGAGTGTAAAAGTTTCCACTAACATACAACCTCATACAAAGATTACTTGTCGCTAAGTAGTGGCCACTGTGGTGGAGCTAGACCTTAACGCAGCATCTTACCGGGATGAAAATTGGTGGCGCATTGTGTTAGGCTGCCTTTCCACCAAACATGTGCTACATTGATAAACTAAGCTACGGATATGTATGTAACCCATCTAAAGTTCGTCAAACTTGTCTGGCCCGGTGGCCATAATTGGAACTAATTTTAATGACTGTTTATTTTCGTTTCTATTTTATATTTTTAAATCTACTAGCGACGCTGTCACCGGGTTAGATAAGTTTGGAGGACTGTTACAGGCCTAGAGGAGTGCTTGATTTTCATACATCGCTAGATATGTTAGATCAAGCGCTCCTATTGATGGATTTGACACACATCCGTAGGCCGTAGTTTAGCATCGTAGCATATTTCTATGGTAGGAAGCTACCCTTAGGGTGGTAACTAGCCACAGTTTTGGCTCCCCCCCCCCCCCCCCCCCCAGACTGGACCACATCGTCTCAACCTATAGATGTCCACAGCTGGACGAAGGTCTCCTGCATGGATCGCCACAGAGCACGGTCTTGAGATCTCCGTCCACAATCGGGTATTTGACCGATTCGAACTAGTCAAATCAGCAACTTTTTTTACAAACGCCAAAACGCGTGCTTAGTATGGATTTTGTGTGTAATTTTAAGTTGTGACATCATCAAAGTTCGACGCATTTTTTTACTTTAATCGATAGTATAAAATAGTAATTCAAAATAAAACAAGCAGCGGACGTGCATGTTACGAATTATAGGGAGATCCTTTATTTAATAATCATTAAAAAATAATTTATCTCACTATTAATCAAATATCCAATTTGGAAATTATTATATCACGAATTAACCAGAAGTCGAGTCCTGGACCTCACAAATACGACTACAGCGCTAACCACTGCGTCTAAGAGGTCACAAGAGCTGAAAATTGAAATTATTTACAGCAATATTTTTTTTTATTTGACATAGTGACGTGACACGTCCGATTGGCTTCATCGATTGGATACGTTAAGTATTACTTTCTCGTGCGTATTACGTAGCAATATCTTAGTAGGTATACAGAGTACTTACTCTGAGTACTTTGAGTACTTCGATTGATCGTATGAGCATTCGATGACATTAGCGTCAAAGTAAAATGAACTTAAATGTATGAATATATAGAGCTCAATTTCGTGTATGCATTCATATACGTTTACGTATACGATACGTTTCCAAATTTAAATCTGTTGTAATGAATTTGTGACTTTAAATCAAACGCTTTTGGGTCCATTTTACTGTGACGCTAATGTCATCGAATTCTTATACGATCAATCGAATTAAAACTCAGAGTAAGGGTACAGTTCGCGCGCGAGGTCCGATTAATCTTAAGGAATGTTGACGTAATGAGATAGAGCTGTGATTTAGTCGATATTACACTATCGTGTATTACTGCCTCGTTGGTCTAGACTCTTAGCGGTTAGCGTAGTCGACTGCGGATCACGAGGTGGCTTTTTTTTTTTATCCACTACAAGTTAGCCCTTGACTGTAATCTCACCTGATGGTAAGTGATGATGCAGTCTAAGATGGTAGCGGGCTAACCTGTTAGGGGCATGGCAGTTATATTAAACCCATACCCCTATTCGGTTTCTACACGGCATCGTACCGGAACGCGTAATCGCTTGGCGGCACGTCTTTGCCGGTAGGGTGGTAACTAGCCACGGCCGAAGCCTCCCACCAGGCCAGACGAGGGAAAATACAGAAATTATAAATTCCCAAACTGACACTGCCGGGGATCGAACCTGGGACCTCCGCATGTTAAGACAACAGCGCTGCACACTGCGCCACGGAGGTCTGGCACTGGCATACTTTATAAAGCCATACCCTTAATCGATTTCTATAACAAAGCATTGTACATTGGTAATTAGCTACGGCCGTAGCCTCCAGACCAGACCAGAGAAAATTTAGAAATTATAAATTCCTAAATTGATCCTGCCGGGAATCAAACTCGGGACCTCCAGAATATACATACTTGTCCGCTTTTGATCAAAATCCATTGTCGCCGCAAAAATATTCAACCAATCATACAATTGTGTATTTGTCAAATAGTCAAAACAGCAACGTTTTTTCAAACGTCAAAACGCGTCCTTAGTATGGGATTTAAATGAAATTCTGAAATGTGACGTCATTCAAGTTCGACGCACTTTTTTACTTTAATCGATTGTTTAAAATGGTTATTCAACAAAAAAAACTATCAGGGGACGTTGATATTACGACTTTTGGGGTATCCTATATTTAATCATCACTAAAAAATAATTTATTTGACTAGTAGTCAAATACCCAATTGTAAAGAAACTAATAAAACAACAGGGAAAACTGCGTTATATTCTGGTTTCTCCATCATTTATCCTACATGTGAACACAAGTACTGTGAATACTTATACTTTCCTATATTTTTAATCATCACTAAAAATAATTTATTTGAATAGTAGTCACATAGGTACCCAATTGAGATTATAACAATGATTGATGTAGATTTACGTAATAGGGCTACAGGGCCCTAGTTGCATAATAACACACAACAGCCTACTTCTAAAATAATCAATCCATCACCTAAGTTAAATGCGGTTGTTATAAAAAAATTTGGAAGATTTTGTGACAAGTCACTAAAATCCATACTAATATCACAGAATAGGTAACAGTAATATTATAAGTGCGAAAGTGTGTCTGCCTGTCTATCTGCTACGCTTTCCAGGCTCATTTTTTCAACCGATTTTGATGAATTTTGGTACAGAAGTAGGTTATTTCCCGGGGTAAGACATAGGCGAATTATATCTCGCGAAATTAAGGAGGACAAAGTCGCGGGCGCCGTCTAGTAAGTTACAATTTAAAAAAAAGTTCAAAATAATGTAGCACTCTTTATCAGTATATTATTATTATATTAAAAATTAGAGATAAAAGAGCGTGTCATAAAACTGTTAGTTATGCCTGAAAAAAAAATTGCCATAGTCTGTTTGCGAAAAACATTAATTCCCTAAGAATTATGGTTGTAACGGAACCTCGCCTCCGCCTCCGTAAATGCGGAACTTTCGCAAGAAATCGTACCTCCGCTGCCGCATCCGCCTCCGCCGTTTTTTACGAAGTTTTAACGGAGGTTTATTCACCTTAACTTACAATACGAGAGGTACAAATCGAAGCAAGTTACACCATTACAAAAAGTAAAGGCAACTGTCCTTAGAAGAATCCTCAAAATAAAATCAAATGTGGGATTCATCGCATCCTAGAGCACAGAAAATGGACGATGTGATCGGAGAAATCCACCTCCGCCTCCGCCTCCGCTAACCTCCGCATCCGCGGAGGCAAAGCCCCATCACCTCCGCATCCGCTTCTGATTCCGCTAAGTACGCCTCCGTTACAAGTACAACCCTACTGAGAATCCTAAGTTTTTTTTTTATACATAATATGTAAAGCCTGCCTTTTGGCGGTTCCTCTGGTACTGGAAATCATGGCTGGTGGTAATCACTTTAAATCAGGTATATATATGTCCTATATACGTAAGATTGTGAAAACCGTTAGTTTTTAATCTGTCTAGCGAGATTGTAAACTGTCGAAAGATTACAATTTTTAGTAGATTGTAATCTGTTAGGTATATTAACCCGATAGAACCTAAGTGCCCTGATTATTCTGGGCGCTACCTGATTATTTATGTCGAACCCTGACCAAACCTACAAGAAAGAGACAAGAAAACGTAAATACAATTAATATTTTCAAAAATTGACACTCAGAACATTGAACGGTTTACAATCTGTCGACAGTTTACAATCTATCGAGTCACTATCAATCTACTATCTATCAATATATACTTAATTAAGTATATTATGTGTGATAGATGGATGGATGGATGGTTGTTTGTTAATCAATCACGCCAGAACGGCTGAACGGATCTTAATGTAATTTGGAACAGAGATAGATTTTAGTCTGGAATAACACATAGGCTTTTTATCTCGGAAAATTTGAGAGTTCCCGCGGAAACCAAAAAACCTCAACCTTCGCGAATGAATTCGCGGGCATCAGCTAGTATTATGATAGCTAGTCGTATGATAAAAGTTTAACTTAATATAAATTACTCCACAGTTTTTATACTTAGCTTCTGAATAAAATAGCTATGGCACAAGGACAGACCGGCGGTTCCTTGTATTATAACACCCTGGGAATTCCAATAGTGACAACTGACTTCTATACCTACGGTCTACGGTTTGCTCGCACTATACATATACCTAAAGCCCTTTTTTATTGGGTTATAAGTATTTTAAAAGAGCGCCCAGCCAGATTTCCGAGAAGGAAGGGGAAAGATCACTGCCCCAATGATTACTTTGTAATGTTATTAACTTGTTATGTAGGTACTACCAACGGGAAAATACCTAAAATAACGACAAAAGGCAAATAAGGTTGAACAGGGGGCTTGCTACAATCGCTACCTCTCTCTCTGCGTCGTATTTCTCATTACTGAGGGTCGTCACTCGTGACCCCTTTTATATTAATCACATAATGGTAGGGGTTTTCTGGGAATCATAAATAATAATGTGGTGGGTAGGTACCCACGTCCTTCCACATATGACTCGAGATCTGATCGATGATGCTGAGATCTATAGAGCGTAAGTACTTTGACTTAGCTCAGACTTTACTTAGAGTTAATACGAGATGGACTTATGTGAGTCACATAAATCTGTCTCGTTTTAACCATGTCTTAAGTCTAAGCCAATTCACAGTACGCTCTATTATCTAGATTTCAGCTTATGAGTATTTAAACACTTGGTTTTTGTAAAGATTATTATCAGACGTTCGTGATCATAACCGACTGCTTAGCGTGCTAGGTATTCGAGACACGGGGGAAACGAAAAGGCCAAATTTAAACCTCCAAATTCGGTCACCCGTTCAATTACCGACTTGGGTCAAAGTTGCATAACATTTGCATTCGACTGATATGCGTTGTCATAACTGGGCCACTCGTCCCTCAATCGCTACCTAATGGCAGTATTTTTTAATGATATATAAATGGCGTACCTTAACACCTTAACAACCCTGAAATAAGGATTATATTATTTCATTCTATCTGAAACAAGAGCGTCAACAATAATATTAAAATACTACTGCAATAAAATTAAAATAATACTGCTTTAAGCGATGATAGAAACCCCCAGGATGCAATTTTAGAGGGCGTACATGTTCGAACTTTGAACATAGTTAGGAAAACAATCGATTATGTTTCCCATTTCAGAGTAAATGGGCGTTTTTTCGTGCTCCTGTTAACTTGTCCTTATTTTTACCCGACTGCGGAACGCACAGGGTTATTTCAGTGTTCATTAGTTAGGTAAATAGAAAGGCTTTCGAAGGACGTAAAATCCACGTCATGTGTTAGGTTTATCGAAAAAGTGCTTCGAATTTTAATGACGTCGCAAGTACTTTTTCATACAAGCTCATAGCAGTACTAGCACCTAATGAGCGGGTGATTTTGACGTTTGATAAATAGTTGCTGAATTAACTAGTAGTCAAAAGTCAAAATAACTACCTAAGTAGTTTTTTTTACCTGAGTCATGGATTTTATTAGTGCCCCATTTGTTTGGCTCGTCTAGCGGATTATTATTTCACGGAATAAAGGAAGTGAAACCCAATAATTTAGAACGCCATCTATGTTAATTTTAAAGTTTCACATGAAACTTTACTCAACTCAGTTTCCGCATAATGCTAACGTTTCGGTTGGAACCTATTTATTAAATGGTTCTCGCCTAATAGTATAGATGGCGCTGCAGGAATAAAAGTTATCACCACGATTTATTAATTAATTATTTAAGTCTAGGAAAACAAGCTAATGGACCGCGGCTATACAGTAGGTAGGTATTTCCTCAGGCGATAAAACTTTGCAGCATGATAAGCCTGTATACTTAATCAATATCTACCTACCTAGATAAAGTCTATACCTACCATTATAAAAAAATGCGAAAGTTTGGATTGATGAATGGATGTTTGCTCAATCACGCCAGAATGGCTAAACGGATCTAGATGTTTGGTACAGAGGCTACTTTTCATCTCGGAAAGTTATGGGGTTCCCGCGGAAACCAATAACCTCAATCCACGCGAACGAAGTCACGGGCATCAGCTAGTAAAACATATAATTTGTTCATAGATAGCAAAAATAAAGAAAAGGGAAGTCTGATAGGTCATTTTAGCCGCGGCGTTTAATAGTTATCAATTGTAGTTATCTGATAGCGGACTCTTATTTCGGAAAAATGCTCAGTTTAAACTCTCTTCACGAGTAATATTCATGTAGGTAGGTAAATAATGGAAACAAATTAAAAAATATCCAAAAAAATTCTAGCGGAAACACAAAAATTTTAAAACAACAAAACTAAAAATTCCTCAATCAACATTTTTCAATGGAATGTCATTTGATTGCCGTTTTTTAATTACGACATGAATATCCAAAACATATAGATATGTTAGATCTATATTATTAGATACTTACCTACCTAGTTACTTAAAAATCTACTAAAGTACTTATTTCAAAAGTTAAAATTTTGCTCGCAGAGGAAAATATCTCAGTAAATTCTGTTTATTAGTATGATTACTTATTTTTATTTCTTTCAACTATAAAAATATCCAAAAAAAAATTCGAGCGCATTAGAAACTAAAATGGATATCTGGGTTTACCACGAAAGACTATTTTATAAATTTATCGGCGCAGTCCGCAGATGCGGGACGCGGGGGGAGGGGAGGTGCCGTCCCCCGTCGCCCGACTCCCGACTCCAAGCCACAAGCCACATTCACTCGTAGACGTAGTGAGTCATTCGTGTTATTCGTTATTATTTTATCAAACAAATCGCGTCCCTTTGGATTGTTATGGAAGATTTTTGTATTTTGTGCAACAATAGCCTCGCCGACTTTGAGACAGTGACAGTGAAAAAGAAAGGAGTTGAAACCATAAAGAAATGCAGCATAAAAAGAAACGACGGATTAGAGCGTATGCTCGATGGAATAGAAGAACTAGCATTACATGTCTCTTGCAGAAAAACATACATAAATGAAAAAATGATCAATTCACATTTAAATAAGAAAAAATATTTCGAGTTTGATTTCAATACCAAATGTATTTTCTGTAATCACGATGCAGATGAAGCAAAGCCAGGAAAAGTAAGTACGAACTATTTAATATAGTTATAATAGGCACCAAGTAGGCCGGCTTACCAAGCACCATTACCGGTATGCAATAAAAAAACGGTAAGAAAAATATTGTTATATTTTGTGATTCTATGGATTAAACTTTAAACCATGCATTATTTAAGAGAAAAATATTGTTAGTTTTGATTCTATGGATTAATCTATGTATAAATTATATATATGTAGGAATATCCCGTGCACGTTCATGATGAGATGCGGCCTTTTAGAACTGAGACACACACACTAGAGTAGAGGGTTGCCAGATATGCGACAGTTAATGTTTTTTACGGATGTCTGGACCTAAAAATTTTCTGTGTTAAAAAAGTGTTGCCAGTCGCAAGAAAACTACTAACTTTGGCAGAAATGAGAAAGTGTATTTATAGTTTTCACGTAAGAATTTTCAAAAATCGCGTAAATGCTATTATTGTGTTGTTACAATATCGTTACATAAATATTTTAAAAAAAACTTTAACGCCCTAGAACTATCAATATTAACATATTAAAGATGCTGATGTATGTCATACAATGTGGCCCGATTTAGAATAGAGAGATAGGTATGTACATATATTGAATTTGGATAACTGGTTGCAATGATGCAATCTTATGGCAAAACAAACAATTTTGTTTGTAGCTAGATAGATGTGTAGGTAAAAAAAGCTACAACATTATAATATTATGTACTAGCTGTTGCCCACGACTTCGTACCTTCACGTGGATTGAGGTTTTATGGTTCCCGCGGGAACTCTTCAATTTTCCGGGCTAAAAAGTAGCTTATCTGCTATTCCAGACTATATTCTATCTCTGTGCCAAATTTCATGTAGATCCGTTCAGCCGTAATTGAGTAACAAACATCCATTCATCTATCCAAACTTTCGCATTTATAATATTTATATGATATAATAATATGATAAGTATAGATATTTCATAGGTAATTAATTTGTATTTCTAGGAGCTTGTACGAACAATCAAATTGCGGAAAACAAAGGAATCGATCGTAAGCTATGCATTCCAACGAGGAGACACTGTATCAGAAATGGTAAGCGAAAATTTAAATTTCATTTTTAAAATTAAAGTTCTTCTTTATTTTATACTAGATGATGCCCGCGACTTAGTCCGCGTTTATTAAGGTTTTTTGATTCCTGCGGGAACTCTCTAATATTCTGGGTTAAAAAGTAGCCTATGTTCTTCCCCGGGATACAAACTATCCCTATACTAAATATTTTCCAAATCGGTTGAAGAGATATTATTTTGGTTCTCACTCTTGAATTTTCAGGGATAAAAAGTACTCGTAGCCTATGTCCATCCCCGGGATACAACCTATCTCTGTAGCAAATTTCATCAAAAACGTTTGAACAGATGAGCTGTGAAAGCGTAGCAGACAGATAGATCTGTCTGTCTGCTATAGACAGACAGACAGACACACTTTTGCATTTATTATAAATATAGTAACTGTTATGGATATTTATAATGGTAATTAGTATGGATTGTAATTGTCAAAGTACATCAACCTTCACATCAACAATGCTGTTCAAACACCTATTTCTTATCAGTATTATCATCACGAAATAGAACGGAACACGGGACGAATGTCACAATCTAAAACAATTATTTTCGTTATTTTAACTTTACATTTTACAGTCCTTTTCAAATGTTTTTGACAAGTTTCGGTTTAATATATTGTTTGATTTCCACAGATCTTGCGGCGCATAAAAAATGTTGATCTGGTGGCTGTTCAAGCAAAATACCATCGCTCATGTTACGACAAGTTTAGATTTGCAACTTCATTGTCAAGTGAAACTGGCTCACGAAAACGTGGACGACCTGAAAATGAAAGGACTATTCAAGCCTTGGATGAAATTCACACATTTATTCAAAATAACAACGAAGATTGCCAATTTACGATCAATGAGTTGAAGAGCGCAGTTACAGGTGTATGTCCTGACGACAGGACTATAATAAAAAAATTAAAAGAAAAATATGGTGATCAAGTTAAAATATGCAGTTCACCGGGAAGACCTACACTTTTCTCTTTTAGAGACCCCTCTTATGAAATCCTAGATGATGCTTGGTATGCATTCAGGTGTACAGACGCAAAAGAAGAAAAGTTAAGGATCGTGCGTACAGCTGCATCTATAATATTAGAGGACATCAAAAGTACACCATACAACACGTCACAATGTCCACCGCTAGATGAGTTTGTTGAATCTGTCAAGGTTGCCATACCAGAAAGTTTGAATACGTTATTAGATCAACTGATAGTAAAGGATAAGAAAGGAGAAGAAAGGATAAAATCTATAGCAATCGCGCACGCTATTATAATGGCTTGCAGATCGGGTTCATGTTCATTTCAGTTACCTAAGTAATTAAGATAATCCTTACAAACTGCATCAGCAGTCTGGAAAATCTTTATATCCTCCACGGACAATATATTCTCGTCGGTTCAGGCCCTTAGGGAGTTAGGAGATGCGCTAGGTTGATGTGTGTTAAACCCACTCTAGGGTTGCTTGATCTACTATCTAGTGTTAGGTTTCGAGTTATTTACTATTCGTTTGATTATATTGATGAATGAATATAAAATTAACAACTAGGAACCCAGTATGGCTAGCATGCGCACTACGAGTAAAATTATGTCTACCCGTTATCTCTCTCTGTCTACTGAAGCTAACATGGTTACTTGTCTCGTTACGTCAAAAGTAGGATAAAAGTAATATTTTTTATCTGTGGTATTTTTCTCTACGAACCTTTCCATGTCGACTATTTTTTTCTTGTAATATACCGCATTTTGTGCATGTTAGGGTAAATGAAAAATTTGCCAGAAACGACAGCATCTCTCTCTCTCGTCGCGAGATAATCTCGTTGTGCGCATGCTAAGCATACTGGTCGTGGTTATGGTTTAAAAAAAAAATTGCCTGGACTCTATGGTCAACGCACGGAAAAAAAGGAGTCTTGGTGACGGGTCGGGGATGACATGATTTTGCCGGGTATTAATGCGGGAATAATGAAAAAACCATAGATGTAGAGATGAGGCCAATCCTACATCTATGGAAGAAATATAATTACAATATTGGTTTGTCCTTTTAAGTAGGACTAGGATGAATCAGAAGCATGCATCAGGGACAGGAGGTTCCGTATATCAAAGTGACTAATAATTATAAAATGAAGACAAATAAATTATGGAGGAGTACAGCAGTGGTGTTTTCATTATGGAGCCATGTTTTGGAGGGATTTTCTTAACACTAGCGTTCGTCTACGCTAGCTATGAAAATCAAGCACTCCTTAGTGGTGGGTTTTACACAATATATCCGCAGTTTAGCACGCATCTCTGGTGAAAAGGCACCCTTGCAGTTTACAAATAAATATTGTACAAGCTTTTTAAGCCTATTATAATGGCTCCTACTCCTGGTCCATAACTTTAACTACTAATGCACTAGCTGATGCCCGCGACTCCGTCCGCGTGGATTTAGGATTTTTGTTCCCGCGGGAACTCTTAAATTTTCCGGGATAAAAAGCAGCCTATATGCTATTCCAGACTATAATCTATCTCTGTGCCAAATTTCAGCCAGATCCATTCAACCGTTGGGGCATGATTGAGTAACAAACATCCATACATCCATGCATCCAACCAAACTTTCGCATTTATAATATTAAGTAAAGTTGTAATAGGTCTTTTAGTCATGTCGAATATTTAGTATTTTAGAAAAAAGTCTAAAGACTAAACAGTTACTTTTGGTATAGACTATTAGCTGATAACATGTGTAATACATCAGTATTATAGAAAATAGTAGAATAGGTACATATTATATTCTGTGCCTATACTTAGCTCCTCATACACGCTAAACTGTGCCTTATTGTAACACTATAAGGTGTATTGTTGCGTACGCGCAGTTTAGATTTAATAATATGATCGATTCCTGATATCGATGTTCTGCATGATTTTTGTTGATATTTTATTTTAGTCTAAATGTGACTATGAAGTTAATAAAGAAAGATTTTCCATCATCGGATTTTCCATCTAATGAAAATTAAATTTTTTTAACTGTGCATGTTTTTGGATTTTCTTAACCATTACGCCAGATTACATTATAAGGGCACGTTAGAATAAAAACGTGGCTGAACAATTTTAACGATCAAATAGACATACAAAAAGGGAATCATCGCTAAACAGTAGCTAAGAAGCTTAGAAATTATAAATTTCCAATTGACTGCTGGGAATCATGGATGACCACTGCGATCGTCAAAATAACTGATTTAAAAAAAACAACTTGCGTTTTAACTTTACATAACACTGTTTAATTATTCTATTTTGTACAGCCATACAAAAATCACAAACAATAAATATTACAAAAATTATTATTCAATGAAAAAAAACAGACAATAAATAAGAAAAAAACCATAATATCATGTAAATTTTTTAATTCGTTCATTTTACAGTAATTTTAAATGTACCTAAATATCTACAAAAAACAACGCCTACATTTTCCTTATTATTAGTGTTATTTCCTAACTTATTTAAACATTATATTCGTACATATTATTTTCCTACGTTTGTACAATTTTCTTCGTTATTTTATACAATTATTTTTATTTATTTTTTACCTTTTAGGATCTCCAAAGATATTAGGTATTATATTTCACAAGTGTGTGCATTATAATATATTTATATGCACTAAATAAGTGGAGTTATAATACAGGTGCGTTCTGTATTCCCTATTCGGTATTAGTATTAATTAGCTAATCGGAATTCCAATAGAACGGCAATCCAACATGACCGGCACAGCCAATATGACGAAGTCCTGGCTTCAATTCCCAGTCGAGCTGTTTCTAAGCAGGTACCTGTTAGAATCCTTCTGTTATGAAGTTCCAAATTGATACCTTCTAGCTCGGAGTGAAAAAAAAATTAAGTTAGTTCTTTAGTTTAAGATGATTTGTGATAGTGATAATCAAAACAAACCCGGCTGAGTTTTTTGTGGATTCTTCTCAGACCAGGGCGTGTTTGAAACCCTCGTAGCTTTAGTTTTAAGATACCGTGATTGATTATCACTATCATGAGTAGTTGGACGTCAATAAGTGTACAGGATAGTATCCTTATTTATTCAAAATACTACTCGTACTATTATTTATTCAATATACCTATTTTGTAATACATGGAATTGAGTACCTGTGTGTTTTAATATACCCATAACCTGGAGAGCATATTGATCCTGTATCTGAACCTAAATACCTAAGTTAATTCGGGTTAAAAATCATAGTGAATTAAAATCAAGAATTGAAACCTTAGCGTACCCTAAAACATTTACAAACAAAAATGACTTATAACATAATTCAATAATTAAGGCACAGCCTTTTTAAAAGGAATTCATAAATATTTTAAATTTTTAGTTACTAAGTAACTCTTATGTATTAATACAATTTTACTAAGTATATTAAATAGAAAATTCAACTAATAAAATTTTACTAAAACAACAACTTTTAACTATAATATTATTTACATTTTAAACTTAAGTCAATTAAGACGTACCTAGTCAAATTTAACAATAATTAAAAATGCATTGCTAACGGAATTTTCAATTTGAAATTGAATTTGAAGTATTAGATGCCAAGTAGAAAGAAAAGGAAGAAAAATGAGATGGCTATTAGGTGTATAATTTACTATGGTATGGTGAATTTGGTTTTGAAAATAAATAGTAGAAAATACCATGAAAAACGATTCCTCAAATCAGGGCAACGAAAAACTAAACCTATTCAAGATATCCTAACCCAAATAAAATCAATTTCTTCTTCATAGCTACAACGAAAGTTTCAGGTTGTTAAATAAAGGAATAAGTACGAGTCAGTTTTCTTTTATTCGACTACAAGTTAGCCCTTGACTGCGTTCTCAATATACCTATATATGACATGATAGTTAGTGATGTCTAAGATGGTAGCGGGCTAACCTGTTAGGGGTATGACAGTTATAATTAATCTATGCCCCTAATCGGCTTCTTCACGACATCGTACTGATATATGTCTATATTATATATGTCAAGTAAGATTGTAAAAACCGTTAGATTATAATCTTACTCGCGAAATTGTAAACTGTCGAAAGATTGTGAACCGTTCAGTGTCAATTTTTGAAAACATTGTATTGCATTGTATTTACGTTTTCTTGTCTGTTTCATGTAGGTTAGGTTTCGACATAAATAATCAGGTAGTTTCTATCGGGTTAATATACCTAACAGATTACAATTTACCGAAAAATAATGCGTTAATCTTTCGACAAGATTGTAATCTTTCGACAGTTTGCAATTTCGCGAGTTAGATAATAATCTAACGGTTTTTACAATCTTACGGTGTCATATACATAGTACAATGCCATACCATACCGAAAGATTTATTATTCATCTCTCCGTTATCTACTAACATCAGTTACTTATGTATCAAGCAGTTAATAAAGTCAGAAATCCCTCGCGATATACATATAACAGATAGATATAATATACTGTATAGGTACGAATGTCTTTATACTAAAATTAAGTATCTATGCCTCAACTATCGTTACCTACCTACCTCAACAACCTCAACTCAAGCAACTAAATATATAAACTAACAATAAATATCACAGCGCACAAGCTTAATACATAATACTTGTTTGGTTTAACGTTCACCCCATGGTTGTGACGTTTTCTACAGTTTTCGTGATGGTTGTCGTCGAGACACATGGCATAGGCCATGAGATGTGGGATGACGGATTGTTCGTAGCTGGACGTGAAGAGATGCTGCCAGGGTCCGAAGGCGAAAACTGCGACATCCTCACCTCCATGGGTCTCTGAGTCCAGAGGAACTAAGCTTGGGTAAGAATAGTCAAAAGTACCTGAAATAAAACAAGTGAAATTAACTTAACCAATTAAAAAATACGACTGCCCTGCCGTATTATTTTTGGAGTTTACCTCCATAAGAAGCGATTTGCATAATATAATATAGCCTTTGGAATCTTATTCACATTTTTTATTAAATGATATTTTTTTGTGATATTTTCTAGATGATGATTATATAGTTAATCTTCTTTTCGATTTTTTTTTCAATTTTGGTCTTTAATGCGGGACTATGGTCACCCCATCAATTTTTTTTAAAAATTTACTAGCCTATGTCACCCGGGATAAGCTAGGGATTCAAACGATACCTCATTTATAAAAATCGGTTCAGGCGTATAGAAGTTATGGCGGAATATACAAACTCACATACATACATACATACATACATACATGAACCCGGAAAATAAACTCAGTTATTTTTGTTGCAAGAATGCAGCTCACGAGAAAGATGATTAACATTGTAATATTAATTCGTTGCTATGCAGTTACGGTGATATTATATAAAGGGCGTCATCAAAACTGACTGAGTGTTGCCGACTTCGCCCTTAAATACACACAGGTGTAGAAGGGTTGCTTATTAGTTTAATTTCCTAAATCAGGTATTCAAACCACAATACGGTCTATACGGTTACTTACTCGTAACTAAAAAAACCTCATTTTATACAAGATTGTGCTTTCAATCATGCAATGATAAAGTCTCTGTCGTAATCAAACCCTAAACTTCTCATCACAAACAATTGAACACCCTTAAACTTCTCTTAATCGCCGTATTAATATTTATTTAGGAGAAAAACATATCAGCCGTCTATGCTTTGATAAAACTATTAAATCTCTGGACCTAGTTTACCCGCAGCTTCTCTATTTATAACACCAATAACCATAAATTTGACTTAAGAAAGTTTAAAATCAAACTTACGATTTCTAAACTGACTGCTCAAGGTCACATCAATCCTTCCACCTTCATCAATCGACGCTGCTTTGCCATTAGCATAACTTATAGTGGTATAAGGCTTTCCATCGCCTCCCTTTGCTGTATCCACAGCTCCAAGAATATCGTTACCCCTTGAGGGATAACCAGCAACTGTCATAGTATGAGCATGGTCTGAAGATACAACTATAAGAGTGTCTTCCTCATTTGTCAGTTCTCTAGCTTTTTTCACAGCTTTGGCGTACTCTACGGTTTCGTCGAGTGCCAGGTATGCGTAGCTGTCATGGTGTGCATGGTCGATTCTACCTCCTGGAATGAAAAAAGGTTAAATGTTAGAAAAAAATTGATATTTTTCTGTCAATTCACCACTCTCTCTCTTTTATTGAAAAGATGGATGGAATGTGTAAATGAGGATATGCATGCAAAAGGAATAGATACCTAATAAGTTGACAAGGGACAGAAGCGGGTGGAATAAGAAGAAGGGCTATTATGTGCTTCGTATACCTAAATTGGGTATTTGACAACTAGTCAAATCAGCAATTTTTTTTCAAACGTCAAAACCGTGCTTAGTATCAAAGTTCTTGCACTTTTTTTACTTTAATCGATAAAATGGTTTAAATTGGTTATTCAAAATAAAACTATCACGAGACGTGGATATTACGACTTTTGAGAGATCCTTTATTTAATAATCACTAAAAAATAATTTATTTCACTAGTAGTCAAATACCCAATTGTAAAGAAACGAATAAAACTACAAGGAAAACTGCGTTATATTCTGGTTTCTCCATCATTTATCCTACCTGTGAACACAAGTACTGTGAATACTTATGAATCTGATAATATTGAAGGACACTGGAAGGTAAAAGGAACAATGAATTCAAGCGGAAGTTATGATAATTATATTGTCAGTTTGCTTTTCCTCGATGATAAAGATTGAAAAAGACCAAGCCCTACTTGTTTTTCTAAAGATTAAATAGTTTAAAAAGCCGTCATAGTCTAGTGAGGATAGCGTAAGGCGTAGGCGTTATGTAAAAAAGCCAAGGCTAAATAGAAAATTCTATTCTTTGAAATCTATGTCGTATTCAATGTAGTAATGTAGTATTAAATGCGCATGATACGAGGAAGAGCGTCACCACAAAAATCTTTTAAAAATCCCATTTTCCGATACAAAAGGACACTTTAGAGTTTAAAGACACTAGTTTTAGGCATCAGGCTAAATTTAGTAAGTGGTAAGACGGTTTGAAGTCTATATTATCTTATATGTAAAATTCTCCTGTCACAATGTTAGTTACCATACTCCTCCGAAACGGCTTGACCGATTTTTATGAAATTTTATAGGCATATTCAGTAGGTCTGAGAATCGGCTACTATCTAATTTTCATACCCCTTAAAACACCTCAATCCACGGGGACGGAGTCACGGGCATCAGCTAGTATATGTTATAAAAAACTATTTTAACTTTTGTTTGCGGCTGCGATCGATTAATTATCATACAAATTTCAAAGCTCTATTTTACGCCCTTAGAGGTTGAATTTTCAAAAATCCTTTCTTAGCGGATGCCTACGTCATAATAGCTATCTGTATGCTAAATTTCAGCCCGATCCATCCAGTGTTTTAGCACGTGCGTTGATAGATCAGTCAGTCCTTTTTTTTTAAGTCCTACCTACCTTTTCCCTTTTTACTATGTATGTTTAGGTTTTTAGTACTGTAGACTAAAATCTTCTTTGGTTGTATAGTCAAAAAAATCCAACAAACCTTCCACAAACAAGAAGTATCCCCTGCTACTTCTACTCAGCATCTTGATCGCCACTTCTACCATCTCCTCCAGGGTAGGTTGGTTGTTCGCCTTCAAATGGTAATCCATATGGTCATTGTTGAACAAGCCCAGGAGGTATTCGGGCAAGTCATCTGAGTTGAAGACCTGAAAAGTTTTAAAAATAAAATCAAAATAAATAAAATTCATTCAATCGGGATAGGGTCCATGTGTTATTAGTACTATGAACCATTACAACGGCAACAAAATATACAATGTTATTACTACATTTAATTTTTTTTTAAATTCATAAAAAAAATTGCAATCATTGAGCGACCTTTTATTTCTAAACTTGCTTAAAAATACAAATTTTATTTTTTATTCGGTCATGATTTTGACGACCTCCGTAGCACAGTTTGTAGCGCTGTTGTCTTAACGTGCGAAGGCCCCGGTTTCGATCCCCGACAGGGTCAATTTGGGAATTTATAATTTCTGAATTTTCCCTGGTCTGGCCTGGTGGGAGGCTTCGGCCGTGGCTAGTTACCACCCTACCGGCAAAGACGCGCGGCCTAGCGATTACTGAATAGGAGTATGGGTTTAATATAACTGCCATGCCCCTAACGGGATAGCTCGCTACCATCTTAGACTGCATCCTCACTTACCATCAGGTGAGATCGCAGACAAGGGATAACTTGTAGTGGATTAAAAAAAACGGTTCTGTAGATCTGAGATTTACCCCTACAACCTCACTAACTTTACCTGTTTATAATATCAGTATAGATCTATTTATTTGCTCAAATATGGATATGTCACCGTAAGATTTTAAAAAGCGTTAGATTATAATCTAACTCGCGAAATTCTAAACTGTCGAAAGATTGTAAACTGTTCAATGTTCCGAGTGTCAATTTTTGAAATATTAATTTTAATTACGTTTTCTTGTCTCTTTCTTGTAGGTTAGGCTAGGGTTCGACATAAATAACCAAGTAGTGCCCGGCCGCAGGCCGGGTAATATAGGTTTTATCGAGTTTAAATAGCTATCAGATTACAATCTACCGGAAAATAATGCGTTAAATTCTAATCTTTCGACAGTTTAGAATTTCGCGAGTTATATTATAATCTAACGGTTTTTACAATCTTACGGTGACAGATACATAAAAATAGACAATAATTATTTTGTAACAGTTCCACTTCGACTTCCAACATACACTGCCGTTTCGGCATGCAAATATTACATTACAGTGGAGTGTATAACATTTTTTCTTTTAAAGAAAGAGCAACTGCTGAGTTTCGTACAAAGAACCAAGAGCTTTACTTTACCTAGTAGATAATTTGCAGTAATTATAAGCAGTAAATGCTTTATTAGGAACTAAGTACACCCTATTTAGTAATAACAAAACCGTGGCTTCTCGTCCGTGAAAACATAATTTGTTTTACAAGTTGTTTCAAAATTGCATGTAACTAACACTGTATTGTTTTAATACATATAAGCTTACAATATTATGTAGTCACCAACCATTATTTACTTGTATTGTAACGATTTTGTTTAAGAATTATGATGTATTTTATAACAAAGTTATGGAACTGGCACACAGATTTATGGGACAAAGTATCGTATTAGTAGACACGTGTAAGAATCTTCACTACAGCCCATTAACGTCCCACTGCTGGGCTCAGGCCTCCACTCTCATAGGAGAGAGGGAATTAGAGGTTAGACCCACCACGCTGCTCCAATGCGGGCTGGCGGGCTTTGAAAACTATTATTATGTTAGTTATAATAACCGGGACCGACGGCTTAACGTGCTCTCCGAGGCACGGGGGTGAAACACCGCCAACTTCCTAACTTCGGGCTACTACTGGGAATTTCTAATCCGAAAAACCCGATACTTAATTATGGCCCGACCCGGGACTCGAACCCGGGACTTCGTCGGCCGCAGTCAAACATGCTAACCACTACACCAACGAGGCAGTTACTAGACCAACGGGGCAGTTACTAGACCAACGAGGCAGTTACTAGACCAACGAGGCAGTTACTAAACCAACGAGGCAGTTGCTAGACCAACGAGGCAGTTACTAGACCAACGAGGCAGTTGCTAGACCAACGAGGCAGTTACTAGACCAACGAGGCAGTTGCTAGACCAACGAGGCAGTTACTAGACCAACGAGGCAGTTACTAGACCAACGAGGCAGTTACTAGACCAACGAGGCAGTTACTAGACCAATGAGGCAGTTGCTAGACCAACGAGGCAGTTACTAGACCAACGAGGCAGTTGCTAGACCAACGAGGCAGTTACTAGACCAACGAGGCAGTTACTAGACCAACGAGGCAGTTACTAGACCAACGAGGCAGTTACTAGACCAACGAGGCAGTTACTAGACCAACGAGGCAGTTACTAGACCAACGAGGCAGTTACTAGACCAACGAGGCAGTTACTAGACCAACGAGGCAGTTACTAGACCAACGAGGCAGTTACTAGACCAATGAGGCAGTTGCTAGACCAACGAGGCAGTTACTAGACCAACGAGGCAGTTACTAGACCAATGAGGCAGGTAAGAATCTTCATCATCATAATTTCTACCTATTTCATAGCTCACTACGACCTCCAGCTCGCTGGTCTGATAACCTAAAGAAGGTGTAGGGAAGTGGGTGGATGAGGAAGACGGAGGACAGACCTATGTGGCTGCATACAGGCTGATGGACGAATGGATGTATGAATCCATACATCCATTCATTCATCATGTAGTGATTGCTCACTACTGAGAACGAGTGTCTTCTACGAATCAGAAAGGATTGGTCCACCACGCTGACCACATGCAGATTGGTAGACTTCACACACCTTCAGGAGCATTACGAAGATCTCTATCATCCTGGTTTCCTCACGAAGTTTTCCTTCACCGTTTGCATAATATCATACTTTCTAAACGACTGCCTGAAAAAAGGAGTATATTGTTTTCAGGGGTCATGTATGTATGTATGTATGTGAGTTTGTATATTCCACCATAACTTCTATACGCCTGAACCGATTTTGATAAATAAGGTATCGTTAGAATCCCTAGCTTATTCCGGGTGACATAGGCTAGTAAAATTTAAAAAAAAATTGATGGGGTGACCATGGTCCCGCATTAAAGATCAAAATCAAAAAAATCGATAATAAGATTAACTATATAATCATCATCTAGAAAATGATGAATAGATTCCAAAAATATATAACACTATAGTTCAATATTTAGTGATTCACAAAAAAATACCATTTAATAAAAAATGTGAATAAGGCTATAAGTAATATGCAAATCGCTTCTTATGGAGGTAAACTCCAAAAATAATATGGCAGGGCAGTCGTATTTTTTAATTCTTTAAATTCATTTTTCATACTTATTACTGAATCTACATTATTTAACAATTTTGGATTTCACGTGAATTTTAACACTAATGTCCAATAGGGTTAAACAGGACAGCCATATTATACTTCCAGGTTAGTATTGTCCGCTTCTACCTTATATCACTCCACTCAGGTATTTACCAGTACGTGACTCGGTCCAGCATTGCTTGGGACTGCGGGTACGTATACGCAGACGTACGTATCTCATAATTATGATTGCAGTTATTATTTTCAAAAGAGCAACCGCCGAGATTTTTTGCTGGCTTTTCTCGGTAGGAAAGGCATACCAAACCAGTGGCATTCACTCAACGATTATCAGCACTTATAAAAATGTGTATGAATACAAATAATTGAATCGAATAAATGCTTTATAATGTTCTCAAAGGTGTGGACGTCAATAAGTGTAGTATACCTACCTAAATTGAATAAACATTATTTGAGTTTGAGTTTGTCTACCAATCGTGGATGAAGTTGCTTTGCGATTTTGAGAAGAGAGCCGCACTCAGTAGTGGATGCCAAATAGGCCTATTATTCTGCACTTTTCACAGGGACCCTTACACTTGAATCAGTGTAGTGTAATAAAATTTAGGGACAAAGGGTCCCAAAAGCGGTCCTTATTGCTGTGTAATAAGCGACGCTCTATTAACTAGCGCACTATCACTTATCACAGGGCTCTGTAAAAAGTGCAGTGTAACAGGCCTAAAACCCAACCCAACTCAGATATGGGGCCAAACCCAAGTGTCAACAACATCTGTCAATATTTCTCTAAAAAAAAGAATAATTACCTTTAAAAGATCGTTTCTATCAGTAACATATTGGTGCGTTACATTTTTCTCTATCTTGTCTTCGTGCCAGAGCTCGGTAAGGTCAATGCCGTCGATTCTTCGGCCCGTACTGTTGGTTATGGCCGTTGTCACATTTGGGGTGAGCTCCCGTCGACCTCCTCCCATTATCACCTGAAAGGATTAGAAAATTGTTGTAAAAATAATAATTACTAATAGCTTTTGCTCGCGGCTTCGCTCACGTTAAGTTCGATTTTGATTGATAAATTTCAAACCCTTGAATTTTCAAAAATTCCTTTCTTAACGGATGCCTACGTCATAATAGTTATCTGTAGGTATGGTCAAGTGGTTTGAGCTGTGCGTTTGATAGAACAGTCAATCAGTCAGTCAATCACCTTTTCCTTTTTTATATACTTCTTTAGATTAGTATCTACCTAATTTACTTAAAGCTTTAAGTTAATTATGTAGATACTAGTAAGTAAATTAAGTAAATTAGTAGTAGCTTGGATGGAATTTCCAAAATCGCTTAGTTCCATAAATAAATTGTTAGAAATTATTGATTTTCCGAGCTTAAATGAATCGTTTTTCGAACCCACGTCAAAATCGGTTGAGACTTGAGAGTATGAGCCTTGTAAAAGGCAACATAATATTAGCACAGAATACTATGATATTAGCATATGTATTATGTACTATGACCTATTCTGTGATATTAGTATTGATAGGGTAATAAAACTCGGTTGGTACTATTAATATAATATTCATAAAGCCTCAGAATCATTTGAAAAGTTTAATAGCTTTACGATAATTCGTATCATTCAATTATTTTATAGTGTTCATATAATCTAGTAATCATAATCAAAAAAGTAATCAAATTAAAATTATGTATTTGGCATGTCTATGCAATGTATGTATGTTATTAAGTGAATATCTTAAAATTTACCTACAAAAGCGTCGTAAGTATAGAATTTATTTACATAGGTATTGTGCATACTTTAATACTGTACAAGAATCAGCCTTTCTAAATAATATGGTTCATTTTTGGTAATCACAACACGTCTTTGAGCGGCCATATCTAGGAAAGGGCCCATCTGCATGCGGGCAGACTGGCAGATTTCCCACAAGTGGAGAGCCTAGGACCCACCAAATACGAAATCAGCTTTTCTAGCGATAGTTACCAAAAGTGCAACTATCTCCTATAATATAACTCCAAAATGGCTGGTTCTCCAAAGAGGGCGAATTAGCTATTTTTATGCAGCCTCATGATACGTGTTTCAATTAAAAGGGTTTGCTGAAAAATTAAATGACGTTACACTAAATTAAATATGGCAAACGATAAAAACTTGTTTTTAAATGTTTTTTAATGGTTTATTTATAATTACATTTAGTTGATCATTAGCTTATCCAGTCCCGTTTGGATTGTATATATATAGTACCTTTCAGAATGTGATAGTCTATTCTCTGCAGGCACTTCAAGACATTAATAGATACCTAAGTCTATGACCTCATTCATACATAACAGTTGCATTTTTATCACCCAAGTATTGTTATTATTATCAATGGAATCATGAACGGCTTAATAAATAGTAGCCACCTACACAAACCAATAACACTTGTAATCAACTTTATGTGTCTATTGTATACAATAATAGGGATCGATGATCGCCAAGGACTGTTACAAGTGCTAAATTAACAGAACAGTACAATTTTGGTCTGTGACGTCTTTTTAGTTACGACCTGTTGAAACAGCGATAGGTACTTTTGAAATCAGCTGCTATTTTATAAATTCGTTACGAACATTATCTGAGTACTGATCTCACTTTATTATTGGTACATGCCTACTGGATATCTCATCAGCAATAATAATTTTATACTTCTACTAGATGATGCCGTCCGCGTGGATTGAGGTGTTTTAGGGGAATGAAAATTAGTTATAAACCTATTCTCAGACCTACTGAATATGAATATAAAATTTCATATAAATCGGTCTGGCCGTTTCGGAGGAGTAGGTATATGGTAACTAACATTGTGACACGAGAATTTTATGTATAGGTAAGATGAAGCTTAGACTTTGTAGTAAGTACTTCACTTCCATACCTAGTTTGATAAAAGTGCAAGTACTTTTTAACTTATATCACATACATTATGAAGAGCAAAACTGTGAATACGTGAATGAGAATGCTCAAAAACGATGGTTTCCCACGCTGTGAAGCATTTTGCCACGTATCAAACTACTTCAAATGTTCAGCGTGTACCTAAACAGAGAAAGTCATCTCATCGAGATGATCGAAATATCGTTTGTTTGGCAAAACAAAATCATTTTAAAGTGTCTAATGAGCTGAGAAAAGAATATTTTGGCGAAAACAACCCTTCAAAAATCTCGGTGCGCAATATTCGAAGGCGTTTGCTAGAAGAAAAGTTGCACGGAAGGATAACAAGGAGGATAGCCTATATTGAAACGCCATAGGCAAGCCCAGCTTGCGTTTGCAAGAAAGTATTAAAACTGGACAGTTACTTGGACAGTGAAAAAATGTAACATAATTTATAATTTGAACTTATTGAATGTAACCTTTCCATCCAAGTGGTAATAAATAACAATTAATATAACGAAATGTTCATAAATAAGAAGATCATAAGAAGATGCTTAAGTATCATTAATTACTGGATAGGTACAATCAGCAAAATATTTCAGTGTGACAACTGACAATACCTACAAATGATCGTTCGGTAGAGACAAGGATGAAAATAAATCAAAATCAATCATTGTATTGATAATTTTTATTTTTATTTTTAATAAAATTGGTACGTATATCGTGACTAATTTTTTCATTACTGAAGCGTGCAGTCGTAAACAAGCTTTAGTATAGATTGACGTCAAGTTATACATGAAAATAATTCATTTCCATCTCAATAAATTGAGATTCGTGGCAATGAACGTAGAATACAAGGGAACATTTTCCGTTTTATTACGATTTGCAAGTGGTTATGTCTTACTCCATGAGTCTGCTAGAATCAGCTATACTTAATGTCAATAATATTTACCTATCTTGCAAACAAATATATTTTGAATTTGAACAGGAAAACATATTTTGCAAGTGGTTATGTCTTACTCCATGAGTCTGCTAGAATCTGCTATGCTTAAATGTCAATAATATTTACTTAACTTGCAAACAAATATATTTTGAATTTGAACAGGAAAACATACTTATGGAAATTTAAGTTCATGGACAAATCTAGCGCAATTATGTCGTATGGAAATTTTAGGAGAGCGTCAAATCTTCGCAAATAATTCGGCGGACGATACGGATGGAAGGCCTTATAAATTAGTTCCTAGCAGGAAAACTCAAAGTCAAAGATCCTAGAGTAGCAGAGTTAACCCAAAAGAAGGATTAGCTGAAATGATCAGACCACAATATCCGCCCTCAAAATATATGTAAACAACAGCGGTTCGAAGGCGGTAATAGCTCCTATTCGAATGATTGAGGTTCGATTATCGAGTTCAAACCTCTAACTCTTGGTGAAATTCACTAATTGCTTCAACAGTGAAGGTAAACGTGGTGAGGAATCCTGCATGCCCAAGAGTTCTAATTTTTTCAAGGGTGTGTGAAGTCTGTCAATCCGTGGCCAGCGTGGTGGATTGTGGCTACAATCCTTCTTAATAAACAGACTCATGCTTATTAGTGAGCCGGCTATGGGTTGTAATGTTGGTGGTGGTAGAAACATCACCGAGAAACCACATTTAAACCATGTTTAGAAAAAAAACGTGCTGTGTCGTGGGACACCAGTGTGCTTAGCATGCGCACAACGAGATTATCTCGCGACGAGAGAGAGAGATGTTGTCGTTGTCGGCAAATTTTTCATTTACCCTCACATGCACAAAATGCGGTATATTACAAGAAAAAAATAGTCGACGTGTACAGGTTCGTAGAGAAAAATACCACATTTATGAAATATTACTTTTATCTCTACTTTTGACGTAACGAGACATGTAACCATGTTAGCTTCGGTAGACAGATAAAGATAACGGGTAGACATAATTTTGCACGTATCTAATGCGCACGCTAGCCATACAGATAAGAAGAACGAAATTCCATAATACATAAATATTAATTTCAAGTTATATTTGTTTTTTAATTTAAATATAAACCTTAACGCTAAAGCATTAAAGTTTAATTTCGAATGTAGTATATTTATATATCAGAAGATTTTGTGTTCTTAAAAAAATCTTGCTCGTTTTCGTTACGGACGATTTTTGCCGGCTAGGGTACCCCTCCGCATCGTCCCAAAAGGAAATTCGTTCCAAAACATTTTTGGTTGGTTTTAACTAAAGCCTCGAAAACAGCATATGCAATGATTATAAAAATTTGCAGTACCTACATAACAGCCAATGCAAAAATTTAAGTAAAAATTAAGAAACTTCTTCTTAATTTCTTTCTTTGAGGCTTCTAACTCCATTCTTTTTCAATAATAAGACGTGAACCATAGCTTTTTTTTAATTTATTCATTATTTAATATTATCAGAGCCATTTGGTTTTGGTGTAAACATAAACTCGATTGAGTTTTACCGTACATCAATGCCATCAACCTGAGGTTAAAGACTTATTTTAATTATTTACTTCGACATTTATTTATTAATTTATGTCACGTATTGTGTATTATATTAATTACGATTGATTGATTAAGGATTAAATATTATTAGTATTATTTATGTATTTAATCCTTTTGCACGTCAACATACAAGATACAACGTAGGAGTACGTCAGCATAGACGAAACATGTTTGGACTACTTTTCGACTGTCATTTTAATTGTGTAGTCCCACAAACTTATCTGAACCGGTGACAGCGTCGCATTTAGGTATGAAAAATAAAATAAAAAAACAAAATCTAAACAGGCATATATAGTTCCAGTTTTGGCCACCGGGCCAGATGAGTTTGACGGACTATGCATTGTATTAAGCAAATAAACGATTGATTGATTGAATAATTTACCTTAAATTGTCTCCCCGGATCGCTAGTAACGAGCTGCAAAGCGATATCCTTGCAGCCCAGGCTGAGGCACTCGTCAGGCACGTCCGCGTCGCACTCCCAGTTGCGTTCAGATGTGTGTGCGTACAAGCCGGCCGGGGACGCGTGGGTCACCCGGGTGGTAGTCACAAAACCTGACAACAAGGATAAGTACAATATTTTGTAAATGTCTGAACTAATACTATGAGAGTATTGAGAGGATACAATATTTTGTAAATGTCTGAACTATGAGAGTATTGAGAGGATACAATATTTTGTAAAAGTCTGAACTATGACAGTATGAGAGTATTGAGAGGATACAATATTTTGTAAATGTCTCAATTATGAGAGTGTTGAGAGGATACAATATTTTGTAAAAGTCTGAACTATGTGAGTATGAGAGGATACAATATTTTGTAAAAGCCTGAACTATGAGTGTATGAGAGGATACAATATTTTGTAAAGTCTGAACTATGAGAGTATGAGAGGATACAATATTTGGTAAATGTCTGAACTATTGAGAGTGCTGAGAAGATACAATATTTTGTAAAAGCCTGAACTATGAGAGTATTGAGAAGATACAATATTTTATAAAAGTCTTAACTATGAGAGTGTTGAGAGGATACAATATTTTGTAAATGTCTAAACTATGAGAGTATTGAGAGGATACAAAATTTTGTAAAAGTCTGAACTATTAGAGTAAAAGAGGCTACAATATTTTGTAACTAACACAATTTTAGGTTCATTAGTCCCTCTATTTAATAATCAGTAAGAATTGGTTTATTTTTGACATAAGCATCATCCCTCATCCCATGAAAATACTCAGATTATTACAAACAATACTCAAAATGCTTAAAATTACCCTTGAGGACATTGTAAACGAGATGTACTCAAGTCATTAGGAGCGATGATATAAAAAAAATAGCTGTCAGCTAATAAATACGAAATACTGTATATTTTTTGAAAGATTTGGCACTACCTAATGCACAGAATTCTTACTATACACATGTGACTATTGTCGAAACAGTCAATGCATTTTGGAACAGGTGAACAGTAACAGAATGAAGACATCGATTGACATAAAAAAGAAGACACAATTAAAAACCATGAATCACAGAACTTTTTGATTCAGATTGCGTTGCTTGAAAACAATGAACACTTAAATTCCTATGACAGAAAAAAGACAATCAAAACTATTTGAAGCGAGCATCCGATCTTTAATTTATTCGATGGCTTATCGAACAAGTCATTAACAATATTACTGAATTGATATAATTAAAGGTTCATTGCTTAAACATTGTGAGTAAATATATATTGTAGATAAGAAGCTATATATATAAGCGACATATTCCACCGGGGTAATTACCTCATCTGGTGACAGAGGGGCTGGCTCATTTTTTGCGCAAAGGATCAGCCTGGCTGTCGAACATGAAAATGCAGCCAGAACTCTTGCCACTATTACACGCGGGCATGATTTATATAGTAAGTTCTATTGTATTAATCTCAATAGAATAAAAAAAAGAAGCAATGCAACAATGAATAGGATAAAGCTCCATTTTAATTTGTTAAAAATGAATGAAAGTAATCGATCAGGTGACAAGGAGAAGCCAATGGGCATTTAGTTATAGTCAGGATGCAAAACGAAATTTTATAAGAAATTAGAAAACGTTGTCGATATCCGATGCTTCGTCATCACTTTAGCATTGCCGAGTCTCCTCTCAGGATGAGTAAGGTTTTTCGCAACATTCTACAGTCCATCATTCTGCCCTAGTGCGGATCGGCCGATTTTACATACCTTTGAGAACATTATAGAGAATTCTCGGACATGCAAGTTTCCTCACTAATTTCTTAGAACGCACTTAACTCTGAAAAGGTGCTTGCCCGGTATTCCAACTCCCCGAATACACGAGTGAAAGCCGGGTAGCTAAGCTTCAAGGCTATCACTCGTGTAGTCGATAGCATTTCATAGAGATTTTCAAGTTCCATAGCTTCCTATTCCTACCAAATTATAATTTTAACCGCATCCTTTAAACTTTAATAATAGTTGTTTTCTGTTATTTCATGTAACACGTTTTTAACGCTGTAACGCAGATATCACGTGCAACCGTATCACATAACGTGTATCTACTTATTGACACGATCGCACGCATCCTTCAAGTCCGCACAGTAACACGGACATTTTATTAACAAGAAAGACAAAAAATGCCACACACCCTTATTGCAATCTTACAACAAGTTGTAAACGCGAAAGTACACGACGGTCAAAAATAAACCGTGTAGTGTCGTTGGAAACCTCGTAAGAACATAGCTGTTACTCTCGCTATTGTAACAAAATATTGATAAAAACGAATTAATAAGTTCAAATTTCATGAGTAAGATTAGAACCACTAGGACCTACTTAGAAGATTTATGGGAAAAGCCTATGTTCAGACTTCAGTTCGCCCCAATCAATTCGTATTTCATGAGATCCAATAAATAAAAAGTATCGAGCCATTAGCCATGATTTTAATAATTGGTTTACGACCAAAATGGATATAATTATAATCATTATAATTTTGTCTCTATAATATTATATCTAATCGATTTATCAATTCATTAGGAATAGATTGATGGATAAATATTGAACTTTCTGGAGTAAAAATTTATTGAACAATCTACATTAAATATAATTTAAGTGTTATAATAAAAATTGTAACGCATAGAATATGTTTGACCCTGCAGAAGACCCAATTTGGAATTAACTATTCAATACTATGTAGAGATAAATATAAAAGGAATGTTATCATAGTTACGTCAGTACTATTATATTATTCTGTGTCATAGTTCAAATTGACGAGAACTAGTAGAAGTCCAAATAAAAAAACTGTCAAAAATAAGAGAGGAACAAACAGAATAAATATCAAGGTACAATTTTAAAATCTAGGCTTTTTTATCTTTTTAATGCAAATATGCTGACATCTTGTTTACATAAACATTATAATATTTGTATGTAGTCTAACTTGCCGACATGTTTTAAGGTAAGGCAAATAAAACTAAAACAGTCAAAATTAAGTAATCCATTTATTGTATGCATACTCTAGTTATAAATTTTGACTGTCTTAGTTTTATTTGCCTCGTAAAAAATCTAACTTTAAGAATCGATGTATTTTTATACTAATACAGCATCATCTCAACATACTGTGATACTAAATGACAACATATGCCCTCACATAAAAAAAATATAGTATAAAAGTATACCTACAACTACCTACAACAAAAAATAAGCATTTTTTCTGTGTCAAAAATAAATTATATCTCAGTGATTATTAAAAAGATGGTACTCTAAAAGAACCTCATTATTAGCTCTGATAACAATTTTAAACTATCGATTAAACAAAAAAATTGCATTGAAAATTGAAAACCCCACAATGCAGTATTTGCACACGCGTTGTGGCTGAGATGCGAAAGATCTGTTGTTATGATTAGTCGGCAAATACTTAATTTGTGGTGACGTCGAAAACTATTTATTTCATCACTGCTCTTACCAACATCCAATCCTTTGTCCAACGCCCACTGTCCAATAGAGGGAGACCAGTTTTGTTTATATAGCTGGGAATGGCAAGATCCTCGGGTGACATTTCCGTCTAAACCAATAACGCCATACTTGGTCTTCACTCCTGATAAGTAGGACGTTGCAGTACAGGCCGAATCAGGTACTTGGGCGTCTATGCAATAGGTCTGAAAAAAAATACCAGTATTAGAAACGAGAAAATTATATTATCACTTTTGTAAACCACGTTTACAAAAGTAATTTGAAAAATTCAAGTCAATACCAATTCAGAATACCTTAAAAATAGAAAAGAACTAGCAAGAATGTCGGTGCTTCTTTGAAAACTTATCATGTTCGTTAATAACCCTCTAGTCTAGTTTATATGTACAAAAATTTTATTAATAGCGTAAAATGATCTAAATATTGGTGCGGAAAATGCATTGAAACTCTGTAAAAGTGTATATATGTAACTCGCGAAATAGTAGTGTCCAAAGATTAATATTTAACGCATTATTTTCCGGTAGATTGTAATCTGTTAGATTTATTAACCCGATAGAACCTAAGTGCTACCTACCTGGTTATTTATGTCGAACCCTAACCTAACATAAATGAAACAGACAAGAAAACGTAAACACAATGAATATTTCAAAAACTGACACTCAGAACCTTGAACGGTAACCGTTCAGGTTCACAATCTTTCGACAGTTTACAATTTCGCGAGTTAGATTATAATCTAACGGTTTTTACAATCTTACGGTGACATATATACAAAATTCCTCAAACGTAGTTGATTATGGCCTAAACTCTTTTGATTTGATGACAACACTCGAGCTCAGTTGGCAGTCGTTCGGTGATTGTTAGGTTGGTTGATGATAATCTTCTTCTTCGGGTGCCTCTCCTATCAACGAAGGTTGGCAGTCAGCTTGGTATATTCACTTCTGTCCTTCGCGAGACGAAATAATTCGGTGGCACTCGCAATTCCAGTCCATTCCCGTATGTTGCGAAGCCAAGACTTTCTCCTGTGACCAACGGCCTCTCTTTCCAGCAACTTTTCCGACCATGATGAATTGTAAGAGTTCGTATCACTTGAACTCAAATATGCGACTTTTCTCATCTTGACAGCCTGCAAAAGTATGCGTGTTTGATTGACAAGTCGCAGAACTTATTCATTCATGACTTTATGAGTCCAGCTAATGACCAACATATGCCTATATGCCCACATCTCAAAGTCGTCTATCCGTTTCCTGAGGTCTTCTTTAATAATGATGATGAATAAAAGAACAAAAGCCGTAGAAACCAATTTTTTAGAAAGCATAGGTTTATTTTAGAAACCGATTAGGGGTATAACATAGCTGCTATACCCCTAACAGGTAAACCAACTACCATTTTAGACTGCATCATCACTTGCCACCAGGTGAGATCGCAGTAAAGGGCATGGCAAACAAAATATAATACATATTGTTCACTTCACTTTTATTTAAATGAAGATTTTCATTAGCTTTGTTTAACTGTCGTCCATTGATAATGCCAAGATCATTGTCTCCATAACCTTGAGTATGGTCACTGTATAGCTAGTGTGTTTCCTTCCGACTATTGTTTTATTATTTGAACTTATTTACCTACCTTGCGGTTGAATGTGATGCTGATAAAGGAGATTTTTTTCTGGTTCAAATGACAATACGTTTAAATTCCAACAAAAAGTCAGTTTTAAATTAGTATCAGGTACCATTATAATGCGAAAATAAATGATGTACCAAGCTTGAAACAATCATTGGGCATCGTGAGTTTTATAATAAACTAGCTGATGCCCGCGACTTCGTTCGCGTGGTTCATGATTTTTTATTCCCGCAGGAATAGTAGTCGGGATAAGTAGCCAATGTCAGTATCCAGGTCCTCAACTATACCCATGCCAAAAATCATGTTGATCCGCTGCTCCGTTGCGGCGTGATTGAAGGACAAACCAACAAACAAACAAAGCAACAAACAAACACACTTTCGCATTTATAATATTTGTATGATATGATTAGATGATTCCCGCGACTTCGTCCACGTTGATCAAGTTATTTTCCAGGATAAAATGTACCCTTTGTATTCCAGGATAAAACCTATTACATCAAAATCAGTTGAAAAGATGGGCCGTTAAAGACTAGCAGGCAGCCAATCTTTTATGTGACCGTTCCATAGTTTTTTTTACATGTTTTTTTTCAGTCATTTCAGTTTTGTGTAAACATATGCTCAATTGAGTTTTACCGTACATCAATGCCGTCGGTCTGAAATAATAGAATTTTAATATAATCTTAAATAAAATTCTCGTGTCACAAAACATTGTGTGGAGTATGGTAACTAACAAGTTACCATACTCCACACAATGTTAATAGTAAAACGTAGTAGTAGTAACGTTAATGTTAGTAGTAAAACGTAGTGAGGTACCAAAAAGTTGATACATGGCTAAACGTTTCAAGATCATCAATCAATGGTCAAATACCATAAAGCAAAAGAACTCTTCGAGCGGAACGCATCAACAACAATATAATTATTAGTTGTTGATACACACTGGCCCAATGCACTTGGCCAATGCATTCGGCAAACGTTTACGCAGTGAAGATGGCTACTTGGCATAATTTGCCGGCTTCAATTAATTGCCACAAGATAGTTTATTCGCTTTAACCCATAGCCGACTCATTACTGAGCCCTCCTCTCGAAATAAGAAGGGGTTGTTCATAGTCCACCACCAGTTTTTTTTAGCCAAATGCGGATGCGGACTTCACATACCCTTTAGAATATTATGAAGAACTCCCAGACGTACTCACCGTTTGAGCAAGAGATATTTAATTTATTAAATGACACATAATTGAGAAAACTTGTATATGTACGTGTCCCGAGATGGAGCCAACCACCCGAATTGCAAGCTGAATGTCTTTACCACTAAGCATGAATACACGAATAATATTATTGTAGCTAGATTGTTTCGAAAAGAATAAAAGCTGAGTTTTTACTCAGCTCTTCTCAGTAGAACTGTTTTTTTATTGCGTGATAGGCTTGCGCTTGACGACAATCATGCTTAGTGCAAAGCAATGATGAGGTCTAGGTTAGAACACGCTTGCCTAGAAGATGCCTATTCACTCTTGCCTTGAAGGTACTTAAGCTAAAAGTGGCAGGAAACACGTGCGCTGGGAGGGTGTTCCACACCCTAGCGGTTCGTATCAGAAAGTTGTTTTTGTTTTTTTTTTACTGTTTTCGGTACGGTTGTCCTACATGATATAAATGAACAGTTTCCTCTTATGGGTATTCTATAACCATAAGGTCCTTAGCGCGAATATTGGTCGGCACTTGCCAAACGCATTGGGCCAAGATGTCACACGGTTGACCGATTGCAGTGGTCATGTCACATTCAAGGAAACAGACGGCAGCGCGTAGATTTGCGGTATTAGTAATTTCTTTAGCTAGGTATTCTATACATTATATCTACCTACATTAAACATATAAAACTTATAGATTGAAGTTCCACTTCTAGATGTAATATTACACGAAGCTGACGCCTTATTTATCCCAACGGCTTAGCCTGGCAATTCAAAGAGGCAATAGCGCCAGTGTCTTGGGTAACATGCCCATGAACAATCATTTGGACGGTGTATATTTTTATACGAATGCCTGAAAAAAGGAGTATATTGTTTTCAGGGTTCATGTATGTATGTATGTATGTGAGTTTGTATATTCCACCATAACTTCTATACGCCTGAACCGATTTTGATAAATGAGGTATCGTTAGAATCCCTAGCTTATTCCGGGTGACATAGGCTAGTAAATTTTTTTAAAAAATTGATAGGGTGACCATGGTCCCGCATAAAAGACTAAAGTTGAAAAAAAAATCGAAAATTAGAATAACTATAGGTATAACCATAATCTAGAAAATGATGAGCAGATTCCAAAAATATATGACATTATAGTTCAATATCCAGTGATTCACAAAAAATATCATTTAAAAAAAATGTGAATAATATTCTATTTATCTAGATTTTTAACTTTTTAGTTCGTTTTTTGGCAGGGCAGTCGTATATTTTATTTTTTTTAATTGACTTCTTGTAAATATAAATGTTATTATTGATTTTTGGTAGCAGGTTTTTGTAAACATTTTTTATTATTGTTAATGCCATAATATTTTATTTTATGTTTGTGGTATATATAAATGATATATTATTAATTACACGACTTAATATATTCGAAATAAAGTAAACTCGAGCATAGCTTGAGTCTGCATAGCTTCACGACTAGCTAATTAGCTTTTCTATGTAGATGCACACGAGTATATGGAATTTTAGATGCTTATAAATATAACCGTGTTGATTACGTAAACATAATAAGAAGTATTAAAAAAACATAATATTATTCAAAAACGTTGGATTTCATACAGCTAAGTTGATTACCAAAAAATCACAATAATGTACCCTTATTCCATAGTATAAACAACTTAATAAGGCAATAATTTTAAGGAACCCTACGGGTTTTTTTTCGGGTTCAAATATATCCAAATAACTGGCCACATTATGATATTTTTTGCGATTTTTGAAAGGTTATTTGAAAACCATGTAAATCCAAATACACTTTTTTGGTTTTTACTCTGTAATCTAAATTAATTAGGTAATGAAAAAGTTAAAAGGTGCGTGCTAGGGATTTATACCCGGACCCACTGAATTGGAGGCCGAGGTGTTTAACCGCTGGTAGGTATTAATAAGTTCTAGTTAGGTATAGACAACCAGAAACACCTGCTGTAAGACAAATGATTACTTTGTGAGCTGGCATTTTTGGGTCAAAACGATAAACTCGTTATTTTACTTAAATCAAATTAAAAGAACGTTGAATTTATAGCTTACATTCAGATCAGTTAATACTAGTGGTTCGCCCCGATCTGAGACCTCGCGGTATCCATAAGATAGTTTTAACTATATAATTGTAATAGTTAACTTTTAACATTAGACGCAAAAGAGCTAAAGAGTTATTGAAGGAACGAATAAACTTTTACAGAGCGCCATCTATTGACATCATTTTGAAGTTCTGTTAAAAATACTGTAGCTCATTAAAAATTTAATAATTTCGTTTCCTTATAAGGTTTATCTAATTTTAGTGGTTGTTATTCAAGTACAGGATATAATTCAAATAATTGATCAAGTTTCAAGCTCAGCCTTTCAGAAAATTGAGAGTTCTGAGGTCAACTTTGGACGTTAGAAAATCTCCACTTTGAAAGCCCCCCATTTCGTCAATTTTAGGGGGAAATTTAAAAAAAAAAAATTTGTACTCTATTCCTAAAATAAAAATTATATACCGTAACTCTATGTAACGCTACAAAAAATATTTTACTTCGCATTCGCTTCTATGAGAGCCCCCCTGAAATAAAGATTTTTATAACTTTTTAATCTATATTCGGCTCGAGGCCATCGGTTTACATATTTATATTTAAATTTGAAGTAATTACGTTCAGTAATTCAGAAGTTATAAGGCTCTGACAGACGGACGGACGGACAAGTGCAAATTCACTCAAGTAGACTCAGAGACCTTCGCTTCGCTCGGTCAATTAGGTTTAACTACTGTTTTTATTATACAAATGCAGTAAAATCTTGATGGGTATCTCCGTGATTTTATTTTAAGTTTTAAATATATTTTTTCTTTAAGTTTTGACGACCTCCCTCACATGTAGCGGTGAGCGCATTCGGTCTTATTTACCTAGGTGTACAGGTATATATTTATTTTATATGTATTTCTAAAATTATTTATGTATTATTTGTATGTAAAGTTTATGTGGTATATTCTATAGCTGTCTATATTGTTGCACTATCCCGCTCCTATCTCTACCACACTACCACTACAGCCTATTAACGTCCCACAGCTGGGCACAGGCCTCCACTCTCATAAGAGAGAGGGAATTAGAGCTTAGACCCACCACGGTGATCCAATGCGGGTTGGCGGGCTTTAACGACTATTATCATGTTAGTGATAATAACCGGGACCGACGGCTTAACGTGCTCTCCGAGACACGGGGGTGCAACACCGCCAACTTCCAACTCCGGGCTGGCACTGCGAATTCCTCAATTGAAAAACCCAATACCTACCTAACAGTTTTTATGCCCGACCGAGAATCAAACCCAGGACCTCGTGATTCACAATCGAGTATGCTAACCGCTAGTCCAACGAGGCTCCTATCTCAAAGGTATCTTAATTAATGGGTTGTCTGGTCACTCACTCACATCACTTTTAGTGATAAGACCCATTGCGCACTTGTTTTTTTTTTTATCTAATTTTTATTTTTTGTGTAGCAATAAAGACTTTATCTATCTATCTATCTATATATCTATCTATCTAGGTTGTAGCACGGGAGATCTTAGGTTCGATTCTGAGACTTTTTTTAAAATTTCACTACAAGCTAGCCATTGACTGCGATCTCGCCTGATGGTAAGTAATGATGTAGTCTAAGATGGTAGCGGGCTAACCTGTTAGGGGCATGGCAGCTAGTCGGTTTCTACACGGCATCGTACCGGAATGCTAAATCGCTTAGCGGTACGTCTTTGCCAGTAGGGGGTAACTAGCCACGACCAAAGCATCCCACCAGGCTAGACCAGAGAGAAAATTCAGAAATAATAAATTCCCAAATTGAACCTGTCTGTGTTTATCTTATTTTGCAATCTAATACTTCTAAATATGTATTTTTAATATAACACACTGTTTTTACTTTTCGCAGACAGCATTAAAATGCTGTATTTTCCGAAACAAATAAAAAATACACGAATTGAGAACTTCCTCCTATATATTTTCATTGAAAACAATACACCTGTAGGTATATTATTAATTCTATTTACAAGTCGGTTACTGGTTAGTGAAACTCCGACACTAAAAGACAAAATAATCATCGGATCGCAATATTTCCTAATTTAGATTTCTGTTTTTGTAACTGTAGAAATAATTTTGAATTGAAATCAGTCTGTTTTAGAAATTGTTTTTGGCCACCATGTCGGATATATTAACAATAATTAATTGTAAATTACTATCTGATGCCCGCGACTTCGTCCCCGTGGTTTTTTATTTCCGCGGGAACTCTTTAATTTTCCGAGATAAAAAGTATTCCTATGTCCGTCCCCGAGATGCAACTTATCAGTGTACCAAATTTCATCAAAATCGGTAGAAAGGACGGCTGTTAAAGCATACCAGACCGACACACACTTTCATATTTATAATATTAGTATGGATTATTTGACAGAGCGAAGCGAAGTTCTCCGAGTCTACTTGAGTGAATTTGTACTTGTCCGTCCGTCCGTCCGTCCGTCAGCAAAGTATTTTTAACAGAACTTCACAATGATGTCAATAGATGGCGCTATGTAAAAGTTTATTCGTTTCTCCAATAACTCTTTAGCTCTTTTGCGTCTAATGTTAAAAGTTAACTATTATTACAATATATAGTTAAAACTATCATAAGGAGGATATATCATATCGCAAGGTCTCAGTTCGGGGCGAACCACTATTTATGGTTTCGTATTCGTATTCTTTACTTTAGTCAACTTTTCTAATATTATTTTACATTGCACTGGGAATTGCATCGCATTGGAGCAGCGTGGTGGGTCTAAGCTCTAATTCCCTCTCTCTCATGAGAGTGGAGGCCTGTGCCCAGCAGTGGGACGTTAATGGGCTGTAGTGGTTGGTTGGTTGGCACTGGGAAGAGACCCCCAAGACACGGGCTTGGATAGCCCGTGTCTTGGGGGTCTGGGGTTTGGGGGTCCAAAGTAATTTTAAGAAACTATGCAATACGGATTTTGGAACAAAATAAAGATTTATTTATTTATTTATAATATTAGTATGGATTATTATGGTGGCCTACCTTTAACGGACTTCTGAAATTAGCGTTGGTCCTAAGATTTTCTTAATTATCACGTAGGTAAGGATTTAATGACCTTTCTAGGACAGTAGATCACTTCATGTTCTTAGGGCACGATTATAACTGTAAGTTGTTACGGACTGCATCGTTGGTCTAGTGGTTGGCATGTTCGACTGCGGCTGATGAGGTCCCGGGTTCAAGTCCCGGGTCGGGCCATAATTAAGTATCTACTAATTGGGTTTTTCAGATAAGAAATTAAAATTAAAATTCAAATGTTTTTTATTGAAATAAACTTTTACAAGTACTTTTGAATCGTCAAGTGAATCTACCACTGGTTCGGAATGACATTCCTACAGAGAAGAACCAGCAAGAAACTCGGTGGTTGCTCTTTTTAAATAAATATTTCATTTACAGTTAAAAAGTCAATTTATATGTCACCAAGGCCATAATTAAGTATTGGGTTTTTCTGACTAGAAATTCTCAGTACTAGCCCGGAGTTAGGAAGTTGGCGGTGTTTCACCCCCGTGCCTCGGAGAGCACGTCAAGCCGTCGGTCCCTGTTATTATCACTAACATGATAATAGTCGTTAAAGCCCGCCAACCCGCATTGGAGCAGCGTGGTGGGTCTAAGCTCTAATTCCCTCTCTCCTATGAGAGTGGAGGCCTGTGCCCAGCAGTGGGACGTTATTGGGCTGAAGTTGTAGTAGTAGTAGTTGTTACGGAAGTAGAGCACGTAAGTAACTTACTTATCTAACATTTGCATACGATACGCGACCTACAAGAATGTTTACATTTAATGAATTCAATTTAATAATGTTATTTTGTAATTCAATCTTACTATTACTTACTATACTTACTAATACTAAATATTATAAATGCGAAAGTTTGGATGGATGTATGGATGTTTGTTACTCAATCACGCCCCAACGGCTGAACGGATCTGGCTGAAATTTGGCACAGAGATAGATTATAGTCTGGAATAGCACATAGGCTACTTTTTATCCCGGAAAATTAAAGAGTTTCCGCGGGAACCAAAAAACCTCAAACTACGCAGACGAAGCCGCGTTATTTATTATATTTGTTACTGTAATATATGTAATTGTCTTTAAAATGTTGACGTATTGTTTTGTTGTATGTATTATGGATTGTGCTGCCTGATATAAATGATTTGAATTTGAATTTGTAAGTTACTTATCTTACGCGGCTGTAAAACTTACAAGTGTAAACGTAGCCTTACAAAATAAATAAATAAATTTATTTATTGAGGCAATCAAAAGACCCTTTAGTACGTATTTACTACTATTAACTTAAAAACAAAGGGTCCACTAATGACTTGGTTCGAGCGTCTGATTTTTTTCGTAGCAATTCTATGATACGTCTACAGTTTAATTAGTACATATACATGGTATTTCGTAGGTATTATTTTTTTCCACTAAAATCTGTCAGGGATGCCATCTTCTGACGATCCCTTATCTTTGATTGATAGATGACTGCCTCCTAGGGGAAGCACAAAGCTAATATCGGTCTCTCAGGGTGTCTTTCCACCAGGGATGTGCTACGTTGCTAACTACGAAAAATCTAGCCTAGATGGCTATGAATATAATTGGTGGACTTGAGACAATAGCCGTAGCTCATATCCGTAGCTGCAACATAGTACAGCTTTGGTAGAAAGGCACTCTTACTTATTAAACTTCCACGGAGTCCTCAATATCACCTGGCTACGGGATAACTGGCTCCTATTTATTAAAAATTACAATCTGACTGTAAAAAGAGTGATATAAGTTTAAAATTGTACGACTAATCTCATACAGAATGTTCTACATGTGCAATGTAACAATTAAGTCAATTTTTACTTGATCGGAGAATAATTTAATAATAAATAATAGGGCCAAGTCTGATTTTGTACCTTTATTATCGGTTTTAAGCCGTAACTGTAGCCTATTCACAAATAGGCACCATTGATAAAAAAACAAAAACAGGATGGAGGTTAGTTTTTACCTAAATCTTTGCTCTGATGGGTAATCGGATCACTTTGGGTTTTTACTTAGTTGCATAAAGTTATGAAGACTTATGTAAATGATCTCACCGACGCGACGTTACACTAAGAACTTCTCTCTCTCTCTCTGCATCGTATTCATCACTAGCTGATACCCGCGACTTCCTCCGCGTTGAACAAGTTTCTTAATTCCCTCGGGCACTCGTTAATTTTCCGGGATAAAAAGTAGCCCATGTCACTACAGGACTCCATTTCCTCAACTATATCCATGCAAAAAATCACGTCGATCCGTTGCTTTGTTGCGGCGTGATTGAAGGACAAACCAATAAATCAACAAACTAACACACTTTCGCGTGTATATTACTAGGATTGTCAAGGGTCGTAACCCCTTTTGAATTAATCACATAATGGCAGGGTTTTAATTGGATAGTAATGCAGTGGGTTCCCAGGTCCTTCAGGATGCTAAGAACTCCAGTAATAACAAATTCTTTAACTAACCCTAGCCAATCCACTGACTGGGAACTTCTCAAACTCCAGCACATTATCTTCTCCCAACTCCTTCTCCATCTGCCCTGCAAACGTCCTCGCCGCCATTACAGTCGCCAAAGACATTCCATCACCAATGAACAAGATACCATTCTTGGCTTTATTCTTGTTCAATGTCTCCCTCAACTTGGAGTCCAGCACTTGGTGGGCGGATTTCCTCCAGAAGGAACCATGTTTTTCCGCTTCCGGTATGTACACTGGGTTCATTAACGTGTCTAGAACTTTCTTCGGCTTCGGTGTAGATACCACATCTTCTGCAAAGGAAAAAGTTGCTTTAGTATTTACTAGCTGATGCCCGCGTGTATTGAGATTTTTTTAGTTCCCGCAAAAACTTTTTACTGCCCTCGTTGGTCTAGTGGTTTGCATGGTCATCTGCGGCCGACGAAGTCCCGGGTTCGAGTCCCGGGTCGGGCCATAATTAAGTGTTGTTCGACTGCGGCCGACGAGGGGTTCGAGCCCCAGGTCGGGCCATATTTAAGTGTTGGGTTTTTCTGACTAGAAATTCTCAGTATTAACCCAGAGTAAGGAAGTCGGCGGTGTTTCACCCCCGTGCCGTTAAAACGGTTCCGGTTATTATCACTAACATGACAATAGTCGTTAAAGCCCGCCAACCCGCATTGGAGCAGCGTGGTGGGTCTTTAATTCCCTCTCCTATGAGAGTGGAGGCTTGTGGCCAGAAGTGGGACTTTGATGGACTGTGGTGGAGAACTCTTTAATTTTCCGGGATAAAAAGTGGCATATGTGTGTTATTCCAGTCACGTCCTTTAATAATAGCAACAGAGCAACGGATTGACGTGATTTTTGCATGGGTATATTCTCTCATATATTGCAAACAAAGAATAAGGCAAGATTTTTCGTAATTCCCACGGAAGCATACCGCGTGAGGTCGCTAGTAGATCAATCAATTTGCCTACTGCGCAGGTAAAAGATCAGATTAAGTTGATAATAAGAAAATGGTTTTTTTTTACAAAGTAGGTAAGCATTTTATCGTGAAAATATTTTTAATGTTTAGTCACGTTTGCTCGGAGTTAATCGTCACGTATCAAGTTAAGTGTAATCTGTAAAGTATTATTGTCACGCTCTAGAATAATTGATTACAATGTGAAAGACATGGAAATTAGGTAGAAATGATTAGGTTGATAAAGATTTAAAAATGCGTAGTTGAATCCATACTAACACTATACTAAGATGAGTCCCGCGACTTCATCCGCGTGGAATAAGTTTTTTTTACATTCATTGCGGTAACTCCTTTATTATCTGGAATTAGAAGCCTATGTCCTTCCCCGGGATACAACCTATCCATGTACCATTCATCAAAATTGGTTCAAAAGACTAAGGACCGATTTTTCTATTGTCAGATAAAGTTTATTAGAGGAATAAATTTGACGCTTTGACGGATTTTCAATACAAAACCTGTCAAAACGTCAAATTTATTCCTCCGACAAACTTTATCTGACGATTGAAAAATTAGCCCTAAAACTAACTAACTAATTTAACTAGAGGTTGAAGAGAGAAAAAAGAAAAATTGGTTGGTTTGACGACCTCCGTGGCGCAGTGTGTAGCGCTGTTGTCTTAACATGCGGGGGTCCCGGGTTCGAGCCCCGGCAGGGTCAATTTGGGAATTTATAATTGCTGAATTTTCCCTGGTGTGGCCTGGTGGGAGGCTTCGGCCGTGGTAAGTTACCATCCTACCGGCAAAGACATGCCGCCAAGCGATTTAGCGTTCCGGTACGATGCTGTGTAGAAACCGAATAGGGGTATGGATTTAATATAACTGCCATGCCCCTAACAGGCTAGCCCGCTACCATCATAGACTGCATCATCACTACCCATCAGGTGAGATCGCAGTCAAGGGCTAACTTGTAGTGGATAAAAAAAATGGACTGTTAAAGATTATTAGGCAGACAGACAGACACACTTTCGTATTTATTATATTAGTATAGATAGGCATGAAAAGTGTGCCTGTCTGTCTGCCTTGATTTAACGGTCCATATTTTCATCCGATTTAGTACAGAAAATATATCATAGATTTTACAGATGGTTGTAACCCGAACATTGTTAATTAGGGTTCCGTGCTCATAGGGTGTCGAATTGTTTGTCAACGGCTACCCATTTAGAGCCATACGTCTTAAAAAAAATTAACAAGTGAAATTAATTTAACGAATTAAAAATTACGACTGCCCTGCTATATTATTTTCGGAGTTTACCTCCTTAAAAAGCGATTTCCATATATAGCCATTGGAATCCTATTCACATTTTTATTAAATGATATTTGTTTGTGAATCACTGGATATTGAACTATAATGTTATATAATATATATTTTTGGAATCTACTCATCATTTTCTAGATAATGATTGTATAGTTAATCCTATTTTCGAATATTTTTTTTCAACTATAGTGTTTAAGGGGGACCATGGTCACCCCATCAATTTTTTAAACCTTACTAGCTTATGTCACCCGGAATAAGCTAAGAATTCTAAAGATACCTCATTTATCAAAATCGGTTCTGGCGTAAAGAAGTTATGGTGGAATATACAAACTCACATACATGCATACATGTACCCTGAAAGCAATATACTCCTTTTTTCAGGCAGTCGTTTATCAGGCAGTGGTATAAAAATAATCCAGCGATTCCACAGCTGATTAATTTTTTTTATGAAATCTTTTGATTTACTAAAATAATTTACATTGTTGTGTTGCAACGGAACCCTTTGTACGCGAGCCTGACTCGCACTTGACCGGTTTTATTTTTCTTGCTATGGACAGTTAAACCAAGCTTCAATTACATTACACAGACGGGATTGTCTAAGTTAAAATCATCTAGTTTTTATTGGTAAAATCTGGATACTATTAAGTCTAGACTGCCACGTTTGAAGTAGCTGACTATTAAGATTAGTTAACCAGCTGATTCCCGCGACTTTAAGCCCGCTTTAGGTTTAGGCTTTTTTTATTCCCGCGGAAGCTCCTTAATTTTCCAATATAAAAAGTAGCCTGTTTCACTCTATAGGTTCTCAACCATATCCATGCCAAAAATCACGTCGATCTGTTGCGGCGTGATTGAAGGACAAACGAACAAACATCCAACAAACACACATGAGTCAAATATCAGTTTAATTAAACTCATTTCAACAACGAAGTTATCAAACTTATATCATTTCTAAAAATTTGATTATATAAAATTCTCGTATCACAATGTTAGTTACCATACTCCTCCGAAACGGCTCGACCGATTTTTATGAAATTTTATATGCATATTCAGTAGGTCTGAGAATCGGCTACTATCTATTTTTCATACCCCTAAAACACCTCAATCTAAGCGGACGGAGTCACGGGCATCAGCTGGTTTGATTTAAATTTTAATCATAAATCTGACAGGTGTTCGCGAAAAAATCCGACAGTTTTGTTTAGGGCGAAAAGAATAATTAATGTCCTCCCGACCGAATTTCGGCCACGGCGGCCAATCTCCAGAGATTAGCCATCTGCGCGGGAGATAATAACACAAGTGTGTTGCGCACAAGTGTGTACGCAAACACTGGTGTACTGGCTGTTCATTTATCCTCATAGCCCGGTGGGAAGGAAAATCCGACACGATCAGAGAGAGATCAGCCGCAGGACCGACGGCTTTACGTGCTCTCCGAGGCACGGGAGTGACACACCGCATACTTCTTACTCCGGGTTAGTACTGAGAACTCTTATAATTATGTAAATGATAGAGGAGCATGGATTTGATCACTCCAGCAATGCTAAGGACAGCGGTTACTTATGTATACATTGATATTTTAACTTTAAATGAAATATTTATTTAAAAAGAGCAACCACCGAGTTTCTTGCTGGTTCTTCTCGGTAGGAATGGCATTCCGAACCAGTGGTAGATTCACTTGACGATTCAAAAGTACTCGTAAAAGTTTATTTGAATAAAAAACATTTTAATTTCTAATCTGAAAAACCCAATTAGTAGATACTTGATTATGGTCCGACCCGGTATTCGAACCGGGGACCTCCTCTGCCGCAGTCGAACATGCTAACCACTAGACCAACGACACTCTCTCTCACTCACTTCAACCCATTGCCGGCTCATTACTGAGTCACGTCGAGTACACGAGTCTCCTTTCACAATGAGCCATAGTTCACCACGCTGAACATGTGCGGATTGGCAGTCTTCACTAACCTTCGAGAACGTCATATAGAACTCTCTGGCGTGCAGATTTCCTCACGATGTTCTCCTTCACCGAAATTTACATTAAATAGGCTCTGTCATAGCGTAAAGTCGGCAAAGAGGTTTTTCAAGTAGTAACATACCTAATAGTTAGGTATGCTTGAAAAAAATATATGTTGTTTTCAAGACATATAAATTGAGTGCGAATTGAGAGCCATTGACGCACTCAAACCACAATTTAAAAAAATATCAGCATGGAAAAAATCTTTAAACATACCCCTTAGTTTACCTTTTAAAGTATTTTTTTTCCTTATTGGAACTAAAAATTTATATAAAAGATAATTATTTATATTAAAAATCGCGTAAGTCTTTGATTTTCATAAAAACGACCCATTGACGCACTCAAAACACAATTAAAAAAAATATCGCCATGAAAAAAATCTTTAAACAAACCCCTTAGTTCACCTTTTAAGGCAATTTTTTTCCTTTAAACGAACTAATAATTTACTGTAAAAGGACTTGACCGGTGGAACTATGGCAGCTTGCCTAGGTGTCAAAAATCAATGTTCAGCAATGATTTATTTGTTATTGTAATCGCAATATTTCACTGTTTTCAGATAAAAAAGTTTCAGGAGTCTGAAGGCTAGGAAAACTGCGAAAATGAACAAAAAAATTTCACCTAAAGACTGCTTTCCCACACTAGATGGCGCTATTTATTGTGTTGAGCGAGTCTAAAAAAATATTCTCAAGTATTATTTCTTTATTATTGTAATTGTAATATTTTATAGTTTTCAAATAAAAAAGTTTCAGGAGTCTGAAGGCTCTGAAAACTGAGAAAATAAATAAAAAAGTTTCACCAAAAACTGCTTTCCCACACTAGATGGCGCTAGTTATTGTGGTGAGTCTAGAAAATATTTATAATTATTGGTCACCACTTTTGGTTAACAAGTTCAACTATTCGACCACAGATGGCAGCATATGCAATGTGAAAGGGCGTTCCTCTAAACGCAGTATTTCAAAATGCTTTGTTCGATCTATTAGTTTGAGACTTGTCAAAAAATAAAAATAATTATAAACAAAACATACATTTCCTTTTCATTGCTATTTAATTGATCAAAAATAAATCATTCATAATATAATGACTAAGGTACTTAGATGGTACTCATGTAGGGTTACAAGATTATTATTAGGCATGGATATAATGGAACGTCAAAATGGAGTAGTGCTTAAAGAGGAAAGCGGACGCTCAAGATTTAAACAATAAACGTACTGTTTTGTTTTGTCATTTGAACCCTGACCTTATTTGGAATAATAAATCCATAATAATTTCGTTTTGAATTTTTAAACCTTACTGTAAAAACGGAAATCCTGTGCATTGTCCCGAATCGGAGGGCAATTACTGGTCATGTCCTTTATATAAAAGATAATTATTTGTATTAAAATCGCGTAGAAATTTTTGATTTTCACGAATCAAAATGACCCATTGACGCACTCAAAACAATTAAAAAAAATATCAGCATGGAAAAAATCTTTAAACATTCCCCTTAGTTTACCTTTTAAAGCAATTTTTTCCATATTGGAACTAATAATTTACTCTAAAAATTTATAATAATATTTTTATAAATGCGAAAGTTTGGATGGAAGGATAGATGTTTGTCAGACCAGTGCGGTTAAACGGGTCTTTAACCGTACACATTACATTACAGATTACAGTCTGAAATAACTTCATGTGCCAAATTTCATCCAGATCCGTTCATCCGTTCTGGCGTGATTGAGTAACAAACATCCATCCATACAAACTTACGCATTTATATTATTAGTAAAAGTATAGATAAGACTTGATGGTATTAGTATAGATACAAGATTAGGGGTGTGGGTTTCACATAACTGCCATGCCCCTAACAGGTAACCCGCTACCATGTTAAACTGCATTCTCACTTAACATCAGGTGAGATCGCAGTCACGGGCTAACTTGTAGTGGATAAAACAAAACATGCTGCATAGACTAGCCAGATAAGACCAAACGTGTTACCCATACGATGCCCATGTCTCACTCGGATATTTTATCCTGCCCTGTCCGTGGATAGTATAGTTTTGGCCTTAAATACAAAGATTCAGTATTTAACCCTTTTTACGTGCTGCATTGTGATAAATTCCCGATTCTAACAAAATAAAATAAACAAAATCTTTATTTGGGATTTCAAATAACACAGAAAACAAACAAAATTACAAGATACAGAAAAAAACGAAATTACAATGATACTTGCTACCTGCCATTTTGTTACATAATTTTCTTTATTCATTACAAAAACGATGTTTTTCTTGTATCTTATCGTCCAACCTTGCGTTCAACGTCTTTAATGTGTAAATTCATGTTTTTCTTTGAATTATAGTGTTATTTTTTGTATTTAGACGCTAGCGCAGTGCAAAGTAATAAATTAAAAAAAATTGTATTTTCAGTGATTATTAATCATCTAAAATCGCTGAGAATCCCGTTAAAAAGTGAGTTGACAGGATTATGAATTTATTATAATCAACTGTTTTTTATACTTACAGAAAATAGTAGAAATAAATGTCTCTAAATATAATTATCTTACGTAAATATTTCATCCTAGGTAGACTTAAAGGTCTAATATTCGATCCCCTGGGACCAAGGTTGGCTCCTTGGTTCCTTGGGAGCTGTGGCACTCCATTTTTTGTTTAATTTTGTGTTACTGTATATTTTGGCTGAATAAAAAATAATTATTTATATTAAAAATCGGTTTAACAGAATGAGAAGAGACTTGTTAGGGTAACAGACAGTCAAACTGACACACTTTAAGATTTATAATAATAATACGGACAATACACGAAACAATTATAGCCTGAAAGCCATCTTGAGGGATGAATAAGTATTTAAACGTATAAATAACCCAGCATTTACACTATTTAGTCTATATCTATGGCTGTACCGTCAACTGTGACAACTTCAACTTCAACAAAGCTCATGTAAAAAGTGTTTAAAGCTAAAGATTTAAAAAACAAAAGTTAGTTTTTTTTTTAAGTTTTTTAAATTAAAGTTAAAAAAAAAAAATCAATTGGAGTTTTTATCAAAAAAGAAATTAGAAAAAAAGTTACCTCCGGCAGCTAGCGCGATCGTTAACAACAGAACAAAAACCTGCGCACGCGTCATTCTAGCGTTATCGTGCGCGCAGCTTCGCGACACTATATCAACTGCACACTGCGACCATTTCCACCTATAGATCACTATCACGAAGCCTACTTATAGGCCTATTACACTGCACTTTTCACAGGGACCCTTACACATGATTCAGTGTAGTGTTATAAAATTTAGTGAGGAAGGTTCCCTAATTTGGTCCTTAATGCTGTGTAATAAGCGACCTTCTATCTAACAGCCACGCACACCATTACCACAGGGCCCTGTGATAAGTGATAAGTGCAGTGTAATAGGCTTATTACTGGCTTCAATGAATGACAGAACAGCCCTGTATCATGAAACCTTGATGAGATTCACGCGATGAGATCCCGATGTGAACTGTGATCCCTCCGGTTAGTTTGTACTATTGTAGCGGAAATAAAAGTACGCGTCACTTCTATACTACTGTTTGAATGCATATGTCTCATTTCTTGAAGTGTTTTCTGTTTTTTAATTTGTTTTTTGTTTTTTACTCTTTGTTTTTTTTCTTGTGTTTTTTGTTTTGTATATAAATTTAGATTAAAATGGGGCTGATATGTACATAGGTATAAAAGTCCCAAAACAAATAAAGAAAAAAAAAACTTCTATACTAATATTATAAATGCGAAAGTTTGGATGGATGGATGTATGGATGCATGGGTGTTTGTTGCTCAATCACGCCAGAACGGCTAAACAGATCTGGTTGCAATTTGGCACGGAGATAGATTATAGACTGGAATAACACAAATGCTACTTTTTATCCCGTAAAATTAAAGAGTTCCCGCGGGAACCAAAAAAATCTAAATCCATCAGCTTGTAATATTATATGGAATCACAACCACTACCGCGATAGGACAAAAGTGCGTACTATTAGTGTGATTTTGCTGTAACGATATCACTTACCATTAGGTGAGATTGCAGATTCAAAAGCGCTTTCGCAGCGCAGTCATTTTGTGCTCAAAAAAGAGCTTACCTGGCAAGTTTCTCGGGAGTTTTGAAAATTGGTGTATTTTATAGATTTTGACGTGCTCTTTCCGAATTTCCACTTTGCCACCTTGTATCTTTAGTTAGTGTCAAAAACTGTTTTTGTGCGCCATTTTTCCAATATGGCGGCGCGAGCGGCAAAGATATGAGGTGGTCGAAATCAATAAAATACACCAATTTTAAAACTCCCGAGAAACTTTCCAGGTAAAACTACCAAATGACTGGGTTAGCAGTACTTGTCTCATATTGGCTAAATCTGCCTAAGTACGTTATCATAGTCCGTTTTTTTAATTAATTAAAATATGTTTGGAATGATTACAAGCATTGAAATGATCGTACCGTCGCTAGTTTCATAACTGTTTCATTAGGGTTAGCCTAATTTATTTAAAAGATAACGTAAATCTTTTAGCGCCATAATACTGAGACTATTGTTGCTTAAGGTTGTTTATACCCAGTAATTTTGTGCTCGTAAAGGGGGTTACCTGGATAGTCTTGCTCTCTCCAACTTGTCTCATATTGGCTAAATAAATCTGCCTAAGTACGTTGTCATAGTCCGTTTCACAGAGTACATTTGATCCGTTTTTTTTTAAATTAATAAAAATATGTTTTGAAATTGTTACAAGCATTGAAATGATCGTACCGTCGCCAGTTTCATAATACCACCGTTTCATTAGGGTTAGCCTGATTTATTTAAAAGATAACGTAAATCTTTTAGCGCGATAATAGATTAGCCTGATTAATTTAGAAAGATATACTAAGTAACTATACTAAGACTATTGTTGCTTAAGGTGGATTAAACAATCTTAACCTACATAAATAATTATTGTTACTATGTATATTTAATTAGATAACCCGGCTTCGCACAAGTATATTTAACTTATTAATGTATACTTCCAAAAACGTTAAAAATTTTTTTGGTTCTTAAATCCTAGACATACCTAATGCCTAAATAGGCTGACATATAAGCCTGACATTTAATATATAAAATAGCCTGACATAATTTCTGAGTAACAAAGTATGTATCAAAAATATTTAGTAACTTTGGTAATATAAATTAATAACGTAATTTTACTAGGTACCTACGTTATTTTTGCGAGTTTTAAAGCCCCTGGCGGAAATTACCACCGTCGAGATGTGTTTGGCAGTATTGATTAATGATTATTAATTATTGACGGTATTCTGTAAAACAAACATAATACCTAAAATCATCACTAAGACTAAGGACTAGACCTATAAATTGGTCGTCGACCCAAGCTATAGCGAGTACATGCATAAGTTCAATGTACTTACTTATCAAAGCTTCAATTTACACACACATTTTTTATACGACTGCCTGAAAAAAGGATATTGTTTTCAGGGTTCATGTATGTATTTATGTATGTATATTCCACAATTTGTATATTCCACCTAAACTTCTATACGCCTGAACCGATTTCGATAAATGAGGTATCGTTAGAATCCCTAGCTTATTCCGGGTGACATAGGCTAGCAAAATTTAAAAAAAATTGATGGGGTGACCATGGTCCCGCATTAAAGATTAATTTGAAAAAAAAACCAAAATAAAATTAACTATATAATCATCATCTAGAAAATGATGAGTAGATTCCAATAATATGTAACACTATCGTTCAATATCCAGTAAATAAGATTCTAATTTAACTAGATTAATTTAGATTTTTAACTTTTTAGTTCGTTTTTTGGCAGGGCAGTCGTGTTTTTTATTTTTTTTAATTATGACTTGCTTACTCAGAAAATAGGTAAGGTCTGCTTCTAGTCTGGGATCTTTCTCTATGATCACTACAGATTTGCTGTTACCTTTTAAGCAGTTCCACCTTCCATCTCCAATATGATGAAGAATTTTAAAATTACGACATTTTTTCCGATTGCCCAGTATGCGCTACGTAAAAGAGAATGACGCGGGCTTTTCGTCCGCCATTTTTTTTTTTGTTTTTTTGCCGTTATAATCATCATGTGGACTTTCAAGTTTTTGAGTTCTTACGTAATATAGCGGTACGACTGTGCAGTGCGAGTCAAAAACTGGTTACCCAATCCTGATCGTATTTTTTTGCAAATGTGACCCACTATCGCAACTTATAAAACCAATATGATTTATCATTTAAATACTTACTATTGTTATTGGCGGCGACTACGTAGGTACCTGCGCATGTGATTAGACCCATACTACTGTGAAAGAGTGTCTTCTGTCTGTCTGCTACGCTGTTCCGGCCTATCTTCCTATAGACCTCAATAGTACGATAAATGTATTTAAAATAAATTATGTATTAAAAGTTATAATTATTCAAATATTTTAATTTTATTGTAATAACTTATTTAATATTAGTTAGCCATTAACTACGATTTCTAGATTTAATAACTTGACGACACTATTTAATTATCTAATATTTGTAATAGATTTAATGAATCTTGTGTAATTAATTTAAAATTTGCAATGCCCTGACACGGCCTCATGCCGATGTACTTGTATGTAGCCACGAATGCAAATAAATGAAATGAAATGAAATCTTTTCAACCGATTTCGACGAAATGGTGCAGATGTTGGTTGTATCTCGGTGAAGGACATAGGCTATCCCAGAAAATTAAGGAGTTCCCGGGGGAATTGAAAAACTTTAATGCACGCGGACGAAATCGAGGGCATCACCTAGTTTTCTATAAGTGTAGGAATCCCAGGATAAAATAGTGTGAGCAGGAACGAGTAAGTATAGCTGGCGGCAATCACTTAGTCGCGTCTGAAGTTGACCGCATCGCCATTGATGTAGAATTTTATTTGCGCAGCCCAATAGCGTATTTTCGCACGTAATATGTAATTATGTACATATTGAATAGAAGCAGGCGTTACTTTGCGGAAGTCCATGATAGTGATTGAACTAGAAGTTAAATTCGCTATAATCCGCTACAGTAGACAAATCTGAGTGGTACAGTGCGTGTCTTCCACCTGCAGCATGCGACACCCACTACCCAGCAATTCACACAGGCACAACACCACACCACACAAATCCTCAAAATCACTCTCAACGTACATTTCACTCCGACACCGGAGCATCTTCAGGAGATGTTGACTCGACAATGCACGGTTGAAGATTGTGAAGATTGTGTTGTGTGATTGTGATTGTGTTACTGTAGCGGATTATAGCGAATTAAACATCTAGTTCATTCACTAGTAAGTATGTACGCAGACTTCGACAGTTTCTATGAGAGCTGCACAAATAAGCACTCGCACCTCAGCTCAGAGACGCTTTGATTGGCGCTAACTACGATAAGTATACCTCATAACCGTCTCCAGGATTTATAGGTGTATAGCTGTTTCGCTAGTCAGTTCAATGGTTGAGTCGTAGCCTAGTAGTTTACCTATGTCTTTCTTAATAAGTAGCTTGATGCTTTCTTAATAAATAGCTCGATTTAAATCTTTGATGCCGATAGAATTATTGTGTCCTGAAAACGCCACGTGCTAGTAGATTTCATGTACGTGAAGTCTTAATACCGCGCACTTGCCGCTCTATGGTTACGAGTATGTTTAGACCAGTGGCGTGCAGTTCATAGAGGCATAAAAGCACTGCTTACCCAAATGGAAATATGTCAATGTTCATTTAATTTTAACAGTCAGTAAATAGGCTTTCTGACGAACTAATGCCTACCCTAGCTTCAAACCCTGTGCACGCCTCTGGTTTAGACACACCTTTAGAACCAAATCTAATCCTTTTTTTTCAACTACACTACAAGTTGGACCTTGACTGCTATCTCACCTGGTAGTAAGTCATGATGGAGTCTAATGTGTATATCATAGTCTCTAGTCTAAGATGGAAGTGGGTTAACTTGTTAGTGATACGACAGTTATATTAAATCCATAAATGAAAAATGATAAATGATTTATTTATTTCATGTAGGACAACTTGTGTCACTTATGAAACGTTAAGACTTTACCACAGGTTCGAAAAGCTGATTCTATTGAGAAGAGCCGGCAAGAAACTCAGCAGTTGCTCTTTTCATAGAAAAGAAAAGGTTACAATATGTAGACAACACAACACATACGTTACAAGTATTACACTGACTTGTGGGTCACTGGATGCCAGGCCGGTTGCTTCCATGCAACTTTGTCATACCCCTATTAGTTTCTACAAGGCATCGTACCGGAACGCAAAATCGCTTGGCGGCACGTCTTTGCCGGTAAGGCGGTAACTAGCCATGGCTGAACCCTTCCACCAGACCAGACAGACCAGAGAAAATTCTATATAAAATAGAATGAACAACGTCATCCCATATTACAAGACTCTTAAGTTAATAGATGACTCAAGATTGAGTCATCCGACGCACAGCCCAAAAATCAGTTTTTCAAATATCACCCCTAAATAAAAGTTCCTGTGAAAATTCTGTTACTTTTTTCTGTTGTAAATGAAGAAACGTGACCTACCTAAGAAACCTATGTCTGCCTAGTTTCCGTTAATTTCACGGGTTAGCTAGTTAATTTAATGAGTACGTACCATAGATCCCCTGAACTCCAACAGTAGACAAGAGGAAGAGAATGAATCTCATAGTAACGAGTATAGGCCCGGAGGGGCGTGGTCGGAGAGACGTAACCGACTGTCCGTTATCGTACTCCGCCACGTTTTATACTCTGTGTATGTAAATGTATAGGCTGATCAATTATTACTAGTCAATTTATTATTTATATTATATACTAGTGGTTTGCCCCGAACTGAGACCTCGCCGTATCCATAAGATAGTTTGAACTATATATTGTAATAGTTCAAACTTTTAACATTAGACGCAAAAGAGCTAGAGTTATTGGAGAAACGAATATACTTTTACAGAACGCCATCTATTGACATAATTGTGAAGTTCTGTTAAAAATACTGAAGCTCATTAAAAATAAAAATTAAGTAAATTCGTTTTTTTTAAATATTTATCTAACTTTAGTATTTGCTGTTCAAGAACAGGATATAATTCAAATAATTGATCAAGTTTCAGGCTCAACCTTTCAGAAAATTGAGAGTTCTGAGGTCAACTTTGCACGTTAGAAAATCTCTACTTTGGAAGCCCCCATTTCGTCAAGTTTAAGGGAAAAATAAAAAATAAAATATTTTTGTACTCTATTCCTAATTACCTTTAAAATTATATACCGCAACCATATGTAACGCTATAAAAAATATTTAACTTCGCATTCGCTTCTATGAGAGCCCCCCTGAAATTAAGATTTTTGTAACTTTTTAAGCCATATATGGCTGGAGGCCATTGGTTTACATATTAAATTTAAATGTGCAGTAATTACGTTCAGTAATTCAGACGTTGTAAGGCTCTGACAGACGGACGGACGGACGGACGGACAAGTGAAAATTCACTCAAGTAGACTCAGAGACCTTCGCTTCGCTCGGTCAATTACTTATTCGGTCTGATGGAACGCTTCGGTCGTGGCCAAGACGACCTCCCTGGCGCAGGGTTTTTTTTTTTTTTTTTTATACCTCCAACATGGGGGAAGGAGACTTTAATTACAATCTAATTTAATACTCTTTCATTCTAGTTCTATCATGTATGCCTCTCGCACTTTCATTCTTCATACTGATTCTTTCTTTCATCCATCTTCTTGCACACTGTGGGTAAGTTCCCATCTACTCTATCTACTCTAACTATCCTACTTGGGGATTTACTGGGGGTGTGACTGGGATTTGGGTAACTAACTTTATTTTTATTTTCAGTTTTCTTATCATATATTAACAACATTTTAATACTTACACCTAAAAACAAACTATATTCCTACAATTAATTACAGTTACTTATATGTTATTACAAATATACTCACTATATCTACATAACATATTATTTTACACCTTATTTCTATCATTAACAATTATACATAATTTTTTACAAAATTCCAGGAAACAGTCTCTGTATTTAACATTTTTGATGATCTCTGAGACTGTAATTCTGTTCAATTTAGTTCCAATTTGGCATTCTATGTTATATCTATCATAGTCGTGGGCAGGGCAGTCCAGAATGACGTGGAGGACAGACTCAGAACATCCAGGGTCGCAGACACACGACGGACTCTCCTTGCACTTGAAGCGGTGCAAGTACTCGGAGAATCCGCCGTGCCCCGTTAACACCTGGGTTACAAATCTGTCCACCTTTACTTTGCCGACGACACGGTATGCGGCTATCGCATCAGGGAAGAAAACCCTGGTGACTCCTGCCGTTTCACCAGATCGGTACCGCTGGTTCCATTCATCAAGCGATTGCATACGAATGCTTCGCTTGATGAATGAAACCGGGCAGCTATCGTAGTCAAAAGCGCGCTTTGACTTTAACGCAGCTTCCTTGGCCAGATAGTCGGCACGTTCGTTGCCCTCTAGCCCTGCGTGGGCTTTGATCCAGAACAAACTTACATGTTTGTCCCGGAGCAAAGCCCTGCGCAGATGGTCCCGCGCTTCGACGGCCAGGGGATGAAGGGCCTCCGGATTAATTACCGTTTGAAGTGCCGACAAGGAGTCAGAATAAATTCCAACTGATCTGGTCAAGTTGTCTGCGGCCATCCGCATCGCCCTGCATATCGCCACCCTGGCGCAGGGTTGAGCGCTGTTGTCTTATTGTGGGAATAACACGTAGGTATAACTTAGGTACCTACAAGGCAAGAGTGAATAGGCTTCTTCTAGGCAAGCGCGTTCCAACCTAGACCTCCCTTGATTTGCACTAAGCATGATTGTCGCCAAGCGCAAGCCGATAGGCTATAAAAGTTCCTGTGAAAATTGTGTTACTTTTTTTCTGTTGTATATGAAGAACAATAATAATATTTTTTTTTTTTAAATAATTTATTTTGCGATATATCGCAATAAAAAAAATTGAATAGATTTGGAGCGTCCTGTAGAGTTGGACCACGCTTGATCGCCGTGGGTCTGCCGTGGTTCTGGTACAGCATAAGCCACTGACGCATACTTTATCAGACTATTTTCCTTTTTTTTTACAAACAAGCTTTTACTATATAAAAATAAAGTATTTTAACTCCGGTTTTCACAATAATTTAGATAAAGCATGTAAGATAAAGATTATGAAAAAAGTTTCTATCAGAAGCAGGCCATACTTAAATGTTTCATTTGATATGAATTGATTTAGTGAAAGATTGCGTACCTGACTTTAAGGTATGAGCGTATTGACAGCTTCCATCCTAGATCTACTTCAACATTATTATAAATGTGTACATCGCGTTCCCGCGGGAACTCCTTAATTTTCCGGGATAAAAAGGCCTATGTCACTCTCCAGGTCCTCAGCTATATTCATGCCAAAAATCACGTCGATCCGTTGCTCCGTTGCGGCGTGATTGAAGGACAAACCAACAAACAAACACACTGTCGTATTTATAATATTAGTATCGTTTCATAAATAAGCCCGGGGTGTGAAAATTTATGGGGAGTAGAACCAAACTTTCTCCGTTACGTTATTGACTTTATGTTTCGATGGTAACACTTATGTTGGTTTATGTTTCCATGACTATGTAATGTACTTTGATGAATATAAATTATATACCTAATTAATATAAAAAAAATGTTTCAAGCATGCTTTCAGTAATATAAAAAATGTATTCATTTACCCTCATTTACTAATCTATATAATTGTTCGTAAAGAGTAAACTCCAGTTGTGAATCGGAGCTGACACTCATTATTTTTGTTTGCCACTGGGCAAACAGGGGCCATACTACCAAACGCTTAAAGCTATATTGTTTCATTATTGTTGACTTTCGTGTTTTAGAACTATAATCTATAAGAAACGTTAAGGTACGTGACATCAAACTGTCATTTTGAGTAATATTATTTAAGTATTGCTTTAGACGTTCGCAGTATGGTCCCAGGTATATTATCCGTAGCATCCAAATAAGTAGGTATGAAATTAAGATCTTGCGCAGTATGCAACGATCACAATAGAGGTTTCATATGAAGCACATCCTCCTTACGGTGAATGGAGCACACAATACAGTGCTCTAGTACAGATATTCGAGTTAATTTGCTAGTCTGAGGAAGCCGACCTTGACCTGAATGGATTTGTGGTTCAAGGTTATAGGTAACTATTCTTGTACTGCAAGGTTTAGATTCTCTATGACATTGAAGTCATTACGCGTGAAATGCATTTACAGTCCGTCAAACTTATCTGATCCGGTGGCCGAAATTGGAACAAATTTTTATGGCTGTTAAGTTTTTTTAAGGTAATTTTATATTGTGGGTCTATTGTCACCGGGTCAGATTATAGTGTGGGATTATAGTGGCTTCAAAGATACTTTTTTCTTAATGAGGTGGTCTAGTTTACCTTAGGGTCTTGACAGACGGACTGTATTATTTCTTGGTAGGAATGAAACTCCGAAGCAGTAGTAGATTCACTTGACGATTCAAAAGTACTTGTAAAAGTTTATTTGACTAAAAAACATTTGAATTTGAATTTGAACTAGTCGCACGTACAAAGTTACCGACCTGAAATGAATTACATTGTTATAAGAAACAGCCATTATGAGTCTATTCAATGAATTACCTACATCATAAATGGTATATTCCCTTGCTCCAATTATTTTGAGGCACATTTTATTGAATGAAAGATAGAAAATGCTCTCACGTAATAGCCAATGTCGCATATAACCTTCACCTTGTTGAAAGGGTCGCACGAACTGTATGAAAATACTATGACATAGTTTTAAAATTATGCCTACTTACAGCCTTATTTAGATGACCTCCCTGGTGCAGTGGTGAGCGTCTTATAAGTGGGAGGTCCCATGTTCGATTCCAGGGTCAATTAGGGCTTTTTCAAGTTCTGAATGTTCTCTGGTCCCTTATGTCCTGGTCGGATGCTAGTGGGAGGCTTCGGCTGTGACTAGTTACAACTTATAACTAACGGAACGGAAGAAACGGATATGATATTATCTAAACATTCGGTTACCAACCAATTATCTGATCTCCACTCATAAGTAATTGAGTCCTGTAATATTCTTTCTCATTCTAACTTATAAAAAGGAACGAGAGACGTTACGTATTTAAGTATGTATTTTACTCCTACTTAAGTATCTCATGAGTTATGTTTTTGATATGTAATTCGTATAAATTGAAAAAAATAATTGTAGTTGGCGCTGCAAATACAACATCAGGAACATCAGTTCTAACCAGTCAAAGCATAATCATAATTATAAATGTTGCATAATTTTATTACAAGTATCATAATCTGTCAGATTGTAATTAAATGTAATTTATCTAGGAATAAAATTAATAAATTTGTATCAAACGAGGCTGGAAAAAGGAAAAACCACACAGCGGGGCCGTCAGGTTTACCCCCTCACCCTTAAAGCATTAATATGGCCGATCCACCTGTTTGGAGGGTCCTTTGAGACCGAAATTATGAACAAAAAACATTAGGTATTAATAAGTAGAAACACTCGAAAACCATTTTAATCATACTTTATTAGTAATAGGCATGATGACAGTAACCAAGAATCAATGAAATTATCAATTTATCTAATGAAATAGTATTCATGGATTATAAAAAACGTATTTATTTTTCTATTTCGAATGAGATTGCTATTTATTTTGATAAAATAAAACTATAAAATACAGCAATCCGCCATATTGGATTAAACACCAAGAAGCGAATGACGTCACAATTATTTGTTTTCGAGCTTTGACAATCACACTATTGTTTACTGCACACTGCACAGAGTACGTTGGTAAAAACAATAGAGACGTCACAAACGACGCCATGACATCGGCGAGCGTTATGGCGCGAATTTTAAAATTTAAATTTCAAATGCCAATTTTATCTACCAAACCTTACTTTTCTGCAGAAATAATATATTTTTCCGAAATAGTAGATATACTTCCGAACATAATCTGACCATTTCTCAAAATCAGTCATCATGCCTATTTACACACAAACACTGAACAGCCATTTTTGGCACCATGCACCGATCCCCCTGCCAAGTGCTTCCAATCGTCCGTCACTGTCGGGAGCGCTGTAGAGCAGTCAGACCATAGATAGACCATGGATAGATCCGTCAATTTCAGTCTAACAGTATATTGAAGTGAAGTCCCAGGTATAATGAAATGAAATGAAATGATTTATTTATTTAATGTAGGACAACTTGTGTCACTTATGAAACGTTGAGACTCTACCACCGGTTCGGAAAAATGATTCTACTGAGAAGAACCGGCAAAAAACTCAGCAGTTGCTCTTTTCATAGAAAAGAAAAGGTTACAATATGTAGACAACACAACACATACGTTACAAGTATTACACTGACTCGTGGGTCACTGGATGCGAGGCCGGTTGCTTCCATGCAACTTTGTCATCAATAAAATCATCGATAGTGTAATAACCTCGACTTAACAAATGCTGTTTAAGGTGGAAGACAAGGGTCTGCCCGCGAAATTCAAATTTAATTTGGTTTTTCGCAATTTGTAAACTAATACGACAAAGTAGGCTTATGGCATTCAAATTGCGTCCCTAGGAATATCATCTTCAAAGGTTTATATAAAAATCTTTACTTGAAAGTGCCCAGTTTAGGAAAGTCAAAATAATGACTAATTTGTGAGTAACTCACGTCAAACTCATTATTTTGACTAATTTCTGAAACTGGACACTTTCAAGTAAAGATTTTGAATGCCATAAGCCTACTTTGTCGTATTAGTTTACAAATTGCGAAAAACCAAATTAAATTTGAATTTTGCGGGCAGACCCTTGTCTTCCACCTTAACACAGTCTTTAAATCTATGTAATGGCAAATCCAGAAACTCTTTGGGAACCATATATATTGTATGTAGTAATGGTTTTAACAATGTAACATTAACGAATAACGATCTCATTCACCTCTGAAGATCTAACCCCTCTACATAGGCGCTGCGTAAAGGCAAGTATTCTTTGTATGAGGTTGTACACTGCGTGATACGGCCCCGTACAAACTCATACAAGTAATATATGCCGCTACGTGTCGGGTCGTTTCGTGCATCTCAAGTAGGGGTACATTGTCACCTTGATGAGTAATACTCTCCCGCTATCAAAAACCATAAGCGCAGCAAAAATACCATAAATTCAGCCAATCAAAACAATGTATTGAGATTGTAACAATTTTTACATATCTAATAGGGCTACAGGTTCACCTGATATTATGAAGGATGGTGCTTTTTCAACCCCCATTTTAATGATTGAGTATTTTAACTAATCACCAGATAGAAATAGAAATCTTTATTAAAGGAATTATCTTAAGTACTGATACAATGAATTCCTGGCCCCTAAACTAGGAAGACCCGTATCTTAGGGGCCAGTTCCTTCCCAATAATTAAGAAGACAAGATATCAGAATACGCTCAAAAGTCATACAAATAAATATTTGCTGCTACGTGTCGCGCCGCTCTGTGCATCTCAAGTGTGGGTACATTGTCACCTTGATGAGTAACACTCTCCCGCTATCAAAAACCATAAGCGCAGCAAAAATACTATAAATTCAGCCAATCAAAACAATGTATTGAGATTGTAACAATGTTTGATACAAGTTTAACATATCTAATAGGGCTACAGGTTCACCTGAAACTATGAAGCTATGAAGGATGGTGCTTTTTCAACCCTCATTTTAATGATTATGTATTTTAACTAATCACTAGATATCAAAATACGCTCAAAAGACTTTATTTTAATAACAGATTCATATTATCGAAACAACTTCAGGGGATATGGTGATAAGAACTCAGTAGGTAATTTAGTTGTCGTAAAAAAAATTATAATTGCTTGATAAAACCAAAAGTGCTTTTAACTTGAATAATTAAGTGTTTAATCAACGTTTATCTTTTAAGAACGGGACGTGCCTTCGTTGTTTATCATATAAATTGCTAACTAATGTGGAATCGGCTTTTTTAAGCCTGCGAATTTATATACACAAATGATATAGTTTCTAGGTTATGCTCGCGACTAAATCCAAATGGATTTTCAAAAATTCCGTAGGAACTCTTTGATTTTCCAGGAAAAAAGTAGCCTGTGTCCTTCCCCGGGTAAAACCTATGTCTGTACCTTATTCCATCAAAATCGACAAAAACAAATGTGAAAGCGTAGTAAACAGACATACATACAGGTAGATATACAGACACACTTTTGCAATAAGGTATTATTTTAATACTAGATGATGAAGCTTTTTTGATTCCCGCGGTTATTCTTTAATTTTCCGGGATAAAAAGTAGTCTATGTCCTTCCCTGGGATACAACCTATCCCTGTACCAAACATCAAACTCGAACACTCGTTGAATAGGTAGGCCATGAAAGCGCAGCGGACAGACAGACACACTTTCGCATTTATAATATTAGTATGGACTATGAAAGTACGGATTAAAATAATTATAGATACGAGGCGGTCAAATTATCCAACGCGGCTCCTATAAGCTATGCAAAATATTAACAAAGTCAACAGAAAATAAATACAAAAGGATATGAAGGCTGTTTATTTAACCTTTCCATTTTCCTTCATTTGGCAATTAAAATATTTATGTCTTTATCCTTAAACACTTCAAATAAATTGTGCACCTAAGTAAGGTTTTATTCTTTCTTGTTTTTAAAATAAAAACTCACTTTATAAGGTTAGGGTGTTAACTGAGTTTGTTATTTAGTTTATCTCAGACAATAGAGCTCATACTTAGTCCCACTTGCACGGGGACTCTTAAATTGATTTAGTTAAATATTTTAATGTTGTCTCTTTTTGACAACTACAATATGAATTTGCCAAAAAGGGACAGCATTACAAAATTTAACTAAATCAGTTTAAATGTCAGTGTGCAAGCGGCCATTAGTATAAAAAACATTATTAAAACTTAACAAATACAAAATAATATACACACTACTTCTACACCTAGCAAATATAAAGAAAAGTCTATTAAGGCAGGGTTGTTTCCATCACTTCCCTAAAGAGACAGTATACAATGCCTATTACTCTCAGGCCAATAGTCAGCACTGAGGAACACATGTTTGCTTGCACCAAGCTGAAACTGTACCTACGTATAGTACGCGCCCGAGTTAAATGCAGACCTTTTGTATGTGTACATTATGTATTACACATACAAAAGCCATACACCACACTCCACACACCATACATTAGCTCTGCATTCAAGTCGCGCGCGAACTTTACGTAGGAGTTAAAATAGGTCGTCCTACTCCACTTCAGTTCTTCCAGGTCCATCTACACTTTTTCCGGTGGTCTTCCTTCTGCATACGTACCATAATATGGGTATAGTTATTTGTGTTATATGGGGCCAAAGAAAATTTTTGTTCCCCGAGGGCGCTATTTTGAATTCAGAACGAAGTGAAGGATTCTAAAGTAGAATCCTGAGCGTAGCGAGGAATTCAATATACGCCGCCCGAGAACAAAAAATTTGGCCCCGAGTGACACACACTATTTTTCATCATTAAGTATGAGAAAAAGCTAGGACTATCAACGTACTATGTATGGACATTACCTATACGTTTAAACACCAATCAGAAGCACGAACGCGGTCCAATCAGAACAGAGAAATGAAAAGTCCTATGGGCCTAAAAATTACATTGCTCCCGCTATCCTCTGAAGGCAATATTCGTTTTTCGAATAGGTATGATGAAAAATAATATGAACGCCATGCTGCATGATGTACTACAAAGATTTATCAAGTTCAAACAACTAATTGTACCGAATTTATCTTATTTCTGAAAAGTTTTTCTCCGTAATATTTTAGCTAGAGGGACACAACTCAGGCGCATGACGCGTGATAGGCGTGTGCTCATCAAGACATTCTATTGGTCCGTGAGCGTGACGTCACTATTAAGGCACTCTCAGTTCACGAGATCACAATACAGGCGTTCGGGGGTGAAAATGGAAGAAATAATTGGTAAAAAAAAATTACGGCCTTAATAAAAATTAATCCGACAATGTATTTGATTTAGAAATTGAAATTGTATGTAATATTTCTAGAGCAAAGAAATTTTCTATGCCGAGATTTTTATACGACTGTCTGAAAAAAGGAGTATTTTGTTTTCAGGGTTCATGTATGTGAGTTTGTATATTCCACCATGACATCTATACGCCTGAACCGATTTTGATAAATGAGGTATCGTTAGAATCCCTAGCTTATTCCGGTAGCTAGTAAATTTAAAATAAAATTGATGGGGTGACCATGGTCCCGCATAAAATATATAACACTATAGTTATATAATGGTATAATGTCCAGTCATTTACAAAAAAATATCATTTAATAAAAATGTGAATAAGATTCTAATCTATCTAGATTAATTTAGATGTTTAACTTTATAGTTCGTTTTTTGGCAGGGCAGTGGTGTTTTTTAATTATTTTTAAATTATGACTTGTTATAAATTGTTTTTTGAGATGCATCAATGGTTGCTTGTAAGTCTTGAAAATGACATAATAATATTTTTTCAAGCATACAAAATAGGTCGCCGTTTGAGAGACACTGCTTTAAAAACTGCGTATTGCTTATTTTACGGTATGTCAGAGCCTTAAGCAGGCCAAACACGCTATGCTATACTTGACGGTAACCGTCAGCAGCAACCAAGTTTCATAGAGCACCCACACGTACCAAAGCCGTACTTACTATATTATACTTTTACTACACTTGTACTATACTTTTACGTACGCAAAACCGTAAAACTTATCAGTTCAAATCATCATGGCAACGGCAGCGGTTGATGTTGACGCATTAGCGCTATTTTCTTTAAGATCCCTTAAATTATATTGATATTAAGAAGCCTACGTCCTTCCCCGGGATACACCCTATCTCTGTACGAAATCTCATCAAAATCGGTCGAAAAATGGACCGTGAACGCGCAGAGCAGACAGACAGACAGAAAGACAGACAAACAGACAGACACACTTTCAGACAGACAAACTCACACACAACACACTACGAAATTGAGTCCATAAAGTAATATAAGAGTAAATTCGTCTTTCCTTAATCATTTGATTGCAATTCCTGAGTTTGTTTGATATTAATAAAATAAGCTAATGCGTGGTCTTACTTTGTGTGTAGATCTTCTTCGGTAAAATATAATCTTTAGAATAACGTTACTAATATACAGTACGTCACTGTTAATACAGTTATTGCTAAATATGTATGTTACACAAATACCGTGTACCTACGCATTTTCACGTAAATAGGTAGGTTACATTGATACAATTGCGTTGGCATGTGCATTTCATCATGACATGTGTGTTGATGAAAAGATATTAAATTCATTAGTTTTTACCTTCAACCACTTATTTATAATTCAAACTACAAGAATTAATCACATATCAATTTTATTAAAATGTGTTTTCATACCAAGCTTGTATATTCTAATACGTACATCAATCTACCTCGCGTATTACAATTACATGTATTTTATAATGTTCGCAGTTATATTTCGTTAAACATTTAAATAAAAAAGGTTTTTCGCATGCACTAAACACTTGGCTTTAAAATACTTTAGTAAAAATGATAAACAACAGAGTAACAACAATAAAATAATTATACAATGTTAAAATGATTTAATATTTTAATTATAAATAATATGAGAATTTATGTATAAACACAATTAGCTATTGGCTTAATTATACTATTATAGTCAATAATTATTATATTTTTTGTAGTAGACAATCAAACTTTTGATGATAATTGATAACATTAATGTATTATTTTTGTATTTTTCATCTTAGCTAGATTAAATAAAACTAATTATGTTTTTAAGTTATGCCTATAGTTAAATAAAGACAAAAAAAATATTTTTTCGCAAAAACTCAGTGTAGTTCAAGAGGCAGCTTAGTAAACTCCTGAAGTGAAAAGACGAGCAAAAACGTGGTAATATGATGTTAAATAGTTTTAGCAATGAATAATATTTTAACTTTTTACATAATATTGTAACACTACTATCAATTTTCCATAATTATAATTTCATTATGTTTTTCATAGAACTGTCGATAATTTTCAATATAATAACTCTTGTGATTTAATAATATTTGTATGTATGATTATGTTTATCTCTTTTAGCAACTCGTATATAGATATAGAAAAATAATCTATAAACTAATTATAAACTTCAAGTAAATATTCTTCATGATTAGAATTTCTTTCATAAATATTTTTTACTTAATTTATTTTTTTATTGCTCGTGATATGCGATGTGTTTTAAGTACGAGTAATTAGATAGTTTCATTAAATGAATTCCAGAAATATAAGAAATATAATATTAATATGTTGCAGTTAATTGTAAAATTGACTTGAAAGTTTATATTTTTTGAGATTTATTGTCTTTATTGTACATAAATAATAATATATTTTATATATTATATTTCAAAATTAAACTTTTTTGATTTAAGTATTTTAACGACATTTTTGCACAGAAATAGAATTAATGTAAAATATAAACTATTATAACTAAGCCACATTACACTTAGCGCATTTACAATAAATAATGTACGCTTCAACATTTTCTAATAAAATATTTTTCATATAAATAACTTTTAACAATAATGATCGTCATTCAAATATTAAGTACAAACTTTATTTGTTAACCTAAAACAAATTAAAATAAATATCACACGAAAATCTTAAGTTATAAATATTTCTTTCGCTCATCTTGGGCATACCTAATTTAGAGTTATTTTGATTATTGAAGAAAATGACGCAAACATTATGCTTATAATAACATTATGTACCCCATTTTAAGTTACTTTATAATATTTATATATTTTTGTATTTTTTTACTTAGGTAATTAACATCAAAACACAGTTTAAGTCAAATAGCGCTTGTATTCCATTAAAATTTCGGAGTTGTTCTTTTATTTCAACTCCAAATGATCATCGAATCATTAAGTCTTTAAAAAATATTAAGTTGCAATGTTTAAAATCCAAATGAACCAAATAATCTTATGCGGCGGCCACTTTTGTCCCAATTAAATTAAAAGATATATTTTTATATTTATAAATAGACATTATATATTATATATTAAGTCAGTATTCAATTTCAAAAAAAATTCGAAATTAATTTAACAAGAAAAACAGAGGAAAATTACAGTATCAGTCATGTTATTGGTTAATTGCACAAAATTATTTTTATGTAGGCATTAAAGCATAATAGATTCACCTGGCATTCCATAAAAGTGAACAATAGCTGGCACACTTGATATTACTAATTTGTTAATTAGTTATATTAATGAACTTTACAATTATACCATTTTTCAGTCAACCTTCGCTAATTGGAAGACTAACGAAAACCATTTCACATTCTAAATTTACACAAACACTTATAACTCTATTTTTATCTACCTATAAAATAATGCAACGATATTTTTTTATATATTATATTAAAATAAAAAAATTAAAATGCACAATTTCATTATAAACTATAAGTAAATTTTTTTCGAGCATTATTTCAGATTCTGTTATTCAATGTCCCAATGTCGATTTTTTTCTGTTCCTTACATAATAACTCCCCAATTTCGTCCTAAAAGTAAGAAGATATATGTATAAAAGTGCATTATTTTATACTAGATAATTATTTTCTACAAATTCTATAATCCATACGTGTACACATAGGATGCTATGTTACGGTTATTAAATGTGGACACAACCGATTTTCTTTAATCTATCATTCTAAAAGTCCAAGAAATTCCTTCATCAAAAATCACGTCACAATCCTGAAATATTTTTAAGTTCTACCAAAGCTTCGTTAAACGGCGTTAATCTTCTCGGCGTCTTATAATTAGGTTTTCAGGTTTAAAAAGCGTGACATCAAAATTCCGTTATGCTGCCATAGCTGTACGGAAATTTCAAATCACGGCCTTTGTCCATACTAAATTTGAATGTCTGATGGATTGCCCCGATCTTAAGACCTCGCGTCTTGTAAATTCGACTCACAAATTTTTTACTTCGCTACTGGTCTAAGACACATTATTTTTTTTCACTGAAACAATTTTAACATTAAATAAGTAACTGCTGAGTACACTGATTTTCTCTACTTCCCGAACCAACCTTCAACCATCAATTCACTTCAGCCAATTATAATTGCCTATTCTTTATTTAATATTATATTATAATCTACAACATGGAGTATTCATGGCTTTTATCCTAAGCTCCATATCAAAAGTTTTAGTCGCACGATTTTTTATAATTACTAAGTTTTAGTTCCTCTCATTTTTGTATTAAATGCTAAATGTTAATCACGCAATAGATCAGAAGCTATTTTGTTAATGTTGTCCTTTTGGGTACTAGCTCCTGGCCTATTCGTGAATTTGATGTTTCAAACGTGAATAGGACTAGATTATCTGTAATTCATTAATTAAAAATTAATTGAGATTATACTAAACCTTTTTTGAGTTTCATAGTGTTGTACGCATATTTTATTGGAACAAAGTTCCGTAAGGGACGATGCAGAGGGGTACCCTAGCCGGCAAAAAACTTCCGTAACGAAAATGCGTGGAGTAAGATTTTTTTACGAAGACAAAAGGTCTTAAATATACTATATACAAAATTAAACTTTAATGCTTTAGTGTTAATGTTTGTATTTCAATTATTTTATTAAAACAAATAAAATACAAACCTTTTTTATTCAAAAATAATCAAAATATAAACCTTTTCACTTCTATCCTTAAGACTGCCATTTTTTGTGTTATGGATAAAAATCTGATCTAAAAACTACTAAACCTTGACACTAAACTAACACTAAACACTAGTATATTTATATTTAAGACGTTTTGTCTTCGTAACAACGCGAGCATGTTGTCGACATGTATGTCGATGACGCTGCGAATCCACATTTTTACCCCCTACCAAAAAGTGTGCAACGCACTAAAGAAGTTTTTAATTCAAAAATCATAATAATAAAGGACATTGACCAAATTCGCCTAAGAAGCAACATGTGTTTGAAATATACAGTAATTCTTAGCTTATTTTATAACCTGTATTTCAAATATTAGAATTCAACGGACACTTCAAATTAATTACAAAATAAATAAATGGGTATTAACTAAACGTTTCCGTCTGTCGATTATTAACCACAGACCAATAACTTACAGGTTAAAATTATATGCAATACCACCGCTTGAGCGCTAGATCCGTATCGTAAGAAACAAGATAAAAGCAGCTTAAAGTACTAAGTGCGCTAGTATTCTGAATCTCGCAACGCCATCTATTGTAAGTACAATAATTTAATATATCTAAAGTCATCTGTAATGTTTTTGATGAACTACGGCGAATCTTTTCTTACCTACATACTGTTTACATCTCTATTGCAATTGGATAAAGATGATATTTATTTGTTCAAGCAGATTGATTGTGAAAGTTGAAATAACCTCAAAATTGAAAATATTTTTGGCAATAAGTCTTTTCTTAGCAAGTGTTCGTTGTTTTATTCTGCTCTCAAGTATAAAAAGGTATTTATTTGAACCCAGTAATCAATGTTTTATGACTGTTGGTTCTTAGGCGAACTTTGTATGGGGACGGAACAATGTATTTATACCTGAATAATTATTTTCTTTTTACCTACACTAGAACTTGAAATTAATATTTATGTACTATGGAAATTCTGGTGTCCCACGACACCACACGTTTTTTTTTATTGTTTAAGTTATTGATAAAAATTGCCTAGTCTTTTATAGTGTAAAATAATTCTAATCGTTATTGAATTTTTCTGAGAAAACGCATATTAGAAATAAATAAATATCCTGTAGTTTCAGAGATATATAGAAATGTGTCTTAGTCCTATTCTCATTACTAACACATATCGCTATCTGACTTGACTGTACATTACCGTATTTAAAACCTCAATTATTAATATATTTAAGACATTTACTCTTCTACTAATAGTAACTCCCAATTTAATAATTAGGTATAGTTAATGTGAAACTTCTATAGCTACTTTGGCAAGATACCATGATTATTCATTAGTCTAATAGATTTATACATATTCTAGATCTATATCAACCTTAATATCCATTATTTTGAATTATTATGCTATCGATACATTTTCTTATTGATAATGAAACGTTGTTTTGCATTTAAAACATTTATTAGATTTAATTTTATAACACTTTTAAGCAACTCGACAAAATAGCATAGAAGTTTCATTAGTGATGCGCGTACAAAAGTACGTCTTAAGTCCATTCATTGATCAATAGAAGTAATCATTCACCACTGCATTATTTACAGATGGGCATACAAACTGCTTGAAAATGTTGATGGTATTTTTACAAGATTATGCAGACACTCTTGCAGACACGATATTATTTTCATAAATAAATAGTGAAATTATATAAATCCAGTACCTAGTAAATGTCGTAACTATCGATCAATAGCTATGATCGATATATTTTGTCGATAAGTCTATCAGAACATCACTAAAGTCACAAAGCAGAAAAATAAACTATAATGTCACCATACTTGATACACTACAGTTTATATTTTTGGAATAAACTTATTATCTCATACAAATAAGAATAGTAAATCACATAATATGACAATCATACTATAATATTATAAATGCGAAAGTGTGTTTGTTTGTTGATTGATTGGTTTGGTGGTTTGTTGGTTTGCCCTTCAATCACGCTACAAGACAGCAATGGATCGAAGTGATTTTTTTCACGGGTATAGTTGAGGACCTGGAGAGTGACATAGGACACTTTTTAAACGGAAAATTATGGAGTTCCCGTGGGAATCAAAAAAAAAATATTCCACGCAGACGAAGTCGCAGGCATCAGTTAGTTATATATGTCACCGTAAGATTGTAAAAACCGTTAGATTATAATATAACTCGCGAAATTGTAAACTGTCGATAGATTGTGGACCGTTCAATGTTCTGAGTGTCAATTTTTAAAATATTAATTGTATTTACGTTTTCTTGTGTCTTTCTTGTAGGTTAGGTTAGGGTTCGACATAAATAATCAGGTAGGTTAATCATTTAGGTAAGGTTAGGTTAGGTTAGGTTAATATACCTAACAGATTACAATCTACCGAAAAATAATGCGTTAGTTAGATTATAATGTAACGGTTTTTACAATCTTACGTCGACATATAGAGATTAGGCAAGAAAACAAAAAAAATATTGCATTTATAAAAGGTACAAGATACAAAGGTATCACTTTTTCGTTATAAAATTGTACCAATCACTTTGCGAAGGCCGTTCCATACTACACGTTCACAATTCGTTGGGAGACATTAGGCTCATTCCACACACATCTATAAAGGTGCGTGCACACTGCCGCAAAGCGTGCATCCATGTCCACGGTGAACACTGGTCGTTGTCATGGCAACTATATAAGAGTTTCTTTACCCCCGAACTTGGTCAGGTCCGAATATGGACACTGCTGCGGTGGGGGGCGATCTCTCCTCGGCCTTTGCTCTGCATACTAGTTTTTCGACGTCAGTATTGTTACGAACTCTGAAATAAACAAAAAAAAAAATGTCACCACCTTGGAAAGGTTACCAATAGGCATGATGACAGTAACCATGAATCAATGAAATTATGAATATATCTAATGAAATAGGATTCATGGATTATAAAAAACGTATTTACTTTTCTGTTTCGAGTGAGATTGCTATTTATTTTGATAAAATAAAACTATAAAATACATCAATCCGCCATATTGGATTAACGCCAAGAAACGAATGACGTCACAATTGTTTGTTTCGAGCTTTGACAATCACACTATTGTTTACTGCACACGGCACAGAGTGCATTGGTAAAAACAATAGTGACGTCACAAACGACGCCATGACACCGGTTAGCGTTTTGGCGTGAAATTTAAAATTTGAATTTCAAATGCCAATTTTATCTACCAAACCTTATTTTTCTGCTGAAATAAGATATTTTTTCGAAATAGTGGATACTTCCGAACATAATCTGTCCATTTTTCGAAATCAGTCATCACGCCTATTATCAGCAAAAACGTTTATCGATACCAATATTTTCAAATACAATCTTCTTTTTTTTTTTCAAATACAATTCTTTAGTTTTTCTTTTCTTTCGAAGTGAAACGTACGGTGGGAATAATTTGGTAGATTTGTGTGGTGTGGTGAATATCGCAAGCTACAAGTGCAAGATATACATTGTACCATGATATACCTACTGTGGCGGATTATAGCGAATTAAATTTCTAGTTCCTTGACCAATACTTTCCAATTCACTACGATCTCATTGATAGGGGTATATTAGGAATTCAGAACATGATTCTAGCAAATCATAATTAAAAAATTAAAAACACGACTGCCCTACCAGAAAACGAACTAAAAAAATCTAAATTAGAATCTTATTCAGATTTTTTATTAAATTATATTTTTATGTGAATCACTGGATATTAAACTGTTATATATTTTTGGAATCTACTCATCATTTTCTAGATGATGATTATATAGTTAATCTTATTTTCGATTTTTTCTTTCAAATTTAGTTTTAATGCGGGACCATGGTCACCCCATCTTTTAAATTTTATTAGTCTATTTCACCCAGAATAAGCTAGGGATTCTAACAATGCCTTATTTATCAAAATCGGTTCAGGCGTACAGAAGTTATGGTGGAATATACAATCTCACATACATACATATATACATACATGAACCCTGAAAACAATATACTCGTTTTTTTCAGGCAGTCGTATAAATATGTTACCAGTCAACAGCAAAAACGTTTATCGATACCAATATTTTCCGCTTCACTATGATTTCATTAATAGAGATTTATTAGGAATTCAGAACATGATTCTAAAAAGAAGAAAAAGACAAGAAGAAAAACAGGTAATGAAGCTGATAGTAATATATAGAAAACCTAGGCGGCAAAACACATAGAATTTAATATTAAATAAGGAAGGTTTTCTGTCTAGTTAGGTCACTAGTTTCGATTACTTAAAAGGACAAAACCCTATGCTAGTTCTCAATAGTGATTAGTGATAGTGTATGTATGTATGTATATACTTTATTGTACACCACGAATATACAAAACAACATGTTACTAACAAGAAAACAACAATAAGTAGGTACAATAAAGCGGTCTTATCGCTAAGTAGCGATCTCTTCCAGACAACCTTAACGTTAGGGAGAAAATGAAAAATAAGATAAAGGGAGGTGGTGCAAAAATAATAATAAACTTAAATACTAATAGCTAAATAAACTAACCAATACCATATATTATATATTATAACATATTTTGATAAACTAATATATACAAAATAATAATAGACATACATAAACTAAATAGACATACCAATAAATACATAAATAAGTACTTTTAAGAAAGAAAACAATAAATATGTCGTTACTAATGATAACAAAGAGATAAGTAATAAGTGTAGTGTAAGTGCTGCCTCCAAGAACACAAGAGCATAGTGTCTTCAATTAGAATAAAGAAAGATTAAGATGATTCAGTGGACTACTTTATAATATAAGATAATTTATAAGTTAAGGTTAAAGTTAAATTACTCGCTCATTAGTCTAATTTTAAAGCTAGATTGTAATTTTAGTGAGTTCACCCCGGGGAAGCCTAACCCCAAAGGGACGCGGCCACAAGTGGCGGATAGGGGAACTCTCGTCAAATATCACTTGTGGTATCTGAAGGGAAGGGGAGAAATAAGGAGCCCCTGTGGACCAAACATGGGCTGGAGAAAGAAACTCCATAAAATAAAAACCCCCTGCAGCGCGCTCCTCCAACATATTTGGAGTTCGCCCCGGTGAAGCCTAACCCCAAAGAGACGCGGCCCCAAGTGGCGGATAGGGGAACTCGTCAGATATCACTTGTGGTATTTGAAGAGAAGGGGTGAAATAAAATGACCCTCGTGGACCAAACATGGGCTGGAGAAAGTAACTCCATAAAAACCCCTTACAGCGCGCCCCTCCGATATATTTGGAGAAAAGAGTTCAGCAGTGCTGTGTGCTGGATGGAGTACACAATAGGGTCGTCGGCGGATGAGCCTTCATAGGCCTCCTTGGCGTCTATTGGCAATCGGGCGTAAACCATATAGCCATTTCTTTCCTAACCATGAAAGACACAAATAAAGAAATAAATATAACTATCAGGGTGTCCCCTGTGAGCGACGGCCCGAAAACAGTCCAAATTGACACAATGATGACCCAAGACCGAACAACTTAGAGAAAAATGGTTAGGAGAGCCGACCCCAATTAACATGAGATAAGGCTAGGTCTATATATATTGTAACTTTAGTGAGTATAGGTTGTATATCATGCTCATATTAGGTATGAAAAACTATCGATTCGATCTTTCTAGGAAAGGGTGAGAGCATGAAGGAAGATTTTCAAACTACAAGGCAACAAATATTAAGTTTACGGAATGACACATGCAGTATGACCAGCAATATAAAATTTTCACTCAATAATATAATGAATATGCATACTAATATTATAAATGCGAGAGTTTGGATGAATAGATGGATGTTTGTTACTCAATCACGCCAGAACGGCTGAACGGATCTGGATGAAATTTGACACAGAGATAGTATATAGTCAAGAATAACACATAAGCTATTTTTATTCCGCAAAGGTAAAGAGTTCCCACAGGAAACAAAAAACCTCAAATGGATGTTTGTTACTTAATCACGCCGGCTGAAAGGATCTGAATGAAATTTGGCACAGAGATAGATTATAGTCTGAAATAGCACATAGCAATATTTTTATCCCGGAAAATTAAGGAGTTCCCGCAGGAACCAAAAACCTCAATCCACGCGCACGAAGTCGCGGGCATCAGCTAGTAATAATATAATACCTAAAGAAGTCAAGAACTCACCATCGTAGTTGACCATACCATCACCGTCAAGGTCAGCTTCGCGGATCATGTCATCAACTTCCTCTTCGCTCAGTCGCTCCCCTAAATTTGTCATCACGTGTCTAAGCTCCACGGACGATATAAGCCCGTCGTTGTTTTTGTCGAATACCCTGAAATCCATGTATAAATCCATGTGTACCTGAATATCATGTTAGTGATAATAGCCGGGACCGACGGCTTAACGTGCTCTCCGAGGCCCGGGGGTGAAACACCGTCAACTTCCAACTCGGGGCTGGCACTGAGAATTTCTTAATTGAAAAACCCAATACCTAACAATTTTTATGCCCGACCGGGAATCGAACTCAGGACCTCGTGATCCGCAGTCGACTACGCTAACCGCTAGACCAATGAGGCAGTTTTTTTTCATGCTTATCGGACCTTAATTAAGAAATTTCATACACATATTTGTTAAACCATAAGCATATCATCTACCTAAGCTCAAACATAACGATTAAGACTCAAAACATTACACAGAAATTGAATTTTCTTTCACAAGTTTTACTAGTCATCATCTAACATGCTACATCACTTTCGGGGTACAACAATTTTTACCCTTTGGTTATACCTACTATTTCATAGTTTGTCACTCCACCTTTTGAAAATGCAAAATTCACTTATAAGTCATATATATATATTAAGTTCCTCTATATTGTCTTCAAGCTAAAGATAGCTAAAAATATTATTTAACTCCTTTATTTTTCAGTCTGTTCGAGTTCAGCCAAATTCTGGCACACAGCACGCAGTGTACGTATTTTTACACGAAACATTTGAAGATGTTAACCTACTCACTCATTCTTAGTTGAAAATGAAAATTCACTCATCATTTGATAATATATGATTCTATTCTGTTGTATAAAATTTCACATTAATTATTATTAAGGATTTTTTGAGGGACGAGTCTCCAAGTTGCGACAATGCATATCTGTCGATTACGATTGCTAAGCAACTTTGATGCAAGTCGGTAACTGGATGGGTGACCAGATTTGGTAGACCGAATTTGGCCTTTTTGTTTTCTACGTAGACGGAATTTCCCCTTTTCATTTCCTCCGAGCCTCGGAGAGCACGTTAAGCCGTCATTCCCGGTTATTATCTCTACCACCAGATCTGATCTGATAATAATCGTTTGAAACTGAAAGAGTTGAAAATGATAGTACTCTTAGTCGAGTCGTATGCCGGCCTGGGAACCTTAACCTACCGCATTGTTATCCCAAGAAAACTATTAAGTGCTTAATGGAAAATGGGTCACGACCCTCAATGATGAGGAATACGACGCACAGAGGGGGGGGGGGGGGATAAGGTTTATATAATATATTAGTCTCCTTACCTGAAAGCCTCTCTAAGCTCGTCTTCGCCGTCTGCCCCGCGCATCTTTTTCGACATCATCTGAAGGAACTCGTTGAACTCGATCGTACCGTTGCCATCTTGATCTACTTCCTTCACCATGTCTCGCAGTTCAGTCTCTGTAAAGCATTAATAATTTACAATTACGTACCTTGTCTACCTTTCTCAGTAGAATCTTCTTTCGGTAAAAATGATAGATTGTGTGATGAAGCTGCCCCTCGATTGTGTAAGGAAATCGCAATGGTAATCGTCTGTCAAACGTATGATTCGACCTATTATAGGAGTTCATAGATGCCTGCACGTTATACAGCATGTATGAACTTCTTATACCGTTCGAGTAGGTAATACGTTTTAGGCTGTCAAATGATTACGATTTGGTTGGACAGTTGGAACTGTGGTGTAGGTGATGACATGAAATAAAGATATTTTGAATTTAAAATCTTGCAATATTACTTGGTGCTAAAATTCAAGTGGCAGCTAAGTTTCAAAAGTTTTAGCATTACGTGCGAAACAACGGACGCGTTTTTCGCTCGCGGTACTATTTATTGTACGCATACGTGGATATACCTTATATAATATCTATGGAATTATCTTCCTAGTAAATGTTGAGTTTATTATTTAGCAGTACAGATAAGTTATTATGCAAATCCGTTCATACAAAAGTTATATATTATTTAAATCACTACTCATTTCCTAAATAGCTTGTCTACGATAGTGAAAAGAAAAACATTATATTGTTACCGCCAGTCGTTTATATAAGTGTACAAAAAAAAAACACTTAAGTTACCTTTTGTTTATTTTTATTTATTTTAAGCACTTGAAATACTTTTTGTTTATTTTTAATAATTTAATTTTGACCTGTTGCTTACATTTGTGAGTAAACAATCCTATTACAGTGTAAAGGATTATTTAAATGGTAAAAGCATGGGAATGAAATTGTTCCAGCGGCTAATTAATCTAATTGTTAATTATAGTTATATTAACTATTATATTTAACTAAAATGTCTATAATTTTTCTTAAACCGCTGCTGAGTTTGTTGTGGGCTCTTCACAAACCAGGGCGCGTTTGGAACCCCCGTAGCTTTAGTTTTAAGATACCGTAATTGATTTTATCACCATGATGTTTTTAAAGTTTAGGATGTCATTATGTGTAAAGTGTACCTAAATTGAATAAATAAATATTGATTGACTGAGCAAACACACACTTGCTGCAATGATAATATAATGAGATACCTATCAATATTATAATTGCGAAAATGTGTTTGCTCGCTGATTTGTTTGTCAATCACGCTACAACGGATCAATATGATTTTTTGCATGGAGATAGTAATAGATCTGTAGGGCTAGCATGCGCACAACAAGTAAAATTATGTCTACACGTTATCAGTTTATCACTATTTGTCTACCGAAGCTAACATGGTTACACTTATGACTCGTTACGTCAGAAGTAGAGATAAAAGTAATATTTCTTATCCGTGGTATTTTTCTCTACTGACCCTTACATGCCGAGTATTTTTTTTTACATGTGGTAATATACCGTATTTTGTTTATCTTAGGGTAAACGAAAAATTAGCAGGCAACGTCAACATCTCTGTCTCTCTCGTCGCGAGATACCTCGTTGTGCGCATGCGCATGTAAGCCTGCTGGAGAGTGTCATAGGTTACTTTTAATGCCGGAAAAACAAAGAGATCTCACGGGAACTTAAAAAACCAAAGTTATGAGATTTTCTACACGTTATATATATGTAATCAGTGTAAGTTTATACGAACATAAGCTGGGTAGAGGATAATAAAGTCCTATAAATTAAGGAGGATTAAAATAGGTAGAGTTTAATTTCGAGGGTAGGACATAAACAGAGCTGGCTATTATTCCGTATTACGTAATGTTGTTTTGGACAATGGATTGTACCAATCCGGATAAGTGAATACGAACCAGGGTAAATTGAACTCTTAGGGTGACTCTTTACTGTTAGTACACTGCTGTAATAATAATGCTGTATAATTTTAGGGTTGTTTAAAATATCTACTCATAGAATAACAAAGCTTTGTTGAGAACTTCTCAAGGAAAATGGGAGAAACAACAAAATTATGTGATTATTTCTGGAGAAGAGATTTTTTATTTTAACCATACTATGTACTGTATAGTGGCTAGGAGTAAGGTCTTTAGAGGGAAAAAGAGGATGTTTAGATGTAATATACAAAGAAACTCTGGTTTCCTTCTCACGCTGAGCGCAAATAAATTGAAGGTAATGGCATTTCGAACCAATGGTATTCATTTGACGATTCGAAAGCAATAGTAAAAAAATATTTGAATGAAAAAAATCTTTTAATTTTGAATTTGATTATGACGCTGAACAACATCACATGAACAGCTGATTTAAGGAGTCTCCAAGCCTTTGCCCAAAAAAAACTTGTTTTTCAAACCTCATACAGAACAATATGCCTCATAGTTGTCGGTTTTCAGACCTAACTAACTAGAGCTTGGTAATAATCAATATTAAGTTTCTATTTTCTTTGAAATCGACAACCTGGTTCTAAATTCCTTTATCATTATCTAATGGTTTAAATTTCAACCAGTTTCAAAAAACTTCTGTTAAGAGAAGATATCCAAATCATTCTGAATTTAAAACAATTAGAGAAAGAGACATCTCATAAATTAAATGAAGAAATAAAAGATAGTTAAAAAAATCCAAATTAATCTAGTTACATTAGAATCTTATTCACATTTTTATTAAATTATATTTTTTTGTGAATCACTGGATATTGAACTATAGTGTTATATATTTTTAGAATCTCCTCATAATTTTCTAGATGATGATTATATTATAGTTAATCTTATTTTCGTGCAAATTTAGTCTTTAATGCGGGACCATGGTCACCACATAATTTTTTTTTTTAATTTTCTAGCCTATGTCACCCGGAATAAGCTAGGGATTCTAACGATTTTCATTTATCAAAATCGGTTCAGGCGTATAGAAGTTATGGTGGAATACAAACTCACATACATACATACTTACATGAACCCTGAAAGCAATATACTCCTTTTTCAGGTAGTCGTATAAAAAAGGTTTATTAAATCGCTATAATGAAAGGGGTCAACACAAGCTGGTCGGGGCTTGATAAAAATTCATGGAAACCCATTCATCGTGAGCCGCAAATTGAAACGTCTAGCGCCCCGTGTATTCATTTATTCATTGGTGTACGTCCAAATATCGCGTGAATGAATGAATAAATGAATGCAACACTTAGCGGTTAAAGAACCTTAAGTGATACTGCCTATTCGAATCTGTCGAGAAAATCTGACAGTTTCAAAACATATTAGAAAGCAGGTTTATGATTTAATTCGTGTTTTAATGACATATTATACCCGTGACTTCGTTCGTGTGGATAAAGGTTTTATGATTCTAGATTTTTGAGACGATTTGAGCTATGTGTGTGTGCATGTATATGTATGGTAAAACTATGTTTTTTTTTATTTAAGCGCTAAGATGTAGCTGATGACAGTTCATATAGAAACCAAAATATTATGATTAGCTTAAACATTTAACAAAGGTTTCGACGGCTTCGTCCGCGTGGATTGAGGTTTTTTGGTACGCGCGGGAACTCTTTTTTTTACTTTATTTTCCGGGATAAAAAGTATGTCTATGTGTTATTTCAGACTATAATCTATCTCTGTGCCAAATTTGATCCAGATCCGTTCAGCCGTTGGGGCGTGATTGAGTAACAAACATCCATCCATACATACATACATCCATCCATCCAAACTTTCGCATTTATAATATTAGTATAGAAGATTGGTACTTTCTAAGGCGCATTTTTAGGTGACATATCTCGTCAGACGTTGACAGAAACTTGAAAAAAATGCAGTTTTTTATGGACGAAAATTGTATAAAGCTGAATAATTAATGAACTGTCTGTGAGTAGGTATGTTTCTATATTTCTCCCAGCTTTATTATTATTTGGCATATTGCATCGGACGCATTACGTTGCGGTTTGAGGTTGCAATCCACATAAATCAAAAATGAATAATTATTTAATTTATCAGTCCGTACATTTATTTGCACAAGGCATAATTTGTTCAACGCATTTGATACCTACCTATTCCATAAACAGAATTTTTGAAGTGAAAACTTCTTTAGCCGCGTTGAGCACTTTTTGGTAGGCGATAAAAATGAGGATTCGCGTGACCGACATGCTCGCGAACAGCGACATCCGCGTTGTTACTAAGACAAAAGGTCTTAAATATAAATATAGTACATTCGTAGGTATTAAACCTTAGTTATACGGTTTATATTTTAAATATTATTATTATTATTATTAAATTTCTTGTTAAATTAGAAAAAAATATTAAATATTCGTTTTCACCTCTATCGGCAGTCCCCGCGACTGCCATTTTTTTTAATTTGGCTGCTTGCTTGCTAATTTACAAAAAACACACGAAAAAAACTTTGAACTCTGATAATGTAGTCTATAGTCTGGAATAACACTCTACTTTTTATCCGGGAAAATTAATATAGTCTTTAATAGACCATAACAGCATCACGCTGAGCCGTTGCCCTTTTTGGAATTATTTTGTCACCGTCTAGTTCGTAAGTTATTTTATTTGTTTATTTCTTTACTACTAAGTTTGTGTTTGTACCTTCACTGTATATGGTAATTCCAAATAAAGATTTTATTTATTTATTTATGTATTTATAATAACACTCTACTTTCTATCCCAGAAAATTAAACAGTTCCCGCGGGAACCAAAAAGACCTCAATCCACGCGGACGAAGTCGCGGACATTAGCTAGTTAGACAAATGGTTGTCTTGGCTAACTTATTGACCGATTGATTCATTGATTGGTCAATGCACATCAGTATTCACTGTGTTAGACTCTTGAAATTTTAACAGATGGTTACTTTTATGACGTAACTCAAGAAAATAATTTTCGATAATTATTTTGGACCCCTGAAAGTGTTAAGTAGGGGTTGGAAAACCGTTATTTTTAAAAATTGGAACGATTTGGGCTTTCGGTTAAATAACTTTTCTATTCGATTTTCAATGAATCCAGTTAGTTTATTGAATTCTATAACTTTCATTTCATTGTGTCACAGGTTAATTGTTTATGAAATATGAAGCTAGTTCAAAATATGAAGGTCCTTACATATTAAATTGGCCTTTTGTAAGGGAGGAACATCAAGTCGATTTTTTTTATCTAAAAGTTTTATTTTTATAATAAATATTTAATCAAAGTATGTGCCATTGCTATCTACGCACTTTTGCCATCTCATAGGTAGTTCATTAATCCCTTTACTAAAAAAACCATTCGGACGGAAATCAATAAAATCTTTGAAGGCGCTTTGGACTGCCCCATCGGAGTTGAATTTTTTCCCTTGCAATAAGTTATACAAATTTCGAGAAAAATGGTAATCTGTTGAAGCAAGGTCCGGGGTACTACCCGGATCGGTGGATGTCTTAGACATTCCAATTGAAGCTCCCCTAAATTGGTAATTATTAGAGCTCTTACCCGATGGCCGCTGTCCCAAGGATCTCATCACGACTCCGAGTTCAGCCATCGTGATGGTCCCGTCTTCGTCCTTGTCAAACAGCATGAAGGCTTCTTTGAATTCTGGAAAACGTTACATTATACATTTTATTCGTGGATGCATTCACAGCCAGCGCTCCAAACGATAGGTTTCGAAATCAAAATCGGTTATACTGAATTCTTTAAACCATGAGCTTTTAGGTCCATTTTACTTTGACGCTATTGTGAACGAATGCTAGATTCCGATCAATGAGATTTGCAATATAAAAACTAATTGACTGAGTGTACAGGGGCCATACTGACAACGTATAAAGCAATACTTAAGCAATATTACTCAAAGTGAAAGTTTAATGTCCATTTATTGACGTTCCTGAAATAAGGATTTTAAGTAATTCAACCACGAAAGTCAACATTAATGAAACAATATGGCTTTAAACATTAGCTTTTTTATCTTGCAATCAAAAAAGCTATGTGAATGGGTATTTTATCGCGTGTTGTTTTGAGTGTAGCTTTATTTGGGAAAAGGTAAGAAAGTTTAATTCGATAAATATTATTATCAAAACAAGTTTCAACATACCTGCAACTTGTTCCTCCGTAAGGCCATATTCTGACTGAAACAAGAACAAAGTAAGAAATAAGCACAAACTCATACGAAAAATAATATGAATCTACTAGCTAATGCCCGCGACTTCGTCTGCGTGGATCGAGGTTTCTTGGTTTCCACGGGAACTCCTTCATTTTCCGGGATAAAAAGTAGCCTATGTGCTATTCGAGACTATATCTTATCTCTGTGTCAAATTTCAGCCAGATCCGTTCAGCCGTTGGGGCGTGATTGAGTAACAAACGTCCATACATCCATACATCCATACATCCATCCAAACTTTCGCATTTATAATATTAGTATAGATCTATCCCTACTTGTTCACGGCCATTTAATCGATTTTGACGATATTTTGTACAGGAATAGCTGGTATCCCGAGGATGGATACAGGGGATTTCTTTACAATCGTGCATTGTAGAGTCAACATCTCCTGAAAATGCTCCGGTGTCGGAGTGAAACGTACATTGAGAGAGATTTGGAGGATTTGTCTGTGCTTTTTTATCCACTACAAGTAAGCCCTCGACTGCAATCTCACCTGATGGTAAGTGATGATGCAGTCTAAGATGGTAGCGGGCTAACCTGTTAGCCCATATTAAGCCCATACCCCTATATGGTGTCTACACGGCATCGTACTAGAACGCGTACAATCGCTTGACGTCTTTGCCGGCAGGATGGTAACTAGCCACGGCCGAAGCCTCCCACCAGGCCAGACCAGGGAAAATTCAGCTACTGTAGCGGATTGTAGTGAATTAAACTTCTAGTTCATTCATTATCATGTACTTCCGCAGAGTAACGCCTGCTTCTATTCAATATTTTCAAACTCAAACTCGAACTTTTTTTTATCCACTACAAGTTAGCCCTTGACTGCGATCTCACCTGATGGTAAGTGATCATGCGGTCTAAGATGGTAGCGGGCTAACCTGTTAGGGGTATGACAGTTATATTTAACTCATACCTACCCCTAATCGGTTTCTACACGGCATCGTCCCGGAATGCTAAATCACTTTGCGGCACGTCTTTGCCGGTAGGGTGGTAACTAGCCATGGCCGAAGTCACCAGGCACTCATATTTTTGAAAATAAAATGAAGCCATGATACATCTTCTTGTTATCGTACATATAATTTTGTGACTTGTGAAAATATTATAGGGAAAGCTATCTCATGGCGACATTAATTATCCATACTTACTATTATAAATAGGACATAGGCTATTTTTTGTCCCAGAAAATTCAAGAGTTCCAGCGGGAATAAAAAATATCTCTTCAACCGATTTTGATGAAATTTGGTATAGGAATAGTTTGTATCCCGGGGAAGGACATAGGCTAATTTTTTACCTGGAAAATTTGAGAGTTCCCATGGGAATCAAAAACCTTAATCCACGCGGACGAAGTCGCGGGCATCATCTAGTTTATTATAATACCAAAAGATGATAAAGTAGCTATGCGATTTTACTGAGAGTTTCCGAAATTATTTTTTAATATTAAGTGTTATCTTTGTGTCCACAAAATGATAAGTTCCTTAAACTAACAAACTCTACATTATTTACTACCAATTTATTTATAATACTAACAGAAAATTGCCGCGTTGTAAAATCCTTAGTGACTCGACACAACCTCCTGTACTCCTTATTATATATGTCATCTGTTTTCACAGTTTGCGCCATTTTCGATCAAAACAACAGTTATTTACATTGAAAACATTCAGTCTGTTCTTTCTCTATACTTTTATCGACGCTAACTTTTTCCAATACTCTCACAAAAGTTTTCCAAAGCTCGCTTGAAAACAATCCAAAGTTTCAATTTTCAATTCGAACGCACTTCACTTGAAAATGGAACACAGAGCTTCCGATTTGCACCCGCGATTTTAAAATTCGAACATAAAGCCGAATGACTATTTGCCACTAAGTATGACACTTTTATTATTTGTTTCCTTATCTGTGACAATTATTTGAACTAATAATATTATTAAACTGAAAATGAAATGCGGAGATTTCGACTGCATTAATTTGTTTAAATTTTAATAAAAGTTTCAGTCTAAACGCCCTTGAGAATGGAATGCAAAAGGTCGACACTATTTCACATGTTATTACTTGAAAATGGAACGCATAGTATTGTGAACACGATTTAAAAATTAAAAATTCAAACAACAATCGTACACCTTTAATTCCACTGTGACACTCTAACTTTTAACAACAAAACACGATTCTACTTTCAAAAATCGAACACCGACGTGCTGTATGCTTCACTGATTATTATTTTTTTGTTGTCGTTGACGAGTTTTTTTTTTTTTTTTAAATAGGTAAAGGTCGGTGTCGACACGCGCGGCGACAATGACAGCCCGCCTTAAATATTTTACACTCTATATTTAAATTGGATTTTTGCTCTACAACGACACGCACTGTAACACGGTCTATAATGGTGCCAAGATTATACAATAACATACTATTGAATTCGAGAAATCTTGTCTCAAAATTATATTACGATAGAAAAGTTTATTTAAAACACAGATTTCTTGCGATAAGCCACCACCACCACCACTACAGCCTATTGACGTCCCACTGCTGGGCACAGGCCTCCACTCTCATAGGAGAGAGGGAATTAAGAGCTTAGACTCACCACGCTGCTCCAATGCGGGTTGGCGGGCTTTAACGACTATTATCATGTTAGTGATAATAACCGGGACCGACGGCTTAACGTGCTCTCCGAGGCACGGGGGTGAAACACCACCAACTTCCAACTCCGGGCTGGCACTGAGAATTTCATAATTGAATAACCCAATGCCTAACAATTTTTATGCCCGACCGGGAATCGAACCCAGGACCTCGTGATCCGCAGTCGACTACGCTAACCGCTAGACCAACGAGGCAGATTTCTTGCGATAAGCAAATCAACAAATTCTTAGTTTCAGTGAGATAAACGAAAAATAAGGATATAAACTCTTTACTCTCTTTTTTTTCTTTTTTTTGTCTAGTATCCCTGAATAAAGATTTCTTTTTTTCTCTTCTTTCTAAAAAATAAAATAACACTACGAGTTTGAAATTACAAAACGAATTTACAACCGAGAAATCTGTGTACTTGTCAGCTCAAACATTCCAAACCCACGTACTAATCCACACTTATTATTAAGTATAAATGCAAAAGCGTGCTTGTCTGTCTGTTACATACCTCCTCACGTCGTATCAGTTTACACGATTTTGACAATACTTGGTAGGTACCTCAAAACGGAAATAGGCTCGTTCTTACAAACAAAAAATCACAGAACTTCACGCAAATTTTTTTAAATCCTAAATTTACACGCTTTAAGTTTTGCCTAGGGTAGGGAATCATCCAGTTTTATGGATTATAATATGTGATTTTACCTGCGATTTTACATTTTGGGTACGTGTGATAGGTAATAATATAATGTGATTCGACGTGTGGTCATTGTAGAACGGACAGATAGCTTCGTGATCTTGATTCTTGGCACGGCGGGAATCATTTGGAACGAGTCACATTTGGCGGGAAAATTAGGGATACACCCACTGAGATAAGATATAACATGGAAGATCAAAATTCATACCTAAGACGTAAATCACGGTTTTTTTTTAATTTTTTCATCAAATTAACCTAATATTAGTCAACCTACAAAAAATTGCCTCCTAGGCCTCCTTTTTGAAGTCGGTCTAAAACTATTATGCGCAGTTAAAGGAAAACTGACCCTGGAATTCCATTTTTGTAGATGAGATGACAAGTCTTTTTTATACGACTGCCTGAAAAAAGGAGTATATTGTTTTCAGGGTTCATGTATGTATGTATGTATGTGTGATGGGGTGACCATGGTCCCGCATTAAAGACCAAAATTGAAAAAAAAAATCGAAAATAAGATTAACTATATAACCATCATCTAGAAAATGATGAGTAGATTCCAAAAATATATGTTTATCACTTATAGTTCAATATTTAGTCATTCACAAAAAAATATCATTTAATAAAAAATGTGAGTAAGATTCCAAAGGCTATAATTATATGCAAATCGCTTCTTATGGAGGTAAACTCCAAAAATAATATGACAGAGCAGTCGTAGTTTTTAATTCGTTATATTAATTTGACTTGTAAACAGTATTTTCATTTTTAATCCTTCTGACATCTGGAAGCGAGACGCTACTAGATAGTCTAGGCAACGGGGTGGTTCGTTGTATGGAGACCCCCGCATTAAATCCTCAGTCGGTGAAACTTGGCAGGGTTTTAGTTTATGATGATCGAAAACTTACACAAAAATATCCACCAAAAAAATCTTCCCGAAGTTAGGTATTTATTCCTAAAACTTAATATTTATGACTGAATATATTCTCGATTTCTTTTTTAAATAATAGTAGGTTTTCATTTACACTGAAAACCGAAATAATCATGCAGAAAATTGAAATTTAAACCGATTTTATTTTCAAATCTAAACTGCGTTTACGCGATAATGTACCTTCCTGCTTAACAATTGGGTATAGCATAAAAAAACCTTATTTCCTTTCTGATTTTTTATTGGATATTTATAATATACGTTTAACTCATGATACTTTATCATACTATAAAGTTTCGTCGCCTGAGGAATTATTGTTGGGGTCAACTAGCTTTATTGCCTAGATTAAGATCCAGACAGCACAAGACCCTACAAAGTGTCACAGGTCTTGCAAAATGACAAATGTTCAGCAGGTGACGTCTATCGGTTAGGTTACCTAAGTTGAACCTATTTTACGCAACAATGCTTGCTCTAGCACTAGTAAAGACAGCTCTCTGGATACCTAAATTACTGAAATAAAATAACAAATGATTCCTATTTATTTCGGCTACTTATTTATAGTTCAATTTATACAATTTACTAAGACTTTTCAGACATAAACATGTGTCAGACGAAAATCTTGGCTTCTCCTTATAGCACAGTAGTTTAAGAAGAAGAAAAGTTCGCGGTTCAAATTCACTCGTATGAATTTAAATACACCGTTTTCATCTTCAACAGAATATTTACTGGTTTTACTTTTAGCCTTTCTTTAGCAGAATTGATTTAGAATGCCGAACCGAGTCAAAATTCATTATTAATCATTAGAGACCCACAAAATAATAAAATTTTACGTATCTTTCAAAGGTACGGAATCCTCAGTGATTTAGTCTGACTCGTACTTTGCCACGTTTTTTGAGCTACTGCTAAACGAAAGTTTCAGAAGTTCGAAAAAGCCTGTTTTTATACGACTGCCTGAAAAAGAAGTATATTGTTTTCAGGGTCCATATTGCATGTATGTATGTGAGTTTGTATATTCCACCATAACTTCTATAAGCCTGAACTGATTTTGATAAATGAGGTACCGTTAGAATCCCACGCTTATTCCGGGTGACATAGGCTAGTAAAATTAAAAAAAAAATTGATGGGGTGACCATGGTCCCGCATTAGAGACTAAAGTTGAAAAAAAAAATTCGAAAATAAAATTAACTATATAATGATCATCTAGAAAATGTTGAGTAGATTCCAAAAATATATAACACTATAGTTCAATATTTAGTGATTCACAAACAAATATCATTTAATAAAAATGTGAATAAGATTCCAAAGGCTATATATGCAAATCGCTTCCTAAGGAGGTAAACTCCGAAAATAATATAGCAAGGCAGTCGTAATTTTTAATTCGTTAAATTAATTTGCTCCATCAGAACCCTTACAAAATTATTCAAGTACATAAAAATATGTAAATTCGAGAGATTTAAGTATGTCCTGCCTATTTCATTACATCCACGTGTCCAAACAACATGAAATAAACGTAAGTATCTTTTGAGTTTGCGATAAAGAATAAAAATAGAATACAGTAAAAGTCTAAAGCACAACGCATACTTACGGAGTTGCGGAGGTCCCGGGTTCGATCCCCGGCAGGGTCAATTTGGGAATTTATAATTTCTTAATTTTCCCTGGTCTGGCCTGGTGGTAATCTTCGGCCGTGGCTAGTTTACGGAATGCCAGTCGCCAAGCGATTTAGCATTCCGGTACGATGCCGTGTAGAAACCTACCACCCTACCGGCAAAGACGAGCCGCTAAGCGATATAGCGTTCCGGTACGATGCCGTGTAGAAACCGAACGTTATATTAAACCCTAGTATGGGTTTAATATAACTTTCCATGCCCCTAACAGGTTAGCCCGCTACCATCTTGACTGCATCATCACTTACCATCAGGTGAGACCGCAGTTAAGGCCCAAGGGCTAACTTGTAGTGGATAAAAAAAATATAGTTGCGATGTGAAGTGGGCCATATTATTTTAATCTGTACTGAGGCACTGCGTCTTATATATTTGTGTAACGAACCATTATAGCCTGTATTGACTTTGGCATAAGGCCGACGCGGCGGCGCAAGGTCCCCAAATAGTATGTAGGTAGGTACTAAGAATATTTACAACTAGATGATACCCGCGACTTCGTCCGCGTGGCTTAAGTATGTTTTCCCGCGGAATTTTTTTAATTTTCTGGGATAGAAAGTAGCCCATATCCTTCCCCGGGATACAAAGTATCCCTATACCAAATTTCATCAAAATCGGTTGAACAGATGGGCCGTGAAAGCGTAGCAGATAGACTTTCGCATTTGTAATATTAGTATGGATATTAGTATAGAATATGGATTAGTATGGATTTCGTGTAGATATAAAATATAGTACATAACATATTGTGCATTTTTTATCCCCATTGCCCCCTATTAAGCACGAGTGTCCTCTCAGAATGAGGATTCGCTCCGAGTCCACCAAGCTGGCCAAGTGCCAGCACTTCACAAACCTTTGACACTGTGATGAACTCTCGGGCATACAAGTTTTCTCACGATGTTCTCCTTCAACTTTAAAGAAATTAATATTTAATTGCTTATAACTGGTGCCCGAGGATCGAACTTCCGAGCATGGGAAGTGAACGTACTAGTGAAATAAATTATTTTTTAGTGATTATTAAATAATGGATCGCTCAAAAGTCGTAATATCCACGTTCCTTGATAGTTTTATTTTGAATAACCATTTTAAACTATCGAATAAAGTACAGAAAAATTTGTCGAACTTTGATGACGTCACAACTTAAAATTTCATACAAAACCCACACTAAGCACGCGTTGTGACGTTTGAAAAAAAAGTTGCTGATTTGACTAGTTGTCAAATACCCAATTGTATTCGCGTAAAATTTCTAATTTCCTATGAGATTTTCCCGCTGCAAAAGGCCTACTTATAGCGGCTTTAGCATTGGCAGATTTTTATTATTTAAAACTAATAACCTAAATCCCGATTTAAAGTCTCTAACTTCAAAAACTTAAAACCCTCATGTAAGCTTCCAACCCCTATTCCACCCCTATTCTGGTAGATTTTCATAAAATTGTTTATAAAGGTTAGAATTTATTTAAATCTAATAACCTAAATCCCGATTTTCAAGTCTCTAACTTAAAACACATAAGACTTTCATACAAACTTATAACCACCATTTCACCCTCTTTGGGGTGAATTTTCTCAAAACCGTTTCTTAGCTGACGTCTAAACCATAGAAGAAACCTACCTTCCAAATTTCATGTCTGTATGCTTTATAGTTCCTGAGATATCGTGATGAATCAGTGAGTGACCTTTCGCTTTTAATATATAGATTACAAAAACACATTTTGCAACAAAATCTCCTTACGCCTTAATTTTAACTTTAGCACCATGTTATTGTCAGTCGACGGGCCATGAAATTTTACTGTCATTCTCTGAAACTATAAAAAACTAGTTAAGTGATTAACGAAAGCGGTGGACCGGTGAGCGTTCACGCCTTGTCTTTCAGGGACCGTCGTAAACTGTTATAATAGTAACTAGGAGGACTATTCTGTAAAATAATTACCTACTTCTTGTAAGGTTTATTATTTCGATAGTTGTCAATTTGACTTATTTCATGACTTTTACTCAGTTTGAGCTGGGTGTATTATAAATCCAAATTAAAAGCTGGACACTTAGAAACTCCCAGCTCTATAGCGTGTCTCCTCCATTCCACGCGTCACTGGCGAGGTATATTGTACCCATTTGGTACAAACGCAAGCCATAAAATCAAGAATTGAAATTCGAAAGTGTTTCTCTCTGTCTGTCCATCTGTCTGTCTGCTACGCTTTCACGGCCCACCCGTACAACCGATTTTGATGAAATTTGGTACAGGGATAGTTTGTATCCCGGGGAAGGACATAGGCTCCTTTTAACCCGGAATATTTAGGAGTTCCTGCGGCATCCATCATAACGAAGGAACCAGAAATTGAATTCGCTATAATCCGCGACAACAGGAAAATCTATGTGGTACAGTGGTTCTCACCACATCACAATGCACAATTGTTCTTTCACCTCACCACATCACAAGTTCTTTACAATCGTGCATTGTGGAGGCAACATATCCTGAAGATGCTCCGGTATCGGAGTGAAACGTACGTTGAGGGTAGTTTTTGGGGGATTTCTGTGGTATGGTGAGAACCACTGTACCACATAGATTTTCCTGTTGTCGCGGATTATAGCGAATTAAATTTCTGTTTCCTTCAATATGATGGACTATCGCGAAGTAACGCCTGCTTCTATCCAATACTTATTCTATCTGTCTGTTCATAGAGCCACATGGAGTTTAAAATGTTAAATCTATTCTGGTTTGTGTCTTGGGGCAAAGAAGAATCAAATAAAATAAGAGGTAGAGTTATATTTTATAGGTATCGTTGGCGCAGAAAAAAATTTAAAATAATTTTAAAAAACACTCGACAATTTTGAAAGTTAGCATAGCGCGATATTTTGAAATTATATATATTAAGGTAACTTTACCTATTAAGAAGGTGGCCTGACTAACAATTATTTATCATCTTAGATCAGCAGGGCGATCTTCTGCAACAATCATTGTTACAGTATCAATTGCTGTGATTGGCTGAATTTATGGTATTCTTACTGCGTCAATGGATTTTGTCCAACAGTGGAAGAGTGTTATCCAATCAGAGGTGATTGCGATCGTTACAATGTAGCTGTCAGAGATACGCGGTCGCCCAGCAGGCTCAAGCGCTGACTGTCATATTGTCATAGCATACGATATCGCTTTTATGCTCCAGAGTAAGTAAGTGGACATCGTAAATCTATTCCGGAATCTAACAGCTCGTTTCCAAAGTGTTTGCGAAAGATGAAACGGCCGTTCCTGTGTTAGGGGACTTTGTGAATGAAATTAGAATGTTGTAAAGGCCAACACACATAAATTCGTGACATTCACAACGCTATTGAATAGAAGCAGGCGTTACTTTGCGGAAGTCCATGATAGTGAATGAACTAGAAGTTTAATTCGCTATAATCCGCTACAGTAGACAAATCTGTGTGGTACAGTGCGTGTCTTCCACCTGCAGCATGTGACACCCACGACCCAGCAATAGGCATGATGACAGTAACCAAGAATCAATGAAATTATGAATTTATCTAATGAAATAGGATTCATGGATTATAAAAAACGTATTTATTTTTCTATTTCGAGTGAGATTGCTATTTATTTTGATAAAATAAGTCTATAAAATACACCAATCCGCCATAATGGATTAAACACCAAAAACTAATGACGTCACAATTGTTGGTTTCGAGCTTTGACAATCACACTATTGTTTACTGCACACTACACGGAGTACATTGGTAAAAACAATAGTGACGTCACAAACGACGCCATGACACTCGCGAGCGTTTTGGCGTGAATTTTAAAATTTATATTTCAAATGCCAATTTTTTCTACCAAACCTTATTTGTCTGCTGAAATAAGATATTTTATCGAAATAGTAGATACTTACTTCCGAACATAATCTGACCATTTTTCAAAATCAGTCATCATGCCTATTCGCACAGGCACAACACCACACCACACAAATGCTGCAGGTGAAAGACACGCACTGTACCACACAGATTTGTCTACTGTAGCGGATTATAGCAAATTAAACTTCTAGTTCATTCACTATTCACAACGCTGTAGCGGTGTGTTGTGACGTCTGTCGCGTCGCAAAGTGAAATACCACGACTTTAACATAAAGTGACCATTCCAACTGCCTCGTTGGTCTAGTGGTTATCATGTTCGGCTGCGGCTCCCGAGGTCCCGAGGTCCCGGGTTCGAGTCCCGGGTCGGGCCATAATTAAGAGTTGGGTTTTTCTGATTAGAGATTCTCAGTACTAGCCCGGAGTTAGAAAGTTGGCGGTGTTCCACCCCCGTGCCTCGGAGAGCACGTTAAGCCGGCGGTCCCGGTTATTATCACTAACATGATAATAGTCGTTAAAGCCCGCCAACCCGTATTGGAGCAGCGTGGTGGGTCTAAGCTGTAATTCCCTCTCCCCTATGAGAGTGGGAGGCCTGTGCCCAGCAGTCGGACGTTAATGGGCTGTAGTGGTGGACCATTCCAAGGATCGGAAACCTTCTTGGACGATTCTCTTTTCTGATATCGTAATTATTGTTATTAAGAAGACGTTACATAAAGAATGGTAAACAGGAAGTTTTATCATTCTTTTTCGTTTAAATCATCGTAAATGATTTCAGTATCTTGTTTTTCACTTATTTTTATACTATACTTATATACTAATGCCTGCGACTTCATACGCGTGAATTGAGGTTTTTTGGTTTCCGCAGAAACTCTTTAATTTTCCGAGATAAAAAGTAGCCTATGTGCTATTCCAGACTATAATCTATGCCTGTGGCAAATTTCATCCAGATCCGTTCAGCCGTTGTGGCGTGATTAAGTAAGAAACATCCATAGGTACATCCATACATCCATCCATCCAAACTTTCGCATTTATAATATTATAGTAAATAGTATAGATAATAACTGTGTATCTGTCCTACAAAACGGATCGTTCCTCCTCTAAAATCTCCATAAAAAATAACGGCCTTTCGCTCTTTCGTTATACAGTTCAAGTTAAGTTGCAACAAGGATACGTGCATAAACACATTGATAAATTCAAGAAGAAAAGTGATTGTCATAATGTCAATACTAGAAATAAAAATAAACTTGTAATGCCTGCTTCTAGGCTTAGTATAACTAGCAATTCACTTGTTGGAAACAGTGTCTGCTTCTACAATATACTCCCAGAAGACATGCTGAAGATGTCTGAATAAGTTCAAAGTTAATGTAAAACGTAAACTCATTAAAAATCCCATTACCATGTAAAGGATTACTTAAATGACAAGAAAGCTTAGCAATGATTTGATCTAATGGCTCTGATAGTTGCTTAGTTAAGATGATTATTGGTGAAATGGTGATAATGAAAACAAAACCCGGCTGAGTTTGTTGTGGGCTCTTCTCAGACCAGCGCGCGTTTGGAAGCTTTAGCTTTAGTTTTAATATACCGTTACTGATTATCACCATTATATTTTATAAATAACTAGACATCAATAAGTGTAGTATACCTACCTAAATTGAATGAAAATTATTTGACTTTGACTTTGACTTTTTCGTTTAAATCATTTCAATGCAATAAAATCTCAAGTATCTACGGTGCGACGCGACGTCCCGTTCATATGTTTCGACCTTAAGTACATACTGCACGTATACAGTTAAAATTCTAGCCCGTTTCACGTGGTATCTAATTTAGTCTTTCTATCGTAGCAGATTAGGATTAAGGAATTCTACGTGGGTACGTTGTATGTTTGAAGGACGACTGGCCTAGTTGTAACATCATACTAATATCATAAATGCGAAAGTGTGTTTGTTTGTTGGTTTGTCCTTCAATCACGCCGCAACGGAGTAACGGATCGACGTGATTATTGGCATGGGTATAGTTGAGAACCTGGAAAGTGATTAAGGCTACTTTTTATCCCGGAAAATTGCGGAGATCTCTTGGGAATAATAAAAATTTAAACCACGCAGCCGAAGTCGCAGGCATCATCTATTCCGGAATCAGCTACTGCTTTATATTTATTCATCAGTCGATTGGGACTTTGAAGCAATGGTCTTATAGTGGGAGATCCCAGATTCGATTCTCAGGGAACCAATTTGGGAATTTATAGTTTCAGAATTTTCTCTGGTCTGACCTGGTGAGAGGCGTCGGCCGTGGCTCGTTACCACCTTACCGACAAAGACGTTCCGCTTAGGCCTATTACACTGCACTTTTCACAGGGACCCTTACACTTGAATCAGTGTAGTGTAATAAGATTTAGGGCGAAGGGTCCCTAATTTGATCCTTATTGCCGTGTGATAAGCGACGCTCTAGCTAGCGGCTGTGGAAAGTGCAGTGTAATAGGCCTATATGCAATAAGGGTTTTGGTTCGATGCACTGTAGAAAAAGATAAGGGGTATATAAAATAAGAGTGTTTAATATACATAACTGCCGTACCGTTAACAGGCTAGCCCGCTACCATATCACTTTATCACTTAACATCAGGTGAGATGTCAGTCAAAGACAGTGAAAAAAAACTTTTAGTGGAATAAACAAACTTCATACTAATATTATAAAAGTGGGTTTTTTTTTTTGTACTATAAGTTAGCCCTTGACTGCGCTCTCACCTGATGGTAAGTTATGATGCAGTCTAAGATGGTAGCGGACTAACCTGTTAGGGGCATGGCAGTTATATTAAACCCATACCCCTTTGGCATCGTACCGGAATGCTAAATCGCTTAGCGGCACGTCTTTGCCGGTTTGTTGTTTCATTGGTTTGGTCATTCAATCATGCCGCAACAAAGCAACGTATGAACGTGATTTTTGCAATGGTATTAGTTGAGGACCCGGAGAGTGACATAGGCTAGTTTTTATATCGGAAAATTAAGGAGTTCCCGTGGGAATTAAAAAAAACTTATTCTACGCGGGCGATATCGCGTGCATCAGCTAGTGTAATTAAATGAAGTTAAGCAAGAGACGGAGTTTTATTAAGAGAGGCTGTCTTAACACTAGCAATCCAATAAAATAACCCCGAATCAGTGAAAACCGATAAAAAATAAAGAAAATGGTGTGTACGACTATAAAATTAGCCCTAAAAAGAGATTTATGAGCAGTAAGGACACGGTTTAGGACATTATTTTCAGAGAGTTATGTCAAGTGAGGAATGGATCGTTTTTAGGACAAAGGGCTATAAAACCTACTACACACTTGCGACTTTGATCCGAAAGCCAATTTTATGTGCACTTAACCCCGCGACGTAAAAATCGTCTATATCGGGTCACCGTTAAGGTGAAAACTAGATGCTATATATATCATTATAGTCTAGATAGATCTTTAATAGGTCAAATGGTCTTAACTGCCTCGATAGTCTAGCGGTACACATAATCGACTGCGGACGACGAAGTCCTGGGTTAGATTCCTGAGTCGTGGCAAACAAATACTGGGTTTACCTGACGAGAAATTCTCAGCAGGTATACTAGACGGTGTTGCACCCCCGTGCTTCGTAGAGCACGTAAATATTTCTCCCGTCGTGTCTGATTCTCCGTCTCATCGGGATATGAGAGTAAGGGAACATAGGTGCACCTGTGTTTGCGCACACACTTGTGCTCTATAATATCTATCAGATGGAGATCTATCTATCTCTGTGGAGATTGGCCGCCGTAGCCGAAATTTGGTTTTTTTATTATTTTTTATTAATGTATACAAAACAGATAACAATAAATTTTGCTCTCACCTAAAGTCTTAACTATAATAACATTTTGATCTTATCATAATCCGAGAGGGTTGCACTACATGAGTAAGGTTAAGGAGATGAAATTATCAGTATATCCATCGTATTAGCAATTCCTGTAAAGATGATGTAAGAAGTGAATAAATAAACATAAAATCAACAAAAACCACTCCATCTTTTTGAAGTGAAACTTCTTTAGAATCGTTGTGATTTGAAAATTCAGCCGAAACGAAAATGTTTGTCTCAAACATATTCATAATAGCATATTATACCTCTATGCATAATAGGATTTAGCGAGAGAATGAGATAGAATACAATTTATATTTATCTCGTTCTCTCGTAGGTAGTGAAACTTCAGAAAATATATTAATTATATACATTTGTACACCACACTGTGGTAGAATAGGAGCACTTTTATACTGATTTCCACCGCAAATGTACCTACACTATTCACAAATAAATAAATTGAAATTGAAATTGAAAAAGTTTCTGAGAATGAGATATAATACAAGTTATATTTATCTCATTCTCTCGTAGGCTACTTTTCTGATGTTTCACTTCTGCCGTATGTCTGCAGCGAACACACACTTTAACAAGTCATAATTAAAAAAACTAAAAAACACGACTGCCTTGCCAAAAACGATCTAAAAAGTTAAAAATCTAAATTAATCTACTTAATTAAATTAGAATCTTATTCACATTTTTAATAAATGATATTTTTTTTGTGAATCCCTGGATATTATATTGTTTTAGTAAATTAAAACCCATTGCTCATTAATATACTTTATTCCTTCCGATCATATCACATTCTAGAGTACCTAATTTAATTCTTTTTCACAATCCTTTTTCCCTCTCATTTTCTTTTCGTCCTTCGCGCCCCATTGGCGGGAAGCGCCCCCATTGGCCTTCAGAATTCCCCCTTTTTTAATTATTTTATTTTACGGCCCTGGATTCAAGTCCTTTATGGCCTTATATTTATTGCGAATGTCGTTCCACAGAATATAAAACTAGAAAATCATGACATTATAGTGTTATATATTTTTGAAATCTACTCATAATTTTCTAGACGACGATTATATAGTTAATCTTATTTTCGATTTATTTTTTTACTTTAGTCTTTAATGCGGGACCATGGTCACCACAATTTTTTTTTAATTTTACTAGCCTATTTCATCCGCAATAAGGTAGGGATTCTAACGATACCTAATTTATGAAAATCGGTCCAAGCGTACAGAAGTTATGGTGGAATATACAAACACATACATACATACATGAACCCTGAAAACAATATACTCCTTTTTTCAGGCAGTCGTATAAAAATACTTTCCTTTCATCTCACTACAAGTTAGCCATATACTGCTATCTCACCTTGTGGTTGATGCAGCAGTTTTCAGCGGGCCAACCTGTTAGATTATAGTCTAGAATAACACATAGGCTACTTTTTATCCCGGAAAATTGAAGAGTTCCTGCGGGAACCAAAACCTTCAATCCACGCGGACGAAATGGCAGGCATCAGCTGGTAGTTATATAGTATAATATATAACAATAACAATATACTCAAAGTCAAAGTATAACTTTTTCAAAATTGGTATCTACACAATACACTTCTTTTATACAAAGTAATAGTTAAGTAAGTGCACAACCAATACATATTTGAAAAAGAATACGTGCATAAACACATTGATAAATTCAAGAAGAAAAGTTATTGTCATGATGTCAATGCTAGAAATAAAAATAATCTTCTAATCCCTGCTTTTAGGCTCAGTAAAAATAGCAATTCATTTGTTGGAAACAGTGTCCGCTTCTACAATAAGCTCCGAAAAGACATGTTGAAGATGTCTCTGAATAAGTTCAAAGTTAATGTTAAACGTAAACTCACTAAACTAGCGGCACGCTATGATGGCCGGTTTGACGTTTGTCCGCTCATGAAGTTCCGTATTAATTGATAACGACTTTGAAGGAAATAATTGTATTACTTTATTGACGATAGTGATGTGCAGAGATTCATAAATTTTATCGAATGTAGTTTTAGGTTTAGGACTCAAAATTTATTTATTAAATTGATTTCTTAAATGTATACAAGTGTAGAAAAATCAGTTTGCACCATTTAAGGGGTGAATGTACTTGTGAATATGAACAATTTTCACTATGTGGACAAACCTCTGAAATCGCAAAAAAATATCAATAAATTTTTAAAAATGGAATCTAATACGATCGTCACATAGGATCGCTGGCTAGCACAACTACTACCTCCGGCAAACTCGCGTCAATGCTCAATGCAAAACAAAGCAGTTTCGAATTGACGTTGCTTCGAAAAGTATAAACTGTCAGTGCAATGCGATTGTGATATAGTTTTGACCTGGCTTTGGATTTCAAATATTGATACTGCATTACTGTTGACCCTTGCTCGTTAATTTGGACTCTGTTCAAGCCCTTTGTTGTGGATTTCGTCGATATGACCGAACGTACGCAGAGAACTGTTCTAAATAGTCAGACACGTGAGTTCGTAATACGCCTTCGTAACTATTTCGATCGTGAAGCTCAAAATGGAGGGCCAATTTTACCTATAACGTCAGTGGTTGAACGCGTAGCTGATGCGCTTAATATTGGACAACGAACTGTTAGACGGATAACTAAAAAAAAATATGGCGAGACTGGCACAGAAGAAAATAAACTTCAACAAACACCAAAAAAGAGAAAACGAGCAAAACCAGTCGTAGGCATCGATAGCTTTGATGCCGATGCTATCCGAAGACATGTTTACGGCTACTATTTACAGAAGGAGTATCCAACAAGAAAAAAGTTGGTGCATTCACTGAAGGAAGCTGGATTATTCTTCGGTGGGGAAAGTTCTTTAACGAAGATTTTGAAGACCATTGGATTTCGATACAAAAAATGTAACAAACGCAAAATATTGATGGAAAGATTTGATATAGCGATGGCAAGGTATACTTTTTTACGGCAAGTGAAAGAAATCAAAAATTGGCAAAATGTTGTGTTCTTGGATGAAACATGGCTTAATGCTAACCATACTGTAGGCCGTTCTTGGAACGATGACACAGCAGCATCTACTTCCAAAGTTCCTGTAGGAAAAGGATCGCGACTTATAATTTGTCACGCCGGAACCATCAACGGGTTTGTCGAAGGTTCTCTCATGGCTTTTGCGTCAAAAACCACTGGAGACTATCATGAAGACATGAATGGAGAAAAGTTTACTGAATGGTTTACCTCAATGTTGTGTAGCCTCCCTGAACCATCTATTATAATTATGGACAACGCCCCATAGCACTCGATGCAAATTGACAAGCCACCTGCCCAATCCCAAAAGAAAGCTGATATCGTCGCATGGCTTCGTAAAAATGGCGTAGATGCAAACATGAATATGTTAAAAGCGGAATTAGTACGTCTTTTAAAAGAAAACAAACCAACCAAGATCCGATACGTCATTGACGAAATAGCATTAGAACATGGGCACAGAGTTATACGGTTACCGCCTTACCATTGTGAGTATAATGCGATTGAGTTGGTGTGGGCTCAAATTAAGGGATATGCTGCAAGACACAATACAGAACCCCCATTTACCACAAAAAAAATGCTAAAATTATTAGAAGAAGCTTGTGAACATGTGACTAAAGGAGACTGGGAAAAGGTTGTGAATAGAACTGTTAAATTAATAAGGGAAGATTATGAAAGAGATGTGAAAATAGATAATATTATAGAAAACGAACATATAATTATTAATGTATGTGATGATAGCAGTGACGACAGTGAAAATAGTAGTATGGACGAATCTGATTAATTATGGCCTTTTGTGGCACCTTTTTTGGTATCTTTTGTATTCATATGTTTCTTGTGTGCATATAAAGTATGTATATTCATTTTCGTTCAAATATTCAGTTCGTTCAAATAAATTAAATAAACATATACATTTTTGTTTTATTAAACCTATTTAATCAGGTACAAAAACAAAACTTAATTGTTTTTTGTTCGAGAATAAATTGACATTCCACATCACTATTGTAATGTGTCAAACCGGCCATCATAGCGTGCCGCTGATATAGAAGGTGAAGATCGCTACTCACCAAGTTGATAGTAACAATAAGTTCGTACTGCTGGTGTTTGTGGCCCTTCTTCTTCTTCCCCTGGGGGGTCTTGGCACCAGCCGCCGCCGCCGCCGCCGCCTGCTTGGGCGGTGCTGTTTTCGCCGCCCCTTTCTGTGCTGACGGCTTGACCGGAGTTTTTGGACCGCCCTTTGTCGCTGCTCCTGTCAAATTACACAAACAATTTTTTTTTCTTTTTTTTCCCCCAACAACTACAAGTTAGCCCTTGACTGCGATCTCACCTGATGGTAAGTGATGATGCAGTCTAAGATGGTAGCGGGCTAACCTGTTAGGGGCATGGCAGTTATATTAAACCCATACCCATATTTGGTTTCTACACGGCATCGTACCGAAACGCTAAACCGCTTCGCGGTACGTCTTTGGCGGTAGGGTGGTAACTAGCCACGGCCGAAGCCTCCCTTCAGGTCAGACCAGGGAAACTTTAGAAATTGTAAATTCCCAAATTGACCCTGCCGGGGAGCGAACCCGGGACCTCCGCAAGTTAAGGCAACAAAGCTACACACTGCGCCACGGAGATCGTCGTTCGAAAATATGATTAACTATATAATCATCATCTAGAAAATGAGGAGTAGATTCCAAAAATATATAACACCAATGATTCACAAATAAAATTATTTACTGCCCTGCCAAAAAACGAACTAAAAAGTTAAAAATCTAAATTAATCTACCTAGTTAAATAAGAATTTTATTCACATTTTTATTAAATGATATTTTTTTGTGAATCACTGGATATTGAACTATAGTGTTATATATTTTTGGAATCTACTCATCATTTTCTAGAAAATGGTTATATAGTTAATCTTGTTTTTGATTTTTTTTTTCAACTTTAGTCTTTAATACGGGACCATAGTCATCCCATCAATTTTTTAAAAAATATTACTAGCTTATGTTACCCGGAATAAGCTAGGGATTCTAATGATACCTCATTTATCAAAATCGGTGCAGGCGTATAGAAGTTATGGTGGAATATACAAACTCACATACATACATACATACATGAACCCTGAAAACAATATGCTTCTTTTTTCAGGCAGTCATGTAAAAATAACAATAAAACTTTTATTTAATTTATTTATATGTTAAACCAAACCTCCCACTAGACATTTCTGTATTGTCCGGTGGGAGGTTTGGTTTGGCCGCGGCTACAGTTACGGTTTTTTGGTATCCGCGGGAACTCTTTAATTTTCCGGGATAAAAAGTAGCATGTGTATTATTCTAGACTATAAACACGTCTATCATTATAATCTACCTTTGTGCCAAATCTCATCCAGATCCATTGAGCCGTTCTGGCGTGCGGATTGAGTAACAAACATCCATCCATCCATCCAAACTTTCGCATTTATTATTACGAGTAACTGCTAGCATTCCACTAACAAGTTGACCCGCTAACATCTCACTTAGGCTACATCAACCACCAAGTGAGATAGCAGATTGTAATGAAATAAAAAAATAAGTATTTTCATAATATACACATCTTTATAATTGTATTTTATTTTACATGTTAACATTAACTAATAATAATTAAAAAATGCAAAAAGCACCTATATAACAGGGAAGGCACTAGCTCCCATAACACAGTTTTTACTTTTTTGGGAGATACAGGCCAAATTATTAATGTGAACATATGTAATTTTTGCAAATAAAGAGATTTTATTATTATTCATTTATTTCATTTAGGTCCATATTGTTTACATTTTTAAATATTTAGCTATTACAACAAAAATAAAAAAATAAAACATTTAAAGATATAAAAAATAGCGTTCCATCGGTCTCGGGAACAGGTTCCAAGAAACCGACGGTCAGGGTTCCAGAGAGAGGAACCTCCTGACGATGCGAGCCGTGTCCAGGAGTACAGCCTTCTGGATTTGGCCCTTGACCCAGCTACCCAATGTGAGCCTCGAAAGATGTTGGTCGAGGCTCTTAGCTATAAGACCGTTAACTGTCACGACTATTATTATTATTATTATCGACATAAGTTTAGCTCTTATTAATATTATTATTATACCTTTTTGATTGGCCGGTGTCGCTTTCTGTCCTGAAGCATTCTTTTGATTGACATGGCCACCGCCGTCCGCCGGCTTATTCCGAGCCTGGAAATAATAAGCTAGTATAAATAAAACGCTGAGGGAATTGGTTACAAATATTCACAATTTGCGCGCGTATTATATGCAGTTCTGAAGAATGAACGAGTGATACGCGAATGTTGATAAATTTACTAGTATGAAAGATAATTTCGTGGACATCACTAGACAGTCAAGGGGGGTGAAACTTAGCATGTATTCAGAAGCCATACTACCAACGCTTGAAGTTTTAATATTGTTGACTTTCGTGTTTTAGAATTATAATCCTTATTTATGAACGTCACGATACGCGACATGTAACTGTCATTTAGAGTAATATTTGTCAGCTTTGCGTTTTAAATTGAAATGAATTGTTACAAAAGTTAAAAGATTGTTAATTTATTTATTGATGAAGGTTCGATTGTACTGATATTTGACTCATTCGATGTATTTCACTCAGTCAGTTCGTTCCCAACGCCATATTGGAATAACTTGTATAAATACGAATGTTTTACCATCGGTAGGGCAGTCTCCACCGAGACTAAAACGATTATTGAATACCTTCGGTGTTTAGATCGTTATCTTGTTTACGAGCCTGCGGTAGTAACTGCAGCCTGGTCAAATGATTTGATACTGTAGTATTGTTTAACTGAGTTTTATAAATTAACTAATTACATTAAATCTCTCGTGGTTAGAGTACAAATATATTAAAAGTGTTTTATTAATACCTACTTCTGGATTGTTCTCCAACCTATTGCATATGTAATAATTGTTTTAAGCGTTGGCACTTACTACTATAATGACAGTAAGCTATCAACAATAAGTGCGGTAGTAAGCACCCTGGGTCCATAGCCCAGTAGACCAGCGCTTAACGCAGTATTATTATAACATTGCAGTTTTATATGAAAACACAATGGGACAAAAACAAAGTAGATATCTGGATAGCTGCTACGGGAGCGTGCTTTTTTTTACTAACTTCAACGGGTTTATTATAATTTTACATCCATAGTAAAGTAAATAGTTCATAATGAGCTAACATAGAAGCGGATCTCGTATTTCATCTCTCTAATAACGCGTGAAGTCTGAAATTTATTGAATTCGTTTCCGTTGACGAATCGCTGAATGTTCCTCATTTAATTATTTTGGCCCTTATTATGATGCATACTTAAAGTAGGTCGAATTATTTTTGCTCTCTCCTCAAAATGCAGAAAAAAGTACTTAAAAGAATAAGAATATTAGAACGTAAAATTTTTCGAACATACTAACCACTAGACAACCACCACCACTACAGCCCATTAACGTCCCACTGCTGAGCACAGGCCTCCACTCTGATAGGAGAGAGGGAATTAGAGCTTATACCCACCACGGTTCTCCAATGCGGGTTGGTGGACTTTAACGACTATTCATCATGTTAGTGATAATAACCGACGGCTTAACGTGCTCTCCGAGGCACGGGGGTGAAACACCGCCAACTTCCTAAATCCGGGCTAGCACTGGGAGTTTCTAATCAGAAAAACCCGATACTTAATTATGAACCGACCCGGGACTCGAACCCGGGACCTCGTCGGCCGCAGTCAAACATGCTAAGCACTAGACAAACGAGCCAGTAAATACTAATGTCATATATGTGAAAATGAGGCTGTCTGTCTGTCTATCTGCTACGCTGTAATGTTATGTACCTTAGTACTAAAACACGACGCTTCGCCTGAAACTTTGTAACGCCTATTTAAGAAAAGGATTTTTAGAACGGAAGCAACGGAAATTCACAAAGTAAAGCCGTCATTTTACTATTAAAAAATTAAAAACCAGATGCTAAAAGAGCCATTAAACCCCGTCTACTTTGATACAACAATCAGCTACGCATAAAAACTACGACCAGAGGCGGTAACAATGTAATGATGTTCATTTAGTTTTGCTTTTACATACCTATACAATGTACGCTACTTGTTGTTTTTTATTTATCATGTGATGTTTGACGGATGTTTGTTACTCAATCACGCCCTAACGGCTGAACGGATCTGGATGAAATTTGGCACAGAGAAAGATTATGGTCTGGAATAGCCCATAGGCTATTTTTTATCTAGGAAAATTAAGGAGTTCCCACGGGAACCAAAAAACCTTAATTTACGTGGACGAAGTCGCGGGCTTCAGCTAGTATATCATAAGTTAAAGTTACGCCACTCATCTCAAATCCCTTCGAACTGTAAATTAGAGTGTGATTTAATATTATTTCATCTATTCTTAAAATGAAAATGAGTCAGTAAACGATCGGGTCATCTAAGCACTTAGATGGCTAACAGATTCGAGCGTAGGTATAAAAAGTTAATTTGACTACTATACAAATTAATTTTAATAATCACTAAAAAATTATTTATTTACTTCTTAGTGATTATTAAATAGAGGTTGTTCCAAATGACCTTCACATTTTCTGTCATTTGTAAGTTTGATGTTCATTTTAAACTTTTTTTCTTTTTTTTAGCATTAAGTTCTATCGTATTATTATATTTTTTTTAAAAAAAGGTAATGTATAATAGTTTAATTTATATTATTAAATAAAAACAATTTTAAACTATAAATTAAAGAAAAAAAGTGCGATAAAATTTGATTGGAACTAGGGACATAGTCATCATCCCCATTCCCGTTGGTTAAATGCTCGAAAATAGAAAACGGTTACAACGAAAAGCCTCGTAACTCAGCCATTAAAAAATTAAAAATCCAACGTCTATAGTGCCATTAAAACATCTACCTACTACTTTGGCGCTATTATACAAACGCTTTGAAACTACGGGCAGGCCCGGTAACATGCAGGCACGGTGTAATGGCGTTCATTAAAGTGCACTTAGCTCCGTTGTTCTTTAAATGCAGCGGTTATTACCCACCGCTTCATTTATTAAACAATTAGCTACAAACAAAGTCTAGCTAAGTATTCTACTGTAAATAGTCCAAAACAAATCACTCGGACTGGTCTCGCAAAGACAATTTCACTTTCAGAATTCTACTCGATTTTTCTGTAGCCGGGTTGAATTACATTGATAGCAAATCGGCGTGAATTTAAAAAAATACGTACTTAAAACTTACTAACCTTTGTCTCTACCACGTAAAATTTAAAAAAAAATGCTGCCGTGAAAAAAATGACGAGATAGAGTTCAATATACTAAGTCTAATTAAAGAAAATCGCTTCAGTTCGCTACAACCTTTATTGAATCAATGCTAAAAATCAACTCAAGCAAGTATGATTAATTTTTTGTTTAAATTAATCCATAATTCTACAATCCTGGACTACCACCACCACCACCACTACAGTCCATTAACGTCCCACTGCTGGGCACAGGCCTCTACTCTTATAGGAGAGAGGGAATTAGAGTTTAGACCCTCCTTGCTGCTCCAATGCAATGGTTTGCGGACTTTTTTAACGATTATTATTATATTGGTGATAATAACCGGGACCCACGGCTTAACGTGCTCTCCGAGGCACGGGGGTGAAACACCGCCAACTTCCTAACTCCGAGGTAGTACTGAGAATTTCTAGTCAGAAAAACCCAATACTCAATTATAGCCCGACCCGGGACTTGAACCCGGGACCTCGTTAGCCGCAGTCGAACATGCCAACCACTAGACCAACGGGGCAGTCAAAACTTTGTGAAAATGTTGTACAAACATGGTGAATAGTCTACGATTTACGTATTCAGTGCAAAGAAAACAAATATTCTTTCTGTAAGCGAAAGCTGCTACACGTGTTACAATAAGTATAACAACCAGCGTCATTAAATTTATTCGGTTCAAAGCTGTTTCTTTCAGTTAAAATATTGTCCTTATTATGAAGGAACTCTCTCTCTTTACTATAATTAGTTGAAAATCACGATAACGGGTAACAGTGAAGGAAAACCGATCATATTATACTTACAGATAACTGCGGAACTGGGGAACTGCGGAAATTGCATATTGGTTCCCACTGCCCACACTAGTCTCTACTAAAATTAAACTTTTTTAAGGTGTCTGACAGAATTTTCGAATATATTTTATTTATTTATTTACTAACTATAATAACAATTGGGATTTGGGATGGTATTGACGCCTATGTTAAAAAATATTTTACTGATTATTATTAAATCTTCAAAAGAATTAAAATTCACATCCTCGTTAGCTTTAAGCTTGGTAACCATTACTTGTGAATTAATTGTTTTCGTGTGGCTCTGCAATTTAATTTGTGTGTAACTGTGCATTGCATTGTAAGTAAAGTCCCATAAAGCAGTATTATTTAAAAATGGCAGTTTTATGTCACGTGCTTAGAGGTTCTTAAAATAAGCATTATAATTCTAAAACTCGAATCAACAATATTAAAACAATATGGCTTTAAGCAATCATAGTATGTCCCCCCGATCTCTGTACACTCAAACGAATCAACGTCGAGTTTTAAGCCTTTTAATTTATGCGTACAGGCTTGAGCTCTGGATCGTGACACGAATTTCATTGCGGTTAATTATCGCTCGTGTAACTCCGCTCACCGGTTTCGCTTACATGAGAGAATTAAGCATTTTAGTCGAGCTTCGAGTGGAACCTTTTTAAACGCCACTCTTTTGCTTACTCAGTTTTGTTAGCCTGTTATCTTTGAGTGTATATTGTTTAAAAAAGTCTGGATAATTAATAGGGCATAAGAGATTTTGGGATTTTAGTCGAGTTTTAAGTGGAACGCTGGTTTTAAATGCAACTCTCTCTCTTGTTCATCTATGTATACTCAAACAAATCAACGTCTAGTTTTAAGCCTTTTAATTTATGCGTACAGGCTATAGCTCTGGAACGTCACACCGATTTAATTGCGGTTAATTATCGCTCGTGTAACTTCGTGCAGTGGTTTCGCTTACATAAGGGAATTAGGCATTTTAGTCGAGCTATATGTGGAACGCATGTTTAAAATGCCACACACTTGCTTGTTCACTAGTACTACAAGTATTACTTCAAAATTACAGTTTCATAACACGTGCCTTGTCGTTCCTAAAATAAGGAATATATTTCTAAAACTCGAACGTCAACAATATTAAAACAATACGGCTTTAAGCAATGGTAGAATGCCCCCAGATCGCTGTACACACAAACGAGTCAACGTCGAATTTTAAGCCTTTTATTTTATGCGCACAGGCTTAAGCTCTGGAACGTGACACGGATTTAATTGCGGTTAATTATTGCTCGTGTAACTTTGTGCAGCGGTTTCGCTTACATAAGAGAATTAGGCATTTTACTCGAAATTTTTGTGAAACGTTTTTAAACGCTAACTTTTGCTTACTCAGTGTAATTGAGTGTATATTGTTTAAAAAGGTCTAGATAATTAACAGGGCATTTTTTGCGTACATAATAATGAGCATTGTGGTATTCACAAACTCTATGTTTAGTAGAGATGATGCTCGCGACTTCGCCCATGTGCGTTAAGGATTTTCGATTCCCGCGGGAACTCTTTAATTTTACGGGATAGAAATTAGCTATGTCACAGCAACTGAGAAAAAGATTACTTTTCCCACTAATAAGATTTAATATGGGTATACTAATATCATAAATGCGAAAGTTTGGATGGATGAACGCCAGAACGACGGAACGGATCCGGATGAAATTTGGCACAGAGATAGATTATAGTATGGAATAAAGATATTTTTTATCCCGGAAAATTAAAGAGTTCCCGTAGGAACCAAAAAAACCTCAATCCATGCGGACAAAGTCGTGGACACAAGCTAGTAAGGACATAAGTATATAGAACTATCTATATACAACTAACGAAAAGGCAAAAACTAGATTGTCTAATGAAAAAAAAGCAAGTCTAGAATCTAGAATGAGCGATGAGAAATCGCATTCCCAAGAGGCTAAAAAGATAGTGTTGCTCTTATTTGTAGTTAAACTTTCTCGCCGCCATCGCTGGAAGCCCTCGGGAAATACAGAAATAATGGCCGATCGCTGAGTGCCTTTATTGATTGTCTTAAGACCTAGTTTATAATAGTTTATAACATAGACTTAATATTGTAAACTAAATGATGCCTGCGACTTCGTCCGCGTGGATTGTTTTTTTTTTTATTCCCGTGGGAACTCTTAAATTTTCAACCCTGTCCCCACTAACAAATGTTAACTGGAAGAAAATACCTCTAGGTATTAAGTTCGCCTTTGTGCATTGTGTTATATCATGTGAAATAAATAATTTAAAACAAACAAACAAAAAACAATCAGGATAAAAAGCCTAGCCTATGTCCTTTACCGGGAAATAACCTGTCTCTGTACTAAATTTTATCAAAATCGGTTGAGTAGTTGGGAAAGTGTAGCAGACAGTCAGACACACTTACGCATTTATAATATTAAGTATGGATGCGAAAGTTTGGATGGATGGATGTTTGTTACTCATGCTTAACTTAAGAACGGCTTAATTCTGGATGAAATTTATCACAGAGACAGAATATAGTCTGGAATAACACATGGGCTACATATTTTTGTCCTGGAAAATCTTAATTAACGCGGACGGAGCCGCGGGCATCATCTATCTATAACTATTTCTTAACAACTGCCGTGAATGTCAAGCCATGAAATATTTTCGTGACTCATTTTCACATCATGATAATGCCATCTTTTCAGCACAATGGAATATTTTCGTACAGCCGTGCGCTATAACAAAAAACCGGCCAAGCGCGAGTCGTACTCACACACGAAGGTATCTGTACAGTTAAGCAAGATGTAACACTATAAACTTTTTAAATACTTTCGCAAAAGAATTAAGAGAGTCGCTCAAAAATCACGCTACTTGTATGGTTCCCCTTTGCTTTTTTAAAAATTATTTATTTGTTGTTATAGTGGCAACTCGTTGGTCTAGTGGTTAGCATATTCGACTGCGGCCGACGAGGTCCCTGGTTCGAGTCTGAGTGTCGAGTTTTTCTGACTTGAATTTCTCAGTACCTACTAGCCCCGAGTTAGGAAGTTGGCGGTGTTTCGCCCCCGTGCCTCGGAGAGCACGTTAAGCCGTTGGTCCCGGTTATTACCACTGACATGATCGTCTTTAAAGCCCGCCAACCCACATTGAAGCAGCGTGGTGGCGTCTAAGCTCTACTTCCCTCTCCCTATGAGAGTGGAGGCCCAGCAGTGGGACGTTAATTGGCTGTAGTGGATAGTGGCAATAGAAAAAGACATTTTGTGAAAATTTCAACTATGTACCAGCTATTATGGTTCATGAGATACCGACAGATAGATGGACGGACAACGGAGGCTCAGTACTAGGTCCCGTTGGCACACTTTGGGTACGGAATCCTAAAAAAGCGCAATAACGAACCTATTCTTTCCCTCGATTTTAAGTCGTAAAATACCCCAAGAGATAGTGAAAAATACTGAGGACATGCTTAATAAAAGCACTCTTATATGACCAGACTGCCTTCTTATGTATGTTAAAGTTTTACTCTTGAATAAATCACATAAAATGCATTTAAGATTTTACTACATTTTCATTGTTTGTTAGCTAGGCTCCCTAATCCCAATGAATAATATTTTCAAAATTATAATCTTAATCCTTTTCTAATACAATAAAAAATCTTATACAATAAAAAGATTGTCCTGACGGATTTACTCATCGATGTCCAGCACAAGCCCAGACAATAAATAAGTTTGGATTTTATCTACCCCCGCGGGAACAAAGTTGCGGGCCCTCGCTAGGTTTTCCATAGATACAACGTGACGTGTTTCGATAAAAAGTAATAAATTTAGTCACATTAACCAAGAATGAATGCTTTCCAAAGAACGGAATCGCGGAAGTTGACTTTTCATCCAATAGGAAGTAATGTGAAGTAGGTAATTTCCTTGCAAACTCAGTAGCTTTTATTTGATGCTATGGCTAGTAAAGAAAGCTATCCGAAATATCCGTCAGGTTAACTGCAAAATCACAAAACTACCCACTGGTACGTCTGTTTTACTGTCATGCAATAGCAATCACCAAGACTTGTATCAAGCACCTTTTCAAAAAATTCCGTCAGCATTTCATCTATTGAGAAGGCGAATGTGCGAATAATAAATGTTTTTATTGCCAGCGCAATAAACACCAAAATACCGTGTAACTTTACGCGTTGAAAGAGCAAATTTATTGTTTGACAAATAACCGCGCGTTCGTTTTTTTAATAAAACTGTATAATGAAACTGTGTGTGTAACATATTATTATTGTTTTTCATTATATTATAGCCATTTCTTCAAGCATATTAATTTTGTCATGAATTTCAATGAGATAAATTTAGGTACCTCTGAAATATGAGTCACTATACATCTTTCAGAGGTTTTCCTGATTCACTGTTTTTATTGAAGTGAAACTTCATTAGAATCGTTGTGATTTGCAAATTCGATGAAACGAAAAAGCGACACTAAAAAGAGACAAACATATTCATAATAGGATTTAGCCTGCGAGAGAATGAGAAAAGTTTTTCAAATTTATCTCATTATCTACTAGGCTACTTTACTGAAGTTTCACTTCTGCCGTATGTGAATTGCACACACCCACACACTTTTTTTTATTTTAATTATCCTACGTAGTTATAGATAAGGGGTGGATTATAGGTTAACGGATGACAGAAGTGAGTGGAAAAAGAAGACTTGTGTTGTGAGGACCCCACATAGAATAGGATTATCTGTCTGTCTGCCTATCTGCTATACTCTAACGGCCTATCTCTTCAACTGTTTTCGATAAATTTGGTACAGGGGTAGATTACATCCCTGGGAAGGATAGAGGCTACTTTTTATGCCGGAAAATTAAGGAGTTCTCGCGGGAATCAAAAACTTAACCTATGCAGACGAAGTCGCGGGTATCATCTAGTATATTATTATATATAATTGAGTTCACAGGAGATGCACCAACTATTTTTGAATTAAATGCATACATTATTACAGCTAGGAGTGTGGAAATAAATCTGGAATTCAGCTCTGTGTAACTAAAATGAAGAATTTATGAACCAAAACTAATTCTGTAATATTATGTCCTCCTGACCGAATTTCGGTCACGGCGCAGCATCTAGCCAATTATGTTAGGGATATTATAGTAGGTACTTTACTGTATGCATGAGACACAAACTCAGGCGATACTCCCTCACTCTCATAGTCCAATGTTTTTTTGTATATAGACAACTGCTATATATGTTTGCAAAATCAAGTGATTTCGGAAAATGCGGAGGTAAAATTTAACAATAATAATGTAACAATTTAGTGATAAATATTTAGATAGTATCTACTTTAGGCACAGCTTTAGAGTCAAGCCAGGCAAGCGTAATTTTTTGGGTTGTGTACGTAATTTCTGCTGCATTCTGTTTCATGTCAAAGTCCAAAACTGCTACACGTGAGTTTAAGTAGACGTGTGAAAGTTTCATACTTTTTTCAGAAACAAAATGCAGTAGAAATTACGCGACCGAAACTATGAGACTCACAATAGAGAAGTTACATTATTTTTTTTTGCCACAAATTTAAATTTGCCACAATTATACAAAAGACAGTAAGTAAGTATAATACCTTTAAAGTAAGTATATTTAAATTATTTATGAAGTGAAAACTTCTTTAGGCGCGCTGACCACTTTTTGGTAGGGGGTAAAAATGTGGAACTTTTTCTTAAGAGAATTGGTCTTAACTATAAATATAGTGCATTTGTAATGAAACTTTAATGCCTTAGTTTAAGGTATATATCTTAAATATTACTTACTATTTTTTATTTATTTTAAAATTAGAAAAAAATATTAAAAGAATTAGTTTTTACTTCTATCGGCAGTCCCTATGACTGGCAATTTTTTTTTATCAACAATTCCATATTTTTATAAAAATTGTCCCGTACATTAACGTAATTGTAAGTAACTTTATCGCTAAGAACGATACGAGCCACCTATTTACACAGAAAAAAACTACTTTTGTATTCGTGCTTACATAATTTAAGCACAGAAAAACAATTCAAAGAATGGTTGGTAGGTACATTATTCTGTTCCCTTAATGTTCCCTATGCGGATATTCAGGAATAAATTATAATGTTATTCTGTACAGTGAACACTAACCCTCGGATATTTAAGAAAAAAATAAAAGCACTTTTGTACTTTTGTCGTTTACATTTTGTATAGACATCTTCTATTCAAAGCAAGCCGTATACTCTACCGTACGACATAAATCACAATGCCTTAGGGCTATGAAACTACTACTAATATAATTCGTGTAAAAGATTGGATGTTTGTAAGTTAGTATGTTTGGCACCAAACCCGCCAACAGGCCGGCTTTAGGAGAAATTTTTCTACGATGGAAAATATCCAATTTGTGACACTGTTAATAATTGAGAAAGCGAATGAGTATGGCATTAATCTGTAAATGTGTTTCATTGACTACACAAAAGCTTTCGATTCGATACATCAAAACACAATATGGCCGACTCTGTCGAAACAAGATATCCATTCAACATACTTAAACATAAAGAAAAGCGTGTACTCGAAATGCAAGGCACGAGTAATTCTGGAAAAGGAAGGTACTGAGTTTGGTGAGGGTAGGGGCTTGAGACAAGGAGACCCAAAATCACCAAAATTATTTTACAGCAGTCCTCGAAACCATTGTCGGGAACTTAGATTGGGTGAAGAAAGGTCTGAAGATTGATGACGAATACTTGAACCATTTGCGTTTCGCAGACGACATCGTAGTGTTCGTTGAAAATGCATTAGAACTGGGTAAAACTGGTTAACGGATTGGCAAAGGAAAGTGAGAAAGCTGGGTTATTTTTGAACACCTCAAAAACTAAAATTTTAACCAACGCAGATAAAAGAGACATTAGGGTAGGAAATGAAAGCATTGAGTACGTGGAAAACGTACTTACTTGGGCCAATCTGTTTCTCTCGAGAACTGCAGTGAGAAAGAAATACAAAGAAGAATCGCCATAGCATGGAAAAAGTACTGGATCTTCAAGGAGGAGATGAATAGTAAGGAAGTAAGTGTAAAAATAAAAAATAAACTCTACGATGTCTCTATACTGCCAAGTTTGACTTACGACTGTCAAACTTGGTCATTATGAAAGGAAGAAAAAAAATAAACTAGCCATCTGCCAAAGAAAGATGGAGCGAAGTATCTTAGGTATAAGAATTAAAGATAAAATTAGCAATAAAAAGATTTGGAAGACAACCAAATTAATTGTCATTTAAGGGAAGACGGTTAGAATTTTAAAGTGGAAATGGGCTGGACATGTTTGCAGATTAGATAACACAAGATGGACAAAAAAGGTGACTGAATGAATAAGGGTAAGGGATAAAAAGAGGAAAAGAGGACGCCAAAGAAAGAGATGGGATACCTTCTCAGAGCGATGCGGACCGGACTGGATGAGACAAGCTAGGGATAGAAGAGGCGACTTTTACATTCTTATGACGAATTTAAAATAAAATTGTATAGCATTTTGACATGTTTTTTATCTGTTCACAAGAATATAAATAATTATAATAATCGTAATGAATAAATTGTACCATAAATAAAGGCTTTTCTATTTTTATTTTATTTATTGTATATTATTTCATGTTTGGCAATGACTCAAACTACAATGTAAAAAACATTCAAATAAACTTTTACAAGTGCTTTTGAACAGTCGAGTGAATCTACCACTGGTTTGGAATGATAAGCTGATTGAACCTATTTGATGAGATTCGGAATGCAGAGATTAGCTTATAACTTGAGACGCACACGTAGCCACAGTAATACGTGTGGACCTATGTATATGTCACTATGTAAGATTGTAAAAACCGTTAGATTATAATCTAACTCGCGAAATTGCAAACTGTCGAAAGATTACAATTTAACGCATCATTTTTCGGTAGATTGTAATCTGTTAGGTATATTAACCCGATAGAAACTAACCTAACCTGCAGCCGGGCACTACCTGATTATATATGTCGAACCCTAACCTAACCTACAAGAAAGACACAATAAAACGTAAATACAATTAATATTTCAAAAATTAACACTCAGAACATTCAACGGCTCACAATCTGTCGACAGTTTACAATTTTGCGAGTTAGATTATAATCTAACGGTTTTTACAATCTTACGGTGACATATATACTTAGTACGTATTATCTCTATGGTATGAGCCCAGAGCCTATGTATATTTAAAGTACGTATTATTTCTATGGAATGAGCCCGAAGAAACCCAAACATTCCTGACACTGGTTTATATTTCGAACGTGGAACAAAATGGCCAGTTGGTTCTGGTGCGCGCTTTGACATTCCCGCGCTTTCTCGTAGGCTTTATAGCTCTTACTGTGTACGAACTCAAAACTTAAAAAAAAAATGGTGCGTTTTTTTAATTATAATTTTTAGTAATTGTCATAATAATATCTCTATACTATTCCTCAAATTCTTTAATTTCAACATTATCTAAAATATCAGATAAATTATTACGATTTCTCTCATTGTTTCTTCAGACGTAGCGTTTTTTTTTTTTCAATTTTATGTACCAATTTGCTTTCAGCTTTTCGGTGTTTTGAATTAAAATTGCGTTACGATATTTACAGGCAACCCAAATGGATGATGAGCAAATAACAAGTAAGTTACCGTTCGTGTTGTTTTTGTTTTTAAATTCAACTTAAGTTTTATTATTATTATTCTTTATTATTTATAAAAACATGCCAGGGAAGACTTTACAGTCGCCCAATTCATCTTCCCTGGCTACAAAAATATAAGTAAATTAAAATATAATATAGTAATTTTAAAATATGTAGCTGTTGCCCGCAACTGCGTCCAAGTTTTTTTTTTATTTACCGGTTTTCTAGAGGACTATGTTCTGGAAAAAATTGCCTTAACGTGGGAAGTCCCGGTTTCGATCCCCGGCAGGGTTTTTGGAAATTATAATTTCTGAATTTTCTCTGCTCTGTCCTGGTGGGAGGCTTTGTCCGTGGCTAGTTACAACCCTACCAGCAAAGACGTGCCGTGCTAAGCAATTTAGCGTTCCGGTACGATGCCGTGTAGAAACCAATCAGGGCTATGTGCTCAATATAACTGCCGTACCCCTAACAGGTTAGCCCGCTACTATCTTAGATTGCATCATCACTTACCATCAGGGAGCTCGCAGTCAAGGGCTAATTTGTAGTGGATTAATAAAAAGATAGGGTTCCGTTTCCATGTTAATTGCTAACAACTTATTCAGTTCTTATTTCTTAAACGATTTATTGTTCTCAATAACGTCTAAGGCACATTATCTATGAATCAAAGAAATTATGACTCATAGATTAATGGTAATGTAATAGAAATACGATCATAATATAAAAATGATAATGTAATACCAATGGCGTGCACAGCTTTTGAAGCTAGGGTAGGCATTAGTTAGTCAAAATACCTATATACTAGCTGTTTGGATGAAAAATGAGCATTAACGTATTTCCATTTGGGTAAGCGTGCTTTTATGCCTCTATGAACTGCACGCCACTGTGTTATACCAGCCTTAAGAAAACCTCATGATCATTATTTAAATACTCAATAAGGGGTAGTGGGACCACGGATACATGGTGGTATCCCGTGGACCCACCAGTGGGACAAAGCAGTTAGGCCTCCAGAGGAGGACAGGAGGCCGAGCGTCTAAAGCTAAACAACTGAACAAGGGTGTTGTAATATTACGAGAGACTGTATCATTGCATCGCACATAAATAGAACGAATAGAGCTATGATAAATAATAATAGTAATAATGTCCTCCCGACCGAATTTCGGCCACGGCGGCCAATCTCCAGAGAGATTAGCCATCTGCGCGGGAGATATTATAGTGCACAAGTGTGAGCGCAAACACAGGTGTACTCTCTCATAGCCCGATGGGACGGAAATCCGACACGACCGGACAGAGATCAGGCGCAGGACCGACGGCTTTACGTGCTCTCCAAGGCACGGGGGTGCAACACCGCCAGCTTCCTAACTCCGGGCTAGTATTGAGAATTTCTAGTCAGTCGCAGTCGAACAGTAACCACTAGACCAACGAGGCAGTCAAACTATGATAATACAAAATGTATGCGGACGCCTTTTCAACTAAAAAATGTAATATCCAACTTCTATTAAAAAAGTTTTTATTAAAAAATACTGTTGATGTTGTGTGCACTATAGCGGTGCTAAAAACGACGGCCATTTTCATTCTGTGCGTTAGAAATCGCATTTGCGCGTTTGATGGTTGATTTGGCCGTATTAAGGATATACTTAGTTTAGTGGTATGGCCAGTGGTACGGTCTGGTCTGTCAACACACTAAGACGGTTATTTTTCCCGACTAGGGCAAAACCAAAAGGAAGGGTTATGATTTTAGCAGTCTTTGCAACGTACATAACGTTCCACCTAATAGACCAATTTTAATGAATTAGATGTCAATCGATTTTACATCATGGTCCGGTAACAAGCTGTATTTTATGTTAACAAAATCGATATGGCGGCACTACATATAGGTGGCCACAGTTTCTAGTTTGCCTATCGTGAAGATCACATATCTTTTTGTAGTTAAGAATGTGCTGTTTTCCGAAGATTTAACTATAAAGATTAAACTGTAAGAATACCTTTATCTTGTTTATTATTATGTTAGAAATGCAACACTGTTTCTACAGTGCCTTCCCTCAGGTATTGATTTTAAGTGAATGCGCTACTGACACCATACCATACGTCAATAGTGTACATAAATCATGTCCAACCGCTAATGACAACCTACGAGTAACTTGTAAAGTTGTATGGTTAGTAAACTTTACTTACGAAGTTATGACGCTTAATATTTTCTAAAGCAAGCCCGATATAGATTTTTCTATTAAAACTTTTAAACATTACACATCCCGGAATAATTAGAGTTCCCGTACGAATCAAAAATCTTTTATCCACGTGGACTAAGTCGCGGGCATCATCGAATTTATTTATGACTGTGTGAAGCTGGGACGCCACCCGGGTCATAACCCTGCTTTGTATGAAGCAACGATACGATACGATGCGATGCGAAACGATACGAAGTACCAATGAGTTGGTATGGATTTTAAATTCGCCATTGATTTGTTCACAGTGCTTCGTAGGGCATTCAGCATGTTCGACTCGAGCAAACAGGGCCGCATCGAGAAGGAGAAAATTAGGACCATCCTCAACACGATGGTACACAGTTATGATGACAACGAGCTGGACCAGATCCTAGAAAGCGAGGATGTCGATGGTAAGATATTTATATACCGTTGGCTGCTCTATGACAGTATTACTCTAAGCGACACGCAAAAGGTTGACAGTTCATCGATCTACTATCGCCTACTAAAATCACAGAGTTGCAGAAAGTAAGGTTCATTCTCAACACAGCTATGATGACAACGAGCTAGCAATGATCCTTGAATACGAGGATGTTGATGGTAAGATAATCTAAACTTTTAGTTGCTTTAAGACAGCATTACTGTACGTGACACACGAGACGCTGACATTTCTAGGCTCAGAAGGACTAGAATCCAGAGCTGTTAAACCAGTTAAATAAATAAAAAATCTGACACTTCATCGATCTACTATCGTGTACTAAAGTCACAAAGCTGCAGAAAGTAAAGGTCATTCTGAACACGATGGTGCACAGCTATGATGACAACAGGCTGGACTAGATCCTTAAATATGAGGATATTGATGGTTCTTAATCCTAATGGTTGCTCCAAGACAGCATTAATCTACGTGGCACGCGAAACGCTGACACTTCATCGATCTCCTTATTAATCGATTATTTAAATCACATAGTTGCAGAAAGTAAGGGTTATTCTCAACACGATGCTGCAATCAAGACTTGTTTGTTTTGCATGGTATACCTACAGTATAAGTACCATTAAAACTCAAAAATATTTCAAATTTGAGTATGATCTAAGGTCCTCAAAGCACGTAAACACCGATCCAGCACAAACCACCGCTATAAAGCAGTTATAAAAACACATAAATCCTCGTTTTGATCACCTCAAAAGCTATTCGCGTCGTCAAGTCACAAGTCGTCAAAGATGCTATTATTTCACCTCACTTTGAAGTCGCTGGTGTATTTTTAGAGATTCTAAGGACTGAAGTTACGGCCTTAGGGGATGGGTAATTATTTTTTTCTTTTTATTTGACCTGAGAGTTAACGAACCATTAAAAACAAAAAATAGGGTTAGTACGGAATTTTACACCTCGCCAGCATTGATAGAATTCGAGCATCCAGAAACAATTACCATCACTATCATGGGTTGCCATGTTCAAATTGAAGTTTGGCGGTCACTGAGTGAAATGCCTCCTGTATTGGATAGAAGCAGGCGTTATTTTGCGGAAGTCCACGATAATCAAGGAACAAGAATTTGTAATTTATTTATGCATGACTACTCACATATACACTGTTTAAAAAAAAGGAAATATAGTACATGTATAAACTTAAGTGGTAGGTAGCCAGATAAGCAAGAAAAATAGCAAAATAGGGCTATGGGAAGCCAGTCCTTCACCCGTACCTTCCAATAATTATATTAATATGTTAAAACTAATTAATATATATATATATACCTACATATATACATTAGAATAAATACCTACAAGACGAATACAGATACAGTGTCTAGCTAAGTTCCTGTCAATCGTCCATACTCCATTGTCAAATCAACAGCTCCTGAAGATGCTCCGGTGTCAACAACTGTGTGTCGGATAACCGTAATTATAATCATACTTATTATTATAAATGCGAAAGTGTATTTGTTTATCGGCTTATTGGTTTGTTGGTTTGTCCTTCAATAGAGCGGCAACAGGGCAACGGATCAACGTGATTTTTGCATGGGTATAGTTGGGGACCTGGAGAGTGACATAGGCTTCTTTTTATCCCGGTAAATTAAGGGATTCCCGTGGGAATTAAAAAAACTTATTCCACGCCGACGAAGTGGCGGGTATCAGCTAGTCAAGCTATAAGAGCCAATATAAGCTATAAAAATTGCATCAGTGTTTGCACACAATTCCGTAGTATGATATCACCTGAATAGTTAGCTTTAAAGCCAAATATAATTGAGATCTGCCTTAGTTCAGTCATTAAGAACATTTTGCCTTAGTTTCAGACTTGCAATGGGATTCAACCCGCTTAACTATTGAATATGCTAACGGTACTAGAACTAATGGACGCATTTAGAATCAGTGACTTTCTGTTATTCCGTTCACCCGACTCTCCCCTACCTGCAATGCATACTAAGAGCCCGTAACAGCCCTTTTCACCAAAATCGGCTCATTTACATAACGATTTTTCTCATTAGGCCTATGGCAAGGAATAAAGATAACATTTTTCGTATCAAGTTACAAAATTTTAACAAATACTCACGTCAGCAAAATTCTTGATAGAAATAAAACATCCCGGAATATTTCAGTACAAAGCTATTGTCCAAACAGCGTTTCCTTTCTCAAAAATATTTAAAATCCGTAATTTTAATTTATAATCTTTAGGGTATAAGGTGGCAACATTGCCCACCGTCTGCTTTTTTCTCTTTGCCTTGCAACGATATTGAATGACATATATTTTGGTACTCTCCTGTTTACAAAATCCTATATGATGCCCGCGACTTTGTCCGCATGGATTAAGTTTTTTGATTCCCGCGGGAACTTCTTAATTTTCGGAGTTAGTTAAACTGTTAGTTTACTTTCCACTTGTTTAGTATACTTTTTAATTACAAAATAGGATTACTTTTTAATTGATGTTGTCAGGCTTATGAACAACAATGGAACAATATTAAAATATTATTACTTTACAGGTTCAGGAAAGCTAAATTTCGACTCGTTTGTACGAGTGGCAACACACTTCTTGAATGAAGACGATGAGGCGTTGCAGAAAGAACTAAAAGAAGCTTTCAGACTTTATGACAAAGAAGGTAAGGTTCCTTTTGGTTTCCAACCCCAAGTTCTTTTGTCTTTAGGTACCCCTATAGTGTTTTTGAAAACCGTGAAGCCAGAAGAAGGTCTTCACGTCGTTAATTATCACCATCATGTCTTATACTTTGTATACTTGACATTCATATAGTGTACGGTGTAGGTACAAGGTACCAATCCATCCTAATATTATAAATGTGAAAGTGTGTCTATCTGTCTGATACGCTTTCACGGTCCATCTGTTCAACCGATTTTGATGAAATTTGGTATAGGGATAGGTAGGATATTATCATGACACATGTAGTAGGCTTAGATATGTGTAATAAAAGTAAAATAAGTACTTTATTTTGTAATTTATGTGATTTATTTTATTTGTGTGTTAGTAGGAAGGAAGTTAATTATAATTAAATAACTTAAACTACTAACCCTACCGGCAAAGACGTACCGCCAAATGATTTAGCGTTCCGGTACGATGCCGTGTAGAAACCGATAGGGGTTATAACTGCTGTACCCCTTACAAGTTACTTACTAACTTGTAGTGGATTAAAATATCGAGGTTTTTCGTGCACCACGCTGTTAGCACAGGTCTTTTGAAGCTGCAAACTTTGTATTTCTATCTTAATAATAATCCAAAGAATCAGTACAATACCTACCATTTTTTTTCGACATAACGCGATTTATGTATCTACGGTAACTGGCGTATCAAGACCACACACATATTACCTACACATATAATAATATTATTAATTTAAATCGCTTAAAAATATATCCAATAAATTACAAGTTAATTACAAAAAACAATGCGTGAGTATCAACACTTTGAACATTAAAAATTTAAAATACCGCTTTAATTTAAAACATCGTTATAGTAACTCACTCCCCGAATTTATTAGGTCTTTTAAAAATATATAGTGTTGAATGGTATTTAAGTTCTTTTATTCAATACAATTTCTTACACATTTTGTTTTGCCAGGAAACCATAATCGTTAGGAAAAGTAAAGTTATGACCTTCAATGAATTTACTTCGTTAATGAGTCAAGAATTTAAAAATACCACTTGGTTTTTGATAATATATATATATTTGATAATATATATTCCTTATAGGTATATAAGGAATAAAACTGAGATGTTTTATGTCTAATATACCTAGTAGTTGAGATGCTAAAAATGCCATTCAAATTATTCCAAAACGATTACTTTCAGTCATAAATATTATTGCAGCTAATACAAATATAGTGTAATGTGTCAAATCAATTAGCGGGAAAGAGATCAAGGCTAAAGGGATGTGGTAAGATTAAGATCACAGAAATGAGAAATCTAAAGAAGGTAATGTAAGGCGATGCAGATAGATATAACTGAAGATTCCACATGATTAAATCAGAAATAAGGCGATCCATAAAAGAGCTTGAGTAAACAACATACTTCAACGGGTCGTAATGCTGAAATCGCAATGGTCGGCAAATAATCCATACTTAATATTATTAATTCGGAAGTGTGTCTGTCTGTCTGTCTAGTACGCTTTCACGGCCCACCTGAATTTAGAAGGTACAAGATTGCCTGCAAGAGACCTATCTCCAGCAGTGGGCATTTTCGGCTGACGATGCATTTATTATTAGTAAGATTTGACACGGTCCTTTCCCCTGTACCAAATTTCATCAAAATAGGTCGGGTTATGAAAACGTAGCAGACAGACAACCAGACACTTTGGCATTTATAATATTAGTATGGATTTCCTTACTAAATTGTAAGAATACATTGCAAATCTCGAGCAAATAAAACTATCCATCTATCATTGGCTCACAGTCGTATTGCAGTAAACAAGTAGACTATGCAAAGCTGGGGTTTCATAATTACAAGCCTCCCACACGCTTTTGTAACAATAAATATCAATACCGCTATCCGGACTTTCATTATCTTTGTTTTAATGCTCGTAGAATACACCGACTAGATGTTTGCGGGTTTTATTTGAAACAGCCGTGCCTTGCTGTTTGTTGTGAAGTGGGTCTGTTAGTTTTTCATTATTTGATTAAATCAGTGCAGCTGCAGTTTCGCAAACAAAAGTTTCTTCCATTGTACTGAAAAAAGACTCTAGCTTTACTCTAGCTTTATAAAAAGTAGCGAACATTTCATTTTAATTAACATTGCTATAATCTTTAAAAGCATGTTTATTTGTTGAGTTGTTACTTTTCTTAATACAAGCTGATTAACTGACTTTTCTATGGTGGGGAATTCGAGTGAAGATGGGGTGGGTCATGTGTTATGTGATGGAATAAAAAACCTATGTCCGTTGCCGGGATGCCAGCTTTCTCTGTACCAAATTTTCTCAAAAACCATCAAACGGATGGGTCGCATTTATAATCAATACTAATATTATAAATGCGAAAGTTTGGATGGATGGATGGATGTATGTATATATGGATGGATGAATGGATAGATGTTTTTTACTCAATCACGGCAGAACGGCTGAACGGATCTGGATGAAAGGCACATAAATAGATTATAGTCTTTTTATCCCGGATAATTGAAGACTTCCCGCAGGAACCAAAAAACCTCAATCCACGGGGACGAAGTCGCGGACATCAGCTAGTAATTTTAATAAGTAAGTAGATGATGTGACTTAGTACTAGTGGATTTCGATTTTGATATTCTTGCGGGTACTCTTTGATTTTTCGGGATATAAAGTCTACCTCCTTCACCGGGATTCTACCAATCTACGTACCTTTCATCAAAATCTTTTGATGAGCTACAGATGTCTAGTGAAAGCGTAAGACACAGACAGACACATTTTTGCATTTACCTATAATATTACTATATATTCTGGTATGAATTTGATTTAATTAGCAGTACTTCGTCTACGTGAGTTTAGGTTTTATTAAAATTCCATTTTGATTTTCTTAAACATGAGGTAGAAAGGTGCTTCAGTCTTAAATTTTTTGCAATAGGCATATTCTAGACAAGCACGTCCCATCTTAGGCCGCATCATTACTTCCCATCAGGTGTGATTATGGTCAAACTATGAATGAATGTTATTTATTTATTGATAGTTATTCTCATTAATTTTTTATAGTCTTGTATCAGTAATCTTAATTATTTATTAATAATTCCCCAATGTATTCTTGTGTCAGTTATGTACGACTTTTCCTATGTGCATGATGTAACTACCTATAAATTGAATTGCTTGTTACCTATTGCCTAAGCCATTCAACATTTTGTATTCCTACTACTTGTAATTCTGTTGGTAGTTCAAATAAATTAAAATTAAATTAAATTAAACGTAGGCTTATAACGAATTAAAAAAAAATGCCATCAACCTATTAAATGCCATCAACTCTCTATCTATACGGTATGGGATGAAAGTCAAAACAGCAGCAGCAAAATAAATAAATATTCGCCTCGATGCGATCAATTCCTTGGCGCATCGCCAACTGCTTCCCATCTGATTGAAGTTGTGAAAGCAGTTGAATTTATCATGGAGTACTGACAAACAAACTTCTCACTCGGCGCTGTTACTCAATACAATGTGAAATCTCAAATAATGTACAAACATTCTGTTGTACTTCATTTGCAAGGCACCTGGGGCTATACTGCCCACACTTAAAGCCATATTGTTTCATTATTGTTGACGTTCGTGTTTTCTCTACTAATATTATAAATGCGAAAGTTTGGATGGATGTATGGATGTATGGATGGATGTTTGTTACTCAATCACGCCCCAATGGCTGCACGGATCTGGCTGAAATTTGGCACAGAGATAGAATATGGCCTGGAATAACGACCTCCGTGGTGCAGTGTTGAGCGCTGTTGCCTTAACGTGCGGAGGTCCCAGGTTCGATCCCCGGCAGGGTTTGGATATTTATAATTTCTGAATTTTCCCTGGTCTGGCCTGGTGGGAGGCTTCGGCCGTGGCTAGTTACCACCCTACCGGTAAAGGCCGCCAAGCGATTTAGCGTTCCGGTACGATGTCGTGTAGAAACCGAATAGGGGTATGGGTTTAATATAACTGCCATGCCCCTAACAGGTTAGCCCGCTAGATCGCTAGAAAGAATAATACATAGGCCCCCGCAAAATTAATGAGTTCCCGCGGGAACCAAAAACCTTGATCCACGCGGACGAAGTCGCGGGCATTAGCTTGTATAATAATCCTTATTTTAAGAACGTCAAGGTACGTGACATAAAACTATTATTTTGAGTAATATTGCTTAAATATTGCTTTAAGCGTTGGTAGTATCACCCCTGAATAGCCTCAGGGTCACTCAGCAGGCCATTGAAAATTTTATGCTTGGAATATGTTCTACATATGCCCTACATGTTCAAATCAAAAATGAGGAGATCCGTAGAAAATCCAAGGTAACCGACAAAGCTCTAAGAGTTAATAAATTAGCCAGAACTTTTTTGCACTATTTTTGCACATGGCGGTTAATTACCTCATCTGGTGACAGAAGGTCTGGCTCATTTTTTGTGCAAAGGTGATCCTTCTCAGGCTGATGCCTGGCTGCCATCATTCCACGCGGATATTATTTAAATAGGTTAGACTAGGTAATTATAAATTCTATTGTATTGTTTTCAATTTAAAAAATAACCGAAAAGCTTTCGCATCTGACCAATATTTTAATCCTGTAGTTATTTCGAAACAGCAAATATTCGGCAGGTGATAGGATTAGCTTCTCGTAGTGCTATCTTCATATCTGATGCCGAATTCTTTGTTTGCGATCACCGCTGACATTTTTATTGCCCTGCGTTCATATTGCATTCAATGCATACGATATTCTGTGCAGAATAATTTGAAATTTACTTTGAAAGTTCTTAATATAGTTCATCGTGTTCCAAATACTTGGATGTTACCTACTTGCATCTTTGAATAAACCGTTGGTTATAATATAAGTAGTTGAATGAACTCTTGATTTTACTTATTTCTTTTTGGAATATTGTTATATTACCAGCATGTTATACAACACTTCAGGTAAAAAATGACTAACAGATCATCATCATCATCAGCCGTTGTTTATCCACTGTTGGACATAGGCCTCTTTCAAGTAGCGCCGAGGTTCTCTTTCCTAAAGACTAACAGATAAACGTATTAAATTTTTATACGACTGCCTGAAAAAAGGAGTATATTGTTTTCAGGGTTCATGTATGTATGTATGAATATATGTATGTATGTATGAGTTTGTATATTCCACCATTACTATCTATACGCCAGAACCGATTTTGATAAATGAGGTATCTTTAGAATTCTTAGCTTATTCCGGGTGACATAGGCTAGTAAAATTTTAAAAAAATTGATGGGGTGACCATGGTCCCGCATTAAAGACTAAAGTTGAAGAAATAAAATCTAAAATAAGATTAACTATATAATCATCATCTAGAAAATGATGCGTAGATTCCAAAAATATATTACACTATAGTTCAATATCCAGTGATTCACAAAAAATATCATTTAATAAAAATTTGAAAAAGATTCTAATTTTACTAGATTAATTTAGATTTTTAACTTTTTAGTTCGTTTTTTGGCAGGGCAGTCGTGCTTTTAATTGTTTTAATTATTACTTGTTCAGGAAATGGCTACATTCCTACATCCAGCCTGCGTGAGATCCTGGCCGCTTTAGACGACCAGCTGACGCCAGACCAACTCAATGAGATGATTGCAGAGATAGACACTGACGCTTCTGGCACAGTTGATTTCGATGGTAAGTATCAACAATCAGGAAACCAATAAATTACCACATTCAGCCTCAGTGGCGTTTCTTTGATACAAGCTGGGCTTGTGTAAGAAATCTATACTTCTATACTATAATATTATAAATGCGAAAGTTTGGATGGATGTATGGATGTTTGTTATTCAATCACGCCCCAACAGCTGAACGGATCTGGCTGAAATTTGGATATAGATAGATTATAGTCTGAAATAGCACTTATGCTACTTTTTAGCCCGGAAAATTAAAGAGTTCCCCCGGAAACCAAAAATCCTCAAACCACGCAGATGAAGGCGCGAGCATACGAGAAAAATAAATTAATACAATCAAAAATCCTAGAAAATATTGAACGCCCAGCTGTAGCCAGACCAACTCAATAAGATGATTCCAGACTTTGATAATGACAGTTATTTTGCCGGTAAATATTTATTTGTCTTCTAGTCAGTAGTCACGGCCTATCCGTTTAACCGATGTTCATTTAATATCCTGTCAGATCGAAGAAATATCATGAAAGTCTAAGTCTTGGGGGTCATCAAGAAAAATTATTGCAGAATTTTCGATTCGAATGTGATGTAATTTTGACATTAAAGAAATCACTTTGTGTCTTTTTCAGAATTTATGGAGATGATGACCGGCGATTAAAACAACAGTACTTAGTTTGTAATTCTAATATATCGCGTTTTCTAGTCACCGTACATGTTAAATTTAATTTAATTCTCCAATTTTATTAATACACTTTATATCTCAAACAAGTTTCCTTTCCTCAAAAATCATCAGAATTCATAATGAATTTCTTGCCTGTGTAAACTATGAAATTGATGTATTATTAGATATATTTTTTAACATTTTCAATAATAATTTATAATTAAAATAAATTTAATTTTGTTTACGTCAGAAGTTCTCTATTTCGCCATTTATCGCCCTTATCTAAGTGTTATCGTCTTCAAAAAAATGGAGGGGATTCTCAATTCGACGCGTATTTATTGATATAACTGAGTAAAGCATATAGGTATAGAATTATAGTAGCTACTAGAATTAGTAATTGGGATCTTCCATGAATCTCCACATTTTGATTTGATAACGTAGAGAAACTCCTAGAATACAGCTCTCTGCTTTGCCCGCTGAGTGACTGAGTTAACGATTAAGTAAACAAATAAAAGTATACGAAATTAAACTTTCAAAAGGAAACGAAATAAGTTCGAATAAGATAAATCACTTATCAAAACTTTTTTTGGCGTGACGATAAATTCCCTTATTCCTGAAATTGCCGGAACGAACGGAACGGAGCGTGGTTCGATAATGGTAGATTTTCACCGACTGAATAGCAAATGGGAGGTCTTCAATTCGAATTTCAAACAGGAAGGTGATGCAAACTTACGATTTTGAGCGTTAGGCCGGCCATAGGCGGACAGCTTGAAGCAGTCACAACGGACATCTTGAAGCAGTCACTACGGACTGCTTCAAGCAGCGACTGCATAGTGAACTACAGTCTTCTACGTACACACTTACATGGAACCGCTCGAGCAGTTGCGACTGCTTCGGGCGGTTGGCAGCAGTTATCAATGGTAGCTTCAAGATGTTGACTATGACTGCAAGAGCGGTCCGTGTATGTTGATCACTGGATAACTGCTCGAGCAGTCCGTGTATGGCCGGCCATAGAGAAAGCCACAGAGTTGAGATTCTCGGTTATCATCATCTCAACTTTGACGTGTCGAATCTCTATAGACTATGGTCTCATCTTATCCCCCGCCTACTGAGCACAGATGCTCTCTTATCTCTCGGATTGAAAAGCAGGCCAAGTACGTTTGCAGACTTCTGTTTGAGATTATTATGGAGAACTCTCGGATAAGAAGGTTTCCTCGCGATGTTTTCCATAAAAGTTTTTTAATAAATCGATGTAGTAAGAACCTGCTCCTTTTAAATACCCCGAACAACTAATCAACGAACGTAGAAACGGGTTATTTGGAGGAGATTACTTTTAGTAATAAGACCCCCCTTGCTCACGCGTTGTTTTCTGTATTTTGTTTGTAAGTTAGTTATATGTAGCAATAAAGACTATCTACCTATCTATCTAGCTGCCTCCAAACAGCTGTTCTGTTCAACGGAAGTGACGTTGGAACATTACTTCCGCACAAAAATTCTTAAGAGTATAGTCTTAAATCGCACCCAGGGAAGTTTTACTACAATAATAATTTTGATTGATGTCTGGAGTATAAGCTAAATAAAAAAAGTTAAGTTCGAAAGAACTTATTCAAAATGCATCACTGTAGCAAACTATGACTAATAAAAGATTTGAAATAAGCCTTGTCGATAGTCTGCGCCGACGGTGAAAGATTAAGGATTGAAATAGGTTTGTAGGTCACAGGACGCTGTTTACATAATTTGCTCTGCATATCGGCTCGCAGATCCACCAGATGTTTATGAGACGGGGATTATTGTTAACGACGTACGACTTAGGGATGGAGGTGTAAACTATGAATTTTGATCGTTGAATAATCTCAAGCAGTTGATCAGGACTGCTTGACGGTTTTTTACTGTTCAAACAGCTCTACATATAGGCTCGCAGATCCAGCAGATGTTAAAGAGTTGGAGATTATTATTAATGTGACGTTTTACTTAGGGATGGGCTGATAAAATTTTATCGGTAAATGCTCAAGGAGTTCTCATCAACTGCTCAAACAGTCGGTTTTTAACTACACAAACGGGGCTCGTAAATCTACATACGGGATGTTTATGAGGCGGGATTACTATTAACGACGTTTAACTTAGCTATGGCACTATAAACTTGAATCGTTGAATATAGTTAATGAATGCTCAAGTAGTCCTCATCAACTGCTCTAGATGGGATTGTACACTATGAACTTGTATTGTTGAAAAATTACTGCTCATGTAGTTCTCATCATCTGCTCGAGCAGTCAGTAGTGTACTGCTCAAATAGCTCTACAAATAGCCTGTGATATTTATGACGGGGATGTTATTCCTAAAGACGAACAATTTAGCTATTGGTTACTGTGATTTTGTTAGCTTAAGTCTAACAAACTTCGAAATAATAATCTCGGAACACCTAATGGCGATATAAAAATTCAACACTCAAATACAACATATTACAATCCATACCCAGATACGCGTGAAATACATATTATTATCATCCATATAATTACTGTCGCGTGGTTGGATAAAACTACACAGTTCAAAGATTTCTAAAGGTGATTCTTTCAAACAACAATAGCTAATGGAAAACGCTACGCACTACTTCATGACAACCGAGGCCATTTACCATAGGGGAGTTGAATTAATCTCTCCGCTTTCCCTTGACCCATTTAAGGGATTTCTTATTCAATGGCGACCCAAACAATAAAATATAATAAATGTACCTAGTTTTGTAGCGTTCGTTTATTATTGCCTATTTTTCTCGTTTTTACGAGTAGCAAGACATGGATAAAGAAATCTACTTTGCAAGAAATATTAAATATTGTTACTAATTCGGTTGTACATAATTAAATTATGTAACTATGTAATTGATTTGCAAAGTTTGTAAAATAAACTCTGATGGCGGGTCCTAAAATTAAGGTGTCATCTTTAAAATATTTTATGAGAAAAAGGATTGCTAGAGTACAACTAAATTGGCACCAATGTACCTTATATTGTATAAAGTAAGTATAGTATTCAAATAGAATAAAAAACTTTTGAATTTTGAATGCTTTCATGCTAGTTTTTTTTTTCTAGGTTTTCTAGGTTTTTCTAGGTTCAGTTAGGTCATATTTAATGCAAGGAATCTAAAAATTAGGCAATATTTATATCTCATGCGCTGGTTCCATATTTGTCAAGTTTTTTATTAACCTGTTCACTGATTGTTTTCATCCACGCAAAAAATCAATATTAGAGTGGATACGGGGAAAACATAGTCAAGTATTCACCCTAAGAGTGACACCCTACACATATGGAACAGGGAATTTTTCTAAGCATACACCATAAGCAGCCATACACCCACGTCAGATTTTTTGCAGGTCCGATAATCCGGCGGACTTAATAAACTTAAACTTAGGATTTTGTGACCAACTCTTACATTTTCCACCGACAATTATTGAATCGGTAAATTTTGTTCTTGACCGTCTTTTTTAGGTCGTATGCTTTTCAATAAATTGCAATCTGTATGTTTAGCTTTCTGCCGACAAAAATCGGCCACCGATTTTCTGACATGGGCTAAGCCCCTAAGCCTTGGTGGACTATAGGAATATAGGTTAGTATGAATTCTCGGACAGACGTTGTCGCGTATCCATCATATAAAAAAAGTTGAGGTGGATGAATAAGATTTCAGTAACATTCTCTCTCTAGAGTAGAGTTTTCTAACTAATTAATTATTATCTAATATTGTTGAAGTGTGTGTTAATGTGTTCTTCTTATAATATCATAAAAGCTTACCTTGTTGTTTTAATAGTTGATTTTTCTACAGCAGATGATAATTGTCTCTACTGCTAATCAAACTACTGTAAAATAGCAAATGACTCGTGACATAAACTCATTGGCAATGATTCAAGTTACTCCACTTATTGATAGTTAGCTCACATGGATAGGGTTAGTCCAAGCCAACCCCAATTTTTTAAATGTTCAATATCATATCGGTGGTTTTCGCAAAGTTTAGCATTACCTACGTTAGTATAAAAAATTTTAAAAATTATATTTTGGGATATTTTTAAAAACAGCTTAGAGATCATCCTTAAAGTACGTCACACGTTTAAGGGGGACATTGTGTGACAAGGAGTGAAAATTGCAAGATATGTAACGTCACATTAAGGAGAGGGGTCTCACAAATGTGACCAACTGTGACGAGGACGGGGGAGGGGTCAAAAAATCACGAAATTTGTGTGACGTACTTTATGGATGACCCCTCAAATGGTTTTTTCGTCTAATTTAACTCTAAAGTACATTCCACGTGAACCATTGTTCTGAATAATACTCAAAACAGATCAGATTTAACTTCACATAAAAGTGTACTTAATAGAAACAAAAATCATTGCCGACCAAAACAACCAACCAACTTAAAAATCATCTATGTAAATGGCCAGGCGTGATAAAGCGTTACGTACTGTCTTTACCTGACTTACACTCCTAAAGCTACTGGTGCTTGCGCTCCGAGCCTGCAAGAAGAAATTGGTCCTATACACCAAGCATAGCAATATATACGACCAAGAAGATTGACATGCTGTACATAGTATCAAGGCAAAATGGTCACAAGTATTTTTTTTATATATGTATTTGTGTAACGAGCAAACGAGCAGGCGGGTCATTTGATGGTAAGTGATTACCGATGAACATTTCGAGCACAAGAGGTACCGCCAATGCGTTGCTGGCTTTTGAGATATTTGTTTCTCCGCCCTTTGAAGAGCCCCATATTGTAATCATGAGTGTGTATTATGTGTTCCTCCCTTTCTTCCTTCAACATGGGGGTTGATGACTGTTCTAGGTCGGTACTTAGTTCGGCTACCTAGGTTGCTTTACTATATTTTTTTTTATCTTAATTTATTTGGGGCTTTACTATTTACTCTGTAGTAACTTAGACAATTTTTACATTTCAAGCAGACATTGATATATACAACCTTTATGCTATACATATTAATACCTATTAAAAATAGTCACAATAAAGTTACAAGTATTTTATGTAGCGTTAGTTTTACCCATAAATTTTAACTAACACGATTTTTTTGTTAATCCTACAATCAAAAAGTTATTGATAATATAATCATATATAAGATTTAATACATGATTAAGTAAATTATTTTGAATGTTGATAATTGGCAGATTTATAAACTGAATGGTTTACTTGTATGGCTTCTATCTCATATAGTCATGTTGAGTAGATATATTTATCAGTCAAGTTACATATTTATATAAAATAATCTTCATTTGTAATAGTCTTAATAAAATCGCTTAATTTTACTTTATATTAAAACATTATTTGTGAACACAAGTCCCAATTTACTCAGAAGCGCCGTTTAAAATTTAAAATGAAAATTCCGTAATAGGATTACTTTGAAAAATGAGGTTGGACACTTTCGATAGCTCCATATTAATATCTAGCAAGCGTCATTTGCTTTTAAAGTAGGTATCATGGAGATCTAGTATAAATGATGGCATTTTAAGTACCTATCTTGGAAAATGTTCTTTAATTATGTTTTCTTTTGTAAATTATGATTTAGTTTCTGCGACGGATATTTTTGAAGTAACAGAGTAAGCTTGAGTTGTATTTATTGATGTTGATATCAGATTTAAAATTCATCTAAAAATAGTTGTAATAGTAAAACTTAACTACTTTAAACGCATCAATTTAGGTTTCAAAAATCCTATGTCTTTGATTTTTCGGGATAGATGAATAGTATACATCCGGTACAGAGACACTATCAAATTGTTTAAAAATCCGTATGGCAAACAAGTTAACAGACAAGCACACTTCACTTTTTTAATATTATTAGTCTTGATTACTATGGATTCTATGAAATCGAACAGATTTCTATAGCAAATAATATAATATCAATTTCCTCTTTATCAGAATTTCTGTTACGTTTCGTTTCGTTATTTCCAAATAGGGGAATATTTTCATCTAGTATTGAGACTCCTATTATCTGAAAGTGTTCGTTCGTTTCATTCGGCACTACTGGCACTACAGATAACGAGCGCATGGAATGGAGCGACTAATGATGTTGCGTGAACTTGTATTTTGTGCCTCTACTGAATATTAATAAAAACGTTTGTTTTGTTTGTGTTGTACACTTTCTTTATGACTTTAACTATTCACCAATCAGTGACGATTTTAAATTCATTTTTGTTCGGCAATGCTGAGGTTGTCTCCAATTGTTTTATTGTTAGTTTTTTAATTTAGTCTTAAGATATATTGTGATTAACCTAACCTAGCAATAATGTGAAGAATAAAGCTTTTATTTATTACTATGCCCGCAACTCCGTCCGCGTGGATTGAGGTGTTTTAGGGGTATGAAAAATAGATACTAGCTGATTCTCAGACCTACTGAATATGCATATAAAATTTCATAAAAATCGGTCAAGCCGTTTCGGAGGAGTATGGTATCTAGCATAGTGACACAAGAATTTTATATACTATTATTGGTAATCAAAATAAGTTATTTTAATGCATTATTTAAACGTTAAGGTACTATTGAATAACCATTAACTGCAATTTGTCGTGCAGCTACAAAATGTTTTTGTAAAAGAATCTGTTTAAAGAAAATTGATTGATTATAAGGCGTTAAGTCACATCATAATTTTTATTCAATAAAAATAATATCTCAAGATTCAAATTAACTTGTGACAAACAGGATCAAATTATAAGTATTTCAAATTGGGCATCAAGATCGATTTTAATAACTAGATAATATGACAAATGAAAATATAGCTGTAAATACGCGAATATCATTTTTACGATGACGTCGACAACGAACCTCAAAAACTTAGACGTCTACACAAAATATCTTTACTTTTGCACACGTGTAGTACCGGCTTAACAGTGATATACAAAGACGTAGCGGAGCTTTATTGCCCTATTTGCAAGTCTAATGGCCTCTGATAGGACAGCGTTAATATCCAAGCACTGTAATTATCTAATAATTTCAGCTTGGGGCCACTGTTTTGAAGCATTGTGATGATGACTATGGAGGAACGAATCACATGCATTATACGTCATTCGGGTGTTCGTACCTAAAAATTTACGAAGACGTAAGAATTGGAAGAAAAGTTTCACTATCCTACTTATACGAGTACTTAAAATACGTATTACGAAAGTGTATTTGTTCGTTGGTTTGCTTATTTTTATCATAAACATTTTACAGAATTTTTAAAACCTAAATCAGCGTGGACAAACTTGCGGGCAACTTAATGTTCTTGCATGCATATTAATGTACCTATTTAATTTCGTTTATTACCTGTTATAATATGAGAAGATTGAATGGGGAAAGCACTGATGCCTATAACACGAGTTTCGAACTTATCTTAGGCATCAGACGCTAAACCTACTATGCGATTGTAATATTCTTTATGGACACTAAATGATTTATTTATTTATTTTCTAGTGGCTTAGAAAATGTATGTTAGGTGGTGAAGGGAGTGTTCTGTGCAAGCCTACCAATGTCCAGCAGAAGAAGTCTATTAATTGGTTGATGACAACGATGGTTAAAATTTGGTCCAAAATCAATTAAGTAACAAAAAACACTAGTAGCATCTATTGATCCTTATCGTGTTGAAGCCACTTTGTGGGACATTGCACGCTCTAGTAGAATAACATCCCATGTTGTAGAGCATTAGTCTGGGACACTCGGCGTCAGTTGGAAATTTCATTAGTGGACAGCGCTGACAATCGGAAGCTATTCTGATAGCGCACAACTGTGGTTTCAAAGCTGATGCAGCGACGAGGTGGATGTTGATATTGATTTCCATGGAGGTGAAGTATAAAATATTATGCAGTGAAGACAGGGAAGTAAGTAGGTATAACTTAGTCAATACTGATAATTGATTACCTACTGATTTTATATTTAACTTTAACCGTATGACGTTATGAAGTTTTTTTTCTTTTTTACGATCGTTTTATCACCTTAACTAACATCAACAACAGCGTTGACAGGACAAATTACTTAGATTTGTGCCTGATTTGTTTCTATATACCCTATAGATTTCATTAATTCATTTTAATTTATGGTCTAATCACGGTCCAACCTCACGGAAGTCATTAAAACCAAGTAATTTAGCCTACCACAGATCTGCAACCAGTTTCTAGTTTTATACTGCATTTTTGCAAGTTACCTTCTCCGTACCAACTCAGTATTTTTTTATAAAATGTAACGTAGTCAGCATTGCACATTGCTTTGGCAAGAGTGGTTTAGATGGTATTTTTGACATTTAGTTTTTAATTTAGATTTTAATGTTAGTTTAGTTTAAATTTTTCACTTCACGAAAGTTTTCGACGGCTTTACATAAGCTATAATGCTTAAATTATACCTGCATTTAAATAGGGTTGTTTGAAAATTTAATGACCTTGATCCATTTTCATCAATACCATATATTAATATTATATTAAAATTTATCAATTCATTCATAATTTTATTTGAATACAAAAATGTTCAAAATTTCGTGTAGATTAGATACTTGTGACCATTTTACGAAGATAGTATTAGAGTGTGCGGTAATGTGCGTATTATAGTTAGAAAAGAAGAGAAGAAACTGTGCAGCATATCTACCTTATCGGTCTGACACACACAGAACAGTTATCAAATGTCTTTAAAAATGCAAAAAACACATTTGGAGCAGTATTTGAAACATAACAATATAGTAGTGCAAACAACTCACTATACATACTTCTTATACCTATTTAATTTACCGTAGTGAACTACGTAATATCAAAGTCATTTTTTAGTCAAATCTGCAAAATACAGCCAATGAAAAAGTCTCAGCAAAGATGATCATAATATTTATCAACATGATTCCATAAATTTTATTAATGCAACTATTTTTACCAAACTTGGATAGTTGACACATTAATTTCAGTAATAATCAAATTTTCCAAATGTTGACTGCATCCTAGTTTTAAATGATCAAGATAGAAATAAGAAGACAAATGTTAAGAATTCAAATACAGCTCCAGGAATACAACAAAGATTCATATAATATGCAAGCATTTATATATCACGTGTAAGTAGATAAAGTTTCGAAAGTGAGTATTTTAATCAGATCGCCAGATTAAAGCGAAGTACGTGTATGCAATACCAAGTCACTCTTTACAGGAGAAAATAATAAAATAGTCAAGAGTTAGACTGCCTTTCAATTGAAGCACGTTGTACCTCATTAAGAAAAGCTGCCTTCATTCATCAAAATTAAAAATACATACAAACAATTCTATAAACTGACAATTTATTTTATAGAAAAATGAGCAAAGGTATAAAATTATTAGCTAATAAAAAAACAAAATATGTAATTACATTTTATTAAACAATAGTATATAGTGTGCTAAACAAGACAATTTCAGACGGGGGTAAATTTGACTTCCTGATGAAGTGAGGGCCTGGCATCACCCGAAGTCTGAAATCGAGTTTCATCCCGCAGCACACACAATTTTTTTAATAATTAAAATCCGGATTCATATTGCAAGTTTTATTAAAATTGTATTTCTTATTTATTTTAGTTGCTAGGTTGTTGTTTATAAATTTGATACCTGTCAGTTTAGTTGATGGGTAAAATGACAAATATAAAGGTTTGAAGTAAACAAAAGTTACTCTGACAGGATTGAATGGAGGGCTGCTTCGTCGGCGTCATTCAGAGGGTTTTCTACCCGTTGAATGACGTATTTGTCTGAAATTGACTAGTTTCATGTGGCTCAACAGGCATTGAAACTCGAACTTTCAATGCAGGCTATATGAAAAATCATTTCTATGGTGGTTGCTAACATGATATTAGTCACAACAAGGTTTTTTTAAATGCACTACAATGCACGCAAATGTAATTAATTTGAAAAAAGAAACGAATAATGTATTGCCACACTTTAAAGTGATATATTAAAAAAATCCATAGCAAATAATCAATCAATCGATCGTAATAATATTATAATCAAATTTATGATCCAAACTTTACATGAATAAAATTAAAAGTAAACAAAAATAAACACTGTAAAGAGTACTTGGAATGCTTTTATAAAGCTAAAATACTTTTCCGATGCACAGTCACCTACATAGTTGTTCAAGTAGTGAATAAAGTCGTAGTTCACAATAGTACATCCAACATATCCATTCCTCCACCTAAAGCTGTAAACGCGACACAGAGACACTGACAATTAGTTAAAGCATTAACATTTAAAGCCAAGAAAGTCAGCCACATCGATTCTTTTATAATATTAACAATTGATTTGTAGAGATCGTCTAAGTTAAAACTATGCGCCTCTCTGAGCATCTTATTAAACTTATAATTTATTTATGATTATCAAGAGCATCCTCATTAATCATTTTGTAACTACCGCCAATTTCCGGGATTATTATAAAAGTAGGTGCATTGCTGTAGTTGTTATCCTTGGACAGTTTTCGTATTTGTCGGAAGTCTGGGTTGACCGATATATTCTGCTCTAAGCTTTTGAATAAACTTCCGCTTTATTTACTGAAATATCAAAGGTTAGGTTAAAATAAATAGCACCCAAGCGTTCTATTTCAGAATAACTGGTTCATAATCATATTATATTTATTTATTTATTGCATTCATGTACATAGTTACAATATAAATATTGAATTAATTATAATGACATGAGGCCCCGTCAGGGCATTGCAATTTGTATATTAGTATTATCGCTAACAATTGAACAATCATAAATTAACAGTTTCAGTAAGTCTAACACATTACATTTTAATTTATCTACCTACGTGTACTAATTACAATAAAAATAAAAATAATGTCTAATCTCACAAGTTATTTTTGAATCCAATATAAGTTAATAATTTTTATATTACGCATATAATTAAAAGTCAAATTTTAAGAGATATGTCATGGGCTATGTCATGTCAGTTATGTAGTCAAATTAATAATTTAAGTAATGGTCAAATGATATTAAACCCCCGTTTTGTTACATAAACATCTGAAATTCCGTTCTAACTTGCTTTTTGGATTTTCGTCATAATTAAAGAGCTTAATTTAATTTACTTTTTTTTTAATTTTAAATTGTTTCTTTGCTCCGAAACAATTTTCTGCATTTTACAAGGTAAAACTTAATAATATTCTAAACTGTAGTTACAAATCAAAATACGTAGACATACAGAAAACTAACTGTCCCTAAAATAGAAGACCTGCGTTTAAGGCAACAGCGCTATCCTAAAATAAATTTTAATTTAGACAAACTCTACGTGTTTGAGTTACTGTTGTTATAAACTGATAGGCTGTTAATACAAATGTGACATTAAAGATTTAATAGTGTTAGAATATGGCACTCCTGGAAGAAAACCTGAAAATGATGGGATTGAAATGATTAAAAACTTTTAGACTTTCATAAATTGTTTATTAAACTATAATGGATTAACAGTAAACACTCTATTTAAAAAGATAAATACAATAATTAATTAACCTAACTTATAATTAAACAAAGATCAAACAGCAAAAAAGAGGTTTTCACATTTTTCCATAAATACCCACAAAAAGGTTCTATAAATTACAATAAATTTGAATCACAAAATCAAAATCCATACTATTAAAAATGCGAAAGTGTCCATTTAATTCCTAAAGTGTATGTATGTTCTGAATGCCATTCCTACCAGCAAGAAACTGGGCAAGAGTTCTTAACTCGATCAGCAAGAAATCTGAAGATTTAGCCTCACTAAACTGCACTACCACTACCATTAACGTCCCACTGCTGGGCACAGGCCTCCACACTCATAGGAGAGAGGGTACTAGAGCTTAGACCCACCACGCTGCTCCAATGCGGGTTGACGGACTTTAACGACTATTATCATGTTAGTGATAATAGCCGGGACCGATGGCTTAACGTGCTCTCCGAGGCACGGGGGTGAAACACCACCAACGTCCTCAATCCGGGCTAGTACTGAGAATTTCTAGTTACAAACACCCAATACTTAATCATGGCCCGACCCAGGACTCGAAACCGGAACCTCGCCGGCCGCAGTCGAATATGCTAACCACTAGACCAACGAGGTAGTTACTACACTGCACTACACTAGCAGCAAGTGTATGAGGTTTCTTGATTTCTTTATTTATTGCAATTCCATAGGTACACTTATTCCTTAAAATATAACATATAGGGCTAATTTTTCAATCGTCAGATAAAGTTTATCGAAGGAATAAATTTGACGTTTTGACAGATTTTGTATTGAAAATCCGTCAAAGCGTCAAATTTATATCACCTTCAGTGGCAAGGTACGTAATTAACGGTTGTCCTCATCGTCCGAGGATGGTTGTCAACCGATTAAGGTCTCTATGGCTCCGATACTTCCTTGGTTAAGATGATTTGTGAGATAGTGATAATAAAAAAAAACCCCGGTCGGGTTTTTTGTGGGATCTTCTCAGACCAGGGCGCGTTTGGAACCCTCGTAGCTTAAGTTTTATGATACCGTAACCAATTATCACCATTATGTTTTATAAGTAAGTAATTTTTAACGTCAATAAGTGTACCTACAGTTTATCTACATTGAATAAATTATATTGAGTATTGAGTATTGGTGTACCGCTGGACAAGAGGATTTCGAGGATTCCAGGATTTCCAAATCCAGTAAGTCCTAACTTTTCGTCAGCATTCCGTCCAAAAATAAGGAATAAATATTTATTCTTTTCACAATATTATCTGAATTGTCCGAAGCATCCGTTCCCAGACCGTGGCACATTTCAAAATATATTATTATTTCAGAAGCGGGTTTTAGCGTCAGAAATGCTATTGTTATGGAAATTCAGATTTAATTTCGTCCTTAAGCGAGTATAACAATATTATTATTTGGGTCACCGTAAAATTGCACAAACCGTCCGATTGCAATGTAACGCTTTTTATCTTGATAGATTGTAAACTGTCGACAGATTGTGAATTGTTCAATATTCTGAGTGTCAATTTCTGAAATATTCATTGTATTTACATTTTCTTGTCTCTTTCTTGTAGATTAGGTTAGGGTTCGACATAAAAACCAGGTAGTGCCCGGCCGTAGGCCGGTTCTATACGGTTAGGTTCTATCAGGTTCACCTAATAGATTACAATCTACTGATAAATTATGCATTAAATTGGAATCTTTCGACATTTTAAAATTTCGCTAGACAATCTAACGGTTTTCACAATCACACTTTATTTAACCGATGACATATACATAGGCAACGAATTGTTTTACATTTGAATTAAATAACTATTTTAAAGGCAAGCTTTTGCCTGAAGCAAAAAAAAAATTGGATTACACAGTAAACTTAATGTATCAAAGTCTACAATGCTATGCTACCTAGAACCTAGCCACATTTAAATGCAAAGTGTCTTTGTCAGTTCGTTGCTTTTTCCTTCAATCAAGCCACAACCAAGAAATGGATTGACGTGATTTTTTGCATAAACCATTCCAGTTCATTGAGATTAACATGTACTAATTTTTATCTCGAAAATCAAAGAGTTTCCACAGCACTTCTTTGTTTTTTACTCACCTACGAGTTAGCCCTCAACTGTGATCTACCCTAGTGATATGCTGCGATATGCTGAGATGGTATCGAATGAATGGTGGCGGCTATAATAAACACATGCCCCTAATAGGTTTCTACACGGCGTCGTACCAGAACGCTAAATCGGTTGGCGGAATCTCCTTGCTGGTAACTAAGAAGCCACGGCCTATCGGTTGGCGACACTAATAACTAGCCACGGCTGAATCCTCCCACAAGACCTCACTATATACAATTTAGAAATTATAAATTACCAAATTGCATCTCCCGTGGATCAATCCCGGGACCTCCTACTTATAAGTGTTAGCATTATTACTGTTTGTCATTATATCTCATGAAACAGGAAGTATGATATCAATCAATTTGACTCGCTTCATGTCATGCGATTTAATCTGCGGATACCGACGCCATATTGAAAATAGTTACTATAAATACGAGTGTTTTGACGATGTAAATTCAGTCTGCTGCAAGCAGACTCAGCGATTATTGAATACTTTCGTGTTTAGATCGCAATTTGGTTTCGAGCTTAACGATAGAAATCGTGGCTAGACCAAATGAATATTGTCTTTAAGTTTAGCTAACTTTTATCTTATTACATTCAATCTCTCGTCTCAATTTGCTCGTGCAAGTTCCAAATGAGAGTACAAATATATTAAAAGTGTTTATTAATTACCTAATTCTGGAAAGATTCTACATAAGAAAGAAAGAAAACGATTTTATTGGATCACAATATTTAGTATAAGAAACTATGAAATTAATAATAAGATATAGCAACAAAGTTGTGTGACCAAATACAGATCTCCAGCTCAGCATCATGCTACAGCAGACTGCAGCGCTAGTTTTTAGTGGAAACCTTAATTTTTTTATTGTTTTTTTTTATCCCCTACAAGTTAGCCGTTGACCGCGATCTCACCTAATGTTACGTGATGATGCAGTCTAAGATGGTAGGTGGCTAACCTGTTAGGGGCATGGCAGTTTTATTAAACCCATATCCCTATTCGGTTTCTACACATCATCGTACCGGAACGCTAAATAGCTTGGCGGCACGTCTTTGCCGGTAGGGTGGTAACTAGCCACGGCCAAAGCCTCCCACCAGGCCAGACCAGGGAAAATTCAGAAATTATAAATTCCCAAATTGACCCTGCCAGGGATCGAACCCGGGACCTCCACACATTAAGACAACAGCGCTCAACACTGCGCTACGGAGGTCGTCAAAATTGGTGAAGTCATAAGTTCGAAGTCATAAGACCACAACGCTCACTATTGTACTGTGCCTATAACTATTTCTAGACAGAGTTTTTTGTACAATTAAATTCAATTAGTAACTATAAATTTTATTTCGATGGAGTGCATCGGTAAAGCCTTTTTATACGACTGCCTGTAAAAAGGAGTATATTGTTTTCAGGGTTCATGTATGTATGTGAGTTTGTATATTCCACCATAACTTCTATACGCCTGAACGGATTTTGATAAATGAGGTATCGTTAGAATCCCTAGCTTATTCCGGGTGACATAGGCTAGTAAAATTTTTAAAAAAAATGATGGGGTGACCATGCTCCCGCTTTAAAGACAAAAATTGAAAAAAAAATTGAAAATAAGATTAACTATATAATCATCATCTAGAAAATGATGAGTAGATTCCAAAAATATATAACACTATAGTTCAATATAGTGATTCATAAAAGAATATCATTTAATAAACAATGGGAATAAGATTCCAAAGGCTATATATGCAAATCGCTTCTTATGGAGGTAAACTCCAAAAATAATATGGCAGGGCAGTCGTATTTTTTAATTCGTTAAATTAATTTCACTTGTTAAAAAGATATAAATGAATTCGCACATAGTTCAATTCGTTCGAAAATCCAGCCTAGCGTGAACAGCATGCAATGAAATGAAAAATCGCGCTTTTCCAACCCAGACGGCTTTTACCATTTTCCAGGAAAACCGTGTGACATGAAATAATACACGATTCACAAATCCAATCAGAGAGTGTGAAAGCGTGCTTTTGATCGGATTTTGAATGGTTTTTTTGTAGCTAAAAAGTTTGCAGTGTAGCTGAAATGTTTAAAAATATTGTAGACCCGAAATGCTAACACCAAAAAGTGTGACCTATTTCAATTTCTCGTGCAAGGCTAATAGACAATCAATGTAGGATACGAGGTGATCAATATAGTTGAGAAGATCTGCAGAAGAAGCGAGATTTATGAAAATAACTTGACGTTGAAGCTAGAGTAGCAATTGGTGGAGTCTTAACCCATAGCCTATCACCGCTATGAAGGCCATAAAGGTCTTAAATCCAGCAGCCCTATTCCCTAACTCAGGGGCTATCAAAAAATGAAAGCCATGACATATATATTGTATCCATTGAAGGCTTTAAAATAAAAATAACAATATTTCATAGCAAACGGCATAGTACCGGAACGCTAAATCGCTTGGCGGCAGTAAATGCTAGTTAGGTGGTAACTATACACGGCCGAAGCCTCCCACTTAACAAATTGACAACAGATACGAAGGATACACTAGGTATAGTAGTAAGTAGACTCTTCGAAGATTCGTAAACAGGATCCTGGAACCCCAACCAAAAATACTCTCACCAAGTGATGGCAGGTATCATGACACTCAGCAATGAGATTTCGATTTTCGACGAAGAAAGCAAGCTCATTCGAAGTATTTCCATAGCCTTAGGCTGCATTTCCACCACAGTGCTACTTTGCTAAACTGCTACATTTTCATAGCTAAGATCGCTAGATGTTAGAACAAGCATAGATGTTATATTAAAGCCTTCACAATACATATAGAATAATATAGTCTTTGTTAGGCAGAACATTAATCTTTATAAGCAAATCGGTGATACTCACATTCGAATGACTAGAAACCGTCATTAGCTAGTAACAGCGTCGTATTGTGTGCGCAAAGTGCAGAAATCCTTTGTGGGGTCGAGTGTATGCTTTTATAATATGGTTCCCATTGAGATTCTGGATTTGCCATTACATAGATTTAAAGACTGTGTTAAACAGCATTTATTAAGTCGAGGTTATTATACTATCGATGATTTTATTAATGACAAAGTTGCATGGAAGCAACCGGCCTGGCATCCAGTGACCCACAAGTCAGTGTAATACTTGTAACGTATGTGTTGTGTTGTCTATATATTGTAACCTTTTCTTTCCTATGAAAAGAGCAACCGCTGAGTTTCTTGCCGGCTCTTCTCAATAGAATCAGCTTTTCGAACCTGTGGTAAAGTCTTAACGTTTCATAAGTGAGACAAGTTGTCCTACATGAAATAAATAAATCATTAATCATTTAGGACTTGACACATATCCGTAGCTAAGCAACGTAGCACATCTCTGGTGGTAGAGCAGAATTATCATTAAGCTGTGTACACAGCGCTGAGCGAGTGTGTAGCGAGTGTCGACGCGTAAACCAATTTCCGATGACTACGGGCCACACTTCCGGCCGCCATGTTGCCAGCTGCGGGGAATTCCGTGCACAGATTATAAACAACCGGAGCGTGTAGGATATTGAAAACTTCTAGCTTCTCAGATCAATATTTTATACTTATACGCATTATATACTCAGCTTATTTACCTAACCAATTACGAATTGGCAGACTATTTTTTAAATTTATGGGCTAGCCACTACAGCCCATTAACGTCCCACTGCTGGGCACAGGCCTCCACTCTCATAGGAGAGAGGGAATTAGAGCTTAGACCCACCACGCTGCTCCAATGCGGGTTGGCGGACTTTAACGACTATTATCATGTTAGTGATAATAACTGGGACCGACGGCTTAACGTTCTCTCCGAGGCACGGGGGTGAAACACCGCCATCTTCCTAACTCCGGGCTAGGACTGAGAATTTCTAATCAGAAAAACCCAACTCTCAATTATGGGCTAGCGCTTGGCTGCAATTAGACCTTCTTGCACTTGCAAGCTCTTGGTGATGCAGCTTAAAGCGGAACGCGCTTGTTTTTTTCTTATTGCAAGATAAGTAATGATGAGGTCTAGGTTGGAACGCGCTTGTCTAGAAGATGCCTATTCACTATTCACTCTTCATTTGAAAATACTTTGTATAGGCTCGTGATAGGAAGCTGGAGGGGCATTCCGTATCCTAGCGGATTCCTATATATGTGGGTAATTCTGCCAGTTTCCTCCATCATATCATTGTCACCCCACAGGTCGAAACTTGTCCGTCGATCGACTGGAAGTAAAGAACGTAAGTACTGGACTGGCAGTAATAATACAACGTAATGGCAGTATCTCCTTAGTATATATATGGTTTAAATAAGAATAACATAACTACAGGTAATGGAAGGTATAGCAGCGAACCAGAAAGACTACGATCTTTTCTTATTATATATATATGGTTTAAATAAGAATAACATAACTGCAGCAATGGAAGGTATAGCAGCGAAACAGAAAGACTACGATCTTTTTCGTAGTAAATCTTGACCACTACTAAATTGGCCTGAATGGGAACTACAAACTACCCCTGCGGTGCGGGAAGCAATTTCCGTCACCCGGGCTTTTCCAACCCCCGTCGAAATTACGTTTATTTACACGACCGCGGGTGACAGGTTACACGCATCTGACCACTAGCCGGATACTGACCTACATTCTCAGCCCTTACTTTAGAATACGACACTCCTAGTCTACTTTATTTACATGCGAAGTTGGACGTATTTATTTGGACATTGCACATTCGTCTTGTACAATTGGGATACATAATAATATGCTAATCATTATAACATGAGGTACTAGCTGATGCCGACTTCGTCCGCGTGGAATAGGTTTTTTTTTATTCCTTAATTTTCCGGCATAAGTAAAAGTAGCCTTTGTCACTCTCTGATCTGATCTGATCTTGATCTGTTGCTTTGTTGAAGCATGATTGAAGGACAAACCGATGTACCAATAAACAAACACATGTTCGCATTCATAATATTAGTATGAAGTATGATGAATCATAATAAATTATGATGTTTATTAATTAAATTGTTCTATTGTAAGGACAATTTGTGTTACATATGATACGTCTGGGTTCAACTACCGATTCCAAAAGCTGATTCTACTGAGAAAAGTCGGCAAAAAGTTCAACAGTTGCGTTTTTCTAGTATAGTATTACCATGGATTTAGGATTGGTCTGCGGTTGAAGCGCAGCGGTGACCAATCCTAAATCTAAGAGTATTACAGATTGATGATGGTTAAATCATGATAATGATATTCTAAAAGTGCTTTTGAATCGTCAAGTTTTAATTCACCACTATTTTGAAATGTCATTCCTATACCATACCTATTCCATTATAACAGCCATAACTTGGCTTCCTTGATAAACTCATTATCATCGACGTATAGTCCCACAAACTTAAATGACCCAGTGATAGCGTCGCTAGTAGATATGTAAAAAAATTAAAAGAAAACTTAACAGGCATAAAAATTTATTCCAATTTTGGACACCGGGTCAGATAAGTTTGACGGACCATATTGGCGTGGGCTTTGCTGCAAGTTATTTAATTAGTCCACTATTTCAGCTATTTTACTGTTTTTGGACTTTTGTTGTGCAAGAGTTATGTTCACTGTTGTTGATTACCTTTGCATGCTTTACCAGAAAATCTCGCTATTTTAAACCGTGATTTAAAATATAGTAAGCAGTAAGCGAGACTTGAAGAACATCCCAATCACTTCAACATTCAGGCATACTCGATAAATGAGTACGTATACCTCGTTAACTTCAATACATAGCTACGAGTACGGTACAGTTTGATAAATCTATGGACTGTGTTTCACAGAGGCGTATCAAAACCAATAAACGAAAATATTAAAAAAAACTGCCTAGTGCAAGTCGGACACGCTTACTTAGAGTTCCTTATTATCACGATATATAAATTCTTCTATAGTAAACTAGTAAATTAATAACCACAATATAGATACCCCAGCTTAAAGGCTGAAAATCGAAGCTTCAACTTTTCTCCGAAGCAAATTTCGTCAAGATCGGTAGAACTGATGGGCCCTTAAAACACAACAGACAGAAAGACACATGATGGACATACAGATAAACTCAATTTCTCATTTATGAAATTCGAATGGATTGAAGCCAGGGTAGGCATTGATTACATAGATAGCAATTTTTTGGTAGGGAATACTTAATGAAAATTAAGCATTAGGCTATATTATACACGGTACGAAGTGCTATAATTTACCTATGTCATGCACGCCATTAACATTATCATGTCTCCTTCATGAAGCGGAGTGATCTGCAGTGTTTACTGGATTCCAATGCAAAATTTTTCGGGGTCATTGGTAAACGGAAATATTGGAAAAATGAATCACAAAAAGTATTGTAAGAGTTGGATGGGAAAATACTTAACTTTTTTATTTTATGCTGGTTGCCATAGTAGTAACCGTGGCACTCTGCTCGTGCCACAATTTTCATTCAATTTGTATGTTGATTTCGTCAACCCTGTGTGTCCATCAAAGCGCCTGTTAGCACTATGTGCTAGCGCTAAATTGCATTTCCCTGCTTTCCTCAAAGGCTTACAATTCCTGGCATAAAGCTCTTCCGATAAATCCATTATAGAAAATAACCTTTAGTCTTTGTAGTGAAGATGCAGTTTACGGTGGTAAAACATCGATTTATAGTCCGACAAACTTATCTGACCCGGTGACAGCGTCGCTAGTATCTATGAGCAATAAAATAAAAACAAAAACTAACCTGGCGTAAAAATTAGTTCCAAATTTTGACCATCGGGTCAGATGAGTTTGTGGGACTATAACCGAGCCAGTGCAGTAACATGTTAATAAGGGAAGGTTATGGCATTTTTGTCAAATCAGAAATGAGGAAATCAAGGAGGTCATGGCTCAACGGGTTGCGAAGCTGAAGTGCTAACATTGGCAAAATCTATTGTGCTGATGCCACCTAATAAAAAGACATAAAACAAAAGAAGAAGCTGAATTGGTAACTTGAAGCGTTGCCGGAAGTTGCGATGAAAGATACCTCGTTGCATTGGAAGATCTAAGAGACTTCAAAAGACTTGCAGATAGCTAGGGATAAAAAGTAGCCCATGTCCTTTCCCAGTGAATGCCGCTTTTTGATTTACCAAACCTTGAAATCAGTTAAGCAGATGGGCCGTGCAAGCGAAACAGACAGACGGACATACTTTCGCATTTATTATTATATTAGCGGATTGTGCTAAAAAATAAAATATCTTCGCCTTTCTAATGGAACCAGTTTGGGGCACATAGGTTGGATGGTTTCAAAGTCTATAATCGGACATAGGTAGAAACTATTTTGGGTTTTATTTGTAAAAATTTGTATGGATAAAGCTAAACTTTGAAAATGGTTCTTGCAATAACTTTACAAAATATTACAATCACAATTACATCGGTGTAACAGACGCCCGTACTTACGAACGTGACGAAGCTTAATGAGCAATTTCCGAACGAACGAACTAATGAACTGAACTTCATAATACTTTTTAAACTTGAGTACGATTCAATTTTCTATTTAAAGCAGCTCTTAATTCCTTAATTTATACCTGCTTTTCATCTTTGCCAAGTAACAGCTACCAAAGGAGTTGTTTACGAGCATAATCTAATTAAGTTATAGTTATTTTGAGGGCCTGTTTCAAAATCACCAAGTTATTCCGAAGAGTTCCTATACAACATCTGTCTAAATATCATCATCCATCCATCCACCATCACCAATCCATCAGTTAAACGTTTCTCGGAGATTGAATAACAGGCCCTTAGGCTTTTTTTAATATATTCAATGTTCATACATTGGAAAAGCAGCAGCGTAGTGGGTCAAAGCTCTAATTCCCTCTCTTCTACGAGAGTGGAGGCCTGTGCCCAGCAGTGGGGCGTTAATGGGTTAATGTAGTGGTGGTTCTTAATACATTGATTTTTGGGATAAAAGTAAACGTCTCCAGAGGGCCGAGTGGAAGTTCTTTTACTTACTCGATCGCGTTAAAGTTAACTACCATTTTTGTGGAATTAATTGTGCACCAGCTTGACAATTTCATACAAAGCGTAGTTAACAGAAGCGTAGAATGGGAATAAAATCTCTCTCTAAGCACTCTGAACTCAAAAGTTGAAATTGATAATTTTCGACTTTCGCTTCAGCGACAGTACCTACCATGAAAGCTTTGTATGAAAGGTAACCAATAGATAGAAAGACACTATCGCATTCTTAAATTAATATGGAGAGACTTATTATAACACTTTTGATATTTATGTGTTTGTTTCATCCATGTAATTAGGTTATAAGATTGAATATTCTGGTCTCCTGTCCTCGAAATCTGGTTATCTTGGGTCTGCTTTATTCCTGTTTGGGCTTGAATTTTCTTCTTGAAATCTTCCAAAAATTCACAGTCATGTAGCGTGAGAATGAAAACCATCTAAAGACTGGAAAATCCCACTTTTGATATTTGAAATTATATTTTAGGGTCACATTAAGAAAATCACATCAGCTAAGACCACGTTATTAAGTATCAGAGAATCTATGCTTAAGACCGGTCTTAAGCAGACACCCTGCTCTTAGCTGATATCAATTTATTAATACGGCCCATAATATCTAGTGGAATCTGAGAGCAACATTTTTAGACACTAGCAACATTGGGGCGATACTCTCAAGGAAAACCAAAAGATCTGTTACCATCATGAACCTGACCAAGTTTCAAGTTTCCCGCGATTTTTCAGTCTCATCTTTCACTAGACAAACGAAAGACACTAGACAAGAAAAGATTTTTCCAATAAAAATCAACAAAATATAATTGTTCGGTACTCATAGTCATCTGAGCCCTAAAGATATCTGTGTAATATATTTTAATCGCCTTAAGTTCGAGGTGAATCCGGTGATTGAAAATGTACCCAAATTCTGTTATATTTTTATTTAAAAAGTTTAAATCATAAAGTTGTTTTTTTTTTTTGTTAACTACATATTATGTTTTTACCTTGCTTCTATTTCTGGGATCTCTAAAATCTTCTTTCGACGCCTTTCGTCTCTTGTCTTTCAAAATCATTCGCGCTGCTGCGAACGCCATCTTGGATTTCCCCTGACGATTCTAGTGCCACACTTCAAAACACTCAAAGCACAAACACTTCACTTTTAGGCAAATTGTGATCACAGTGATTTTTTAAATTGACTAAAAAATTGATTACGTGAATTAATTTTTGAGACTAATTATTAATTGAATTAATTTTCGAAACTACTGCCAAATTATTGCCTGCCATTCGTTGTTCAATTGACAGTAATAAAACTAGATTTGAAACAGAAAATTTGAAATTTTTATCACTTCTTAACTTTTTTTGCTTCAATATTTAAAAACATTCTGAAAAAAGATTTAGTTTTAATACAGAGTGGTTCAATGTGACAAAGGTGTTTTATAAATTTTTCCGTATTCGAAACTATTTGGAAAACGTTTGCATTTTGGAGCGTATTATTTCATCGCATTACTTTTCTTAGTCTATTATTATTAATTAAATGGACTTTTTATCGAAAATACCGAACTAATACACTTAGTTGAAGTGGTAGAACTAATACAATAAAGTCACTTTGTTACTCGAAAACTTCGAAAAAATGTTATCATCAACATATTTGATACTAACACTGTGGAGACAGATTTATCGTGACTTGAAGATTGCAAGGAAAAATAAGCTTAATCCACATAAAATAGGATGCAAAATCCAGTGTCAGATGTTTAGAAGATGAAATCGTTCGTGTCAAGAAAAATGTGATTTATTCTTTACGATTGTTTTCATACAAAAATGTACAAATACGTGAGTTTTGTCTTGTTATTGAAATATGGACCTTATTGTTGATTTTTTAAAGAATAAAATTAGACACTCGGTATATTCCGTTTTTCATCATGTCCTTGGCCTAGCTGGGTAGGTTACCTACCTACCTAAAAATATATGTTATATTTGCTGTATAAAATAAGTTCACATCTGTTGAAAATTTTAGTAGCATATTTTGTCATTTTAAGAAGATTACGATAGGGAATTAGGGGCAATGTAACGGAAAAACGCGAGCAGAAATTTTCTTCAGCACTTAGTCCGACAACACACTATTGGCAGAAAATTTCGACGTGCTGACAACCAGTCTGCACTATTATATGGAGCTGCACAGATCAACGCGATAGGATAAAACGTATTGGCGCATTGTCTGACTTCGCACACTTTTGATAACAATTTAAAGAACTCTCGGAAATGCAGGTTTTTTCACTGTTGCTAGAAGTGGTATTATGCTTAAAACGAACTTAACTCAGGAAAGTTAGAAGTGCGTGGCCGAGGATCGAACCCCGATCACCTGAACAGGAGGCCGAATGTTTTAACCACTAGGCTGTCACCACTTGAAGAGTATACTATTGACACACATTATTTTAAGTCAAATTAACATTTAGTTAAAGTGACAAAATTCAAATTTAAAAGTAAAAAAAACAAATAGACATCATAAGCGCCCTCAGGTTAAGCTCAACGTACATTTGTAAGAGCGGAGCACACACAGAGCTGTCGAGGGCCCTTAACAGATTCTAATTAGGTTGCTAAGAAATTATGAACTTTATAATCATCAAAATAGAGTTTAAAGTTAGGATAGCTTTGAAATCATTAGTCGCTGGCAAATTGGAATATTTATGTGACAAGTTTTTTTTGAAAGTTATTTTGTTTAACTAGCTTTTTAGGACTGTGCTTAATTTATAACTAGATAATGCCCACGGCTCCGTCCGCGTGGATTAAGTTTTTTTAACTGTAAAAAAGTTCCGGGATAAAGTAGCCTTTGTGTTATACCAGACTATAATCTATCTCTGTGCCAAATTTCAACCAGATCCATTCAGCCGTTCTGGCGTGATTGAGTAACAAACATCAATCCATCCACACATTTATCCATCCAAACTTTCGAATTTATAAAATTAGTATAGATTGCAGTACTCTTGCCTTGAAGGTACATAAGTTTTGGCAAGAAATATAGATTCTGGAAGGCCTTTTATTTGAAAACTAGCGAATGCCCGCGACTTTCTCTGCGTGGTTTGAGGTTTTTTGGTTCCCGCGAGAACTCTTTGAGCTCTCAAACTCTTCCTATCTTCAAAACTAAAACAACAATATCTATCATTATTATAATCTACTAGCGAATGCCCGCGACTTTTGCGTGGTTTGAGATTTTTTGGTTTCCGCTTTGGTAGCCTATGTGCTATTCCAGACTATATTCTATCTCTGTGCCAAATTTCAGCCAGATCCGTTCAGCCATTGGGGCGTGATTGAGTAACAAACATCCAAACTTTCGCATTTATAATAATAAGCAAGATGGATTTCATATAACATCACTTAGTCAGTCTATTTAGGTCAAAGTCCTTATTTCTCATAGGTTTTTGTAGCCTAAGGTTTTGAAACATGTTGCATACCGAATACTAGGACGGTATTTCACGAGTTTTAAGTTCAAGTGTAACATAATAAGCCTTATTATTTAAAACTGCCACAGAAAAATCAAACAATTAAAATCAAAAGAAAATAACAAACATTTAACATTAAAATGCCATATCATTATTGCAATTTGCACCATCGTTATATTAATTATTGAGGGATGAGTAGCCCAGTCGGTTGCGATTGTTAAGCAATGCTGACCTAAGTCGTTAACTGGATGGGTGATTGCAATGGATGGGTTCAAATTTGGCGTTTTCGTTTCCTCCGTGAAGTTCCACACTGAAGAAGTAATAAAAAGACTAGCAACTTACTAAGTGCTTTAATAGCCTAAACGAATAGTCTCATAAATGAATAGAGCGATATCGCAATCGTGCATTTAACCAACTCATTGATTGAATGATCGTTATTATCTTTGAAACTATGAATCAATCAAGGAAAAATGAAGTGATGTAGACTGTAGATCGTTATCAGTAACATACATCGAGTGTTACAACGAGGTTTTATTGACAAGTATCGCACTTTAAAATATGGAAATAAAATTACGACTTTAGTATTGTTTGCCAAAGCGTAAAGGACATTCTTGTAAATCAATCATGACACTCAGCAATGAGATTTCGATTTTCGACGAAGAAAGCAAGCTCATTCGAAGTATTTCCATAGCCTTAGGCTGCATTTCCACCACAGTGCTACTTTGCTAAACTGCTACATTTTCATAGCTAAGATCGCTAGATGTTAGAACAAGCATAGATGTTATATTAAAGCCTTCACAATACATATAGAATAATATAGTCTTTGTTAGGCAGAACATTAATCTTTATAAGCAAATCGGTGATACTCACAATCGAATGACTAGAAACCGTCATTAGCTAGTAACAGCGTCGTATTGTGTGCGCAAAGTGCAGAAATCCTTTGTGGGGTCGAGTGTATGCTTTTATAATATGGTTCCCATTGAGATTCTGGATTTGCCATTACATAGATTTAAAGACTGTGTTATACAGCATTTATTAAGTCGAGGTTATTATACTATCGATGATTTTATTAATGACAAAGTTGCATGGAAGCAACCGGCCTGGCATCCAGTGACCCACAAGTCAGTGTAATACTTGTAACGTATGTGTTGTGTTGTCTATATATTGTAACCTTTTCTTTCCTATGAAAAGAGCAACCGCTGAGTTTCTTGCCGGCTCTTCTCAATAGAATCAGCTTTTCGAACCTGTGGTAAAGTCTTAACGTTTCATGAGTGAGACAAGTTGTTCTACATGAAATAAATAAATCATTTATCATTTAGGGCTTGACACATATCCGTAGCTAAGCAACGTAGCACATCTCTGGTGGTAGAGCAGAATTATCATTAAGCTGTGTACACAGCGCTGAGCGAGTGTGTAGCGAGTGTCGACGCGTAAACCAATTTCCGATGACTACGGGCCACACTTCCGGCCGCCATGTTGCCAGCTGCGGGGAATTCCGTGCACAGATTATAAACACCCGGAGCGTGTAGGATATTGAAAACTTCTAGCTACACAGATCAATATTTTATACTTATACGCATTATATACTCAGCTTATTTACCTAACCAATTACGAATTGGCAGACTATTTTTTAAATTTATGGGCTAGCCACTACAGCCCATTAACGTCCCACTGCTGGGCACAGGCCTCCACTCTCATAGGAGAGAGGGAATTAGAGCTTAGACCCACCACGCTGCTCCAATGCGGGTTGGCGGGCTTTAACGACTATTATCATGTTAGTGATAATAACTGGGACCGACGGCTTAACGTTCTCTCCGAGGCACGGGGGTGAAACACCGCCATCTTCCTAACTCCGGGCTAGGACTGAGAATTTCTAATCAGAAAAACCCAACTCTCAATTATGGGCTAGCGCTTGGCTGCAATTAGACCTTCTTGCACTTGCAAGCTCTTGGTGATGCAGCTTAAAGCGGAACGCGCTTGTTTTTTTCTTATTGCAAGATAAGTAATGATGAGGTCTAGGTTGGAACGAGCTTGTCTAGAAGATGCCTATTCACTATTCACTCTTCATTTGAAAATACTTTGTATAGGCTCGTGATAGGAAGCTGGAAGGGCATTCCGTATCCTAGCGGATTCCTATATATGTGGGTAATTCTGCCAGTTTCCTCCATCATATCATTGTCACCCCACAGGTCGAAACTTGTCCGTCGATCGACTGGAAGTAAAGAACGTAAGTACTGGACTGGCAGTAATAATACAACGTAATGGCAGTATCTCCTTAGTATATATATGGTTTAAATAAGAATAACATAACTACAGGTAATGGAAGGTATAGCAGCGAACCAGAAAGACTACGATCTTTTCTTAGTATATATATGGTTTAAATAAGAATAACATAACTGCAGCAATGGAAGGTATAGCAGCGAACCAGAAAGACTACGATCTTTTTCGTAGTAAATCTTGACCACTACTAAATTGGCCTGAATGGGAACTACAAACTACCCCTGCGGTGCGGGAAGCAATTTCCGTCACCCGGGCTTTTCCAACCCCCGTCGAAATTACGTTTATTTACACGACCGCGGGTGACAGGTTACACGCATCTGACCACTAGCCGGATACTGACCTACATTCTCAGCCCTTACTTTAGAATACGACACTCCTAGTCTACTTTATTTACATGCGAAGTTGGACGTATTTATTTGGACATTGCACATTCGTCTTGTACAATTGGGATACATAATAATATGCTAATCATTATAACATGAGGTACTAGCTGATGCCGACTTCGTCCGCGTGGAATAGGTTTTTTTTTATTCCTTAATTTTCCGGCATAAGTAAAAGTAGCCTTTGTCACTCTCTGATCTGATCTGATCTTGATCTGTTGCTTTGTTGAAGCATGATTGAAGGACAAACCGATGTACCAATAAACAAACACATGTTCGCATTCATAATATTAGTATGAAGTATGATGAATCATAATAAATTATGATGTTTATTAATTAAATTGTTCTATTGTAAGGACAATTTGTGTTACATATGATACGTCTGGGTTCAACTACCGATTCCAAAAGCTGATTCTACTGAGAAAAGTCGGCAAAAAGTTCAACAGTTGCGTTTTTCTAGTATAGTATTACCATGGATTTAGGATTGGTCTGCGGTTGAAGCGCAGCGGTGACCAATCCTAAATCTAAGAGTATTACAGATTGATGATGGTTAAATCATGATAATGATATTCTAAAAGTGCTTTTGAATCGTCAAGTTTTAATTCACCACTATTTTGAAATGTCATTCCTATACCATACCTATTCCATTATAACAGCCATAACTTGGCTTCCTTGATAAACTCATTATCATCGACGTATAGTCCCACAAACTTAAATGACCCAGTGACAGCGTCGCTAGTAGATATGTAAAAAAATTAAAAGAAAACTTAACAGGCATAAAAATTTATTCCAATTTTGGACACCGGGTCAGATAAGTTTGACGGACCATATTGGCGTGGGCTTTGCTGCAAGTTATTTAATTAGTCCACTATTTCAGCTATTTTACTGTTTTTGGACTTTGGTTGTGCAAGAGTTATGTTCACTGTTGTTGATTACCTTTGCATGCTTTACCAGAAAATCTCGCTATTTTAAACCGTGATTTAAAATATAGTAAGCAGTAAGCGAGACTTGAAGAACATCCCAATCACTTCAACATTCAGGCAAACTCGATAAATGAGTACGTATACCTCGTTAACTTCAATACATAGCTACGAGTACGGTACAGTTTGATAAATCTATGGACTGTGTTTCACAGAGGCGTATCAAAACCAATAAACGAAAATATAAAAAAAACAGCCTAGTGCAAGTCGGACACGCTTACTTAGAGTTCATTATTATCACGATATATAAATTCTTCTATAGTAAACTAGTAAATTAATAACCACAATATAGATACCCCAGCTTAAAGGCTGAAAATCGAAGCTTCAACTTTTCTCCGAAGCAAATTTCATCAAGATCGGTAGAACTGATGGGCCCTTAAAACACAACAGACAGAAAGACACATGATGGACATACAGATAAACTCAATTTCTCATTTATGAAATTCGAATGGATTGAAGCCAGGGTAGGCATTGATTACATAGATAGCAATTTTTTGGTAGGGAATACTTAATGAAAATTAAGCATTAGGCTATATTATACACGGTACGAAGTGCTATAATTTACCTATGTCATGCACGCCATTAACATTATCATGTCTCCTTCATGAAGCGAAGTGATCTGCAGTGTTTACTGGATTCCAATGCAAAACTTTTCGGGGTCATTGGTAAACGGAAATATTGGAAAAATGAATCACAAAAAGTATTGTAAGGGTTGGATGGGAAAATACTTAACTTTTTTATTTTATGCTGTTTGCCATAGTAGTAACCGTGGCACTCTGCTCGTGCCACAATTTTCATTCAATTTGTATGTTGATTTCATCAACCCTGTGTGTCCATCAAAGCGCCTGTTAGCACTATGTGCTAGCGCTAAATTGCATTTCCCTGCTTTCCTCAAAGGCTTACAATTCCTGGCATAAAGCTCTTCCGATAAATCCATTATAGAAAATAACCTTTAGTCTTTGTAGTGAAGATGCAGTTTACGGTGGTAAAACATCGATCGAGTCCGACAAACTTATCTGACCCGTTGACAGCGTCGCTAGTATCTATGAGCAATAAAATAAAAACAAAAACTAAACTGGCGTAAAAATTAGTTCCAAATTTTGACCATCGGGTCAGATGAGTTTGTGGGACTATAACCGAGTCAGTGCAGTAACATGTTAATAAGGGAAGGTTATGGCATTTTTGTCAAATCAGAAATGAGGAAATCAAGGAGGTCATGGCTCAACGGGTTGCGAAGCTGAAGTGCTAACATTGGCAAAATCCATTGTGCTGATGCCACCTAATAAAAAGACATAAAACAAAAGAAGAAGCTGAATTGGTAACTTGAAGCGTTGCCGGAAGTTGCGATGAAAGATACCTCGTTGCATTGGTAGATCTAAGAAGATATTTAAGATCTAAGAGACTTCAAAAGACTTGCAGCTAGGGATTAAAAGTAGCCCATGTCCTTTCCCAGTGAATACAGCTTTTCGATTTACCAAACGTTGAAATCAGTTAAGCAGATGGGCCGTGCAAGCGAAACAGACAGACAGACATAATTTCGCATTTAATATAATATTAGCGGATTGTGCTAAAAAATAAAATATCTTCGCCTTTCTAATGGAACCAGTTTGGGGCACATAGGTTGGATGGTTTCAGAGTCTAAAATCGGACATAGTTAGAAACTATTTTGGGTTTTATTTGTAAAAATTTGTATGGATAAAGTTAAACTTTGAAAATGGTTCTTGCAATAACTTTATAAAATATTACAATCACAATTACATCGGTGTAACAGACGCCCGTACTTACGAACGTGACGAAGCTTAATGAGCAATTTCCGAACGAACGAACTAATGAACTGAACTTCATAATACTTTTTAAACTTGAGTACGATTCAATTTTCTATTTAAAGCAGCTCTTAATTCCTTAATTTATACCTGCTTTTCATCTTTGCCAAGTAACAGCTACCAAAGGAGTTGTTTACGAGCATAATCTAATTAAGTTATAGTTATTTTGAGGGCCTGTTTCAAAATCACCAAGTTATTCCGAAGAGTTCCTATACAACATCTGTCTAAATATCATCATCCATCCATCCACCATCACCAATCCATCAGTTAAACGTTTCTCGGAGATTGAAAAACAGGCCCTTAGGCTTTTTTTAATATATTCAATGTTCATACATTGGAAAAGCAGCAGCGTAGTGGGTCAAAGCTCTAATTCCCTCTCTTCTACGAGAGTGGAGGCCTGTGCCCAGCAGTGGGGCGTTAATGGGTCAATGTAGTGGTGGTTCTTAATACATTGATTTTTGGGATAAAAGTAAACGTCTCCAGAGGGCCGAGTGGAAGTTCTTTTACTTACTCGATCACGTTAAAGTTAACTACCATTTTTGTGGAATTAATTGTGCACCAGCTTGACAATTTCATACAAAGCGTAGTTAACAGAAGCGTAGAATGGGAATAAAATCTCTCTCTAAGCACTCTGAACTCAAAAGTTGAAATTGATAATTTTCGACTTTCGCTTCAGCGACAGTACCTACCATGAAAGCTTTGTATGAAAGGTAACCAATAGATAGAAAGACACTATCGCATTCTTAAATTAATATGGAGAGACTTATTATAACACTTTTGATATTTATGTGTTTGTTCATCCATGTGTTTAGGTTATAAGATTGAATATTCTGGTCTCCTGTGCTCGAAATCTGGTTATCTTGGGTCTGCTTTGTTCCTGCTCGGGCTTGAATTTTCTTCCAAAAATCTGCAGTCATGTAGCGTGAGAATGAAATCATCTAAATCCCACTTTTGATATTTGAAATTATATTTTAGGGCCATATTAACAAAACCACATCAGCTAAGACCACGTTATTAAGTATCAGAGAATCTATGCTTAAGACCGGTCTTAAGCAGACACCCTGCTCTTAGCTGATATCAATTTATTAATACGGCCCATAATATCTAGTGGAATCTGAGAGCAACATTTTTAGACACTAGCAACATTGGGGCGATACTCTCAAGGAAAACCAAAAGATCTGTTACCATCATGAACCTGACCAAGTCTCAAGTTTCCCGCGATTTTTCAGTCTCATCTTTCACTAGACAAACGAAAGACACTAGACAAGAAAAGATTTTTCCAATAAAAATCAACAAAATATAATTGTTCGGTACTCATAGTCATCTGAGCCCTAAAGATATCTGTGTAATATATTTTAATCGCCTGAAGTTCGAGGTGAATCCGGTGATTGAAAATGTACCCAAATTCTGTTATATTTTTATTTAAAAAGTTTAAATCTTAAAGGTGTTTTTTTTTTTTGTTAACTACATATTATGTTTTTACCTTGCTTCTATTTCTGGGATCTCTAAAATCTTCTTTCGACGCCTTTCGTCTCTTGTCTTTCAAAATCATTCGCGCTGCTGCGAACGCCATCTTGGATTTCCCCTGACGATTCTAGTGCCACACTTCAAAACACTTAAAGCACAAACACTTCACTTTTAGGCAAATTGTGATCACAGTGATTTTTTAAATTGACTAAAAAATTGATTACGTGAATTAATTTTTGAAACTAATTATTAATTGAATTAATTTTCGAAACTACTGCCAAATTATTGCCTGCCATTCGTTGTTCAATTGACAGTAATAAAACTAGATTTCAAATTTTTATCACTTCTTAACTTTTTTTGCTTCAATATTTAAAAACATTCTGAAAAAAGATTTAGTTTTAATACAGAGTGGTTCAATGTGACAAAGGTGTTTTATAAATTTTTCCGTATTCGAAACTATTTGGAAAACGTTTGCATTTTGGAGCGTATTATTTCATCGCATTACTTTTCTTAGTCTATTATTATTAATTAAATGGACTTTTTATCGAAAATACCGAATTAATACACTTAGTTGAAGTGGTAGAACTAATACAATAAAGTCACTTTGTTACTCGAAAACTTCAAAAAAATGTTATCATCAACATATTTGATACTAACACTATGGAGACAGATTTATCGTGACTTGAAGATTGCAAGGAAAAATAAGCTTAATCCACATAAAATAGGATGCAAAATCCAGTGTCAGATGTTTAGAAGATGAAATCGTTCGTGTCAAGAAAAATGTGATTTATTCTTTACGATTGTTTTCATACAAAAATGTACAAATACGTGAGATTTGTCTTGTTATTGAAATATGGACCTTATTGTTGATCTTTTAAAGAATAAAATTAGACACTGGGTATATTCCGTTTTTCATCATGTCCTTGGCCTAGCTGGGTAGGTTACCTACCTACCTAAAAATATATGTTATATTTGCTGTATAAAATAAGATCACATCTGTTGAAAATTTTAGTAGCATATTTTGTCATTTTAAGAAGATTACGATAGGGAATTAGGGGCAATGTAACGGAAAAACGCGAGCAGAAATTTTCTTCAGCACTTAGTCCGACAACACACTATTGGCAGAAAATTTCGACCTGCTGAAAACCAGTCTGCACTATTATATGGAGCTGCACAGATCAACGCGATAGGATAAAACGTATTGGCGCATTGTCTGACTTCGCACACTTTTGATAACAATTTAAAGAACTCTCGGAAATGCAGGTTTTTTCACTGTTGCTAGAAGTGGTATTATGCTTATAACGAACTTAACTCAGGAAAGTTAGAAGTGCGTGGTCGAGGATCGAACCCCGATCACCTGAACAGGAGGCCGAATGTTTTAACCACTAAGCTGTCACCACTTGAAGAGTATACTATTGACATACATTATTACATTTAGTTAAAGCGACAAAATTCAAATTTAAAAGTAAAAAAAACAAATAGACATCTTAAGCGCCCTCAGGTTAAGCTCAACGTACATTCGTAAGAGCGGAGCACACACAGAGCTGTCGAGGGCCCTTAACAGATTCTAATTAGGTTGCTAAGAAATTATGAACTTTATAATCATCAAAATAGAGTTTAAAGTTAGAATAGCTTTGAAATCATTAGTCGCTGGCAAATTGGAATATTTATGTGACAAGTTTTTTTTTTGAAAGTTATTTTGGTTAACTAGCTTTTTAGAACTCTGTGCTTTATTTATAACTAGATAATGCCCACGGCTCCGTCCGCGTGGATTAAGTTTTTTTAACTGTAAAAAAGTTCCGGGATAAAGTAGCCTTTGTGTTATTCTAGACTATAATCTATCTCTGTGCCAAATTTCAACCAGATCCATTCAGCCGTTCTGGCGTGATTGAGTAACAAACATCAACCCATCCAAACTTTCGAATTTATACAAGTCATAATTAAAAAAAATAAAAAACACGGCTGCCCTGCCAAAAACTAACTAAAAAGTTAAAAATCTAAATTAATCCAGTTGAGTAGAATCTTATTCACATTTTTATTGTATGATAATTTTTTGTGAATCACTGGATATTGAACTATAGTGTTATATATTTTTGGAATCTACTCATCATTTTCTGGGTGATGATTATGTAGTTAATCTTATTTTCAAAAAAATTTTTCAACTTTAGTCTTTAATGCGGGACCATAGTCACCCCATCAATTTTTTTCTTAATTTTACTAGCCTATGTCACCCGGAATAAGCTACGAATACCTCATTTATCAAAATCGGTTCAGGCGTATAGAAGTTATAGTGGAATATACAAACTCACATACATACATACATGCATACATGAACCCTGAAACAATATACTCCTTTTTTCAGGCAGTCGTATACAAATTAGTATAGATTACAGTATAGCCTTGCGCATGACGAAAATCGTACCCATAGAAAGCAGTGATGAGGTCTAGGTTGGAGCGCGCTTGCCTAGAAGATGCCTATTCACTCTTGCCTTGAAGGTACATAAGTTTTACGTGGCAGGAAATACAGATGCTGGAAGGCCTTTTATTTGACTTCGCGACTTCCTCTGCGTGGTTTAAGGTTCCTTTGGTTCCCGCGAAACCTCTTTAATTTTCCGGGATAAGAAGTAGCCTATATGCTATTCCAGACTATATTCTATCTCTGTGCCAAATTTCAGCCAGATCCGTTCAGCCATTGGAACGTGATTGAGTAAGAAACATCCATACATCCATCCAAACTTTCGCATTTATAATATTAAGTAAGATGGAATTCATATAACAGCACTTAGTGGTCCGTCTGTCTATGTAGGTCAAAGTCCTTATTTCTCATAGGTTTTCTGTAGTCTAAGGTTTCGAAACATGTTACATACCGAATACTAGGACGGTATTTCACCAATTGTATGTTCCTAGTGTAACTTAATGAGCCTTATTATTTAAAACTGCCACAGAAAGAACAATCAAATAAAATGAAAAGAAAATAACAAACCTTTAACATTAAAATGACATAATATCAGTACTGCAATTTGCACCATCATTATATTAATTATTGAGGAATGAGTTGCCCAGTCGGTTGCGATTGTTAAGCAACGCTGACCTAAGTCGGTAAGTGGATGGGCGATTTCAATGAATGGGTTCAAATTTGGCGTTTTCGTTTTCTCCGTACCTCGGAGAGCACGTTAAGGCGTCGGTCCCGGTTATTATCACGGACATCTGATAATAATAATCGTTATAAACCTGAGAGTTTAAATACTCTTAGTCGAGTCATATGCGGAAGGACGTGGGTACCCACCGCATTATTATCCCAAGAAAACTCCTACCATTATTTGATTAATGGAAACGGGTTATGACCCTTAGTAATGAGGAATACGAAGCAGAGAGAGATATTTGCTGACAGTAACGGAAATCGATAGGGCGGTGTTATGCGTCCAACAATTGAAAATCGCTATCTCACAAATTGGACGAGTAAATATTAATTATTTGTGTAATTAGTAATTACTGATATCACACCATTTAAGCCCACGGAATATTATTTAACTAAATGATGCACGTGGATTAAGGTTGTTTGATTGCCGCGGGAACTCTGGATAAAATGGAGCGTGTTAATTCAGGTTATAAGTTATCCGTTCAGAATTTCAGCCAAATCGGTTTAGTCAATGTCCAAACATACAAGCTTGCACATTTATAATATTAGTACGGGTAAGATAGATTTATAATGGCGAATATACAATAAAGGACATGACAATACTTCAGTGCTTCTGTGAGAACAATTTCAAGAACCCCTCACGCAAGCAGGCTATTTGATGTTAAAAATTTCAGAAATGCTCGATTTCTTTTTCAATTTTCAATACAAAATTTCAAAATGCTTTCTATGAAAGCTCAAACAAAGATAAACTGACTGAAGTAGCGTACATTATTTCCGCATCCGTTTAAGATTGAAATATGTTGGGCACTTGAGCCATTTACATTACAAAAGTAACTTGGAAGTCAAGACAGCTTCAATGCAAATGTACCGAAACTGTGGTGTATTAAATAAATTGTTTCAACTTTACTGTTAAAATTTTCAACATTACCACAGTGTAAGTATATACATAAATTCATACAGTCGGTCGAAGCCTTTACAAATGACAGATTCGGCTACCATGATAGTTTAAGCACCTAGAGGTACGGTATTTTCCGGTATATACGGTACTAGAGAATTTTTTCGGTTACGGTTTTAGAGGTTTGAGGTGTTTTAGTTCCCACGGGAACTCTTTAATTTTCCGGGATAAAAAGTAGCGTATGGCCTTCTCCGGGACGTAACCTACCGCTGTACCAAACTCATCAAAATTGTTTGATTCTTGAAATTATAGCAAAAATTGAAAATTTGGGTCTTGAAATTATAGCAGACAGACAGTGAGTCACATTTTTATTAAATGATATTTTTTGTGAATCACTGGATATTGAACTAAAGTGTTATATATTTTTGGAATCTACTGATCATTTTCTAGATGATGAATTTAGAGTTAATCTTATTTTCGTTTTTTTTTTTTGAACTTTAGTCTTTAATGCGGGACCATGGTCACCCCATAATTTTTTTAAAAATTTTACTAACATAGGTTAGGTGACATAGGTCACCCGGAATAAGCTACGGATTCTAACGATACCTCATTTATCAAAATCGGTTCCGGCGTATAGAAGTTATGGTGGAATATACAAACTCACCTACATACATAGATACATACATACACACAAGAACCCTGAATTCAATATACTCCTTTTTTCAGGCAGTCGTATAAATAACTGCGGTGCAGTATATGAAACGTTTTAACTTCTCTCGGGTCGTCTAGTTTTATTACATTTTTGACTTTATTTGTAACTGGTCTCCTGCATAAAGCCATTCTTATAAACTTGCATTATAAAGTCCTCACTTCATCGATTGCATTCTAAATAGCACTTCATTTTCTACACTAGATTTCGCCCTTGACTTTTCCCTCGTAAATTAATAAAATTCTAACCACGTCGCGTTAAAAATTCAAAGACCTTCATTAACGGTGAAGGAAAACATCGTGAAAAAACAACGGCATCCTTTAGAGTTCTCCATAACGTTCTCAGATCTGTGTAAAGTCTGCTAAGTTTGGTCAGAATGGTGAATATAATATCCCATCAAAAACATAAATGTGAAATGAGAGCCAAATTCAAAATTGTGATATATATGCCTTGGTTGTTGACTTCAGCGACAAAAGAAGTGAGATCTAAATGGGTGCCAAGTTCAATGGTCAGTTCTGAAATTTATTTATAACAACATATAATATTTTATAACAACTTAAAATATCATTTCTTCTTATAACTTAGTATAAAATGTTGAAGACTAAGGCTTTGGCTTGGCTAGTTTTCATATCAAAGTCCTTATTTCTCATAGGTTTTCTGTAGTCTAAGGTTTCGAAACATGTTACATACCGAATACTAGGACGGTATTTCACCAATTGTATGTTCCTAGTGTAACTTAATGAGCCTTATTATTTAAAACTGCCACAGAAAGAACAATCAAATAAAATGAAAAGAAAATAACAAACCTTTAACATTAAAATGACATAATATCAGTACTGCAATTTGCACCATCATTATATTAATTATTGAGGAATGAGTTGCCCAGTCGGTTGCGATTGTTAAGCAACGCTGACCTAAGTCGGTAAGTGGATGGGCGATTTCAATGAATGGGTTCAAATTTGGCGTTTTCGTTTTCTCCGTACCTCGGAGAGCACGTTAAGGCGTCGGTCCCGGTTATTATCACGGACATCTGATAATAATAATCGTTATAAACCTGAGAGTTTAAATACTCTTAGTCGAGTCATATGCGGAAGGACGTGGGTACCCACCGCATTATTATCCCAAGAAAACTCCTACCATTATTTGATTAATGGAAACGGGTTATGACCCTTAGTAATGAGGAATACGAAGCAGAGAGAGATATTTGCTGACAGTAACGGAAATCGATAGGGCGGTGTTATGCGTCCAACAATTGAAAATCGCTATCTCACAAATTGGACGAGTAAATATTAATTATTTGTGTAATTAGTAATTACTGATATCACACCATTTAAGCCCACGGAATATTATTTAACTAAATGATGCACGTGGATTAAGGTTGTTTGATTGCCGCGGGAACTCTGGATAAAATGGAGCGTGTTAATTCAGGTTATAAGTTATCCGTTCAGAATTTCAGCCAAATCGGTTTAGTCAATGTCCAAACATACAAGCTTGCACATTTATAATATTAGTACGGGTAAGATAGATTTATAATGGCGAATATACAATAAAGGACATGACAATACTTCAGTGCTTCTGTGAGAACAATTTCAAGAACCCCTCACGCAAGCAGGCTATTTGATGTTAAAAATTTCAGAAATGCTCGATTTCTTTTTCAATTTTCAATACAAAATTTCAAAATGCTTTCTATGAAAGCTCAAACAAAGATAAACTGACTGAAGTAGCGTACATTATTTCCGCATCCGTTTAAGATTGAAATATGTTGGGCACTTGAGCCATTTACATTACAAAAGTAACTTGGAAGTCAAGACAGCTTCAATGCAAATGTACCGAAACTGTGGTGTATTAAATAAATTGTTTCAACTTTACTGTTAAAATTTTCAACATTACCACAGTGTAAGTATATACATAAATTCATACAGTCGGTCGAAGCCTTTACAAATGACAGATTCGGCTACCATGATAGTTTAAGCACCTAGAGGTACGGTATTTTCCGGTATATACGGTACTAGAGATTTTTTTCGGTTACGGTTTTAGAGGTTTGAGGTGTTTTAGTTCCCACGGGAACTCTTTAATTTTCCGGGATAAAAAGTAGCGTATGGCCTTCTCCGGGACGTAACCTACCGCTGTACCAAACTCATCAAAATTGTTTGATTCTTGAAATTATAGCAAAAATTGAAAATTTGGGTCTTGAAATTATAGCAGACAGACAGTGAGTCACATTTTTATTAAATGATATTTTTTGTGAATCACTGGATATTGAACTAAAGTGTTATATATTTTTGGAATCTACTGATCATTTTCTAGATGATGAATTTAGAGTTAATCTTATTTTCGTTTTTTTTTTTTGAACTTTAGTCTTTAATGCGGGACCATGGTCACCCCATAATTTTTTTAAAAATTTTACTAACATAGGTTAGGTGACATAGGTCACCCGGAATAAGCTACGGATTCTAACGATACCTCATTTATCAAAATCGGTTCCGGCGTATAGAAGTTATGGTGGAATATACAAACTCACCTACATACATAGATACATACATACACACAAGAACCCTGAATTCAATATACTCCTTTTTTCAGGCAGTCGTATAAATAACTGCGGTGCAGTATATGAAACGTTTTAACTTCTCTCGGGTCGTCTAGTTTTATTACATTTTTGACTTTATTTGTAACTGGTCTCCTGCATAAAGCCATTCTTATAAACTTGCATTATAAAGTCCTCACTTCATCGATTGCATTCTAAATAGCACTTCATTTTCTACACTAGATTTCGCCCTTGACTTTTCCCTCGTGAATTAATAAAATTCTAACCACGTCGCGTTAAAAATTCAAAGACCTTCATTAACGGTGAAGGAAAACATCGTGAAAAAACAACGGCATCCTTTAGAGTTCTCCATAACGTTCTCAGATCTGTGTAAAGTCTGCTAAGTTTGGTCAGAATGGTGAATATAATATCCCATCAAAAACATAAATGTGAAATGAGAGCCAAATTCAAAATTGTGATATATATGCCTTGGTTGTTGACTTCAGCGACAAAAGAAGTGAGATCTAAATGGGTGCCAAGTTCAATGGTCAGTTCTGAAATTTATTTATAACAACATATAATATTTTATAACAACTTAAAATATCATTTCTTCTTATAACTTAGTATAAAATGTTGAAGACTAAGGCTTTGGCTTGGCTAGTTTTCATATACGAATTATAGCGTTCACAAGTTATGAAGCTGTAAGTTCTTATTTTATTCTTCCGAAAATTTGGCTTGCTGGTAGAAACTGTACTTTTAGGTACCTACTTAATAATAATTCGTATATGGAAACTAGCCAAGCCAAAGCCTTAGTCTTCAACATTTTATACTAAGTTATAAGAAGAAATGATATTTTAAGTTGTTATAAAATATTATATGTTGTTATAAATAAATTTCAGGACTGACCATTGAACTTGGCACCCATTTAGATCTCACTTCTTTTGTCGCTGAAGTCAACAACCAAGGCATATATATCACAATTTTGAATTTGGCTCTCATTTCACATTTATGTTTTTGATGGGATATCATTACTTTTTGTACAGAAATTATTGAACTCAATCTCAAACTCAAAACATATTTATTCAAAATATGTACCTACAAAGTACACCTTCTGAACGTCATGCTTACAGAGCATAAGACGTGATGGTGATAATTAACTACGATATCTTAAAACTAAAGCTACGAGGGTTCCAAACGTGCCCTGGTCTGAGAAGAGCCCGCAATAAACTCCGCTTTTTTTTTATTATCACCATCTCACAAATATTTGAAATTATATATATGTACTTATAATATAACATTACATAATCAGCCGCTGTAACAATTCATACCCATGCCTTGCTATCATTCAAATAATCCTTTACACTGTAATAGGACTTTTCTATTAGTTTAGTTTACGTTTTACATTAGTCCTCCTCCTTCTTCTTCTTGCCCTTTTCCCACGTTATGCGGGGTCGGCACAACATGTTTTCTTCTTCCACTCACTTCTGTTATCCGTCAACCTCTTATTCACCCCTTTTATACGCATATCCTCTTTCACACAATCCATCCATCTTTTCTTTGGTCTCCCTCTACTCTTTTTTCCTTCCACATGCATATCTATCATTCTTCTCGTAATATGCCTTTCTTCCCTCCGCATTACATGCCCATACCATGCTAACCTATTACTCCTCATCTTTTCTATCACTGGCGCTACTTTCAAACTTCCCCTTATATATTCATTCTTAATCTTATCCATTCTAGTCACACCACACATCCATCTCAACATTCGCATTTCGGTCGCATGTACTTTTCTCTCATCCATCCCTTTCACCGCCCAACATTCTGAACCATATAATGCGACAGGTCTAACGACTGTCTTGTATATTTTCCCATTTAGTTTCAGGGGCATTTGTGGGTCGCATATAACTCCTGAGACCTGTCGCCATTTCATCCATCCCGCATTCATTCTTTTGTTCACATCTCGTTCAATATTGCCGTCGTTTTGAAAGAGCGAACCGAGGTACCGGAAATCGGAACAGACCGGTAGGGATACACCATCTAAGGTAATTTCATAGAAACGAGAGGGGCCACCGAAGTCACAGAACAGATGCTCTGTCTTCGTTCGGCTGATCCTCAGGCCAACACTCTCCAATTTCTTTTGCCATTTTCCCAGTCTGCTCTGGACCTCGGAAGCCTCTTCCCCGATAAGTACAATGTCGTCAGCGAACATCATGCACCAGGGTGCCTGCTCCTGTATGTCTGATGTTAGAGCATCCATTACCAGGAGAAACAGATAAGGACTTAAAGCCGATCCCTGGTGCAAGCCCACTTCCACATTGAACCTATCTGTAACGCCAGCTTCTGACCGATCCCTTGTGCTCGCTTCTGCATACATCGCTTTCACAAGCCTCACATACGTCTCAGGTATTCTTTTCACTCTCATTTACGTTTTACATTAGTAGGTACTTATTATTCGGTGTAAGGTCAGTGTGTCACCCACCAGTAATTCTATTGTACGACTCATTGTACAAGATAATTAAAGACGAGAATTCTCAAGAAAAATATATAGTATACCTAGAGTTACACTGACATTGACAGATTACATCTATGGTCAGACTACCTCTACAGCACATTTCTACATCTCATCAATTTTGATTGCAAAAGTTCAAAATCAAAAGTTTTTTGTGAAACATTGAAAACAAGCACGGTTAACAGTCGATATCACTAAAACCACTATAAACAATGAATACAAATCATAATGACTGACAGCTTGAACTGACGACTTCAAATACGTTTCTTCTTCTTTTCTGTCAATGACGTTTCGTTGCACAAAATGTATGAATACGAAGGTAAGGTTTTAATGCAACTATATTATTATTCATTATTATTTACATTAAAATAATAATTATGTGTCATTTTCAATAGTTAAGGAGTTACTACCACCGCTTAAAGCAGTATTGTTTCAAAATAACGGTTGAATGTCACGTACTTTGACGTCCTTACAATAATGATTATAACACTACAACATAAACGTCAACAATATTAAAATAATACGGCTTTAAGCAATGGTAGTATGCCCCGTGTCAGAGTTTTGATCTATACCTAGGTAGATCATAAAAATTACGATTTTTGTACGTTTATATCTAAATAACCATTTGAGGTGTGCTTATGAAATTTGGAGCACATATGTATCTCACGGGTCTCAATATATGCGCCAAATTTGACATGTTTATGTGAAATAGTTTTTGAGTTATGAGGGGGTCAAAAGTGGCTCCAAATGGTTCGTGTAATATTACACACGGTGCTGCTCGCCAGTTTTTTTGAACTTTGGCTGGACACGCTTCCGCGTGTCTTGATTAGGCATGTTAATTCTGAATTCAATCAATAAATACTTATTTATTAAATTAAGGTACACGGTACACTTATTGAAGTCCGAAACTTATAAAACACGATGGTGATAATCAATTACGGTATCTTAAAACTAAAGCTACGAGGGTTCCATACACGCCCTGGTCTGAGAAGAGCCCACAACCTCTCAGCCGGGTTTTTTTACTATCAACATCTCACAAACATCGTATACTACCCATATTTAATAGGAGAGGAACCCCTTGTTTGGTAGCGGCCCTTAGCTCTGGGATAGGTTAATTAGATAATTTATTATTCCCTGACTATTAGAGTGTATATCATTCGATTCAGCTGGTGGAGAAAATTTGGCCTATGTTGGTAAATGGATGGGCGATCGACTTTACAGGTCGTAACAATCAGCAACGTAACAAAACAACATATTGTCTTATCGTGGGAAGTCCCGGGTTCGACTCCCCGCAGGGTCAATTTGACAATTTATAATTTCTGAATTTTTTTGGTCTTATCTTGTGGGAGGCTTTGGCCGTAGCTAGTTACAGGTAGGGTACCGGCAAAGACGTACCGCCAAGCGATTTAACGTTCCGGTACGATGCCGTGTAGAAACCGACTAAGGTATGGTTTCAATAGACCAATTTGAAAATCATAAAAATTGTTATTGTGAGACAACCTTAAAAGCTAGATATATGCTATCGCGGACTTTTTTTTAGAACTTTTTGAGAGGAACAATTCCACCATACATTGTTTTCGTGTAAGTTTTACTATTTGCGCAGCGCACGCCACGGAAGCTCTCAGATGAGACGACTTAATACACAATATGGCAATTTTCGTAGGGATCTCTAATTTTATTTAAATTATAATATAGCCTATGTTACTCGCTGATAAATTAGCTTTCTATAAGTGAAAGAATTTTTAAAATCGGTTCAGTACTTTTTGAGTTTATCTATTACAAACAAACAAACAAACAAACACACACACACACACACAAACAAACAAATTAAACAAACAACCAACAACAAATAAACAAACAAACAAACAAACATATTAGTATAGACAAGCCTCAAAATACTTAAAAGGAACCGAACTGTTTTTAATTAAAATAAACCCATATTATCAAAGTGAAAATGTGTTATGTCGCAAACAAAAATGAACACGGAAAGGCTTTGCATCGGCAAGCGTTTTTGATCAAGACAAAAGAAGTTCAAGCGAGCGTTACTAATGGTCAGCTTTTAAGCTAATCTTTTTTTCTTTATATGGCTCAATAGTCTCTTTTCTTCGTAACACGTTTCAGCTCTCATCTATAGCTTAAGTTCTTTCGAGAAATTCTGAACAGCATATAAAAAACTTGTTGTTATCTGCGTCTTTTGTGAAGATTGCACATTTACACTTTAGAGCTCTTTTTGTCATTCTTTTTTAAATAGTTAAGTGATCGACTTCGATCTTATCTATCTAGAGAGTTCTGTAGGTAATCAAATGGATTCTACAGAATTATATAACACATATAATAAGTTCATGTTTATTGATTAATTGAAAACAAAACTAAAAAAACGCATTGTAATTAACGCATTGCTATAATATAGTACTCGCGACCAAATTTCAGCCACTGTGGCCAATCTCCAGTGAGATTGGCCACCGCATACGCAATTACGCACTCTCTATTTCTACTCTCATAGCCCGATGGGACGTAAAAACCGACACGACAGCAGAGAGATCAGGCGCAAGGAGTCAGGACACTCCACCAACTTCCTAACTCCGGGCTAATTCGACTTCCAAGATTGGTTTACATAAGTACATAGTTAATAAGGTCGTATTTGGTTACTTACAAGTGAAGCTTATAATGAAAAAAACGCGTTAAAAAGTATTTCAAGTACAGAAAACTCAGACAAAAATTGTTCCAACCCAGAAAGGGTATGGCATTATTGAAAAAAAAACCTTTTTTTTAATTTATTTTGTACCAGAATACATAGGAAAGCAGAAACAGTGGAGAAGAAGCACTTATATCTACAATAAGTGACACAAGTTATCCTACGTGAAATTAATAAATCATTTTTCGTTTATCTATAACAGATCTCAATTTTTTTTTGAAGTGAAAACTTCTTTAACCGCGTTGAGCACTTTGTGGTAGGGGGTAAACTTGTAGATTCGCATCACCAACATGCGTCACCGACATGCTCGCGTTGTTACGTAGACAAAACGTCTTTTATATATAGTACATTCATAATTAAACTTTAACCCCTTAGTTTTAAGGTTTATATTTTATTAATTTTAAATTTCTTTTATTTTATTTTTATTATCATTTAAAAAAAAAAAAAAAAACCTTTTATCGGCATTTTATTGTATCAATCTTAATCAAATCTTAATCAAATCTTATACAAAAAGCAATGCTTCATTAATTCAACGCAATATTTCAGCCTTTCTTTTTGAATTGTCTGCGTACTGATTAACAGACATTTGCCGGTACGGGAGCATTCAGCAGAAAAGACAATTTAAACTTCGCAATTAATGCTCTGCCTGACTTTAAATGTAAATAGTTAAAACGTTAAACGTTCTAAATACTCGTCGTTACTGACTCTATATACTAACGCTGTGAATTTTTCGAGAATAGTTAAGACCATAGTACACCATGCTGGATGCATGCATGCACACTAAGATTTTTTTAATCCAATTGCAACTCCTTGATTTTCTCAAATAAAAATGGAATGCTTAAAGCTATTTCTGAACCAAATTTCATCATAATCCATTTAACGGATAGAAAGAGTAAATTTCGCAATTATAAATACGCTATAATTTGATATTTTGCTCCTTGGTGGCCGACATTGTTTTATTGTCATCTCACTCTCTCTGTGTTTGGGTCATGGTCTCATAAGTGTAGGGTACATCCAATATTTTCGGACAAACAAAGTAGAACAAAGAAGCAGTCATAAATAACGGCAACAGAGCTCACCCGTGCTCATTGGCACAATATAGCTCAATGCCAGCGGGTCTCAGACGCTATAAACCAGATACCTACTGGAGACTCTCCAGGCGCTTCCGTTTATTAAATGTTAATGTACAGTGTACACTCATAAACCAGGTATGCCACGGGAAGGAATCGGTTTAGAAAAGTCAGATTACAGATATAAGTCGGCTTCGTCTTTAACCTAGTGGGAGATTTGTTTTTTTTTTTTTATTGCGTGATAGGCTTGCGCTTGACGACAATCATGTTAGGTGGCTTCGATTTTGATCGCGACAATGTTTACTACGATTTGTATGCATTTGTTTATCAAGCCTTTGAATCCTTCGCTCGCTAGGGATCCAAACTAGGCATTCGAACTTTGCTATCTTGTTGAACAAAATAACTTATTTTTAAATCTAGCGAACGCCCAATACTCCGCTCTCGTAGAGATTTAAAAAAATCAAGCCTTATTCCTTTTCTATGTTACGAAAGTGCATAATCAGTTTGCTAGATCCAAAGCTGGCTGAACATTGTTAAGACGCTCAGTGAACGAGTGAACTACTTTTCTTTTTTTACTTACCGACTTAAAAAGGAGGTTCTGTGTTCGACCCGTACGTACGTAGGTATGTATGTACCTATATTTGTTTATTTGTGTGTGTATGTTTGTTTGTTTTTAGCGATTTTTTGGGAAACCAATGTATCACATGATTTACACCATCATAATCTATACGTACTTTCAGAAACGTTTAAGTATATAATAGACCTGGGTATATATCTTACTAGCTGATGCCCGTGACTTCGTTCGCGTGGTTTGAGGTTTATTGGTTCCCGCGGGAACTCTTTAATTTTCCGGGATAAAAAGTATGTGTTATAACAGACTATAATCTATCCCTTTGCTAAATTTCATCCAGATCCGTTAAGCCGTTCTGGCGTGATTGAGTCACAAACATCCATACGTCTATCCAACCATCCATCAAAGTTTCGCATTTATAATATTAGTATTGATGTACGATATTTTTTATTAGGTATATTTAAATGGTGTTTTTGATGAATTAACTGTCATCACAGAAAATAAGTTAAAACTTACTCATGACCGACTTACCAAAGATACGATGAAACTTGTAATAGGTAAAGTTTAGTTTCAGCACATCACGCCCTATATAGATTTAAGTTAACTTGTGAGCTTTAATTGAGTTACATTTGATTTCGTCCCAGTAACCTACTTACTAAGTAAATAGTTTCTAGAACGGAAAGAGGATTTTATGCTATATAGTGGTGCCATTTTTTATTATTATTAATTCCAATTTATCATCACTATACTGACTTAAAACACGTAAATTATACTTTTATGGTTACGGTGGAGTCATATGTAATGTGAGTCTGTTTGCTACCTTTTCACGCCTCAAAAGCTGAACAGAAATTGATAAAATTTAGTACAGAAATAGCCTGGAAAAATCCTGGAAGTTGTAGAGAGGATATTTTTTGAACATACCTAGCTGTTATTTGTGGTAGGATGAAACCTGGGGGCATACTACCATCGCTTAAACTTTAAAGCAGTATTATTTTAATACTAAACGATGCCCGTGACTTTCCCGCAGGAACCCCTAAATTTTCCGGGATAAAATATAGCCCATGTCCTTCCTTGGGATACAATTAAACTCTATACCAATTTTCATCAAAATCGGTAGAAAAGATGGGCAGTGAAAGCGTAGCAGACAAACAGACGTGTCTACCAGACTAGACAAATTTTAGAAAATCTGTCCCTTTTTTGTCACATCATTTATCACGATCAAAAAAGAGAATAGCAAACGTTGACATAGTCTGACAAACCTATCTGACCCGGGGACAGCGTCGCTAGTAAATACAAAAAAAAAAGCGGGCATAAAAAATAGTTCCAATTTTGGCCACCGGGTCAGAAGTGATTGGGACTGTACCACGCTTACAAAAATATCGCTGAACATGAACCATACCGCGGCTAAAGTTGAATATCGGTCTGACCTCGTTCTGATCTCCTATGAATGGGCCATCCATCAAGGGCTAGACTAGATCAGTCGAATCCACTCCCCAATCAAGGCGTTCGAAATTTACATTGAAATCGTATCATATTGTATGAAGAATTTCGTAATTTGGTCCATTATGATGTTATGGACTAATTATACACTTGGGCCCGTTGATTTACCTTTGTTTATCGTTACTTGCGTTCGTTAAAATTTAACACAATATGTTAAGAACTTTAACCGTTATTAAGCTAGATTAAACTTTTGTACATAAATAAGTGACGTTTGCTATGATCCACATCAGTGCAAATTAAAAAACGTTTTAAATTTTAAATCTACATAAACTGGACGCTGCTCACACGAATATAAATTTTAATAAATCCCGGGGGATATTTTTGATTTTCAGCGATACATAGCAACCTATATGATAATGGGGTTGATGTCCCTGGGAAACAATCAATATACGAGTAAGTTATACGACCATAACCAATATACGACCTCCAGCCCGCTGGACCGACGACCTTAAAAAGGTGGCGGGAAGTGGATGGATGAGGAAGGCGGAGGACCGTGTGTGGTGGCGTGCTCTCCAAAAGGCCTATGTCCAGCAGTGGACGAGTACAGGCTGATGGATGAGTAAGTTATGAATGAAATTTCGTCAAAATTGTTTTAAAAATTTTAGGACGTAAAAATACAGACACAAGTAAAAATAAGGCTAATGCCGTAACAAGACAAAACTTCAGACAGAAAGACAAGGCTTCATTATGGCCGATCTGCCAAGGCGAACGAATGAGAAGATGGACACAATATAAAAGTATTATTATTATGTGGAAGTACGTGTTAATATTAAAGTGGGTATTCTATTAGCGGTTGACAGAGCAACGTCGTGAGATCCCTCAGGCGTCTTACAACTTCATACAGCTTAACAGACCCGGGAGGGATTGTACGACGTCCTTTGTTCTACGAAATGTGTGTGGATAAAATTAGACGACACGGGTGATAAAATTTCTGTAATCCGCAAGAGACAGCTCCAGTGGAACTGTAATTACTTAACTCTATTTATATTACTAAGTAGATGAAGGCTGCGATATTGCGAATATTACTTTTTATTTAATCCCGTGAAATCTCAGGTCTGACTTCCGGAATAAAAAGTAGCCTGTATCTATGCCCGCGGGATGCAAATTATCTATATCTAATAATCTTATATTTATTATATATTAATTATGCAAAAATAAATTAAATTATCCTTCCGTCAAAATCAGTAAAAAGTATTATGGACCGTGAAAAGGTAACAGACTGACAGACACACTTTCGCATTTATTATATTAGTTGGAATTCCACTACAGCCCATTAACGTCCCACTGCTGGGCACAGGCCTCCACTCTCATGAGAGACAGGGAATTAGAGCTTAGACCCACCACGCTGCTCCAATGCGGGTTGGCGAGCTTTTTTTTAACGACTATTAACATGTTAGTGATAATAACCGGAACCGACGGCTTAACGTGCTCTCCGAGGCACGGGGATGAAACACCGCCAACTTCCTAACACCGGGCTAATACTGAGAATTTCTAGTCAGAAAAACCCTATACTTGCTATGGCCCGACCCGGGACTCGAACCCGGGACCTCGTCGGCCGCAGTCGAACATGCCAACCACTAGACCAACGAGACAGTCATTAGCAGTTGGGACTCATTAGTATTATAATATTAGCAGCCGTTTCATTAATCTGTGGAATAGGTATAAATATTCAAGTGGGTATACTTATTAGTGGTTGACAGAGCCACGTCTTGATCCCTCAGGCGTCAATTCAATTCAATTAAATAATCAATTTATTTGTGAATACGGTAGAGGACACAAGATGTTTACCTAAAAGGGTTCTATGGAATGTACGTGGATGAAGTTATACGACACGGGTAACAAAATTTCTGTAATCCGCGAGAAATGTTCCAGTGGAACTGTGATTTCATGTAACATGTACCCGCTGTAATATATAAACTTTTTGTAATATTATTTTGATTACTTTGCGTGTGTGTGTGTGTGTGTGTTATGTAACTGATTGCTTTGTTTGTCCAATGGTTAGTTTGATTGCAAATTACGAGATCATGGGTCCGATTTCTGAGTTTGGCAAAAAAAAGCTGCCAGAATTTTCAAAAAGGTATGTATTTTGCAGTTTGAAAGTATGATGACTTCGAACTGTTATTAAAATTTTAGCATGTCAGTGTTAGTGTCATAATATTCCATTCAGAATGTTTCTACAGAATCCTACGTGGAAAAATTCGATAGTTAAGTTTAATTTTTAAACTTGCAAGTTTGCTAGTTTCGGAGATATAAATATGAGCGAAGTTGGCATGAATAATTTAGGCGTAAGCACGTGTGTAGTACGGTCTTGCGTTTAATATAAATTATAATCACACGAGTAAAGTTTAATGTGAGAATGATAAACTTTTTAGAGCGAAGCCCACTTGGGCCAAACCTAAGAGACCGCGTGAAGTGCTTTGACATAAGGCAACAAACTAGAGCAAGGGACGCCATCAAGGCAATTGTATAACTTAAATACAGATCGGCGGGTTACATTCAAAGGTGCCTGGATGAAAGGTGAGCACAAACGGTGACAAACTGGTACCCTTTGAATTTGAAATGAAGACCACTGGAAGACCACTGAAAAGATGGGACGGTGACATCGCAAAAAATTTACTTTGACGCGAATGTGTCGAATACTCCATTACGATCAATCGAATTTGCAATGTAAAAACTTAAAGACTAAGCGTACAGATTGGTTAACATTCTTTTGGTACCGAGTATACCGGATATATATATATATTTCCCGCGCTTAGTTCATTGTCACAACAAGAATACCACAAATTCACGGGTCGGTCCGGGGCGTCGAAAACTTTTTAGGGATCGCCTGAAAATCAGCACCGTTACGGTGTACCTACACTATGACAATATTACGCAGAGACGCTGTTTTTATGTTTTAACTGTGCCCTTGGTAATTCCAAATAAAGATTTATTTATATAATTATTTATTTAAATTCAATAACAACTATTGGGATTTTTAATGTTATTTTAATGCAGAATAGGCACACGCTTAACGATAATCTTGCCTATAGAAAGCAATGAGGAGGTCTAAGTTGGAGCGCGCTTGCCTAGACGCCTATACACTGCTGCCTTCAAGGTACTGTAAAAATGATTGATACAATTTTTTTAAACAGAGCTACAAGTCAAATGATAGATGCGTCAAAGCCCTGCCTACATAAGTAAAAATTTCTAGAACCTCAAAGTTAATTCTCGCCTAAAAAAATGTTTGTAAGTATTGAGTACTTTCAAAGTAAAAATCGTTAAAAGCAACCGTGAACCACAAAAACATTCCGACGCTTCGCTAGTCGGGAAAGAGGGTAAAAAAACTTTTGAAAAATAGCCCAAAATCACATTTACATCGGCCCGAGCGTTTCGAGCTGGCCCCGGTAGATAACTCAACTCAAATTCTCTGCATTTTTTGCTAAAAGTAACGAAACGGGAAGCGGAAAAGCGAATGAAAATAAATGAATACAGATTCTAATAATTTACTCGGCGAAAATTTTATTATCTAGAAGCTGAAGGACGCGACATCGTCCACGTGAACTGAGGTTTTTTATTTCCCGCGGGAACTCCTTAGTTTTACCGGATTTGAAATGTGTGAAAAAGTAGCCTATGTATTATTCCAGACTGTAATATATCTCTGTGCCAAATGTCATACAGATCCTTTCAGCAGTTCGGGCCTGACTGAGTAACAAACATCCATCCATCCATCAAAACTTTCGCATTTATTATATTAGTAGATAGTATAGATGACTTTTTGTTAAGGTATAATAAATAGACCTTTGGAAAAATAAAGTCTCCGTCAATAGTTAGATACCATTTGTTGGATTCAAAAAAGCAAGCGTTTCTATATTTAATATAGCAACCTTTTTATTGAAAACTAGCGAATGCCCGCGACTTCGTCGGCGTGGATGGAGGTTTTTCGGTTCCCGCGGGAACTCTTTAATTTTCCGGGATTAAAAGTAGCCTATGTGTTATTCCAGACTATAATCTATCTCTGTGCCAAATTTCATCCAGATCCGTTCAACCGTTCTGGCGTGATTGACTAACAAACATCCATCCAATCATCCATACATCTATCCAAACTTTCGCATTTCTAATATTAGTATAGATGGCTTTTTGTTGTTACAATCAAAAGACATTTGGAAAAATAAAGTCTCCATCAATCGTTAGATATTATTTGTTGGATTCAAAAAAGCAAGCGTTTCTATGTTCAATATAGCGACCTTTTTATAGAAAATTATCGAAATAAGGTTAGATTTGAGTAATATCGTAAAGCAAATCCACCAAGTTCAATCCACTCTCAGAAATGTCTGGAATCTCGGCCAAAAATGTGCTTTCTTCAGCTTATAAAGCCTTGATTTTCATTCCCGGACAAACGGAATATCTCAGAGAAAATGGGATTGCGTTGGATTTTAATTACAAATATTTTTACCTCCTGACGACGCGACTTGGACTAATCTTCTAATTTTGCCACGATGAGGTTTCATAAAGTCCTTTGTAAATGGGGGAACATAATGGCGGTAAATTTGATTAATCTTTTTCCGGGTTTCTGATCTCCCGTCCTAGATAATAGGTAATCTGGTATCCGGGTCCTTTTCCGGTAAAAAATCAGACAATTAAGACAAGATGACAAAGAGACGAAAATACTAAATTTATTTTCTCTCATTTCTTTTACTTTCAAGGCAAGAGCGTCTTCTCGGCACAGCCGCTCCAACCTAGAACTCTTTGTCGTCAAGTGCAAGTGTAAATAACAAGAAAAATGTCATAACAACACGTAATCAGCTGTGAAATAACTGGCTTATAGGTTTTGATTTATTGGCGAGTGTCAAAATATGCAAATTATGCGACTTAAACGGCCGTATCTTTTGATTGCGTTGACTTAGAAGCTTGATTTCTTACAGCTCCAAAGGACCTAAGTAGTTATTTGATAATAATTTCAACTTGATACCTCCTCCTCCTCCTTGATACGCGTTCTCGAGAAAAAGGTTGCTGACACGAACAGACGGACAAAGAAGGGTTCCTTTTTTCCTTTCGAGGTACGGAATCCTAAAAATTATCTCAACCCATAGACGACCCACATCGTCGAGCACGGGTCTCCTCTCAGAACGTAAAGGGTTTCATTTAAGGTTTCACGCAATATTTCCCTTCAGAATACTCATAGATCCGGGCCGTTGTAAAGGAAAGGTGTTAAGAAAATGAGTGCCGCTGACTCAGCAGTTACTTAAAGATGATAAACGATGCCAAATTAGAGCGAAAATGAACTCCTTTCCGAGATGACGATCTCTCTTCGTGATTGATTGGGTAGACCAGATGAGTAATTATTCTTTTTTTTCAAAACAAAAAGTTACAGTTATGACTGTTTTGTTTTTTGAAAATGCGAGTTTCAATGCATGTTGAGTCACCAGAATCTAGTAAATTTCAGACAAATACGTCATTTAGCGCTGAAAGCAGCCCTCCTTTCAATCCTGTCAGAGTATCATTTGTTTATTTCAAACCCATATAATTATCATTTTAACCATGAACTAAACTGACAGATATCATACATTTTGTACTTAAATACATATATTTATCATATAAGGTTGCCTGGCAGAGATCGCTACTAAGCGATAAGGCCGCCTTTTTGTATCTTCGTTCTTTGTTTCCTATGTATTTTTTGTGTCCTTTATATGTATTGTGGTGTACAAAATAAAGAGTAATAGTAGTAGTAATATATTTTGTAAACAACAACCTAGCAATTAAAATAAATAAGAAATACAATTTTAATAAAACTCGCACTTCATTGCAGGTTATATGAAAAATATAGTGTGTGCCGCGGGATGAAACACGATTTCAGACTTCGGGTGATGCCAGCCCTCACTTCGCTTGGGCAGGCAACTTCACCCTCGTCTTAAATCGTCTTGTTTCACCCCTAGGCACATATACTATTACGCGTCCTGAGATTTCCACTGTAACGCGACATAACTAATCTATACCACATTATTGCTTTATGCGTAATATCCGTGGTATAATCTGTGGTTAGTTACTAGTCGGTTGCCGCCATTTTTATGAATTCAGTTTTAGAACGGGGCCTGCTGTAAGAGCGTGCGTGATATTATTGTTTATTTTTAAAACTGAGATTTATTTGATTTATAGAAATATTATTGTTATGCTTAACTATTAGAAAGATTATAAAAGTGATACTTACCACATTGTAAATTCATACGAATTTCATAAATATTAATTATCGAGAGTAACTTGTAAAAAAACCTACCAGCTATTATGAACATCGATATATATGTAGGTACTAGATGGGCGCTTTCATAGAAAAAAATTGGGCGTCCAACCTTTAGAGCACGCTCCTAACCTGTATAGCCCTGTCCTTGTTCCCACCATAGCACTGTCCAGCTTTGCAGACTAGATGGCATTAGCAAAATAGGTCCACATTCTTTGTTTGACAGGGCCCGTCTATGTAAATTGAGGTCGTTGATTATGAATAATGTCAGAATAAACAGTTTGATTTTGTAATTGTAGCCTATGATTTTATTTTAATTGACCCTTTCTGAGATGCCGTATCACCACGTACAACGTAGCGACGCGGCACATAGTGGCCAATAGTACATTGTTACCCTAGGGATGAAAGTAACTTATTTAGTCCCGAGACGGGGTTTGGCGCCCGAGCGTAGCGAGGGGGCCTATAGTTCGAGGGACTAAATAAGTCTTTATCCCGAGGTAAACACTGTGCTTTTAATTACGAATATAAGGAAAGTCAAAAGCTTTTTAATAGTCAAGTATTGTCTATGATTGTCTATGAATGTCTATGAATCAGTTGTCTTTACTTTATGAATAAAGTCTATCTTTCTTCTTGTCTATGGATGCACTCGGGTATGTCGTGTTTCATTTGAACTCCAATAAAAATGTGACAACTAGGTTTTTTAATTATTTGACAGCTGTCAGTTGAAAACGATTCTCCCTAGGGCTGAAAAGTATTACTTTCAACCCGCTTCTCAGGCAACTTCAGACCTACTTTCCGTGTATGAGTAATGAAAAATTATTTGTATGAGTTTGTACGAGGCCGCGTCTCACGTTGTATCTACGTACCGCGTTGTTGCTATATAAACCAGCAACAATAGGGATGATGACAACTCAATCAAATCAGCAACTCTTTATCAAACTTAAAAACGCGCTTCTAGTATGGAAGTTGTATGAAAATCACAATAGTGACGTCATCAAATTTCAACGCACTTTTTTTCTATAATCTTTGTTTTAAAACAGTTATCAAACTAATCGAAGATGTGAATAATAGGACATTCGGAACACCCTCTTTTTAATAATCAGTTAGAAATAATTTATTTTTGATATAGGCATCATCCCAATTCATAATTAACAAAATTAAAAAAACACGACTGCCCTGCCAAAAAAAAATTTATGTAGCTAAATAGAATCTTATTCACATTTTTATTCAATGATATTTTTTTTTGTGAATCACTGGATATTGAACTATAGTGTTATATATTTTTGGAATCGACTCATCATTTTCTAGAGGATGATTATATAGGTAATCTTATATGCGAATATTTTTTCAACTTTAGTCTTTAATGGTAGAGTCTTAACGTTTCATAAGTGACACAAGTTGTCCTACATGAAATAAATAAATCATTTCATTTCATTTAATGCGGGACCATGGTCACCCCATCAATTTTTGTTTTAATTTTACTAGCCTATGTCACCCGGGATAAGCTAGAGATTCTAACGATACCTCATTTATCAAAATCGGTTCAGGCGTATAGAAGTTATGGTGGAATATACAATCTCTCATACATACATACATACATACATACATACATACATACATGAACCCTGAAAACAATATACTCCTTTTTTCAGGCAGTCGTTTACTAAAACCAGCTCCATACAAAGAATCCTTTTCGCTACGTACTTGGGGCTATAATTACTATAATTTGGGAATGAGGTCGTTGTCGACAAAAAGCAATACGATGCATAAGGAGTTTATTCGAAAATAAACAACTAATTAACCTTAATGAAACTCAAAATTCACTGCAAACAAAATATTCAAATATTAATATAAAATTTACTCGGAAATTTGTATTTGAATACGTATTATGTTTGAATTTCCAAATTGCTATATTTCGTACGCGAATAACTCTCGGTATAGCTTATTAAAAGCGCTTTGACACCGAGAATTCAGAGGTAGAGAACCGTTGGAAGCAAATTACGTAGTTTAATTGGCAATTATTCAGGAAACCGCAACGATGCGAAGCATACTTGCGAACCGAATGTATGGATCTGCAAATATTAGTATGGATCAACCCATCTGGAGGCATCATGAATCATCAACTATCATCATTACCACCCACTGTCGGCTCACTACTAAGCACGACTAAGCACAACTCTCCTTTTCCCTGAGAAGGGGTTTGGCATAGTCTACTATGCTGGTCAAGTGCGGATCGACAGACTTCACATACCTTCGACATCGTTATGAAGAACTTTCCTTCAGTGTTTAAATCAAGTGATATAATATATCATATTTCATACAAATCTTATAAATATTAAAAACGCAAGTGTGTTTGTTGGTTTGTTGATTTGTCGTTCAATCACGTCGCAACAGAGCAACGGATAGACGTGATTTTTTGCATGGGTATAGTTGAAGATCTGGAGAGTGACATAGGACTTTTTCTCCCGGAAAACTAAAGATAAAGAAAACTTATTCCAAGCGAACGAAGTCGTTAACATCATCTAATTATATATAATTAATGATGTTAACGGACAGACAGACATATCTCCGAAATGCGTGCCCGGTATTCGGGCCACGTCGGACCGACTAACGACTAGAACGCTAAACACACAGGGAACGGGCTTCCGACCTGCGCCCATTCCCTGTGTGTTTTGGTCTTAAGAGCTACATCGCTATTGAATTGATCACTTGATCAATTAATCTAGCCGATTGGCTGTTGCGGCAAGGATGGCTGATCTTGCTTTATGGAATTATCGCGTGGGTCTGTGATATTGATGTTTATAACTCTATATGCAACGTTCAATGCACTTCACGACGAAATTCAGAAATTCAACACTTCAATACCTTCTGAGCCAAAGGTTTTTGATTTATGAACTTTATTTCATTGCTTCTTACTGCCGTTTACACTCAGTATACAAGTCAGTGCCTCGAATAGTCGAATAGGGTTTTTTTTGCAAAGACAATTTAGCCCATGCCTGCATTCTTACTTGATGATAGTGGACAAAACTAGTAACGGCGGATTCTTATACTAGTATTAGTTGTAAACCCATAGCACATAAATAATAAAATTTTGCAAAAAAAAAGAACACAAATAATTTACAAATTAGTATAATTTACAATTTATAATAAATAGCCATAATTATATAAAATAATAATAATAAAGTACTGCACAAAGCACATAAATAAAAACATTACGCGTAATGAACATAGATAAATAAAAATAAATAATCAACCGACAAACTAAAAAAGTAGGCGTAACAATTAAAAGTAAAAAAGGTCTCCGACCACCATGTCGGAGGAACCAGTGCCCCTCTTAGACCAAGAGGTTTAAAAAAAAAACCCATAGCACAGAATCCATACTAACATTATACTAATATTTCATACGATAAATGCGAAATTCGCATTTATCGTATGAAATATTAGTGCAACGCAAATGCATGTTTGAATGTTGAGGAGTTTCCGCGGGAATAATAAAAAAATTAAACCACGCGGAGGAAGTCACGGACATCAGCTAGTTCATAATATTTGCCGCTACGTGCATCTCAAATCGAGTTAGACCTGAACAGATTATGTAGAATACATCAGAGAATCATACTTGTTTTAACTTGATTTTACATTTCGGAGATTGGAAAACGAAACGTCAAATCTTAATCGGATTGGGCGTATTCGGACGCGAGGGTGGGCAGCACTGAGGTTGACAGCTGACAGTTGTCGATGTCATTCGAGGTTATAATAAGCGAACGAGGAGCTGTCAACGCACTTCTTGGACAGACACGGTGGAGGAAACACGTGTAGCCAACCTACGTCCGACTTCGCCGCGTTCCAAAAGTAATCCATAATCTTCCGAGTCACGTGTGCATATTTAGATTGTGAAGTAAATTAATTGATTTGATTAAAACCTATTGAGTGTATACCGAGGCTTATTTGCCGAATATACGATGGACGAAGAGCCGAGAGACGAAGAACGCCCACATTCTCCCACCATACCAACGTTATACACGTCATAATAATTCGCTGTGGAACTTCCAAAAGCCTCCATGAAGGCTCTCCGTCTCGAAATTAAAACCTTTGTGCCACCACGTCACAAGGTAAAAATGTTTGTAATTAAAATTCCTCCGCTATACCGCCGAAAGGTGGATAGATAATTACAAAACCGTTATTACCGTAGTTTACCTCTCGGAAAGAGTAATTTATGCTATTTATACGACATTTTTTTAGCATGAGCACAACGAGTAAAATTTTGTTGAATAGGTACTTACTAAAATTCTACATCAATGACTGAAGCTAAAGTGGTTACTTGTCTCGTTACGTCAAAAGTAGAGTTTAAAGTAATGTTTCTAATCCTGTAGTATTTTCTTACCCTTACTCAATTCTTTTCTTGTAATATACCGGATTTTGTGCATGTATGAGTAAACGAGAAAACGGCATCGACAACATCTCTATCTCATCGCGAGATATCTCGTTGTGCGCATACAAAACCTAAGGATGTTTTCAACGTAACTTGACTGCCTCGTTGGTCTAGCAGCTAGCATAATCGACTGCGGATCACGAGGTCCTGGGTTCCTGGTCTGGCATAATATTGTTAGGTATTGGGTTTTTTTAGGAAATTCTCAGTGCCAGCCCTGGGTTGGAAATTGACGGTGAGCCACCCGTGCCTCGGAGAGCACGTTTATTCGCGATTGTGATCACTGACATGATAATAGTCGTTATAGCCCACAAACCCGCATTAGAGCAGCGTGGTGGTGGGTTTCCCCTCTCCTATGAGAGTGGAGACCTGTGACCAAAAAACGTTAATGGGTTGTAGTGGTGGTGGTGGTGGTGGTATTCAGAATTGCAAGGACAGAACGTTAGATGGATTCGTTGGATTCGGTGGATCGTCGCGAAAGCTCCAAAGCTTAGAACATCGGCGAAAAGTTGCCTGTCTGTCGGTATTCTACAGGATATATTTCGGAGAGTGTGCTCAGGAACTATTCGATCTGGTTCCTCCGTCACCTTTTTATTATCGAACCGCAAGGCATCGATAAGGTCTGCACTCTTACGTAGTCGAAATTCCGCGGGCTCGTACAAAGCGATTTGCTTCCTCGTTTCTAATTAGAACCGCTAGGATATGGAATGCCCTTCCGGCTTCCGTTTTCCCCTTTTCCGGTTTCCCCGTGATGCAACCTATAGCTGTACCAAATTTCATTAAAATCGGTTGTACAGCTGGACCGTGAAAGCGTAGCAGGCAGACAGACACACTTTCGCATTTATAATATTAGTATATGAATGGGACGTCAATAAGAGTACAGTGCACTTTATTTGAATAAATAATTATTGAATTGAATATTGAATTTTCCTTGAAATCATAGCGTTTGTCAGCTAAATCTCAGAGATTCATTTAAATTGTGTATTTACCGGCCGGAAAATGCCCTTTTTGAAATCCTCTTAACGGATATCGCGTACTCCAGAGGGATTTTAGCAAAGCGGTACAAAGTCTCCCGGAGGGACGCCCGCAGTTGGAATGAGGGGAACGCGGAAACGTATGTGCTTCAGTGGGCCATGAAGAAGGTTAATTATATTGTATGGGAGTTTTTGAAAGCTCTTTAGAGTTTTGTGACTTTTAAAGTTAACGTGAATTTAACAACGTTAAACTGTCATATTTCAATAATGCTACTACTTGTATTTTGAGATTGATGGACGACGTTTATAATGGGCATTTAAATGGATTCCTGAGATTAAGCTGGGATTGATTTAAATTTGGATGGAAATTGGATGGAAGGTCGTTTAATCTTAAAATGAACGCGCCTCACTAAACATTCGCGTCATTTTTTTCTACTATTTGGGTAGTTTAGGTATTAAACAAGGTTTGTTTACTACCTAACCTAACCTACGCGTGACAACATAATAATTGGACCGTAAACACGAGTTCGCTGACATTATTCGACCTCGACAACCTAAGCATAACTTTAATTACCTAATTATTTGTACAACATTCTTACATAATACTTTGTAGAAGGCTAGATGAAGCCCGCGACTTCTTTCGTTCGGATTTAGGTTTTTTAGAAGTCGTGGGAACTCTGATGTCCAAGATATCCGGATACGGTAGTATAGGAAAGACAAGGGTCCACGGTAGTAGTATCACCCTGCGAAATTTCATCAAAAACGGTTAAACCACTTATCACTTTCGTATTTATATCGGAAATAAGTAGATTAATTTAAAAAAAACCGGCCAAGTGCGAGTCTGAATCGTGCACCGAGGGTTTCGTACAAACCTGTAGTATATTTAAAATTATTATTAAAAATATTTTAATGAAATCAAACTAAACATTTATGCTTTTCGCAATTCTTCCTTTATCTGTGCTTTATCACGTTGCTAAGTACCAAATTTCAAGATTCTGAGTTTATATTACGGGCAGTACCCTGTAGGTTTTGATTCCCTTGCGAGTGTCGAAAATTTGCAGCATAAACGGCTGTATCTTTTGATTGGTTGGCTTAGAAGTTTGATTTGTTCACAGCCCCAAGGGACAGTAGACCTGAGTATTTGATATGAATTTCAGCTTGATACCTCTATGCGTTCCTGAGAAGAAAGGTCTTTACAGACAGACAGACGGACAACAAAGTGATCCTATACGGGTTCCGTTTTTTTCTTTTGAGGTACGGAACCCTAAAAACTACCATCTGAAAGTAAATTTTAGCGTAACTTTCACAATACCTATAATAAAATGTGCAGCAAATGTAACGAGCTAAAAAAGTTAAAACCTTTCTAATTTCAATGAATGGATTAAATTCTATTTTCTATATCAAGGGACTTACTACCATTGCCTAGAGTAGTATTATTTTAATTTCGTGGACGCTCTTCTTTCAAAATTATAAACCTTAAGCAAAAATGTCCAGTATAATTGTTGCAAAAATTTTTTTTAAATCACCGTTACCTTAGCATAAAATTTAATTGCATCGTAAAAGCCTGTATGCAGACGAACGTGGGATATTTATTGCGGCATTGGTCTCAAATACCTTTGAGACATCAAGGAGTATGTTAGTTCTTAAGTAGGTTAAGTTTAAAATTCATATCTTTAAATTATCGGAATATTTCTGGAAATAAATTGATTTATTTATAAAATAAGAAGGCAAAGATGAAAAGTTGTTTTTAAATATGCAAAAGCCCGTGACCCTGATGTCCCCTGATTTAAAGCGGTTTAATATTTGATCGTGATTGCGAAACTTTTGCGTCTCAGGTGTAAAAGGCCATATTACAAAACTACGCAAATAAGTCAGAACTTGGAATCCGACCCATTAACGACCCCGGTGCGCCTTTGTTAAACTAAAATAAAGACTAAAGTCGAATGATCCTTGGAAACTTTCGAAATTAAGTATTAGATTGACTTACAAACATACTAGAATTTTAATTTTCTTCCAAAAGTTATTCAGTATGAATTTAGCCGCATAGAACAAAAACTTGCGACCAACGGGTTCACGTAATTCACGTGCTACAATCAAGTAGCTGGGAAAAAATGTCGTAGGAACTCTTTATTTTTCCGAGATAAAAAGCACCCTAAGTCACTCTTTAACAATGGGGCTGATTCTGTAGTGCACTATCTCTAAACTAAACTAAAATGACAGCATTAAAAATATTGCTAACCCTTTCATAATATTCTCTGCTGAAAGAGACTAAATCACTGCGCAGCCTTTTAAATTCTCCGACTCAGTGGCTAACAAAAAATGAATAAAGAACATATAATATTTTTTATTTTAGGAAAATCTTATTCTTATTTCTAGTCCCAAAATAAGATTTCCCACTTCTTATCCTAAAATTCAAGTGATGCGGTCGGTCACGGCTCGCTCAGTGTAATAAGTACTCTCAAATTAGTCTAGGCAATAAAGCTAGTTGACCCCAACAATCATTCCTCAGGCGACGAACCTTTATAGTATGATGAAGTATCATGACTTAAACTTATATAGTAAATATCCAATAGAAAATTAGAAAGGAAGTAAGGTTTTTATGCTATTTATTCAATTCAATTGTTAAAGCAGAAAGGTACTTAATCGCGTAAACGCAGTTTAGATTTGATAATAAAATCGGTTTAAAATAAATATGCATGTTCTGCATGATTATTTCATTTGATATTTCGGTTTTGAGTGGAAATATAATACCTACTATTATTTTAAAAAGAAATCGAGATATCCAGTCATAAATATTAAGTTTTAGGTATTAATACCTAACATCCGAATGTTTTTTTTTTGGAGGATATTTTTGTGTAAATTTTGGATCATCTAATACTAAAACCCAGCCAAGTTTCATCGACTGAGGATTCAAGCCTCGAATCTGATGACATGACCCTTTAAAATGTTTGTTAACCATTTTAAATAGTCAACGCACATTTTTAAAATCGTTAACAAACATAAAAATAACAGGAGTCGTGGATATTACGTCTTTTGGCAGGTACTCTATTAAATAATCGCTAAAATATTATTTATTTTTGACACAAGCAAATTCCAATTATACTGCACAGCATTGTGAACCTGATAAAACCGACAAGTCATAGTTAAAGAAATTTAAAAACACGACTGCCCTGCCAAAAAAATATAGTTAATCTTATTTTCGAGTATCTTTTTTCAACTTTAGTCTTTAATGCGGGACCATGGTTACCCCATCAATTTTTTTTTAAATTTTACTAGCCTATGTCACCCGGAATAAGCTAGGGATTCTAACGATACCTCATTTATCAAAATCGGTTCAGGCGTATACAAGTTATGGTGGAATATACAAACTCACATACATACATAAATACATGAACCCTGAAAACAATATGCTCCTTTTTTCAGGCAGTCGTATAAACAAGTCATAATTAAAAGAATTAAAAAACACGATTGCCCTGCCAAAAAACAAACTAAAAAGTTAAAAATCTAAATTAATCTAGTTAAATTAGAATCTTATACACATTTTTATTCAATGATATTTTTTTGTGAATCAATAACTATAGTGTTATATATTTTTGGAATCTACTTACTCATCATTTTCTAGATGATGATTATAGTCTTTAAAGCGGGACCATGGTCACCCCATTAATTTTTTTTTAAAATCCACTAGCCTATGTCACCCGGAATAAGCTAGGGATTCTAAGGATACCTCATTTATCAAAATCGGTTCAGGCGTATAGAAGTTATGGTGGTATATACAAACTCACATACATACATACATACATACATACGTGAACCCTGAAAACAATATACTCCTTTTTTCAGGCAGTTGTATAAATGGTAAGTCGTACCCGCGTACAATTTATAGCTGTAAAGCTAGGATTAATGTCAGCGATTAGTTAAGCGCTTTTTAAACGAGTGGCATTAGTGGATCACGGGAGGATAATAGGTAGGTATAGTTAGGAGAACAGTTTCAATGGAAATACAGTGATTTAAATGTAACCGTGCCAACCCGCATTGAAGCAGCGTGGTGGGTCTAAGCTCTAATTCCCTCTCTCCTATGAGAGTGGAGGTCTGTGCCCAGCTGTGGGACGTTAATGGGCTGTAGTTGTGACAGTTAAACTTTGCGGTTTTTTTTACACAGGGTCAATTTATAAATACTAATGAACTCTTATTGAGGTTTTTGCTTAATAAAACAGGAGCCCTACCTACTTCTTAAAGCAATATTACTCAAAATGTTCCTAAAATAAGGATTATAATTCTAAAACACGAAAGTCAACAATAATGAAGCAATATGGCTTTATTGAATAGAAGCAGGCGTTACTTTGCGGAAGTCCATGATAGTGAATGAACTAGAATCTTAATTCGCTATAATCCGCTACAGTAGACGGCACTGTGTGGTACAGTGCGTGTCTTTCACCTGCAGCATGCGACACCCACCACCCAGCAATTCGCACAGGCACAACACCATCACTCACAATCACTTCACAATCGTGCATTGTCGAGTCAACATCTCCTGAAGATGCTCCGGTGTCGGAGTGAAACGTACGTTGAGAGTGATTTGGAGGATTTGTGTGGTGTGGTGTCGTGCCTGTGCGAATTGCTGGGTGGTGGGTGTCGCATGCTGCAGGTGAAAGACAGTCACTGTACCACACAGATTTGTCTACTGTAGCGGATTATAGCGAATTAAACTTCTAGTTCATTCACCAATATGGCTTTAAGCGTTGGCAGATATGTTGATGAAAAGATCTGTTCTATAACTTTACAACACAAACTTCAAAATTTTAATTTACACTCTACTGTCACACTTCCGACATAGCTCCGAAAAGTTAGAAGTGGCTGCCTGAGGATTGAACCAATGACCACCCAAATAGAAGGCTATAAACCACTAAGCTATGACAATATTTAACATATACTAGTTATTAGCACAGTGTAAGATAGATATACGTTTCTATGAATGTAATGATAATAATAATGTCCTCCCGACCGAATTTCAGCCACAGCGGCCTATCTCCAGATAGATATAAAGCCATCTGCGCTTGAAATATTATAGTATACAAGTGTGTTTCACAAGTGCACTCTCTGTTTATTTACTCTCATAGCCTGATGGGACGAAAAAACCGACACGACCGGAGATAAATCAGGCACAGGACCGACGGCTTTACATGCTTTATCTTCCTATCTTTAACTCCGGGCTCAAGACTCGTTATGGCCCGACCCGGGACTTGAAGCCGGGACCTCGTCGGCTGCAGGCGAACATGCTAACCACTAGAGCAACGAGGCAGTCTATGAATGTAATGTTATACTAACTATATCTGCCATCAGACCTGACGTTATTTGGCAAACATTGTGTGCATCTCAGAGATAAACTAACACGATCAAGTCTCCATAGAGATCTAATTTTGACGACCTCCGTAGCGCAGTGTTGAGCGCTGATGCCTTAACGTGCGGAGGTCCTGGGTTCGATCCCCGGCAGGGTTTGGAAATTTATAATTTCTGAATTTTCCCTTTTCTGGCCTGGTGGGAGACTTCGGCCGTGGCTAGTTACCACCCTACCGGTAAAAGACGTGCCGCCAAGCGATTTAGCGTAACATAACTGCCATGCCCCTAACAGGTTAGCCCGCTACCATCGTAGACTGCATCTTTACTTACCATCAGGTGCGATCGCAGTCAAGGGCTAACTTTTAGTAGAAAAGAAAATAGACTGACTGACTGACTGATTCATTGTGGTGTACACGTTATGAAATGAAATTTTATATGCTGAATATGACTATGCACAGATGTTTACAATTTTAAGGCGTCCTTCTTAATCTACTATAAATTAGCATGCAAATATTTAATGTAATTACTCATTAGAAATAGTATTATATTTAAAAATTATTCTAATGAGAATATGAGATCTGAACACACGATCATGATTACAAAAAAAAAAGAACGTCCATATTAAAATTAGATCCACTAACAATAAGTCAATTTATATATATAATATGTCAATTAACAGGCATGATGACTGATTTTGAAAAATGGTCAAATTATGTTCGGAAGTATCTACTATTTCGACTAAATATCTCAGTTCAGCAGAAAAATAAGGTTTGGTAGATAAAATTGGCATTACAAATTTAAATTTTAAAAATCACGCCAAAACGCTCGCGGGTGTCATGGCGTCGTTTGTGACGTCACTATTGTTTTTATCAATGTACTCTGTGCAGTGTGCAGTAAACAATAGTGTGATTGTCAAAGCTCGAAAACAAACAATTGTGAAGTAATTCGCTTCTTGGTGTTTAATCCATTAAGGTGGATTGCTGTATTTTATAGTTTTATTTTATCAAACTAAATAGCACTCGAAATAGAAAAATAAATACATTTTTTATAATCCATGAATCCTATTTCATTAGATAAATTCATAATTTCATGAATTCTTGGATACTGTCATCATGCCTATTGTTAAAAAAATCAGATAAAGAATAAAAAGACTTGTCACACAACCAACGAAAGAGATTTCTTGTATTTTGTACTTTTTGGGTACTTGTATTTTGATTTTTTAGGTTGTTATCTAATTTGTTATAGATTTTAACACACATAGCATGCGGAGATTTACACGTTTGTTGTAAATTATAGTTTTTTAGTTACACGTTATCGTCTCTATAAGATGATGTGGTCTCTATTATGGGTATTATGTTGCCAAATTGCTGCAATATACTTATCTAAGCAACAGTAACTTTGGTAGAATTCCAAAAGTTGTGTGTTCGATTTTGTCTGATCGGTGAGTTATTTAGCCTTGATAATAATGGGTATAAGCGGCGATGGCTCAGTGGTGACTTCCGCTTTTCATTCCATGGGTCCGGTTTCAATCATCTCTTATTATTTAGGGTTACACAGTGGGTTTCAAGCAATTATTTTGACGACCACTGCCATGCCCCTAACAGGTTAGCCCACCAACATCTTAGACTGCATCTTCACTTACCATCAGGTGAGATCGCAGTCAAGGGCTAACTTGTAAAAAAAACTAAGTGGCGAACGCCAGAGTGGCGTGCAGTTCATAGAGGCACAAAAGCACTGCTTACCCAAATGGAAATACATCAACGTTCATTTTTCATCATGACAGTCAATAAATAAGTATGCTGACTAACTAATGCCTACCCTAGCTTCAAACCCTGTGCACGCCACTGGCCGAGCGCTGTGGTCTTAATGTGGGAGGACCCGGATTTGATTCCCGGAAGGGTCAATTTGGGAATTTCTGATGGCCTAAACCCTGTTCTAGCCATAGTCGAAACCTAAAACCAGACACACCCTTCCTCTTTGATAAACGACGATCTCTTTTAAAAGAAAAAAACCGGTCAAGTTCGAGTCGGACCCGCGCACAAAGAGTTCCGTATACCAACACACAATGAATGTTTTTCTTCTTATTTTATAACTTTTTGATACTAAATAAATTAAAAAATAATAATAATAATAACAATGTAAATTATTTTAGTAAATAACCGTAGTATTTGATATTAATTTACTTGATACGCACGTTAAGTGCATTAAGCCGTCGGTCCTGCGCCTGATCTCTCTCCGGTCGTGTCGGATTTTCCGTCCCATCGGGCTATGAGAGTAAAGGAACAGAGAGTGCACCTGTGTATGCGCACACACTTGTGCACTATAATATGTCCCGCGGAGATGGCTAATCTCTCTGGAGATTGGCCGCCGTGGCCGAAATTTGGTCGGGAGGACTTGATACGCGTTCCAGAGAAAAGGGGCGTTGATAGACAGATGTACAGACAACGAAGTGATCCTATAAAAATTCCTTTTTTTATACGACTGCCTGAAAAAAGGAGTATTTTGTTTTCAGGGTTCATGTATGTATGTATGTGAGTTTGTATATTCCACCATTACTTCTATACGCCTGAACCGATTTTGATAAATGAGGTATCGTTAGAATCCCTAGCTTATTCCGGGTGACATAGGTTAGTAAAATTTAAAAAAAAATTGATGGGGTGACCATGGTCCCGCATTAAAGTTTAAAATTGAGAAAAAATATTCGAAAATAAGATTAACTATATAATCATCATCTAGAAAATGATGAGTAGATTCCAAAAATATATAACACTATAGTTCAATATCCAGTGATTCACAAACAAATATCATTTAATAAAAATGTGAATAAGATTCCAAAGGCTATGCAAATCGCTTAATAAGGAGGTGAACTCCAAAAGTAATATGGCAGGGCAGTCGTGTTTTTTAATTTTTTTTAATTATGACCCGTTTTTTTTTTGAGGAAGGGCCCAAACATGACTAATTTCGCTATTGGCTGCTATTCAACAAAGGAAAAACAAAGCATACTCATTGTTACACGTGTAGAAGCCAATTTAATCTGAAAATCCCTAACTAGTTTTCACGTTAGCACGGCCATTTTGAAGCTAAAAACATACTATAATTTAATCCGCGCTGAAGGCTGAAGCTGAAGCCTACCAAATTAGACAAATACAGTAAGTAGTAGATTACGGAAAGAATTTCAGAGGCGTCCACTTGTATGGATGTAAAATCGAGATTGTTTTTTGGTTCCCGCGGGAACTCCTTAATTTTTCAGGATAAAAAGTAGCCTATGTGCTATTCCAGACTATAATATATCTCTGTGCCAAATTTCAGCCAGATCCGTTCAGTCGTTGGGGCGTGATTGAGTAAAAAACATCCATACATCCAAACATCCATACATCCATACATCCATCCAAACTTTCGCATATATAATATTAGTAAAATTATAAATGCGAAAGCGTGTTTGTTTGCCGGTTTGTTGGTTTGTCCTTCAATCACACCGCAATGGAGCAACGGATTGACGTGGTTTTTGGCATGTGTATAGCCGAGGACCTTGAGAGTGACATGGTACTTGTTATCCCGGAAAATTAAGGACTTCCCGCGGGAATCTAACAAAACATAAATGCGGGTGAAGTCGCGGGCATCAGCTAGTCTGAAGTAATAACTACCCTGTTCATGCATGTTCATTGTCCACACTACACAATAATTAAATGTAGCGGTTACCACAGTGCAAACTAGATGGCGCTAATTGTATCTTCACCGCCGAATAAGGTAATCGACTGAAAACTTATAAGTTACCATACAAGCCTGAATCACCATATCGAAGTTTTCTGAGAATAGCGCTATATATAGACCGTTCCAACTTAAATCAGTCGGACTAGGAAGGTCCAGCCCGGAGGGAAGATCTTCCTATTGGTGCGGATGAGTGTGACAGCCACTGCGTACCTCCGACGCTCGATTAGACATAGTTAACCCTAAGGTCATAGTAATAAGGACGTAATTAAGCTAAGTAAATGTCTTGCTAGACTTGAGTCCTTTGTTGGTCGACCAAATGATATAATGTACCCCTAAGTTAAGAGAACAGTCTTGATCCAGAGAGCTTGTGAGCAAAAAGACGTGACGTTTTATTAAAATCCTGAATATATTGCTAATTAATTAACCCCTTCTATGATACTTCTTGTAACAAGTGCATACCACTCACTCGTCACAAAGACTTCCCGCGGGAATCAAACAAAATTATTGCTAATTAATTAACCCCTTCTATGATACTTCTTGTAACAAGTGCATACCACTCACCCGTCACAAAGACTTCCCGCGGGAATCAAACAAAATTTAAACGCGGACGAAGTCGCGGGTAAAATATATCAGCTAGTCTGAAGTAAATAACTACTACCCTGTTCATACATGTTCATAATTACATATCACCGCGATAATTTCTATGAAATGTTGGCATGTTACCGCGCCATTAACGGTTACGGTACAGGAAGGAGACAATAAAATGGGTAAGTCTTTTATTAACAATGAGTTTTTCATACTCTACTACTTACTTATTTAGTTTTAAATTATTAATTTACTTATGAGCGGTGGTAACTTAGTGGTTAAAATACCACGCCTCCTCGAATTTTCGAGGGTTCAATCCCCTGGCACGCACACCAAGCCTTTCATTACCAATGAGTTTTTTCATACTCTACTCCTTACTTACATAGTTTTGAAATATTAATACACTTATGAGCGGTGGTAACTTAGTGGTTAAAATAACACGCCTTCTCGAACGGTCGAGGGTTCAATCCCCGGGCACGCACCCCAACTTTTCCGAGTTTCAGGCTTAGGTAGTAAACATCACCATTACCAATGAGTTTTTTCATTCTCTACTACTTATTTATTTTTAAAATATTAATTTACTTAAGAGCGGTGGTAACTTAGTAGTTTAAATACCACGCCTCCTCGAATGGTCGAGGGTTCAATCCCCGGGCACGCACCCCAACTTTACCGAGTTTCAGGCTTAGGTAGTAAACATCACTTTCCTCGCACTGTTCTCAAAGGCGTGTGAAGTCTAACAATCTACATGTGGCCAGTGTGGTGGACTATGGCTATCTATGCGGGAGATAATCTTTTAGCGCACAAGTGAGTGTGCTAACACAGTTACACTCTCTATTCCTTTACTCCCATGACAGTCCGAAAAGACCGGAAAGAACAAAAAACTATAAACGCAATACAAGATGATGCCCGTGACGTCGTCCGCGTGAATTTTGATATCCAAAAATCCCATTAGGAACTTTCTTTTTCTTTCCTAGCAAATATTCTTTCCGGGATGGACACTATATTGCTACCTACCGAATTTACTCAAAAACTGATGAACAGTTGGGTGTATTATATAGACAAATAGAAAGAAATACTTTCGCATTTTAAATAATAGTATGAAAGTGTGAATTATAATCGCTGTTAGGAATTTTTATTTAATACTTTTTTGTATTAAAACTACACTTCAGTAGCTTAATTGTGCATATATTTTCAGCCTTGCTGAATAACTTAAAAACATATTTTTATAACTTCATAATTTTTACATTCATGGCTCATTTGCCCCTTTTCAACACTATGAAGAGTTTTGAACTTAATTTAGCTTATAAAATTTAATTGAGCGTGAATTGAACTAAAGTTACGTAAAAGCTACATTTTTAGTAAAATATACATAGGTTAATTGCTTAATAGATTTTGATACTATAATATTAAACGTATAATTAACTCATTAAACTAGATTCGAACATAGGATCGGCACTTTTATAATATACTAGCTGATAACCGCGACTTCATCCGCGTGGATTGAGGGTTTGGGTTCCCACGGGAACTCCGGGTTTTCCGGGATAAAAAGTAGCCTATGTCTTATTACAGACTATGATCTATCTCTGTGCCAAATTTCATCCAGCCTTAATTCGAATTTTATAATATAAGTATAGATTATGGAGCCTTGGACGCGGATTATTCGTCCAAGGGAGCACAGACTGGCGTGATATGACAAAACATCAATTCCCTGCAACACGGACGTTTCGTACCTACTTATGTCTTGTGCTGTCCCTAATGTTTCAATGGAAGGTTAATTGATTTATTGATTTATTTGTTGTGAACACAATATTAACATGCATTCTGCCATTTCTAGCGTACAACATTTAGAATTATTAATATCAAATGTTAATAAGTTATACTAATTAAATTATTTAACAAAATTAAATTGGTCAATTAAATTCAAAATTATTATTACACTCAATAATGGACAAATCATACAATACATATTAACATATCTTCGTAGGAAAAAAAAAAAAATGGGACGAAATTGTTTACCTATAACAATTAACATATCTAGATATACTAATATTACCACTCGAGCCCATTAACGTCCCACTGCTGGGCACAGGCCTCCACTCTCAAGAGAGAGAGGGAATTAGAGCTTAGACCCACCACGCTGCTCCAATGCGGGTTGGCGGCTTTAACGACTATTATCATGTTAGTGATAATAACCGGGACCGACGGCTTAACCCAATACTTAATTATGGCCCGACCCGGGACTCGAACCCAGAACCCCGTCGGTCGCAGTCGGACATGCTAATCACTAGACCAAGGCCTAATATTCAAGCTCTAATATTATAAAGAGGTAAAGTTTGTGAGTTTTTGACGTTATAGGGTGTAATCTCTGAATCTACCGAACTGATTTTGAAAATGCTGGTACCAATAGAAAGCCACATTATTTGTTAGTGTCATAGGCTATAATATATTATCCCGAAAAATTAGGGAATTCCCGTGGGAATTAAAAAAAAAAATTCACGCGGACGAAGTCGCGGGCAAGTCTGCTAAAATATATACACATACATATATATGAATTGTACATGGCAAATGGATTATTTAATTCCAAAACTTTTGATTTAAAAACCTAGGTTTAAATCTTTAGTTTTAATAGATAACGTGATTAATTATCAAGTTATCTAAGCGTCGTATACTTTGAAAACGTGATACTTAGAGGGTGAACTGTGTATAGGTACCAATTTTGAATTAAATTAGTTTAAGTCTGAGTTTTTTGAGTTTATGCTGACATCCTATTACACTTACACCCTCTTTTTAAAGCACGTCTGCGTTAATGTGGTATATTTTATCTCACTGATTGTTTTATCAGTTGTTTGTATTTCATGTTATGCTGACTGTACATCCTTGAGGTGAAACACAGACGAAAACTTTAATATTTCGTACCCACTTTTCCACCAATGATAAAAGACCCCAGATATTTCCAAATATAGCTCTTATTTATCGACATTTAAAGACCATATTTCAAATGTGGGGGGTCGTCCTATCCGGTTTCCTTCTATTTCTGGAGAGGATCCAAACGCATCAGAAATTCAAGCTTGAGTTAGCGCGCGTCCTTGTTGAAAACAGTCTCTACGAAAACTAAAAAATATATTAAAAGTTAAAAGATCGGCAGTTTTGTAGATTTCAGAGGTACTTCTAGCCATAACAACAATGAGATTCTGCTTAATATTGTAGAAAAAAACGTTGTTCCTTTCGTTGCAACGTAAAAGAAAATACATTAAGACTGGACTGAAATGCGATAGGTACATTCTTTGAAAGAGGTTAAAGTAGACCACATTTGCAGCTAATTTAGTCATATGAAATTATAACCGAAATATAGTTATTTCTGAGTTGTTGAAGATTTAAGATTTTTAACCAAAAATACCAGTTTCAAGTTAAAATGTGTCCGCTGCCCGCGACTCCGTCCGCGTGGATTGAGATGTTTTAGGGGTAAGAAATATAAATAGATAGTAGCCGATTGTCAGACCTACTGAATATGCATATAAAATTTCATAAAAATCGGTCAAGCCGTCGGTCGGAGGAGTATGGTAACTAACATTGTGACACGAGAATTTTATATAAAAGATGCGTGTCTTGTGTGTCACTTTGCCACGATTTGACGGGCTACAGACCGTCTATTCATCCAATATGAAATTTGGTACAAAAACGGGTAACATTCCGGTTAAGGACATAATTTTTTTGCCCGGAAAATTAAAACCTAAATCAAACATTTACCGCGGAATTAAAAAATTAAAAAAACATTGCCAATAACAATTAACCGTAATAAAAAGACCTCGAAAGAGGTACAGAACGTTTGAAAATATCACTATGTATTATCAATTGGATGTCAAGTTGTTTAACTTCTAAACTCTACAATCAAGGTCAATCGTATGGCAGCGCTGCAAAAGCTTTGGTTCATTTTTATACGACTGAACTTGAACAAAGGAGTATATTGTTTTCAGGGTTCATGTATGTATGTATGTATGTGAGTTTGTATATTCCACCATAACTTCTATACGCCTGAACCGATTTTGATAAATGAAGTATCGTTAGAATCCCTAGCTAATTCCGGGTGACATAGGCTGACTAGTAAAATTTTAAAAAAAATGTATGTGGTGACCATGGTCCCGCATTAAAGACTTAATTTGAACAAAAATATTCGAAAAGAAGAATACTATATAGATCATCATCTAGAAAATGATGAGTAGATTCCAAAAATATATAACACTATAGTTCAATATCCAGTGATTCACAAAAAAATATCATTTTTATAATAAAAATGTGAATAAGATTCCAATTTATCTAGATTAATTTAGATTTTAAACTTTTTAGTTAGTTTTTTGGCAGGGCAGTCGTGTTTTAAATTTTTTTTTATTACATAAAGTTAAATTGGACCAAAGGTTTACACTCAGGAAATAAAAAGCTATATCCAATACTATACATTACTGAACGCATTCCTAAAATAGGCAGCGAAATGCATTATTAATAAGGCGGTTCTCATGTAGTTGCTACTATACTGGCACAGGTCCAAAACACTCTACAGCGAAGTACGGTGAGCGGTTGATGAATTGGCTTCACGCATTACATTCGTTTACATGATTAGTAGACGATCGAAAAGTAGCCTTATTTGTATCTGATGTATAAATTAGCTTCCATATTTTATTTTAAGCTTGATAAATCTCAGTTTTTAAGTGTTAATTTTAGGGATAAGTAGCATAATGTGGCCAGTTATGTTTAACACATTCTCTAAAGTAAACTAAAATGACAGCCTTAAATTTATTGCTACTCCTTTGCACAGGGATTATTATTATATAGCAATATACTGACTCGTTGGTGCCTGCCTAATGGTTGGCATGTTCGACTGCGGCCGGCGAGGTCCCGGGTTCGAGTCCCGGGTCGGGTCATAACAAGTATTGGGTTTTTCTGACTAGAAATTCTCAGTACTAGGAGTACCGGAGTTAGGAAGTTGGCGGTGTTTCACGTTAAGCCGTCGGTCCCGGTTATTATCACTAACATGATAATAGTCGTTAAAGCCCGCCAACCCGAATTGGAGCAGTGTGGTGGGTCTAAACTCTAATTCCCTCTCTCACATGAGAGAGGAGGCCTGTGCCCAACAGTGGGACGTTAATAGGCTGTAGTGGTGGATAGCAATATAAATAGAGAAGTCATTTTAGTTTAGTTCAACTATTGTGTACAACAGAATCAGGGGCATTATCTACTTTTTTTCGATGACAAGTTTACCATTTAATAATAATGTCCGCCCGACCGAATTTCGGCCACGGCGACTTATCTCCAGAGAGATTAGTCATCTGCGCGGGAGATATTATAGTGCACAAGAGTGCATTCTCTGTACCTTTATTTTTCTGTTTCTTTGTGAGCCCGATGGGACGGAAAATCCAACTCGACTGGAGAGAGAACAGGCACAGGACCGACGGCTTTACGTGCTCTCCGAGACACGGGGTCGAAACATCTCCAACTTCCTAACTCCCGGCTAGTATTGACTGAATAATAATGATTGATTGTATAATGAAATTGAAATTTGATATTGATATTTTTAACTCTAGGTTGTCTTTATTCATAAATTCCTTATTCATGTAGTGCGACTTCGTAGGTTTACAATAAGATTGAAATGTTATTAGTTAAGACTTTAGGTTAGATCAGTATTGTAATCTGTTTTAGTTGCCAAATAAATAACCTAATTAAAAAAATGCGAATGAAAATTCATCCAGTTCAGTCAGTTTGTTAGGTCAGGCTTAATCACATCGTAATCGATATATTTTAAAACTTAATTTGATTTGATTTTTTGGGTATATTTGAGGACCTGGAGAACGACATAGGCTTTTTTTTTATCCACTACAAGTTAGCCCTTGACTGCGATCTCCCTGATGGTATGTGATGATGCAGTCTAAGATGGTAGCGGGCTAACCTGTTAGGGGCATGGCAGTTATATTAAACCCATACCCCTATTCCGTTTCTACAACGGAACGCGAAATCGATTGGCGGCACGCATCGTACCGGAACGCTAAATCGCTTAGCACGTCTTTGCCGGTGGGGTAGTAACTAGCCACGGCCGAAGCCTCCCACCAGGCCAGACCAGGGAAAATTCAGTAATTATAAATTCCCATATTGGCCCTGCCGGGGATCGAAGACAAGACCTCCGCACGTTAAGACAACAGCGCTACACACCACGGAGGTCATCAAAAATAGACTACTTTTATCCCGGAAAATTAAGAAAATCCCGTGGGAATCAAAAAAACTTACGACACAAAACCAAAAAGACCACGTAGACGAAATCGCGGGCATCAGCTAGTAAGCTAGTATTCTATAATGCAGCTTGTAATCCATACAAATATTATAAATGCGAAAGTGTGTATGTCTGTCTGTCCGTCTGTCTGTCTGCTACGCTTTCACGGCCAATCTGTTCAACCAAGTTTGATGAAATTTGGTACAGGGATAGGTCGTATTCCGGGGAAGGGTATAGGCTACTTTTATCCCGGAAAATTAAGGAGTTCCAGCGGGAATCATACTTAATCCACGCGGATGAAGTCGCGGGCATCATCCAATAAAATAAACTTGTCTTAGTTTTGCCGGAATCCACCGCATCGAAAAGCAATTTCTGTGCCAGAGCGCATGTTTGCGACCAACATACTTGTACAACATACATTATATTACATGTTCGGTATATGTATTATATGAACCGCTTCGGGGTACAGCCGACTGAATTTGAGGGCGATGTTCGTATATAGTCCGGTAGTGATAGCATACTAAATTTCTCAATAATCACAATATATTTTTTATCTAAGAAAAGCTTTTCATACATATAAAACGTAACAATAAAGCCACCACCACCACTACAGCCTATTGCCGTCCCACTGCTGGGCACAGGCCTCCACTCACATAGGAGAGAGGGAATTAAGAGCTTAGACCCAGCACGCTGCTCCAATGCTGGTTTGCGGGCTTTAACGACTATTATCATGTTAGTTATAATAACCGGGACCGACGGCTTAACGTGCTCTCCGAGGCACGGGGGTGAAACACCGCCAACTTCCAACTCCGGGCTGGCACTGAGAATTTCTTAATTGAAAAACTCAATACCTAACAATTTTTATGCCCGACCGGGAATCGAACCCAGTACCTCGTGATCCGCAGTCGACTACGCTAACCGCTAGACCAACGAGGCAGTCAACAATAAAGCAAGCTAGACTAACTTATTGCCGTACAAATCACGCCCGCTTGGAATGTTGGCAAGAATGTTTGCTTAATTTCCGCACTAGGCTGATCCTTAGTGCAAAAAATGGTGCAAATTCAAGTAAGACAATCCAAGTTGTACAAGGAATCTAAGTTTTTTTGAAATTTCATAAAAAGTATTACTTTGAACCGATAAACAATAATAATTGGTACATCACAGGATTTTGACGTTATTTTGTTACCTATTATAGTCACAATCGAAGTTTATTTGTTCAGTGTTCATTGACTTTCGAATCTGAATCTGATTTCAAGCTTCAGTATTTATATCCTCACATCACCTGATGTTAAGTGATTACCGCTACCCATGAACATTTGCAGCACCAGAGGAACCGCCAATGCGTTGCTGGCTTTTGAGATATTTGTTTATCCGCCCCTTGAAGAACCTTGAGAGTAGAAGAACTAATATTCGTCCATATTAATATTTTGTTAAAAATATTTTTCTACGAACGGTACTAGCGTAATCAGTTAGGAATTGTCAGCAAGCTAAAATTCGCCGTTGTGACAAACGAGTTGTCTCCAGCGACAATGATAGAGTCGGCAATTCGCGGCGACAATGTTCAAGTCCAAAATTGTACTTTGCGAAGGAAACTGTAAGTCAAACTTGGACTCACAAACTTGAACTTAGGTACAAATTAGGTAAAGCTAAATATGGCTAGAGTTAGTTCCACTACAGCCCATTAACGTCTCAATGCTGGGCACAGGCCTACACTCTCATAGGAGAGAGAGATTTAAAGCTTATAGTCCTATTACACTGTACTTTTTACAGGGCCCTGTGGTAAGGGTGGGCGCTAGTTAGAGCGTCGCTTATTACACGGCAATAAGGACTAATTTAGGGACCCTTTCTCCCTAAATCTTATTACACTACACTGATTCAAGTGTAAGGGTATTTGTGAAAAGTGCAGTGTAATAGGCCTATTAGACCCACCACGCTGCTCCAATGCGGGTTGGCGAGCTTCTGTTGGCTCCATGCGATAGTATTTTATTCATGCCGTCATCATCACTTGAGCCCAATACTGAGCATAAGTCTCCTCTAAGAAAGAGAAGGGTTTTTAGTCTTAGTCCACACTTCGTCGTCAAGTCATAAACCTTGGAGAATATTATGTAGAACTCTCGGGTATGCCGGTTTCACGATGTTTTTTTCACTGCTAAAGAAAGTGATATTCAATTTATAAACGCTCATGTAATAGGTATGTAGCTTCGAAAAGTTAGAAGTTCGTACCCGGAATAGAACCCTAATCACCCGAATAGGAAGCCAGGCGATTGAAACACCATGCAGGCTATATAAACGCTCTTAGCAGTTTTTTTAGTGCTGATACATAAACGCGATGGGAAATAGCCTATTGGTAAAGACCAACTAAGTTATATAACTTGCTTTTACAGTGTAGTATAATATTGTTAGGAAGAGTTCCACTATCCACGTCGTGATCTACGAGGTGGATAGTGGATTATTACAATAGATCTGCTAGAAGGAACTAAATTGTTGTACTGGCGTTGGGATTGTTTGCTAAGTTTTAAGTCGACTTCCAAGATTTCTTTAATGATAATAATGATAATGTCATTATTTGACTAAAATCCGACACGACCGGAGGGTGAATAGAATAACTTCCTAACTCCGGGCTAGTACTGAGAATTTCGTTTAAGAAAATCCCAATACTATGACCCGACCCGGGACTCGAACCCCGTCACGATCCCGGTCGAATCCCGTATACAAATCTGATTTATTTATATATTTATTTATTTGGACAACCAAAAAATGTTACATTAAAAAAACCTTACCAAATAGACACATTTAGGTCACTTGTTAAATGAACAATTTATGCCACATCATTCACTAAAAAATAAAAAACTTATCGCGTAAAAATACTAAACTTATACAAAAATACAAAAATTAAAAATTTTAGGAAAGAGAGAATAGATATGAATGGATAGTTGAGACAACTTAAGTCGACCTTAACGATCTTAACGTATCTTTTTGAAATTTGGCAGCGTATCATGATAAACCTTTGTACTAATGGAATTATACATTTTTGTTATTCTGGATATTTCTGAAAACTGTTTGAGATTAGCTCTGGGTGGGTGTAAAAGGTCGGTAGCTTGACGGGGACTTCATACATATTTAGTTACAGGTGAAGCATAAAATAGTGTGATGATAATATTGTATTAATCAAATCCAAATATTTTCATTTCGAAATGAAATTTTAACATCGCAGTTCGCTAAAAAATATTGAATTAAAAACACGACACTCTTGATTCACAAATTCCAAACAACCCTTCAATATTTCAACCCGTAGATAACTAATATTAAAACGGGAGCCAGCGTCGGTTCCAATTATTCTTGTCATCCGTGAGGAATTCCATTGTATTCTCATTTCGTGGAAATTTTCAGGATTTAGCAAGTATTTCAAAATGCTCGCGGAAATTGAATTTCTCGGACATTATTTTAATCCACACATAAATGATTTATTTATTTCACATAGGACAACTTGCGTCACTTATAATACGTCATGACTACCACCGGTTCGGAAATGTTTTTTTTTCCTCTTACCATAAAGTTCCATTACAATATAACGGCAACTTTACTGTCTTTACTGTCTGCTACTTTACCATCTAGCCTATGGGCTTATAAGTAATATTATTAGCTTAAACTTCTACTTATTATTAATTTCTACATCTAATTTCCCGTCCAATAACTGTCCTTAGTTTATTCTAATGTACTTAACGTTTAGTACGTTTTTGTGACCTACATAAGTAGCACAAGCACTAATTCACTGTCACAGCACTTGTACACGTTTTACACTAATTCGAACAGTTTCGTTCTTTTAAATATCCTTTTAATGTCCGTGTTATCTAGAAGTTCTACAGCCTCCAGATTTACATGATGATGAAGTCGACGTTGGTGAGCTTGTGCGTATTTTTGGATGATTGGTTTGATTGGTTCGGAAAGGTGTTCTCTTTTTTTAAATCCAGTACAAATTAGCCTTAGTTCGGCACCTGAAGCAGAAGAAGATAGCAATGCCAAGCCACGCCTAGCTCAGATAGTATTTAACAAAAAAACTAATTAAGTAATTTGCCAAAGTAAAGTCAGTAGGTTCCGCTAACAAACTCGTCATTTGGCTCCCCGCCCACTGTTGTACGCGGCCCCACCCTCCACTTGTACACGTCAACTTTGTTGGCTGTACGCCTAAAGGTACACGAAGATTATCGCATACTAGATTATTGACTGCCTCGTTGGTCTAGTGGTTAGCATATTCGACTGCGGTTCGATTGGGTCGGGCCATAATTAAGTAAAGTAAAATATACTTTATTGTACACAAAGAATTGAATGATCCAAATGATCATGATGGATGATCCAAAACTTACACAAAAATATCCACCAAAAAACATCCGGAAGTTAGGTATTTATACCTAAAACTTAATATTTATGACTGAATATTTTCTCGATTTCTCTTTAAAATAATAGCAGGTAGTATATATTTTACACTCAAAACCGAAATATGAAATGAAATAACCATGGAGAACATTGATATTTAAACCGATTTTATTATCAAATCTAAACTGCGTTTTCGCGATAATGTACCTTGCTGCTTTAAAAATTGGGTATAGCATTAAAAAAACTTTACTTCCTTTCTGATTTTTTGGTGGATATTTATAATATACGTTTAACTCATGATACTTTATCATACTATAAATTTTCGTCGCCTGAGGAATTATTGGTGGGGTCTGCTAGCTTTATTGCCTAGACTAATAATGATACAGGCCTTGATTTATTTAGACACAAAAAAATCTGTACAAAACCAGAAGACTGTCGCTTGCATCAGTGTTGGTGAGGCCACAGTTGTAGTGTTAAAAAAATGTCCTTTTCCCATAAAATTTTCGCATCCAACAGAAATAAAAAGAAACCTACTACCCTAGATATACTCTTATCTCTCTGAAAACTTAGTTGAAAGTTGAAATTTTGCAGTCACGTTTTAGGAACCACCTTTAAAATTTACTTCATAAGACGTCAGTATTTTACTTTTAAAGAGCGCATTAAAATATGATAAGGCGTTGCACCGAGCGATTTGTAATTCAAAAAATGTTCTCAAACTCGATATTACGCTGGGAGTAATTCCCTCCATATGTTGAAACGAATATATTATATGAAACTTTTACTCGATTTCTTATGGAACTTAGTAACTGGGTCGAATGGGTTGACAAGTTGATTTATTACAAAAAATATTACAAGGTTTTCCGTTCATTACAGGTTGCGAATTTGATACTAAAAGATGTGACTACTAAGCTACATAATCTATGTAGCTTATCTGCTACTCTTTCACAGTCCAACTATTCAACCGATTTTAATGAAATTTGGTACAGATCGTTAACATTCCGGTAAAGGACGACATCCCGGGAATTAAAAAACATCCACGCGGACGAAGTCACGGGCATTATCTAGTATTATTATAGAATTAAAAAGAAACATGATCAATCATTTCCTGGGTTCCATACACTAATGATAGCAGAATACAATAACATGAGATACAAAAAGATAGATATAGGTATTATTCTTCAATAGTCTAGTGTCAAAGATACTGAATTATCCCAAGTTCAATTAAATACGATAGATAATATATGTAGATTAGTCATTTTCCGAGTGGAGCAATAAGAATAGGATGGCTATAGACATTTCAATTTAGTTTATAGATTGTGTAAAACAAAATTAGTAACTTTATTTATTTGTGCCAACGCCCAAAGATTAAACATTAATATTTCATCCTTTTTTGCCGGCCCTGCAAGATATAAAGATAGAGGTTGATAAATTAACGCAATTTTGGTAAGCCCATCGGTAGATTTATAGCAGGGAGCCGATAACTTGCCGGGGTTGTGATCAGTGACAAGATACGATAATATAGGTAATATGTTTAGCTTATATCTGCGACTTTTCGCTTGAAGATAAATTAGTTAAATCTTCTATATATATAATATAAAAGCGAAAGGTCACTCACTGATTCATCACAAGATCTCAGGAACTGTAAAACTTGAAATTTGGAAGGTAGGTTTGTTCTATGGAGTAGACGTCAGCTAAGAAACGGTTTTGAAAAAAATCATCCCTAAGGGGTTGAAATGGGGTTTGGAAGTTTGTATGAAAGTCCTTTGATAATGAAGTTAAAGACAAAAATCTGCGTTTAAGTTAATAGTTTAAAATAATAAAAATCTGTGTAAGCAGTTTTACGAAAATCCACCCAAAGGGGGTGAAATGAGGGTTGGAAGGTGCATGAAAGTTCTAAGTTTTTGAAGTTAGAGACTTGAAAATCGGTAATAAGGTTATTAGTTTTAAACAAAAATAACTTGTACCTATTAGCAATTTTACGACAACCTACACCAAAAAGGGTTAAATCGGGGTTGAAAATTTGTATGAAAGTCCTATGTTTTTGTAGTATGAGAGGTGAAAATTCAGCATGGTAGATTCACTTGACGATTCAAAAGTACTTGTAAAAGTTTATTTTAATCGTCTTTGAATTTAATAAAGATTTGAATTTTGAAATTTTGAATTTTTACCAGATGTCTCACTGAAAAATTCTGACATAGCCTGACAAGCTGGCAGGCTATTTCTTTGACATAAGAAGTCTTCTTTAAAATTACCTGAAATTCTGCGATTTGTTTTTAATTGAAGCGATGGAATCGAACTCCATTTAGCTCACACAGCTTAAGTTCCATTCTATATAGATGTTAAGAATTAACAAATATTTTTATGTTGATTTTATTGTTGCAACAAATAATAATATATAATCTAAATTTTAATTACTTCACTCAAACTCTTGATATTTTCGAAAACTTACTGAATCCTGATCCATGCATCCATCCATTTTTGGTAACGCTAGGTGGATAGGGGTGGTAAAAAATAAGAATAATGGAAAATAAAACATTACATCCATGTTTTCCATGCTAGTATTATAAATGCGAAAGTGTGTTTGTCTGCAACGCTTTCACGGCCCATCTGTTCAACCGATTTTGATGAAATTTGGTATAGGAATAGTTTGTATCCCGGGGAAGAACATAGGCTATTTATCCCGGAGTTCCTGCGAGAATAAAAAACAAGAGAAGTCGCGGGCATCATCTAGTACTTAATAAAAAGAAAAGGATGATGCATCAGTTCATTAATCTAACTGATTGTTTTTTTTTTTTTGTAATTTTGTTTGTGTTTTTTTTTAAGCTATTTATTAACTGGTAACCCCGCACTTGCGAGATTAGTTAAATGCATGCCGGCTTGCCAGTAATTGGGTGTACACTCTAAAATGTTTTCTATGTGTTTTGTTATTTTTATGTTGTTTTTGGATATTACCTGTTGGCAAACCATTGAATAAAAATAAAAAAATCTTCACGTTAAACAAGGCTATCGTCGTCGTCAACCGATGGACGTCCACTGCTGGACTTGGGTCTCCTATAGTCCTCCACAAGCCACGGTCTTGCGCCGCCTAGATCCAGCAACTCCCTGCGACTCTCTTGATCTCGTCCGTCCACCGTGTGGGGGGTCTGCCAACGCTACGCCTTCCAGTGCGAAACGTGGGGGTTCTGTTGACGCTATGCCTTCCAATGCGGGGTCGGCATTCCAGCACCTTGTTACCCCAACGTCCATCGGTTCTCCAAACAAGGTTAATTGATAATATTTCTAACTTGGGGGCCACCAGTTGCTACAATAGACGCAAGCATCTCTAGACCGTGGACATTCTTGCAAGATACCTATTTGATATACCTATTATGGATTCCACAATATAATATAGAGTTTGAGTTTGAATAATAATAAATAGGTAAGCTTTTGCCCGCAACTTCGGTCATGCTAGGTTCGATTTCCATACAAATTTCAAAGCTCTCTTCTAAAATCCTTTATTAGCGGATGCCTAGGTTTTAGCTATCTGGATGCCAAATTTCAGCCCGATCCGTTCAGTTGTTTGAGCTGTGCGTTGATAGATCAGTCAGTCAGTCTGTCACCTTTTCCTGATAAACTTATTCCAGATAGATGGAGAGTAGGAACCTTTAAATTTTACCATGTTTAATATAATGTATGATAATTAATTATTAGGTTACTTGATGATGCCGGCAACTTCGTATGCGTTTTAAAGTTTTCTGAAATTCCCACAGGAACTCCTTAATTTACCGCAATTAAAAGTAGCCTATGACACTCTTCAGGTTCAAGGCATCATATATGAAAAAGTTGTTCTCACACTAAACAATCGTTAAAATCCTTAGAGCTGAAATAGTTGCTCGATTCGTATGCGGAAGGACCTTGAGATAGTATTGAGAAGGTCCCATAAGTGATGATCTGAAAGGGGTTACGACCCTTAGTAATGAGGAATACGACGCAGAGACAAAGTAAAAAGAAAAAACTGCAATGTAAACACCCTAATTTTATGTAGGATCATAAGTCATTGAAAAAGTAGAAGTACATAAATCCTACTTCTAAATTTCAGTGTCTTTTATGAAATAATTGAATGAACAATCAAAATGGTTGTTAATACCAATTTATAATATGTTTTTAATATAAATAATCCAGATCTCCCTAATGAGGTAAGAGTTATAAAAACCCAAATAAATCATTTTAGATTCCCACTAGAGATTTCGTAATCGCTATCAAACATTATAACACGAAGGTTATAAAATTCGTAGCAAATATAACACGACAAGGTAAAAATAATAGAATAATTTCATTTTGTAAATCATGAGGTCCTTGAAAATAGGTTTTCATTAAAATTAATGTAGGTATTCCATAAATGCAAACGTTTTCGTAAACATTAAAAAGCAAGATCCAGAAAAGAGGTTATAGTGTGAGGAGGATGATTAAAACCTCCGCATGAGGAGCAGACCCTTACGTAAGCTTAAAAAAAATCCTTTAGCGTATCCGAAGCATACTCACATGGACACGACGAATTAAAAATATATCATTAGCATTCAACAGATAATTAAACCACCCTTACAAGTAATTAAAAACTAGTAACACCGTATATTATTGCTTCACGTTTGCACATGGAAGATTGGTATGTTGACAGGTTGACGTCGATTTTGGCGCGGAAGCGTGTAATTTATGGTCTGTGGTTTAGTTTTTTTTTTTATTCGGACACGAGTCGTTTGGTTTCCAGCCAGGCTCGTGTTTTGTTTTGGGGGTTGTAATGTTTACTTGGGGGTGCAGAGGCGTGCGGCCTGGCGGAATACTGCCGGCGGAGTAGACCTGCCATGCTCGGTATTGCGCGCGCATTACTTGGCCATAAAACCTGCGTCAATTTTATAACGTAGGTGTAACTTTAGACTCTTAAGTATTGGGTGCGTTGGGACCGTTAATTGGCGGTTGACCGCTTACCGTTTATTTTTCAATGCTCCTTTTACAAGCCCTAGGTTTCAGGCTTTTGAGTTGTTGGTATAGTTAATGGTTGTTGACCTTTGCTTTGCACTATAATCTCTTATTAAAACAGTACCTAATGAAGTTACTTCTATCATCAGCTGATTAGAAAATTAATGTTCAAAAGTTTATCAATGATTGAAACGACTGATCCCCGCGACTTCGTCCACGTTTATTTAGAACTAGATGATGCCCGCGACTTCGTCCGCATGGATTATGGTTTTTTGATTCTCGAGGGAAATCATTAATTTTTCGGGATAAAAAGTCCTTCCCCGGGATACAACCTATCTCTGTATTTCATTTCTTACTTGCGAATTTCATTAAAATCAGTTGAACAGATGGACCGTGAAAGCGTAGCAGGCAGACACACTTTCGCATTTATATTAGTATGGATTATTGAAATCTTGTGTTTACTATAGTTCCACAAACTTATCTGGTCAGATATATCACGAAGTCTGAAAAATCTAACAATAATAATCATTTAATAATTATATGGTCAAAAAGATGAACTAACAACACCTAAGTGTCAAAAAACAAGAGGCGCAGGGAAAATATCACTTAATCACACGTACCTATAAACCCTGTCACGGCTCAGGTGACAAAGCCAAAGTTAAACAAACACCTAGCACCCCGATATAGCTCAATATTTACCCCCCCGGGTTCTATCCTTTGTTATTTAAATGCAATTACTCTTAGTATGATAGTCCCTTGATATCTATATCCATAACTAGTGGACGCCCACGACTTCGTCAGCGTACAATTTCTGATTTTCTACATTAGATTATAAACTTTTTTTTCGGGTGGGAGGCTTCGGCCGTAACTGAGCCATTTTGCTTCCCGGTTCGATGCCGTGTAAAAACTGTAGCCGATTCATTTAGCGGATTAATATAACTGCCATACCCCTAAAAGGTTAGCCCGCTACCATCTTAGATAGCATCGTCACTTACCATCCGGTGGGATCGCAGTCAAAGACAATTTTCCCGCTGCAAAAGGCCTATCTATAGAGGCTTTACATAAAAAGCTTATACAGGTACATTTATTATTTAACTAATTAAAATGCCGATTTTCATACAAACTTTCAAGGTTGTATGGTTTATAATTCCGAGATTTCGCTTTTAAGTGTAGAGATAGAAGAGGTAAGAAGGAGAAGAATATTTTAATGTGATAGTTCGTCTGTTTGTTAGTTGTTGTTTGTTACCTTTTCACGGCTAATCAGTTTAACGAGTATAAATTTTTTAGGTTTAGGAGATAGCTTGTATCCCAGAGTAGGACGCACTTAAGCTACTTTTTATTCCGGGCTTGCGTTCATCTTAAAATGTGTAAAGTACTCTAATTGCGTCGGGACGACAATCAGAAATGAATGGAGGTAGATCAAGGTTCAAGCCTATTCTCCGAGTCTCTGAGTCAGGAACGAAAACACTCTATGAACTGCCGATTGAAAGTAACTTACGTATTCAATCGCGACCTACCATGTCTCACCAGCGAAGTCTTTTGTTATACGACTGCCTGAAAAAAGGAGTATATTGTTTTCAGCGTTCATGTATGTATGTATGTATGAATGTATGTGAGCTTGTATATTCCACCATAACTTCTATACGACTGAACCGATTTTGATAAATGAGGTATTGTTAGAATCCCTAGCTTATTCCGGGTGACATAGGCTAGTAAAATTTATAAAAAAAATTATGGGGTGACCATGGTCCCGCATTAAAGACTAAAGTTGGAAAAAATTAATTCAAAAATAAGATTATCTATATAATCATCATCTAGAAAATGATGAGTAGATTCCAAAAATATATAACATTATAGTTCAATATCCAGTGATTCACAAACAAATATCTACTATATAAAAATAAGTCGGGTTTTCCTTCTATAACTCCAGAACGCACGAACCGATTTCCACGGTTTTGCATTCGTTGGAAAGGTCTCGGGCTCCGTGAGGTAGCAAATAGCAAAGAAAATTCAGGAAAAATTGAAAAGGAAGCCATCTGGTGGCGAAACGGAGTTCGCCGGGTTTGCTAGTCATTAATAAAAATGTGAATAAGATTTTAATTTAACTAGATTAATTTAGATTTTTGACTTTTTAGTTCGTTTTTTGGCAGGGCAGTTGTGCTTTTTAATTCGTTACTGAAAAATATTTCATGAAACCCCACCATTTCACGAAATGTTCGACTACTCTACGATTTGGGCTCACATTATAATACACCAGTATGGGAAAATGTCGTGTCGGATGCGCTTTTGAAAACAATTCCATTACTGGAGTTAAAATGTTTGCAGATTCCAATTTACGGACGATTTCACAAGGAAATTGTGCCATTTTCCAATAAGTGTGAGACTGGAGCGACGGCGACAGCGATATGATAAAGCTTTTATGATTTGCCGCCGTAACAAAATTAAAGTACGTGGGCAGTTTTCTTTACAACTAAGAACCATAGAGAAATTTGACACTTTAATTTTTTTTGTTTATTTATCTGTAATCAACACCGTTTTACAATATAATTTTCAATTTTGTCATAATGCTAAAATAAGGCCAAAAAAGATTACAATTTTTTTTTTTTTAAATAAATAGATATATACTTATAAATTAAGTTTTTGACGTAAGTTTTTTACTAACTTTTGCCTATTAAGATACATGACTTACAAGACTGTTTACATTTCGCAACTTACTCATTCAAGCGACTTACGTTAGTAAAACTTACAAGTGTAATCGTGGCCTTAGAACAGCCATACAAGAGTATTTCTGACGAATTCCTAATCCTAATGGTGAGCGCTGTGAGCGTAGGTACAGGGTTCGATCCCCGGTTGAGGCAATTAGGATAATTCTATATTTCATATTATGGTCTGTCCCCCGATTGTGTAAGGAAATCGAAATCATAATCGTTTGTCAAACAGGTAATTCGTATATCCGCCTGCACGTCAAAAAGTATGCATGAAACTCCTTAAACAGTCTGATTTGCTTAGACAATTGAGCTTGTGAGAGACTTCAGTAACTAAATACCACCTTTAGTAGGGAATAAAGCTAGTAGACACCAACAATAATTCCTCAGACGACGAAACTTTACAGTATGATAAAGTATCACGAGTTAAACGTATATTTTAAATATCCAATAAAAAATCAGAAAGGAATTAAGGTTTTTATGCTATACCCAATTGTCAAGACAGGAAGGTACCTTCATTATCGCGTAAGCGCAGTTTAGGTTTGATAATAAAATCGGTTTAAATAAAGTTCTACATGATTATTTCGTTTGATATTTCGGTTTTGAGTGTAAATATACTAGTACTTACTATTAATATTTAAAAAAAAATCGAGAAAATATTCAGTCATAAAAATTTTGTTTTAAGTATAAATACCTAACTTCTGCCTGGATATTTTTTTGGATATTTTTGCATAAGTTTTGGTTCATACCATACTACAACCCTGCCAAGTTTCAACGACTGAGGATTTAATGCGGTGGTCTCGATACAACGAACCACCCCGTTACATATACTACTTCCTGGCAAAGGTTTCACGATGTAGCGTTTCAGTACGATGCTGTGCACAAACCGATTATGGGTACGAGTATAATTTAACTGCCATATATGCCCTATCATTTTAGAAAGCACGGCAGTAACTTTCCTGGTGAGATCGCAGTCAAGCGTTAACTTGCAGAACAAAAAAATATAATCAAGGAACAATAAGCATAATTCAGTCTATTCAGATGTAGGTCAACATCTGAGGATTCTTGGGTGTCGGAGGGTGCAATAGCAAGCTACACGTTGTAACAGAGATTGCTGCAGAAGAGGGCTGTTCGAGCCACATATAATATGGAACCAAGAGAGCCACTAAGAGATAAATTTAAATAAATAAAAATTATGACAGTGCACAACCAATATATATTTGAAAATTTGGTATACGTGCATAAACACATTGATAGTGATTGTCTTAACATCAATACTAGAAATAAAAATGAACTTGTAATGCCTGCTTTTAGGCTTAGTAAAATTAGTAATGAAAACAGTGTCCGTTTCTACAATTAGCTTCCAGAAGACATGTTGAAGATGTCTCTGAATAAGTTCAAAGTTAATGTAAAACGTAATCTCTTTGAAAAATCTTATTATCTATACTATATATCTATAGCTACACGTTGTAACAGAAATTGCTGCAGAAGAAGGCTGTTCGAGCCCCATATAATATGGAACCAAGAGAGCCATTATGAGATAAATTTAAATAAATAAAAATTATGACAGTGCACAACCAATATATATTTGAAAATTTGGTATACGTGCATAAACACATTGATAGTGATTGTCTTAACATCAATACTAGAAATAAAAATAAACTTGTAATGCCTGCTTTTAGGCTTAGTAAAATTAGTAATTCATTTGTTGAAAACAGTGTCCGTTCCTACAATTAGCTTCCAGAATAAGTTCAAAGTTAATGTAAAACGTAATCTCTTTGAAAAATCTTATTATCACGTAAAGGATTACTTAAATCTACAAGGAAGTTTGGCAATAATTTGCTCTAATGGACCTGATAGTTAAAATAGTTAAGATGATTTGTGAGATGGTGATAATAAATTAAAAACGGCTGAGTATTGTGGGCTCTTCTCAGACCGGGCGCGTATGGAACCCTCGTAGCTTTAGTTTTAAGATAACGTTACCGATTATCACCGATGTTTTATAAGTAAGTAATTTTTAACGTCAATAAGTGTACTTACAGTGTACCTATATAACCGATTATCACCATCATGTTTTATATGTATTTTTTAATATCAATAAGTATACCTACAGTGTACCTTTATTGAATAAATAATTTGATTGATTGAACACATAGATTTGTCTGTTTTGGCGGATTCCATCGAATTAAGCTTACCTATTGTTCCTTGATTATAATGGACTTCCGCAAAGTAACGCCTGCTTTTATCCATATTCAAACAAAAAATAATTAAAAATTTGAGCGATAATTACTCTTTAAACGGTAACTACATAACAAACAACAGCTCGAGCAGTTGCGACCATTGCTCGAGGTCGCATAGGGTCGGTCGAGGGCAGTTGAACAACTGATCGAGCAGTTGAAAACCAATCGAACACCAGTTTTTCCGTAGTCAGATTACAGTTTTCTTTTTTTCTTTTTGCCTGGTGGGAGGCTTCGGCCGTGGCTAGTTACCACCCTACCGGAAAAGACTTGCCGCCAAGCGATTTAGCGCTCCGGTACGATGCCGTGTAGAAACCGATTAGGGGATGGGTTTAATATATCTGCTATACCCCTAACAGACCCGCTACCATCTTAGATTTCATCATCACTTACCATCAGGTGAGATTGCAGTCAAGGGCTAACTTGTAGTTAATAAAAAAATAAGAAAAGTAATACCATACTTACTGCTTGTTTAAATTCATTGTATATGAGTAGTTACTTACCAGTACCACGTGAGTGTGTACATAAAGAGAACGTGCTCGTATTGTGCAAATGGTGCCGAAGATTCTTACAGCCATCGGTTATAAAAAGAAATACCGTTCTTGTAGTTAACATCAAAGTGCGATGACACGTACCTGAAAAAAAACGAAAATATTAATTATAAATTTATAATTCTCTCTTTATTAAAGTAGCTACACAGAGCTCGAGGGAGCTAGAGGGAAATTTCCTGACACTCCTTTTAATTACGAGTAGTTTCAATCACATTACAAAAGTCTAATGTGTACCTATTTTTATATTTTAGTATGGATCATCTCTATTTTTATCAAAATAAAACAAAAGTACCTAAAGTGCCCTAGTTTGAGAAAAATCCCACAAAAAATCAGTTAGGCATAATCATCGTACTTCGTAAAACTCCAAGCGCAAATTGAATAACATGATTTGAATTTATTAAATGTTATATTTATTATTGATCTTTCTATAAGCGGCTGAAACATGGACCCTCAGACAAATTGACCGGCGAAAAATCGATGCTCTGGAAATGTGGTTCTGGAGACGCCTATTAAGAATAAGCTGAACAGAGCATCGAACAAACGTCTCCATATTCAAAGATCTTAATATAACTCAAAGGCTTTCGTCGCTTGTTCATCTGCAATTCCTTAAGTTCTTTGGGCATATCACAAGGAAGACAGGTATGATAGAATACCTCGTCGTACAAGGTCGAGTTGAAGGCACACGTCCACGTGGTCGTTCCCCTAATAAGTGGACGGATTCAATCCGTTCCGCCACAAATTTATCCGTCTCCGAGTGTTCCCGAGATGCCGCCAACAGAACGAATGAGAAGAAGAATATTTATTAATGTTTAAAGGAATATTATTTTAAGGAAAAACAACGGTTAATTTCAAATATAAAAATTAACTAATGTCGGTCGAACAATACCTGTATTTTTTCGATATTGAAAATTAGTTGCCACATATTCATCGCCCTAAGTATTACACGTATGTACCCATGTAGCAAAAGCAAAAGTGATCAATATCAACAATAGTGTTACGATGGTGCTGCGACATGATAATAATGTATCATTTTAGTATAATTTTTATTACTATGGATTACTTAATGCATAAAAAAATGGAACTTGTTGTTGTAAAAAGTAGACAAAATTAATTATTAACTTTTGCTTATCATTGTAGTTAATCTTTGTTCCGTGAAATTAAATACAACTAGCGCCATCTATGACTTACAGCTTGATTTATTTCAGGAGTTACAAGCTGGTTTTAGCTCGGGAAAAGCTCTACAGCTTTCAAGAAAAGCCGTTTACAGGTTGTTTACTACAGTTACCATAGATGGCGTTACATGTTCTTGTAGTTTAATTTAATAGTTTCTTTTTTGCACATTTACGGATTCATAGTTTCTTCCTAAAATTATTTCACTATAATGATTAAACTGGTACTTTTTAAAGTTTAATATTGATTTGCCACGGTAGATATTATATTTTAACGTTATTGTCGTCTGAACCATTGGTTCACTAGACATCTTCAGAGGGTCTAATGAGAGGGTCTAATGAGAGATTTTATTATACCAATTCGATTGCAAAGATCCAGACCTAGTGGTAGTTTATTACCTATTCGATCGCGTTAAACGAATGAGCGTTCTCTGTCATCTGTCTTCAAGCGCTTGACAATTTCATATAGATCGTAGTTAACTTTAACGCAGCGAATAGGTAAAAAGTCTCTGACGGCCACAAAATAAACGGTTTTAATCATACTAATATTATAAATACGAAAGTCTGTTTGTTTGTTGGTTTATTGGTTTGTTGATTTGTTGGTTAGTCCGTCAATCACGCCGCAAAGGAGCAACGGATTGCTGTGATTTTTGGCATGGATATAGTTGAGGACCTGGAGGTTTTGTCCCGGAAAATTAAGGAGTTCCAGCGGGAAACAAAAAATTTAAACCACGCGGACGAAGTCGCGGGCATCAGCTAGTAAGCTATGCAACAAATTTGAAAACCCATACTCATAAAACACATCTTCAACTATCTAATATCGTTCACTCTTCTATATTTGCCACCAAGTCTATCAGAGATCGCTTTTGAAACAAATCTACGTAGTATATTATACTACGTTGATTTGTTTCAAAATACAGCTAACTTAGTTTATAATAAGTATTAGTAGGGATAGGGTTATAACCGTACACAACTTAGTATATTATACTACGTTAATTTGTTTCAAAAGCGATCTCAGTTAAGTAGATTTTTCATTTTATTGATGGTCAACTCGACCGGCCATGAAATACTAAAGTGTTTATGTATAGTCAAATATAAAATGCAAAAGTGTTTCACGCGTCTCTTGTATCCACTACAAGTTAGCCCTTGACTGCGATCTCACCCGATGGTAAGTGATGATCCAGTCTAAGATGGTAGCACTTAGGAAGGTACGAAAGTGATAACATCCAACCTGTCTTGGAGTAAGTCTGTTAGTTTCATTGTTGGTCTTATTCAACATTGACAACATTAAACTGAATGACTGTACTTTGTACGTGCAGCCGAGTTGACCATCAAAAAAATTGAATTGAAAAGGGGCAACTCGACCATTCGGCCGAGTTTCTTTCGGTCGAGTTGACTCCCAAATCGTTAAGCATAAGTTATAAAAGTCCAGCGCTCCTATTGCTGGATTTGACACACATCCTTAGCTCAGCATTGTAGCACATCTCTGGTGGAAACGCACCTAACTTACTACCCCTGTACCAATCAAAATTGATGCACAGATGGGCCGTGAAAGCGTCGCCGACAAACAGACAGACCGACACACTTTCGCATTTATAAAAGTCTGAACTGCACGTCTTTGCACGAAGCCGGAACAGTCCGGAGCTGGAATAGGTATATATGTCACTGTAAGATTGCAAAAACTGTTAGATTGTAATCTAACTAGCGAAATTGCAAACTGTCGACAGTGAACTGTTCAATGTTTTAAGTGTCAATTTTTAAAATATTCATTGTATTTACGTTTTCTTGTCTCATTCTTGTAGGTTAGGTTAGGGTTCGACATATAGAATCAAGTAGTGCCTTTAGGGTAGGGCACTTAGGTTTTATCGGGTTAATATACCTAACAGATTACAATCTACCGAAATATAATGCGTTAAATTGCGCTAGTTAGATTATAATCTAACGGTTTTTGCAATTTTACGCTGACATATAAGTACAACATTGATTGATACTTGCTAGGCTATGACTTTTATCTGAATAAATTGGAATCCCTGTTCTTGCATTAACAAGACAAAGAATATCCGATACAAAGGCATTGTAAGTGGTTTTTATGAAACAATCCCAGCTATCACGCCATATTGACAAAGGTCCATCCTCTGCCGTCCGCAATTTAATTAATTAATTCACTTTTATATCTCATCTCTAGGCTTGGAAAGGTTTAGTGCGGTATACAAAATTTAATAAAATTCAAAAGAGTATTACAAAAGATTTCTCATTAAATAATTCGTTCCTTCCTCCTTCAAAAATATTACGTCTCTCCGTTTATTCATTGTGGCGTGATTGAAGGGCAATTTTTTTTAAACCACTACAAGTTAGCCCTCGACTGGGATCTCACCTGATGGTAAGTGATGATGCAGTCTAAGATTTCTCGGGCTTTCTCGGGATTGCGGGCTAACCTGTTAGGGGCATGTTACCGAAACGCTAAATCGCTTGGCGGCACGTCTTTGCCGGTAGGATGGTAACTAGACACAGCCGTAGCCTCCCACCAGATCAGACAAGAAATTAGAAATTACAAATTCCCAAATTGACCCTGCCCGGGAATCGAACCCACCTCCCACAATAATACAACAGTGATGAACACTTAGCCAGGAGGTCTTGAAGATGATAATGCGATGGGCTCCTTATCGGGCCATTAAGAATATATTTGCGGTTTTCGGATGCTGTTTATATTTAATAATGTCCTCCCGACCGAATTTCAGCCACGGCGACCAATCTCCAGAGAGATTAGCCATCTGCGGTACGTTTTTACCGGTAGGGTAGTATTTTCCCTGGTCTAGCCTGGTGGGAGGCTTCTGCCGTGGACTAGCACTAGACCAGGGAAAATTCAGAAATTATAAATTCCTAAATTAACCCAGTCGGCAATCGAACCCAGGACCTCCCATGTTAAGACAACAGCGCTTAACACTTCGCCGGGGAGGTCGTCAAATCGTTCGTGTCAATCTTCTTCTGCTCCAGATTAATAGTTATTTCTGACTAGATGTTTCCGCGACTATATCTGCGTGGATGTATAATTAAAAACCCTCACTTTTCAGGTCCTCAAATATTCAGCATGCCAAAAATGTGCAGAACAACGTGGATAGGTGTGCCGAGTGGCCTAGTAAAAGGCCTAAAGACAGCCATCTTCCAGACGGAATGCAAAGGCTATACCTGGAAGATTGAGTGGAGAAGGGGGAGGAGGTTTTTAGTCCGCAGGCCGCTGGCTCTCATCCCCAGTGGAGTCGGGCCACCACCACCACTACAGCCCTTTAACGTCCCACTTCTGGGCACAGGCCTCCACTCTCATAGGACAGAGGGAATTAGAGCTTAGACCCACCACGCTGCTCCAATGCGGGTTGGCGGGCTTTAACGACTATTATCATGTTAGTGATAATAACCGGGACCGACGGCTTAACGTGCTCTCCGAGGCACGGGGGTGAAACACCGCCAACTTCCTAACTCCGGGCTAGTACTGGGAATTTCTAATCAGAAACCCGATACTTAATTATGGCCCGACCCGGGACTCGAACCCGGGACCTCGTCGGCCGCAGTCAAACATGCTAACCACTAGACCAACGAGGTGGAGTCGGGCATGCCTCCAAAACTCCTGAAGTATCCCATGAGGATTTTCCTCCTGCCAGAAAAAAAAAAGTGTTATACCGAGTGGGCAGTGGCATTGTGCAGAGCAACGTGGACAGGTGTGCCGAGTGTGGTGATTTTTTGGTCGGCTCAACTCATAGGGCTACGTCCTCTTGGTCGCTTTCCTTCCACTTTGCCCCTAAGCAGCAGTTGTCAGGGTTTCTGCGGGCAATATGTCCGAAGTACTCCAAGGTTCTCCGTAGTCATGTGGTAGATAGCCTGGTGGTAATCTTCTGTTGCTTTAGAATTGAGGCGTTGGTTCTAAAAGCCGTCCAGAGTATCCTAGCATTTTCCTCCAGTACCACATCTCAAAGGTATAATGCGTTTGCGGACTGCAGATCGGAGAGTCCATCCAGAGCCGTATAGAAAGATATAGAGAAAACCAGGGAATTCCCTAGTCTAATTTAAACATTATATACTAATAATTACATAATGTACAGCTAGGTTATTATAAGTATTAGTAGGGATAGGGTTGTAACTGTATACACGTTACACAACTTTCTCCAAAGATTAATTGCAAAACTATACCCGTTAAGACAGTTTGATTAACCTTAGCTAAAAGGAAAAGTTCTTACATGCCAACGTAAATTGCCTTCCTTAATCCTCAATAAAACAAACTTATGGCTGGGTTTCGGAATATATCGTAGAATCTTTATAACTTGGTAAATAGGTACCTATCTCGTTAAAACTGATCTCAACGAATAATATTTTAAATGCAAAAGTGTGTTTGTTTGTTATTGTTTGACGACCTCCGTGGCGCACTGTGTAGCGCTGTTGTCTTATCGTGCGGAGGTCCCGAGTTCGATCCCCGGCGGGGTCAATTTGGGAATTTATTATTTCTGAATTTTCCCTGGTCTGGCCTGGTGGAAGGCTTGGGCTGTAACAATCACAATCACCTCTGATTGGATAACACTCTTCCACTATTGGACAAAATCCATTGACGCAGCAAGAATACTATAAATTCAGACAGTCGCAACAATTTTTTTTTTAATTTTTTATTTTTTTTTGCTAAATGTGAATAGGTATTACAAGCTGGAGGATGAATATTATATAGTGATAACACATTTTGCCAAACATTTGGCGTGCAAAATTGGCAGTACAGTTACTGCTCAGAATACATAATTGTGATATTAAATACAGACAAAATAAGTTAATCACAAAAAAAAATTAAAATGTCATATCCCAGTAATTAAATTAATGTCATAACTTACATAACTAGCTAAAAATTCATTTATATTACAAAAACATTCGTCAATCAAATAGGTAAACAATTTTTTCTTAAATTTAGATATCGGCAAACTTTTTGTGCTGTCAGTGAGTTTATTATATAAGGTTACAGCCATACAATATGAATTACGGGAACATAGAGATGCAATTGATACTGTAACAATGATTGATGCAGAAGATACGCTGACAACGTAGGCCACGTGAAGGGTCAGCTACTGTTTGATACTGTCAAGTCGCGTCGTATCGAGTCGCGGTGTCGCGTTTGTCGCTCACGAAGGACAACAGATAAGTAGTTATATTGACATAAAAATCAACTTATTAGTTCATCCATACTTACTAACATTTATATAATTAATTAAACCTGTATAAATTAGCGAATTATTTCATTCTATCTCATTTATTAGTTAATTATTTAATAATTTCGCGTTCTTTTTCTATAATTTCTTTTTTTTTTGGTGTGTATTTTTGTTTAAGCTTTATATTTGTTTATTTTGTTTTATATGTTAGTATTTATTTTATGTATAGTCTAAATATAAGCAAAGGGCGCAGCGCAATTATTTCTACAATCAAATAGAACCGAAGCAAACTGAAAACCAGCGCTGAGCATTGTTATCAATGCTCAGTAATGCTGAGTTTGCTTCCCATTGTTAGATTTTATTTAACTTTTTTTAGGCGTAGGACTTAGTTGATAAGTGTTTAACTGTGTAAATTCTAGCAATAAGATACAATAAAGCTTTTATTTATTTATTTATTGATTTATAATGCGAAATTATCTGTCTGTTGCTTACACTTTTTCACCGACCAACGATACAAGCGAGACACAAGTCTCTTTTTATCTCCGAAATCCCACCATTGATGGTTCCCACGCAATTTTTAAAAAGGCTTAGTCCATACGGGCTTTATTAAGTCTTACATAAGATGAAAAGAGTTTATGAATAAAAAGATGCCAAAGAACAAGATGACATTCCCTACACATCTCATTATGATAAAATCTTGCTTCCGCTTTCAAGGAATTCGTCAAGGAGAAAATCTAAAGGCGAAAGCACACTAGGAACTGGACTTTTCTATAGTTATGCCCACACGGGCTTTATCAAGTCCTAGTTTATGAATAAAAAGATACCAAAGAACAAGATGACATTCCCTACACATCTCATTTTAATAAAATCTTGCTTACGCTTTCAAGGAATTCGTCAACAAGAAAATCTAAAGGCGAAAGCACACTAGGAACTGGACTTTGCTTAAGTTATGCTCAGAGGATGACCACCGACGGGGTTTTAGTGGGTAAAAATCCTACATAACCCGTTCTCCCCCCCCCCCCCCCCCCCCCTCCCCCCCCCAGGAGATCGGGTATGTTTTAAGGGAGAGACAGGACAATAGGTACGTCTGCGTGAAACACAGCTGAAAATCAGCGCTTGGCATTAATTTGTAGATATATGATGCAGGGCACTAGGCTGTACACCCATTTTGGATGGTGTCACAGACAAATATATTCTTATGTACAACTATTTATGATAAATGTTTGTCTGTGACACCATTTTTTAATAAATGTATTTTCTTTCTTTCTTTCATTCGCGTGCTAGTGTGCACGCTCCAAATTTTTTTCATTCCACTACTGCGATCTCACCTGAAGGTAAGTGACGATGCAGTCTAAGATGGTAGCGGGCTCACCAGTTAGGGGTATGGCAGTTTAAATATCAAACCCATATCCCTAGTTAGTTTTTACACGGCATCGTACCGGAACGCTAAATCGCTTGACGGTACGCCTTTGCCGGTAGGGTAGTAACTAGCCACGGCAGAAGCCTCCCACCAGACTAGACCAGAGAAAATTCAGTAATTATAAATTCCGAAATTGACCCTGCCGGTAATCGAACCCGAGGTCTCCCACGTTCAACAACAGCACTCAACACTGCGACAGGGAGGTCGTCCAAAAAGTCCACACAAAATTTCCACGTCGCGCTTAACTGCGTATATTACGCGCGCGAGTTGAATGCAGAGCTTTTGTATGTGTCACCACACATTAGCTCTGCATTCAACTCGCGCGCGAACTCTCCTTTATCACGTCCTGATGTCCTTCAGAGGCTTTGTTTTATTCGTCTTCCTTTGGTTATGAGTGTGCTTTATATAGATAACAAGATCTTTTCCCCTGTGGACAAACAATATAAGATGACGACAGTGACCCGTAGGAATGTAGCTCAACGTTTATTTTTAGCCGAGGTACTTTAGTTTGGGACGATTTAGGGGTAATTTAGGGATGATTTATGCTACCTTACCAAATATAGGACGTGGGACGAATGGGGTTGGGCATCTCCGTAGCTACTACCAAACTACGAGTGTAGATAAAAATACCTATTTCGAACATTTATTTTACCTACTTCACAGGTAAGTTCTATAAATTTTGGATATTTTAAAGGTACTTACTCTTCCACCCCACCATAAGTGATTCCCGCATCATCGATCGATACAATTTTTTAATTTGTCTTGCCTCGTGCGTATGTAAACGCCTCGTTCCTCAAGATCGGTTCAGCAGTCAAATTGTGAAAAGCCTTGTCTGTCTGCTACTCTTTAACGGCCCATCTTTTCAACCGATATTGATGAATTTTTTTTATAGAGATAAACTGGAGAGAGATCCAGGAACCATAAACTGGAGGGAGAGGCCCAGAGGTTGGCAGTGGTGTTGAAGCTCGAGTGAACTAAAAGAATGAAAAATAAAAGACATAAGTAATTGCCACCACAGTTGCATACAACACTTAGTAGTGTAAACTGTAATTTCTAGTAGTAGTAATAGTGTACTGTACCAGTAATTTATTAATAATGATTAATAAATGAAATATAGAAATATGGTATATTGAACTTACACCAATTGGTGACTCTTCAGGGCCACAACCCACTGCCATCTCCTGGCCAATTGTATCCAGTACAAGTGCAGAGTTTTGTGATAGCTCGGGCATTTCAATCACATTGCCGGTGGTGTGCCTTACCCGATTAAGGGCACCACCCTCATCTCGGGCCTTACGTTTTTGATCACGCCAGCACTTAAAACAAAATGGTATTCAATTTATGTGCTCACACCAGCACTTAACATAAAGTTCTTGAATGTAATGTAATGAATGTGCTCCTTTTTAGAATTAAGAGTTAACTTCTGCAAAGGGCGCAAACCAAAGCACTAATGCGACCAAAATGAATGAAAAACAATGCGGGTAACACAGGTACTATAACTTACAATTTTCCACTGGTCCACCGTGCGGCTGGGCCCAAGTTCATCAAGGGCTTGCTTAAGCCCTGTCCATTCCTCATTAATTTTCCTTACGCCCAATGGTGTTTTATATTCCCCGGCCGCGAACGCCGGGTTTTGGGACATATAGTGGCACAGAAATTTAATCTGTGCCTTGTTTGATCGTATTCTGAAATAGGCCGTGTAATTATTTTAGTTTTGACTCCATGAAAAAGTTCACTGTATTTACCCATATTACCAAATTCATTCACTTACGTTTTTTTTTGCATATTCTCCATTATTTTAGTTAGTTTTTAACTTATTTAGTTATGTTTCTGCTGGAGATTTAAAAAAATTACTGTTGTCTGCCGTTACAGTTCTTGTCACTGTCAGACTTCAGTGTCATAAAGACGTAATTTTTAAAGTTTACAGATAACAAATTCTAATATAAGTCTTAAAACAAACAAAGAAGAATGAACAATGAATGAACTTATTCGGTGTTGCAACATTAGAATATCGTATGTTATTGAGAAAAGGCAACATTGGTTTCTCCACACGACAAGGCCAAATCTTCCACGAGAATCTTGTCACGCGTAGTGCGTATGTTAGGGTAAACGAGAAATAAGCCGACACGACAACATCTCTCTCTCTCGTTGCGAGAATATCTCGTTGTGCGCATGCTAGGCACACTGGTGAAGGACTGACGGCCTAACGTGCTCTACTCGAGGCACGTGGGTGGAACTCCGCCAACTTCATTACTTCGGGCTAGTACTGAGAATTTCTTGTCAGAAAAACCCAATACTTGTTTTGACCCGACCCGGTTCCTCGTCGGCCGCAGTCCAACATACTAACCACTAGACTAACGTGGCAGTTAATATTTAACAGGTCATTATATTATAGCAATAATTTTTGTATCATCAAGACATGATCCTAAGTCCTAAGCATTTAAATATCGCTTCAAGGTTTCTTAGGTAATACAATGAACTCCCAGAATCCTAGACTAGCGATCCAACTGATAAGGAAGTGAAACTCCAAAGTATCGTATCGACGATATACGACTTCGCTGATTGTTCCACGATAAATAAATTGGTAGCCTGGCTCGATAACATAAGAAGAAATGGTAGAATATAAGCAATCCGATATCTGCCTAAATGTTTTTTCGCTTAAGTTTTGCGCTGATTTGCAAAATCCCGATTTTCTTAGTATATATTGGGTGAACCTTTTGTAAACTCCTTTTTATATCGATGTCGTATTAAGATAGGTACCTACTCTTAATACGACAGGTTCAGGTTAGATAGGTATAAGAAAAACAGATTTCCATATTCCTTGATTATGGAGTCCAATTTTCAATGAAAAGCTCCTGAAAAGTTAAATATAATTCATACAAAGATAAAACTTTTGTAATTGACTTATTGATTTATTGTATTTATGTCCATTGTAATTATTAAATTATAAAATTATAAAAATTAATTGTCAACAATTTTGTAATATGTAAATATTTGTTATTCGAAATTATTATTTTTTAACTTGACTTCAGTAACTAAGCAACTACGTTTTCACGACTTAATAGATTAATTTATTCATCAAGACCATAGATGTAGAATTGGTCTCGCTCCGCTACAACAATCCTACATCTATGGGCAAGACATTATTATGTACCTACAGATAAATAATATTATAGATATAAAAATAATAATTTCGAAGCACCACTGTCACTCAAACTGCATATGCCATAACGGGGTGACATGTCAGTTATTGTATTGTTCATGTTAAATGCAAATAAATGAATCTGAATCTGAAACTAAAAAGGAGCCATGAAGTCACTTTGAAGTAAAGTAACGTGACATATTACATTTATTGCGTCAGGCTCTTAGTAACGAAAACACTTCTCATGAAAGACTTCTCCATATCCATACCAATTCAATAAATGACTAGACAATGCCGGTGACTTCGTCCACGTGAATGAAGTATTTTGATTCCCAGGGAAACTCCTTAATTTTCTGGGGTCAATAAGTAAGCCTATGTCCTTCCCCGGGATGTAAACTAAAGCTAATCTAAATTTCATCAATATCGGTTGAAAAGATGGGCCGTTAAAACGTAGCAGACAGACCGACAGATGGACAGATAGACAGACAGGCATACTTCCGCACTTATAATATTAGTATATAGTAATACTAGAGAATATCATCAATATAGGTTGAATAGATGGGCCAAAAGACAGGCATACTTTCCCATTTATAACATTAGACGTTGCCTTTACCACCTAAAGAAACACTGCGAAAGTCATTGTTCTTCTACTTTCTACCAAAGACTTAGACTACACTACCTTAGACTACACTACATATTTATCATTTATTAACAGTGAATAGTGACTTTTTGGTGGTGATGACCGAAATGCAGCAAAGATTTTTTTAGTATTGCAATTGTTATATTTTATAGTTATCAGATAAAATCGTTTCAGAAGTCTGAAGGATCACAAAAATGAAAAAAAATTAAGAAAAGTTTCACCAAAGAACTGCTGCTTACCCACACAAGATGGCGCTAGACGTTGTTGTTAGCGAATCTAAACAATTATTTTCAACTATGCGACCACGTTGTTCAGAAAAAAATAAGCTTTGAATTATTTGGCCAAGGTTGAGGATAATACTGGAATAATAAAGCTATATTTGCAAGAATTATGTTATACTTTTAATAAATCACGTTACATTGTGCTGCTGCTTTCCTACAGTAGATGGCGCTAGATGTTTTGGTAAGCGAGTTCAACTATTCGACCACAGATGGCAGACAGATGCAATGTCATAGGGGGTTCCTTTAAACGCAGTGGTTATTTAAAAATGTTTTGTTCGATCAATTACACGTTTCATTGAGGCTTGTCAACAAATAAAAATAATTATTAACAAAACATACATTTCTTTTTGGTATTGATGTAGGATTACAAGATTATTATTAGGCATGCATAAAATGGAACGTCAAAATGAAAATGCTGCACATGGTCCCAAATCGGAGGGCTGAAACTGGTAATTTCCTTTAACGTTAACCATACCAGCGATAGTGCATTTGACCTTAAGTTTTCTCCCGTCGCACAAATAGAATTTCCGGGCAGTTTGACGTCGGCGTGATAGGAGCAAAGATCCAATTTGTCGGCAGTCAGCCCCGCTAGGCTTTGTCATATTAATGTCGTGGAAAAAATTCCCTTTTGTCTCTCATATTTTTTCTTATAAAGCCTGAGATGGGGATAATATGTCACTTTCCAAGTTATAAGCAACGTGACGTATGCGTTCGCGTAAATCAGGCTTTTTATGAAGGACCATTGAAAGAAAACTTGTGAGGTGAAGTTTTTGAAAATTCCCGTGTGAGCTCTCCGATTTTATGGGGTAAAACGTGGGGTGGCTTTTGTCTTTCCCCGGGATCCAACGGATCCAACCTCCGCACCAAATTTCGTAAAATCGGGTGCCATGAAAGCGTACTTAGCTGCAGAGAAAATTAAAGTTACACATTTACAATACTAGACGATGTCCGCGACTTCGCCTGCGTGGATTTAGGTTTTTGAAAATTTCCCGGGATGCAACCTATCTCTGTACCAATTTTCATTTAAATCGGTTGATCTGCAGATGGACCGCAATAAGGTTACAGACAGACACACTTTTTGCATTTAAAATATAAAATTATATCGATCAATAAAAAGAATATTGGTAAGTTCATAAAAAACATCATAATTTCATTGATTTAAAATTTTGCACAATTATTGTTAGCACTTGCGTGAAGTCTTCTGGGTTCTGACATAGTAACATGTAAGCACGTGAGAGGCCTAGCAACGCGTGCCGCGCATTATTATTACCCATATTTTTTACTCACAACAAGTTTTATCCTTGATCCCAGAACGTCCTTTTGTTTTCGATATTTGGATTTTCGCCAAGGGCTCTAGGGTCGTCGAAGTGCAAAAGCACACTAGGAAACATACAGGATAAAACTGCACGAAATGCAGAATTTCTTCCAAAAGAAGAACGGCTTTTAACCACTGTTGCACAATTTAAGAAGCGAGAATTAATCAAAGTATAATTATTTTAAAGAAGGAATAAAGTACTTTAATTAAACAGCTTTTATTTTGTTTTATTTAATAGGATAAGGAAAATATATGGTACTAGCTGATGCCCGCGACTTCGTCCGCGTGGATTGAGGTTTTTAGTTCCCGCTGGAACTCTCTAATTTTCCGGGATAAAAAGTATCCTATGTCCGTCTCCTGGTTCTAAGCTACCTCCCCACCAATTTTCAGCCAAATCGGTTCAGCCGTTCTTGAGTTATGGTTTTTTAGTTCCCGCGGGAACTCTAATTTTCCGGGATAAAAAGTATCCTATGTCCGTCTCCTGGTTCTAAGCTACCCCCACCAATTTTCAGCCAAATCGGTTCAGCCGTTCTTGAGTTATAAATAGTGTAACTAACACGACTTTTCTTTTATATACTATAATATATATAGATTTAAATTTTTCGTGGAAAACCAAAAACTGCGCGAAAAGCGTCATGAAATAGTGTTTCTAAAAAGAATTACCAAAATTTTTGATTGATTGATTGGCGTTTGATTTTTTGAAACTTCCGCGGCGGAGGAAACGACATTTCATCCTGTCGCGCTAATGTGCACGTTCCATACAGTGTCCACGCAATGAGTGACCCGGACATTTTATCCGCCAGACAAATTGTCTTTTTTATCCCTAGTGTGTTTTGGCTCTAACGCAATAGATTTTATTATATGTATTCCGTAATATTCTTAGCAATATAATAAAGGATTTGTGCGACGCCGAGATTCTAATATTGGACAAACAACAACATAAATAGAAATATAGAAAGGCTTAGATATTCCTTAACTCAAAAAGGTTATATTGAAAGACTTTGTTTGTCCCCGCTAAATATTTCTATCGTTGTCGTCCACCTATAGACGTCTGCTGGGATTATAAAAATTATTTCCAAAAAACCAACTTCAAAAGCCACTGTAAAGTAAAAAGTAATTTTGATTTCTACACACTATGTTGAAGTCGGGCGAGCCTGATGCGTCATCTTTGCCTATCTTTGTTATACCCGCCTGACTTCAACATAGTGTGTAGAAATCAAAATTACTTTTTACTTTACTGTGGCTTTGGAAGCCAGTTTTTTGGAGATAATTTTTATTTTTAACTTTTTAGTGTCAGGATTGAGGATTTGGATTTTTTTTTCTAATCGGTTCAGAAACTACGGAGATATGTACCTACCGATATACATGAAAAAAAAATACAATACGCGCCATTGAGAACCTCCTCCTTTTTTAGAAGTCACTTAAAAATAAAGAGATATAAAAGTTCCCGTCACGGAGCAGGGTTGTTATAGTTGTATATATACCTTCATAAGTACTGTGCGGCGAACTAACTCGCAGCCAGAACAGAAGATCAGAACTTGAGTTAGTTTGAAATGTAAATATTCAAAGTAAAGTCAGCTTCCCGTCTCGGATGTTATTCGACTGGTTGCGACAATAATATTGTGATGTGGAGACTGAAATAACGAGTTTAATTTTCAGAACCAGTATAATGAGACCAGGATTTACGAGAAAATTTTAATATAATATATTATATGATTTATAGAACACCAGCTAGCGTTGTTACGAAGACAAAAGGTCTTAAATGTAAATATACTGCATTCGAAATTAAAGTTGAATACCTAAGTGTAAGAGCTTATATTGAAATATTTTGTTATTTATTTTAAAAAATACAAAAAATTAATTTGTTTGTACTTCTATCAGCAGTCCCTATGACTGCCAATTTTTTTCTTGTTTTAATTCCCACGGCAAATCGTTATAATTTCCGGCTTAAAATGCCTTCAATAGCCTATGTCACTCGGTCCTCAACTTAACCCATGCAAAAAATCATGTCGTTCCGTGGCTCTATATTAGAATAAACAATTACCGATAATAATTTTAGATAGGTCCGTTTATTACATTACTACCTGTTGTTCGGGTTAAAAAGTAGCCTACATTCTTCCTTAGAACACAACCTATGGCTGTACCAAATTTTATAAAAATCGGTTGAAAAAATGGGCCGTGATAGCTTATCTTAACAAACAAACATTTGCATACAAGTTATAATTAAGAAAATTAAAAAACACGACTGCCCTTCCAAAAAATGAACTAAAAAGTTAAAAATCTAAATTAATCTAGTTATGTAGATTCTTATACACATTTTTATTAAATTATATTTTTTTGTGAATCCCTGGATATTGAACTATAGTGTTTTATATTTTTGGAATCTACTCATCATTTTCTAGATAATGATTATATAGTAAATCTTATTTTTGATTTTTTTTTTCAACTTTAGTCTTTAATGCGGGACCATGGCCACCCCATCAATATTAAAAAAAAAAAACTAGCCTATGTCACCCGGAATAAGCTAGGGATTCTAACGATACCTCATTTATCAAAATCGATTCAGGCGTATAGAAGTTATGGTGGAATATACAAACTCACATACATACATGAACCCTGAAAACAATATACTCCTTTTTTCAGGCAGTCGTATAAAAATACTTAATACTAGTTAATATACCACGAAATAAGTCATATATCATTTGAGAAACACATTTTACCATTTATAATAATAGTATAATGGATCGAGTCGAGGTTACCCTAATTGGATGTTCGCAGAACCGAATGCATAATACATTCATACAGTATTACATTTCGCATTTCGGTATCAGCTCTCTGGCAGGTGCCATATTGAGTTTGAATATCATTTTATCAAGAGCAGACTTATCTCTTTTGCCTGATAATATTATTTATTTACCTATGTTAAAACTAAATGATGCTCGAGACTCCGGGTGGATTTAGATTTTTCGAAATCTCGGCGTAATTTCTTATTTTTCCGAGATACAATAGGCCGTGAAAGCCTAGACACGTTCACATTTATAATATAATAATTGTATGTCATTCCCCGAGATGCAACCCAGTATCAAGTTTCGCCAAAATCAGTTGTACAAATGGGCCGTGAAAACGTAGCCAATAGATAATTTCTTACAGATGGATAGACAGACACTTTCGGATCATAGTATAGCAGAATATTTTGAGCACTTAGGTAATATGGAAGAGGTGCCTCGGAGAGCACAAAAATCTAAAAGTTTCAATGCTCTTAGTCGAGTCTTATACGGAAGGATTTGGGAAACCCACCGCATTATTATCCCAAGAAAACTTCCATTATTTATTTACTTGACAAAGGTAATGAGGAATACGACGCAAATAGAGAGAGAGAGAGAGAGTAATAGGAAAGGCAATAACTACCATTGCACAGTTTTTACTTTTTTACGAGATAGAGGCCAAATTATTAATGTTAACCTTTAATTTTGCAATTAAAGGGATTTATTCATTTATAATAATCAATACGAAAGTTTGTTTGTTTGTCCTTCAATTACGTTTGAACAGAGCAACGGATCGACGTGAGCGAGCATGGTCAAAGATGAGAAAATGGAAAGTGACATATGAAGCTACTATTTATCCTGGAAAATTAAGCAATTTCCGTAGGCATTTGAAACACTTATTCCACGCGGACCAAGTCGCAGGCATTAAGGGTCCTTATACAATCAGGCCGCAGCCAACTTTAGGTATATAACTCGCCACACTACAGCATATATCTGTACGCATATATAGCACTACGCTCTACGCTCGATTTTATAGCCAACTAATCAATTTTGTAACTTGAAATATTTGATTATTTATTTACTACATATTATTATCTATGCCTCCGCGCCACATTATTATAGTAAATACTAGCAGACGCACCCCTGCTTCGCTCGGGTGAAATTTTTAAAAATTCCTTGGAGGTCGAATTTCCAAAAATCCTGAAACACGTGTTTATCCCTATAGTAAAAATCTGTAGGTATTTAACTCGCCACAATACAAAATATTTCTGCAAGCACGTATACTCTACGCTAGACCACAGTAAACGGATGAAACTACCTAGAAACGTTCGAAACAGCTCACTCACACAAACATGCGCATCGACATTGCCGTCAGTAGTGATTGCCGCGTCATGACGAGTGGTCACGTATAAATCTATTTCCGCGATCTTTTTAAAAATGCAAGGAGTGTATTGCGTAGTATACGGCTGTTTGAACTCTGCTTCAACAAAACCGGAACTATCGTTTTTTAAATTCATTCTAAATCGATATTTCGGGCTCCCTGGGAACAAAAAACAGGAAACTGGTAACAAATTTAAAAAAAATCTCTGTTATTGTACCGATTTCGTTCAAAATCGATATCTGACGATCCCTGGGATCACAAAACAGGAAACTGGTACCAAAATTTAAAAAAAGTCAGCGCCATTTTGAAATTCTTTATTATCGTACTGATTTCGTTCAAAATCGATATCTGACGATCCCTGGGATCACAAAACAGGAAACTGGTACCAAAATTTAAAAAAAGTCAGCGCCATTTTGAAATTCTTTATTATCGTACCGATTTCGTTCAAAATCGATATCTGGGGTTCTCTGGGATCACAAAACCGGAAACTGGTACCAAACTTTAAAAAAGTCAGCGCCATTTTGAAATTCTTTGTTATCGTACCGATTTCGTTCAAAATCGATATCTGGGGTTCCCTGGGATCACAAAATAGGAAACTTTTACCAGAATTTTAAAAAAGTCAGCGCCATTTTGAAATTCTCTGTTACTGTACCTGTACCAAAACTGTACCAAAACAGGCAACTGGTATTTAAATTTAAAAAAATCAGCGCCATTTTGAATTTGTGTTTTGTGATCCCAGGGACCGTCAGATATCGCTTTTGAACGAAATCGGTACAATAACAAAGAATTTCAAAATGGCGCTGAGTTTTTAAAATTTTGGTAACAGTTTCCTGTTTTGTGGTCTAAGGGATCCTCAGATATCGATTTTGAACGAAATCGGTACAATAACAGAGAATTTCAAAATGGCGCTGACTTTTTTTAAATTTTGGTACCAGTTTCCTGCTTTGTGATCCCAGGGACCGTCAGATATCGCTTTTGAACGAAATCGGTACAATAACAAAGAATTTCAAAATGGCGCTGAGTTTTTAAAATTTTGGTAACAGTTTCCTGTTTTGTGGTCTAAGCGATCCTCAGATATCGATTTTGAACGAAATCGGTACAATAACAGAGAATTTCAAAATGGCGCTGACTTTTTTATAATTCTGGTAAAAGTTTCATAATTTGTGATCCGGAACCCCAGATATCGATTTTGAACGAAATCGGTACAATAACAGAGAATTTAAAAATGGCGCTCACTTTTTTAAAATTCTGGTAAAAGTTTCCTGTTTTGTGATCCCAGAGAACCCCAGATATCGATTTTGAACGAAATCGGTACGATAACAAAGAATTTCAAAATGGCGCTGACTTTTTTTAAATTTTGGTACCAGTTTCCTGCTTTGTGGTCTTAGGGATCCTCAGATATCGATTTTGAACGAAATCGGTACGATAACAAAGAATTTCAAAATGGCGCTGACTTTTTTTAAATTTTGGTACCAGTTTCCTGCTTTGTGATCCCAGGGACCGTCAGATATCGCTTTTGAACGAAATCGGTACAATAACAAAGAATTTCAAAATGGCGCTGACTTTTTTTTAATTCTGGTAAAAGTTTCATAATTTGTGATCCTAGGGAACCCCAGATATCGATTTTGAACGAAATCGGTACAATAACAGAGAATTTCAAAATTGCGCTCACTTTTTTAAAATTCTGGTAAAATTTTCATATTTTGTGATCCTAGGGGACCCCAGATATCGATTTTGAACGAAATCGGTACAGTAACAGAGAATTTCAAAATGGCGCTGACTTTTTTAAAATTCTGGTAAAAGTTTCCTATTTTGTGATCCCAGGGAACCCCAGATATCGATTTTGAACGAAATCGGTACGTACGATAACAAAGAATTTCAAAATGGCGCTGACTTTTTTTAAATTTTGGTACCAGTTTCCTGTTTTGTGATCCCAGGGATCGTCAGATATCGATTTTGAACGAAATCGGTACAATAACAAAGAATTTCAAAATGGCGCTGATTTTTAAAAATTTTGGTAACAGTTTCCTGTTTTGTGGTCTAAGGGATCCTCAGATATCGATTTTGCACGAAATCGGTACAATAACAGAGAATTTCAAAATGGCGCTGACTTTTTTTTAATTCTGGTAAGTTTCCTATTTTGTGATCCCAGGGAACCCCAGATATCGATTTTGAACGAAATCGGTACGATAACAAAGAATTTCAAAATGGCGCTGACTTTTTTTTTAATTTTGGGTAAAGTTTTCTGTTCAGTGATCCCAGGGAACACCAGATATCGATTTTGAACGAAATCAGGACGATAAAAAAGAATTTCAAAATGGCGCTTACCGTACTAAAATTATTGGGAAAAAGTTTGTTAGTAGGATTGTTCTTCAATCACGCCGTAACAGACTAACGTATTGACCTAATTTTTTGCATAGGTATAGTTGGCTATAATAATAATTGAGTGTAGTTAAGGGCTCTGCAGTGTCAGACTTCAATTAATACATTCATACATACATCCAACATACATACACACTCACACACACACGCATAGGCATACATAGACTCCTAATCTCGTACCCTTTCCTTTTGGCTTTGCTGTAATCGGGTAAAAAAAAGGGTAATTGAGAACTTTCTTCTTTGTGTCGTAAACAATATCAAGTTTTATCGAGCGCAGTATACAACACGGTGTTAATTTTGTCGTAATAAATTTAATGCAAAAAAGCGATACACCCACCCGTTCACGAGCGCATCTCAGCGCGTACTGAGCGCCAAACGCCAAGCGGCCGGCTTCTTTCCATAGAAAATGTATGAAGAATTTTTTGTGTTGACACATAAATGACAAAGTATTTATTTGTATGCATAATGTTCCAGCATTTGGGTAGAGGACTATATAAGCCCCACTCTTTTGTTATTTTCAAGTTAAAATATGTAGCTGATCTAGCTTTATGGGTTCCTATCCAGACCCCATTTTTCGTCATTTTCAGCAGTTCTTGCGTTCGTAGAAACGTATTTATTCCGAAAATTTGTATGGGAGTGTGCATTTTTTATGGGGTCTAACTAGAGATGAATACATTACCTTTAATTTAATACCATAATATCCCAACAGCTGTTATTCCATTTATCTATAAATGGTACTTGAAAAAGTATGATATCTGTATAAGGGGCCTTAACTAGTTTATAAAATTTGTGTGGGTATTCGATCTAAATCCCGCTCGAAAGAGAACCTCAATGTTTTTTCTGTTACAAAAGATATTTAAGTATCTTAGAAAGAAAAAAAAAATTATGTAAATCTGTCAACTGTAGGTAAACTTTTCATGTAAACTGCCTACGCCATTAATAAAAGTATGCTTACCCTACTTTAGCTTACTCTGTTTTCTCAGGTGCTAATATGTGTGTAAACGTTTATGTTTAAGCCATCGTACCCTGTATAACAGTTTGAAACTTTGAACATAACATTTACATTAGCAGTAAACAGCAATATACGCTATGTATATAATATTTAAAGGAGTCGTAAAGGTGATCGTCTATCAAACGACGAAACGCAAGGACCAGCAGCCGCAAACTATCAATTTATGTGCGGTGCAACGCATGCACGTGAAAATCAAGATACCACCGCGTTGCAATGTATCCATACTAATATTAAAATGATGTCAGTCTGCTACGCTTTCACGGCCCATCTGTTCAACCGATATTGATGAAATTTGGTTCAGGGATAGGTTGTGTCCAGGGGTGGTGTCTTTATATACCGGAAAATTCCAGAGTTCCCGTTGGTATCAAAAAACCTTAATCCACGCTTACGAAGTCGCAGGCATCATCTACAAAACTATAAAGCCCAAAATCAAAATCGGTACAGTTGACGTGACATCAGTGCCCCAACATTTTTACAACGCGACGGCCCGATGCTGCTGGAGTCTTATGCGTTTTCGCTTGCGACGATACCTTTGCTAGCTATATTGTTCCATCAGTGCCTCTGATAACGCGTTTTTAGTGCGTTCCCGATGCTCTTGACTTTACTCATGTAAAGTTTACACTTCTCTCTAATTTTAATCTTCTTACTTCTTCTTATAAATGGTGCAACCTGCGCCTCTTTCGGCTCTGGCAGCTCTTGCGTATTTTCAGAAGTGTGCAATCACTTTAACACTGCTATGAATTATATAATGAAGCGTTTAAGTGCAGGCGCTCTGTAGTTATTAATTGAATTATCGTGCAATTAGCTAGATGCTTTAATGTTTTCGCGTAGGTAATTGCTAACTAGCAGTTGCACTGAAAATTAATTACTTACTTAGGTATTATAATATAGGTTCAATATTAGGTACCTAGAGCATATCTTATGAAAGCTAAAAATCGGGTGGAGTCTAATTACTATACAAATCTAGCATCAATGCCCCGTTCGTTTTTTTCCACCCTATTGGTACCCACCTTTTGGTTTTGTCCACCCTATACATTTCATCAAAACTCAAAATCATTTGTCAAAAACAAATGTTCTGTAAAAGAGTAGCAGGCAGACAGACAGTCATACTTTCGAATAGGTACATAATATTAGTACTTCTAATAATCCATATTTATATTATAGATGCGAGAGTGTTGCGGTCATCCATATTATTTATTTATTATTATTATACTATATATAGCTCGATTACCACTCACTCACTGACTCACTCATTGACATAATTGTTCTCCTAGAAAGAGACAGAAAACGATGTAATGATGTATGGGAGATGTGTTTGAGTGCGCGAGTCGAGTAGGGAAAAATTATGACATTTCGGAAAAACAAGATGGCGGCCGACGTGATTCTTGTAACTCTTTTGTTTTCCAACCGATTTCGTTGCAACTCGCAGTGATGGAAGAAATTAGGAAACGATCTAGAGAAAAAGTGTAGAAAATTGGAAAACTAAGATGGCGGCCGAGCTGTAGTGTTTTAAAATTTTTGATTTTTCGACCTCGAACCGCGGCGCCACAGATCCGAAACGGCGTAATCGAGCATAATTTTTTTTTCTATTCCCGCCTACAATTATCCTGTATTTTGACAGAATGGGGGTGGTTTTAAAAAATTCAAGATGGCGGCTGTCACGGCGGCCGTTCGGTTTGAGTTACGAAAAAACGCAATTTTTAAATTCAAATTTCTCGCAGTTGGCAACGTCGGAGCGTTTCGACTTCTACTGGGAGATTGTGGGTACAGACTCGAGGTAGGGATTGGGGAAAAAAAATTACCCCATTTCTCGGGAAAATTTCAAGATTTACCCCAAAAACTAAAAAACCAAAAGGAAACTGGAACCAAATTTTAAAAAATCAGTGCCATTTTGAAGTTCTTTGTTAATTGACAGATTCCGTTCAAAATCGATATTTGGGGCTCCTTAGGATTACAAAACAGGAAAATGGTATCAAAATTTTAAAAAATCAGCGCCATTTTAAAATTCTTTGTAAATTGACCGATTTCGATCAAAATCGATATCTGAGGATCCCTGGGATTACAAAATAGGAAACGGTTACCAAAATTTAAAAAAAACCAGCGCCATTTTGAAATTCTTTGTTAATTGACCGGTTTCACTCATAATTGATATTTAGGGTTCCCTGGGATTACAAAACAGGAAACTGATACCAAAGGTTTAAAATAGCAGCGCCATTTTGAAATTCTTTGTTAATTGACCGATTTCGTTCAAAATCGATATTTAGGGCTTCCTGTGATTACAGAACAGGAAACTGGTATCAAAATTTAAAAAAAATCAGCGCCATTTTGAAATTCTTTGTTAATTTACAGATTTAGTTCAAAATCGATATCTGAGGATCCCTGGGATTACAAAACAGGAAACCGATACCAAAGTTTTAAAAAATCAGCGCCATTTTGAAATTCTTTGTTAATTGATCGAATTCGTTCCAAATCGATATTTAGTACTCCATGGGATTACAAGACAGGAAACTGGTACCAAAATTTTACAAAACCAGCGCCATTTTGAAATTCTTTGTTAATTGACAGATTTCGCTCAAAATCGATATCTGAGGATCCCTGGGATTAAAAAACAGGAAACTGATACAAAAGTTTTAAAAAATCAGCGCCATTTTGAAAATCTTTGTTAATTTACAGATTTCGTTCAAAATCGATATTTAGGGCTCCCTGGGATAACAAAACAGGAAACTGTTACGAAAACTAAAAAAATCCGTGCCATTTTGAAATTCTTTGTTAATTGACCGATTTCGTTAGAAATCGATATCTGAGGATCCCTGGGATTACAAAACAGGAAACTGGTACCAAAGTTGTATAAAATCAGCGCCATTTTTAAATTCTATGTTATTGTAGCGATTTCATTCAAAATAGACATTGAGGACTTCCTGGGATTACAAAACAGGAAACTGGTACCAAAATTTAAAAAAATCAGCGCCATTTTGATTTTTTGACCACATCCCGTGAGCTGCTTTAGCAGCTCGCGCACAGAGCGAAAAACTAGTTTATTTATACTATATATAGCTCAATTACCACTCACTCACTGACTCACTCATTGACATAATTGTTCTCCTAGAAAGAGACAGAAAACGATGTAATGATGTATGGGAGATGTGTTCGAGTGCGGGAGTCGAGTAGGGAAAAATTATGACATTTCGGAAAAACAAGATGGCGGCCGACGTGATTCTTGTAACTCTTTTGTTTTCCAACCGATTTTGTTGCAATTCGCAATGATTGAAGAAATTAGGAAAAGATCTATAGAAAAAGTGGAAAAAATTGGGAAAACAAGATGGCGGCCGAGCTGTAGTGTTTTGAAAATTTTGATTTTTCGACCCCGAACCGCGGCGCCACAGATCCGAAACGGCGTGGTCGAGCATAATTTTTTTTTCTATTCCCGCCTACAATTGTCCTGTATTTTGGCAGAATGGGACTGATTTAAAAAAATTCAAGATGGCGGCTGTCACGGCGGCCGTTCGGTTTGAGTTACGAAAAAACGCAATTTTAAAATTCAAATTTCTCGCAGTTGGCAACGTCGGAGCGTTTCGACTTCTAAGGGGAGATTGTGTGCACAGACTCGAGGTATGGATAGGGAAAAAAAAATTACCCCATTTCTCGGGAAAATTTCAAGATTTACCCCAAAAACTAAAAAATCGAAATACGAACTTTTTTAAAAATTCGAGTACGAGCAACCACGTGTCCCACTTGTACGAATGACATTTGGGTAATTTCGTCGCCGAGGTCTGGCAACACTTGAATTTATCAAAGAAAAAGTGATTTTCGACATGGTCTTTTTTCAGGGGCTATCATGTCGGCTGGGTGCGAGTGAGATGAACAATTGAAACGTCGTCAGGAGCGGTGTATCCTGTAGTTTACAGGAAAATTATGAAACTATGCAAAAAATTTTTGTGAAACGAGGTGGCGGCCATTTTGTATTCTGTTTGTGTTTTTGAAAATTTCAATCACGTCTTAGAGGTGGTTGGCAACATTTGGGAAAGTTTTGATGTATGGATCGATTGTGTAACTCGACGGGCAGTATCGAGAAATAAAAACAGTGTTGCCACATTCGGGGTAGTTTTCCAGATTTTCCCTAAAAACTTCCTCCTGTAAAATTTTGTATGAAAGTTTTTTTCCACTTATAAATTCGTATGGAAGTCAGAAAATATAACTTGAAGAAAAATATGGAGACAGCTGATGATTGAGGATTTTGGAGACGGGTGAAGGGCACGGCCAGGGTATTGAAGATAGGTGGGGGGTGCTCGAACAAATGTCACTCGAAACCTCATCCAATTGGCAAAAAGTAAAAAAAAATCTTAAAATGGTGGATTCAAGATGGCTGCCATACAAATTTCGTCAGTGTCTATCTCGGAGAGTATAATAGATGGAAGTGTGGTTCCATGGCAAGAGATGATCAGGACGAGGAGGTCTATTTAGCGAAACGAAAAAAAATTCAAAATGGCGGTTTTTTTTTTAATACCAAATTATATGGCGAATATTGAAGAGACTACAAGTGTTGTAGTAGTGTTTAGTAATTGACCAAATTGTTCTCCTAAAAATAAACAGAAAACGATACAATTATGTTAGGGAGATGTATTCGGGTGGGGGATGGGAGTAGGGAAAAATTATGAAATTTCGGAAAAACAAGATGGCGGCTGTCACGGCGGCCGTTCGGTCTGAATTACGAAAAAACGCAATTTTAAAATTCAAATTTCTTGCAGTTAGCAACGTCGGAGCGGTTCGACTTCTACGGGGAGATTGTGTGTACAGACTCGAGGTATGGACTGGGGAAAAAAAATTACCCCATTTCTCGGGAAAATTTCAAGATTTACCCCAAAAATTAAAAAATTTAAATACGTATTTTTTGCAAAATTCGAGTATGGGCAACCACGTGTCTCACTTGTGTGAATGGCATTTGGGTATTTTCGTCGCCGAGGTCTGGAAACACTGGAATATTTCAAGGAAAAAGTGATTTTCGACATGGTCTTTTTTCAGGGGCTATCATTTCGACTGGGTGCGAGCGAGATGAAAAATTGAAACGTCATCAGGAGCGGTGTATCCTGTAGTTCACAGGAAATTTATAGAACTATGCAAAAAGTTTTTGTGAAACGAGGTGGCGGCCATTTTGTATTCTTTTTGTGTTTTTGAAAATTTCAATCACGTCTTAGAGGCGGTTGGCAACATTTAGGAAAGTTGACATGTATGGATCGATTGTGTAACTCGACGGGCAGTATCGAGAAATAGCAATAGTGTTGCCACATTCGGGGTAGTTTTCCAGATTTTCCCTAAAAACTTCCTCCTGTAAAATTTTGTATGAAAATTTTTTTTTCCACTTATGGCTTCGTATGGAAGTCAGAAAATATAACTTGAAGAAAAATATGGAGACACCTGATGATTTAGGATTTCGGAGACGGATGAAGAGCACGGCCAAGGTATTGAAGATAGGCGGAGGTTGCTCGAACAAATTTCACTCGAAACCTCGTCCAATTGGCGGTGAGTTTAAAAAAACTCAAAAATGGTGGATACAAGATGGCTGCCATACAAATTTCGTGAGTGTCTATTTCGGAGAGTATGAGAGATGGACGTGTGGTTTCTTGACAAGAGATGATCAGGACGAGGAGGTCTATTAAGCGAAATGAAAAAAAATTCAAGATGGCGGAATTTTGTTTTTCATACCAAATTATATGGCGAATTTTGAAGAGACTACAAGTGTTGTAGTAGTGTTTAGTAATTGGCCAAATTGTTCTCCTAGGAAGAAACAGAAAACGATACAATTATGTTAGGGAGATGTGTTCGGGTGCGGGATGGGAGTAGGGAAAAATTATGAAATTTCGGAAAAACAAGATGGCGGCTGTCACGGCGGCCGTTCGGTTGAATTACGAAAAAATGCAATTTTAAAATTCAATTTTCTCACAGTTGGCAACGTCGGAGCGTCTCGACTTCTATGGGGCGATTGTGTGTACAGACGCGAGGTATGGATTGGGAAAATAAAATTACACCATTTCTAGGGAAATTTTCAAGATATCGAAATACGTATTTTTTACAAAATTCGAGTACGAGGAACCACGTGTCCCACTTGTACGAATGACATTTGGGTTATTTCGTCGCCGAGGTCTGGCAACACTGGAAATTATCAAAGAAAAAGTGATTTTCGACATGGTCTTTTTTCACGGGCTATCATTTCGGCTGGGTGCGAGCGAGATGAACAATTGAAACAGGAAACCGATACCAAAGTTTTAAAAAATCAGCGCCATTAATAAATTCTTTGTTAATTGACCGATTTCAAAATCGATATTCAGGACTCCCTGGGATCACAAAAAAGGAAACTGGTACCAAAATTTTAAAACCTCAGCGCCATTTTGAAATTCTTTGTTATTGTAGCGATTTCGTTCAAAATCGATATTTAGGGCTCCCTGAGGTTACAAAACAGGAAACTGGTACCAAAGTATTAAAAAATCAGCGCCATTTTGAAATTATTTGGGAATTGACCAATTTAGTTCAAAACTGATATTTAGGACTCCCTGGGAATACAATACAGGAAACTGATATGAAATTTTAAAAAAATCTGCGCCATTTTGTTATTTTTTGTTAATTGACCGATTTTGTTCAAAATCGATATCTGAGGATCCCTGGGATTACAAAACAGGAAACTGATACCAAAGTTATAAAAATCAGCGCCATTTTTTTTTTTTTTTTTAATCACAACCCGTGAGCTGCTTTAGCAGCTCACGCACAGAGCGAAAAACTAGTTATTATTATACTATATATAGCTCGATTACCACTCACTGACTCACTCACTCATTGACATAATTGTTCTCCTAGAAAGAGACAGAAAACGATACATTGATGTATGGGACATGTGTTCGAGTGCGGGAGTCGAGTAGGGAAAAATTATGACATTTCGGAAAAACAAGATGGCGGCTGACGTGATTCTTGTAACTCTTTTGTTTTTCGACCGATTTCGTTGCAATTCGCAGTGATGGAAGAAATTAGGAAACGATCTAGAGAAAAAGTGGAAAAAATTGGAAAAACAAGATGGCGGCCGAGCTGTAGTGTTTTAAAATTTTTGATTTTTCGACCTCGAACCGCGGCGCCACAGATCCGAAACGGCGTAGTCGCGAATAATTTTTTTTTCTATTTCCGCCCACAATTATCCTGTATTTTGACAGAATGGGAGTGGCTTTTAAAAATTCAAGATGGCGGCTGTCACGGCGGCCGTTCGGCTTGAGTTACGAAAAAACGCAATTTTAAAATTCAAATTTCTCGCAGTTGGCAACGTCGGAGCGGTTCGACTTCTACGGGGAGATTGTGTGTACAGACTCGAGGTATGGATTGGGGAAAAAAAATTACCCCATTTCTCGGGAAAATTTCAAGATTTACCCCAAAAATAAAAAAATCGAAATACGCACTTTTTTAAAAATTCGAGTACAAGCAACCATGTGTCTCACTTGTGCAAATGACATTTGGGTATTTTCGTCGCCGAGGTCTGGCAACACTGGAATTTATCAAAGAAAAAGTGATTTTCGACATGGTCTTTTTTCAGGGGCTATCATTTCGGCTGGGTGCGAGCGAGATGAAAAATTGAAACGTCATCAGGAGCGGTGTATCCTGTAGTTCACGGGAAAATTATAAAACTATGTCAAATGATTCTGTGAAACGAGGTGGCGGCCATTTTGTATTCTTTTTGTGTTTTTGAAAATTTCAATCACGTCTTAGAGGCGGTTGGCAACATTTGGGAAAGTTGACATGTATGGATCGATTGTGTAACTTGACGGGCAGTATCGAGAAATAAAAACAGTGTTGCCACATTCGGGGTAGTTTTCCAGATTTTCCCTAAAAACTTCCTCCTGTAAAATTTTGTATGAAAAAATTTTTTTTCATCGATGGCTTCGTATAGAAGTCAGAAAATATAACTTGAAGAAAAATATGGAGACAGCTGATGATTGAGGGTTTCGGAGATGGGTAAAGGGCACGGCCAGGGTATTGAAGATAGGTGGGGGGTGCTCGAACAAATGTCACTCGAAACCTCATCCAATTGGCAAAAAGTAAAAAAAAAACTCGAAAATGGTGGATTCAAGATGGCTGCCATACAAATTTCGTGAGTGTCTATCTCGGAGAGTATGAGAGATGGAAATGTGGTTTCTTGACAAGAGATGATCAGGACGAGGAGGTGTATTTAGCGAAATGAAAAAAAATTCAAGATGGCGGAACATTTTTTTCATACCAAATTATATGGCGAATATTGAAGAGACTGCAAGTATAGAACTATGCAAGATTTTGATACGGTTCCGTTTTACCCACGACGAGGCTCCCTGGGATTACAAAACAGGAGACTTATATCAGAGTTTTAAAAAATCAGCGCCATTTTGAAATTCTTTGTTAATTGACCGATTTCGTTCAAAATCGATATTTAGGACTCCCTGGGGATACAAAACAGGAAACTGTTATCAAAATAAAAAAAAACCAGCGCCATTTTGAAATTCTTTGTTAATTGACCGATTTCGTTCAAAATCGATATTTAGGGCTTCCTGTGATTACAGAACAGGAAACTGGTATCAAAATTTAAAAAAAATCAGCGCCATTTTGAAATTCTTTGTTAATTTACAGATTTAGTTCAAAATCGATATCTGAGGATCCCTGGGATTACAAAACAGGAAACCGATACCAAAGTTTTAAAAAATCAGCGCCATTTTGAAATTCTTTGTTAATTGATCGAATTCGTTCCAAATCGATATTTAGTACTCCATGGGATTACAAGACAGGAAACTGGTACCAAAATTTTACAAAACCAGCGCCATTTTGAAATTCTTTGTTAATTGACAGATTTCGCTCAAAATCGATATCTGAGGATCCCTGGGATTAAAAAACAGGAAACTGATACAAAAGTTTTAAAAAATCAGCGCCATTTTGAAAATCTTTGTTAATTTACAGATTTCGTTCAAAATCGATATTTAGGGCTCCCTGGGATAACAAAACAGGAAACTGTTACGAAAACTAAAAAAATCCGTGCCATTTTGAAATTCTTTGTTAATTGACCGATTTCGTTAGAAATCGATATCTGAGGATCCCTGGGATTACAAAACAGGAAACTGGTACCAAAGTTGTATAAAATCAGCGCCATTTTTAAATTCTATGTTATTGTAGCGATTTCATTCAAAATAGACATTGAGGACTTCCTGGGATTACAAAACAGGAAACTGGTACCAAAATTTAAAAAAATCAGCGCCATTTTGATTTTTTGACCACATCCCGTGAGCTGCTTTAGCAGCTCGCGCACAGAGCGAAAAACTAGTTTATTATACTATATATAGCTCGATTACCACTCACTCACTGACTCACTCATTGACATAATTGTTCTCCTAGAAAGAGACAGAAAATGATACAATGATGTATAGGAGAAGTGTTCGAGTGCGGGAGTCGAGTAGGGAAAAATTATGACATTTCAGAAAAACAAGATGGCGGCTGACGTGATTATTGTAACTCTTTTGTTTTCCGACCGATTTCGTTACGACTCGCAGTGATGGAAGAAATTAGGAAACGATCTATAGAAAAGGTGGAAAAAATCGGAAAAACAAGATGGCGGCCGAGCTGTAGTGTTTTAAAATTTTTGATTTTTCGACCTCGAACCGCGGCGCCACAGATACGAAACGGCGTGGTCGAGCATAATTTTTTTCCCTATTTCCGCCTACAATTATCCTGTATTTTGACAGAATGGGGGTGGTTTTTGAAAATTCAAGATGGCGGCTGTCGGGGCGGCCGTTCGGTTTGAGTTACGAAAAAACGCAATTTTAAAATGCAAATTTCTCTCAGTTGGCAACGTCGGAGCGTTTCGACTTCTACGGGGAGATTGTGTGTACAGACTCGAGGTATGGATTGGGGAAAAAAAATTACCCCATTTCTCGGGAAAATTTCAAGATTTACCCCAAAAATTAAAAAATCGAAATACGAACTTTTTTAAAATTTCGAGTACGAGCAACCACGTGTCCCACTTGTACGAATGACATTTGGGTATTTTCGTCGCCGAGGTCTGGCAACACTGGAATTTATCAAAGAAAAAGTGATTTTCGACATGGTCTTTTTTCAGGGGCTATCATGTCGGCTGGGTGCGAGCGAGATGAAAGATTGAAACGTCATTAGGAGCGGTGTATCCTGTAGTTCACGGGAAAATTATGAAACTATGTCAAATGATTCTGTCAAACCAGGTGGCGGCCATTTTGTATTCCTTTTGTGTTTTTGAAAATTTCGATCACGTCTTAGAGGCGGTTGGCAACATTTGGGAAAGTTGACATGTATGGATCGATTGTGTAACTCGACGGGCAGTATCGAGAAATCGAAACAGTGTTGCCATATTCGGGGTAGTTTTCGAGATTTTCCCTAAAAACTTCCTCCTATAAAATTTTGTATGAAAAATTTTTTTTTCACTGCTGGCTTCGTATGGAAGTCAGAAAATGTAACTTGAAAAAAAATATGGCGACAGCTGATGATTGAGGATTTCGGAGACGGGTAAAGGGCACGGCCAGGGTATTGAAGATAGGTGGGGGGTGCTCGAACAAATGTCACTCGAAACCTCATCCAATTGGCAGAAAGTTTAAAAAAACTCAAAAATTGTGGATTCAAGATGGCTGCCATACAAATTTCGTTAGTGTCTATCTCGGAGAGTATAAGAGCTGGAAGTGTGGTTCCATGGCAAGAAATGATCAGGACGAGGAGGTCTATTTGATGAAATAAAAAAAAAATCAAGATGGCGGAATTTTTTTTTCATACCAAATTATATGGCGAATATTGAAGAGACTACAAGTGTTGTAGTAGAGTTTAGTAATTGACCAAATTGTTCTCCAAGAAAGATACAGAAAACGATACAATTATGTTAGGGAGATGTGTTCGGGTGCGGGATGGGAGTAACTTTTGAAATTTCGGAAAAACAAGATGGCGGCTGTAACGGCGGCCGTTCGGTCTGAATTACGAAAAAAGGCAATTTTAAAATTCAACTTTAACGGGGAGATTGTGTGTACAGACTCGAGGTATGGATTGAGGAAAAAAATTACCCCATTTCTCGGGAAATTTTCAAGGTTTACCCCAAAAATTAAAAAATCGAAATACGTAATTTTTGCTAAATTCGAGTACGAGCAACCACGTGTTTCACTTGTACGAATGACATTTGGGTATTTTCGTCGCCGAGGTCTGGCAGCACTGGAATTTATCAAAGTAAAAGTGATTTTCGACATGGTATTTTTTTGGAATTCTTTGTTAATTGACAGATTTCGTTCAAAATCGATATCTGAGGATCCCTGGGATTACAAAACAGGAAACCGATACCAAAGTTTTAAAAAATCAGCGCCATTTTGAAATTCTTTGTTAATTGACCGATTTCGTTAAAAATCGATATTTAGGACTCCATGAGATTGCAAAACAGGAAACTGCTACCAAAATTTAAAAAATTCAGTGCCATTTTGAAATTCTTTGTTATTGTAGCGATTTCGTTCAAAATCGATATGTAGGACTTCCTCGAATTTCAAAACAGGAAACTGATGCCAAAGTGTTAAAAAATCAGCGCCATTTTGGAATTCTTTGTTAATTGACCGATTTCGTTCGAAATCGATATTTAGGACTCCATGGGGTTACTAAACAGTAAACTGTTACCAAAATTAAAAAAAACCAGCACTTTTTTGAAATTCTTTGTTAATTGACCGAATTCGTTCAAAATCGATATCTTAGGATCCCTGGGATTACAAAACAGAAAACTGATACCAAAGTTTAAAAAAATCAGCGCCATGTATTTTTTTTTAATCACAACCCGTGAGCTGCTTTAGCAGCTCACGCACAGAGCGAAAAACTAGTTTATACTATATATAGCTCAATTACCACTCACTCACTGACTCACTCATTGACATAATTGTTCTCCTAGAAAGAGACAGAAAACGATGTAATGATGTATGGGAGATGTGTTCGAGTGCGGGAGTCGAGTAGGGAAAAATTATGACATTTCGGAAAAACAAGATGGCGGCCGACGTGATTCTTGTAACTCTTTTGTTTTCCAACCGATTTTGTTGCAATTCGCAATGATTGAAGAAATTAGGAAAAGATCTATAGAAAAAGTGGAAAAAATTGGGAAAACAAGATGGCGGCCGAGCTGTAGTGTTTTGAAAATTTTGATTTTTCGACCCCGAACCGCGGCGCCACAGATCCGAAACGGCGTGGTCGAGCATAATTTTTTTTTCTATTCCCGCCTACAATTATCCTGTATTTTGACAGAATGGGGGTGGTTTTTAAAAATTCAAGATGGCGGCTGTCACGGCGGCCGTTCGGTTTGAGTTACGAAAAAACGCAATTTTAAAATTCAAATTTCTCGCAGTTGGCAACGTCGGAGCGTTTCGACTTCTACGGGGAGATTGTGTGTACAGACTCGAGGTATGAATTGGGGAAAAAAAATTACCCCATTTCTCGGGAAAATTTCAAGATTTACCCCAAAAATTAAAAAATCGAAATACGAACTTTTTTAAAATTTCGAGTACGAGCAACCACGTGTCCCACTTGTACGAATGACATTTGGGTATTTTCGTCGCCGAGGTCTGGCAACACTGGGATTTATCAAGGAAAAAGTGATTTTCGACATGGTCTTTTTTCAGGGGCTATCATGTCGGCTGGGTGCGAGCGAGATGAACAATTGAAACGTCGTCAGGAGCGGTGTATCCTGTAGTTCACAGGAAAATTATGAAACTATGCAAAAAGTTTTTGTGAAACGAGGTGGCGGCCATTTTGTATTCTTTTTGTGTTTTTGAAAATTTCAATCACGTTTTAGAGGCGGTTGGCAACATTTGGGAAAGTTGACATGTATGGATCGATTGTGTAACTCGACGGGCAGTATCGAGAAATCAAAACAGTGTTGCCACATTCGGGGTAGTTTTCGAGATTTTCCCTAAAAACTTCCTCCTGTAAAATTTTGTAAAAAAATTTTTTTTTCACTGCTGGCTTCGTATGGAAGTCAGAAAATATAACTTGAAGAAAAATATGGAGACAGCTGATGATTGAGGATTTCGGAGACGGGTAAAGGGCACGGCCAGGATATTGAAGATAGGTGGGGGGTGCTCGAACAAATGTCACTCGGAACCTCATCCAATTGGCGGAGAATTTAAAAAAAATTCAAAAATGGTGGATTCAAGATGGCTGCCATACAAATTTCGTCAGTGTCTATCTCGGAGAGTATAAGAGATGGAAGTGTGGTTTCTTGGCAAGAGATGATCAGGACTGGGGGTTCTATTTGGCGAAATGAGAAAAAATTCAAGATGGCGGAATATTTTTTTTCATACTAAATTATATGGAATATTGAAGAGACTACAAGTGTTGTAGTAGTGTTTAGTAATTGACCAAATTGTTCTCCTAGAAAAGAAACAGAAAACGATACAATTATGTTAGGGAGATGTGTTCGGGTGCGGGAGTAGGGAAAAATTATGAAATTTCGGAAAAACAAGATGGCGGCCGATATGATTCTTGCAACTCTTTTGTTTTCCAACCGATTTCGTTACAACTCGCAATTATTGAACCAATTAGGAAACGATTAGTAGAAAAAGTGGAAAATATTGGAAAAACAAGATGGCGGCCAAGCTGTAGTGTTTTCAAATTTTGATTTTTAGACCCGAACCACTGCGCCACAGATCCGAAACGGCGTGGTCGAGCATAATGTTTTTTTCTATTTCCGCCTACAGTTATCCTGTATTTTGACAGAATGGGGGTGGTTTTTCAAAATTCAAGATGGCGGCGGTCACGGCGGCCGTTCTGTTTGAGTTACGAAAAAACGCAATTTTTAAAATTGAAATTTCTCGCAGTTGGCAATGTCGGAGCGTTTCGACTTCTACGGGGAGATTGTGTGTACAGACTCGAGGTATGGATTGGGGAAAACAAATTACCCCATTTCTCGGGAAAATTTCAAGATGTACCCCAAAAACAAAAAATCGAAATACGTAGTTTTTGCAAAATTCGAGTATGGGCAACCGCGTGTCTCACTTGTACGAATGACATCTGGGTATTTTCGTCGCCAAGGTCTGGCAACACTGAAATTTATCAAAGAAAAAGTGATTTTCGACATGGTCTTTTTTCAGGGGCTATCATTTCGGCTGGGTGCGAGCGAGATGAAAAATTTAAACGTCATCAGGAGCGGTGTAACCTTTTGTTCACGGGAAAATTATAAAACTATGTCAAATGATTCTGTGAAACGAGGTGGCGGCCATTTTGTATTATTTTTGTGTTTTTGAAAATTTCAATCACATCTTAGAGGCGGTTGGCAACATTTGGGAAAGTTGACATGTATGGATCGATTGTGTAACTCGGTGGGTAGTATCGAGAAATAAAAACAGTGTTGCCACATTCGGGGTAGTTTTCCAGATTTTCCCTAAAAACTTGCTCCTGTAAAATTTTGTATGAATTTTTTTTCCACTTATGGCTTCGTATGGAAGTCAGAAAATATAACTTGAAGAAAAATATGGAGACAGCTGATGATTGAAGAGTTCAGAGACGGGTAAAGAGCACGGCCAGGGTATTGAAGATAGTTGGGGGGTGCTCGAACAAATGTCACTCGAAACCTCATCCAATTGGCGATGAGCTAAAAAAAACTCAAAAATGGTGGATTCAACATGGCTGCCATACAAATTTCGTTAGTGTCTGTCTCGGAGAGTATGAGAGATGGAAGTGTGGTTTCTTGGCAACAGATGATCAGGACGAGGAGGCCTATTTGGCGAAATGAAAAAAAAATTCAAGATGGCGGAATATTTTTTTTCATACCAAATTATATGGCGAATATTGGAGAGACGTTACAAGTGATACGGTTCTGCTTTACCCACGAAAGGGCTCCCTGGGATTACAAGACAGGAAACTGGTACCAAAATTTTACAAAATCAGCGCCATTTTGAAATTTTAAGTTAATTGACAGATTTCGTTCAAAATCGATATCTGAGGATCCCTGGGATTAAAAAACAGGAAACTGATGACAAAGTTTAAAAAAATCAGCGCCATTTTGGAATTCTTTGTTAATTGACCGATTTCGTTCAAAATCGATATTTAGGACTCCATGGGGTTACTAAACAGTAAACTGTTACCATAATTTAAAAAAACCAGCACTATTTTGAAATTCTTTGTTAATTGACCGATTTCGTTCAAAATCGATGTTTAGGACTCCCTGGGATTTCAAAACAGGAAACTGATACCAAAATTGTAAAAAATCAGTGCCATTTTTAAATTCTTTGTTATTGTAGCGATTTCGTTCAAAATCGATATTTAGGACTTCCTGGGATTACAAAACAGGAAACTGGTACCAAAATTTTAAAAAAACCAGAGCAATTTTAAAATTGTTTGTTAAGAAGCGATTTCGTTCAAAATCGATATTTAGGACTTCCTCGGATTACAAAACACGAAACTGGTACCAAAATTTTAAAAAATCAGCGCAATTTTGAAATTCTTTGTTCTTGTAGCGATTTCGTTCAAAATCAATATTTAGGGCTCCCTGGGATTACAAAAAGGGAAACATTTTGAAATTCTATGTTAATTGACCGATTTCGTTCAAAATGGAGATTTGGGACTCCCTGGGATCACAAAACAGGCAACTGGTACCAACATTTTAAAAAATCAGCGCCATTTTGAAATTCATTGTTAATTGACCGATTTCGTTCAAAATCGATATTTAGGGCTCCCTGGGATTACAAAATAGAAAATTGGTACCAAAATTTTAAAAAACCAACGCCATTTTGAAATTCTTTGTTATTGTAGCGATTTCGTTCAAAATCGATATTTAGGACTTCCTCGAATTTCAAAACAAGAAACTGATGCCAAAGTTTTAAAAAATCAGCGCCATTTTGGAATTCTTTGTTAATTGACCGATTTCGTTCAAAATCGATATTTAGGACTCCATGGGGTTACTAAACAGTAAACTGTTACCAAAATTAAAAAAACCAGCACTATTTTGGAATTCTTTGTTTATTGACCGATTTCGTTCAAAATCGATATTTAGGACTCCATGGGGTTACTAAACAGTAAACTGTTACCAAAATTAAAAAAAACCAGCATTATTTTGAAATTCTTTGTTAATTGACCGATTTCGTTCAAAATCGATGTTTAGGACTCCCTGGTATTTCAAAACAGGAAACTGATATCAAAATTGTAAAAAATCAGCGCCATTTTTAAATCCTTTGTTAATTGACCGATTTCGTTCAAAATCGATATTTAGGACTCCATGGGATTGCAAAACAGGATCTGGTACCAAAATTTAAAAAATTCAGCGCCATTTTGAAATTCTTTGTTATTGTAGCGATTTCGTTCAAAATCGATATTTAGGGCTCCCTGGGGTTACATAACAGGAAACTGGTACCAAAGTTGTAAAAAATCAGCGCCATTTTGAAATTATTTGGGAATTGACCAATTTAGTTCAAAACTGATATTTAGGACTCCCTGGGAATACAATACAGGAAACTGATATGAAATTTTAAAAAAATCTTTGCCATTTTGTAATTCTTTGTTAATTGACCGATTTTGTTCAAAATCGATATCTGAGGATCCATGGGATTACAAAACACGAAACTGATACCAAAGTTTTAAAAAATTAGCGCCATTTTGTTTTTTTTTTAATCACAACCCGTGAGCTGCTTTAGCAGCTCACGCACAGAGCGAAATACTAGTTTATATTATAAATCTAAAGTATAATGCGAGAGTGTTGCGGCCTGGCTGACTGTTACGTTTTAACGGATCAACTATATATATTCTTCAACCGATTTTGATGAAATTTAGTATAGAAGTAGGTAAAATCTTGGGGAAGAACAAAGTTACTTTTTATCCCGGAAAATCAAAGAGTTAGTTTATAATAAATAAGTATGCATACTTATAAAAACAGTAAGTGCATAATTAATAATAATGATAAACTTCCATCGAATTAATTAAAATAAAAAGTTAACAATATATGAAGTAATTGCTTCTAATATAGCGTGAGCACGACATCATTTACTCGGTAATCGGTAATGAAACAAGATCGTTCGAGGGTGGAAAATTACTCGAGTAACGCTAAGCTCAAGGGATTACGGGTGCGTCGATAAATCGGATATTTTTGTTGATAGGACATACAGTAGTCTACCCTAGTCATTCGTGTGCTTAGAGCAAATATAAACTTTCTACGGAACGCATTTAATAGTATGTATTAGGTTGTAACGAAACCTCCGCTTCTGCATCCGCCTCCGCCGTTTTTTATCGGAGTTATAACGGAGGTTTATTTACATTGATTTACAATGCGAGAGGTACAAATCGAAGCAGGAGACGTCAGTTACACCAGTACAAAAAGCAAAAAGGCAACTGTCCTTAGGAGAATCCTCAAAAAAATGTGGGATTCATCGCATCCTAGAGCACAGAAAATGGACGATGTGATCGGAGAAATCCAGCCTCCGCCTCCGTTAACCTCCGCATCCGCCTCTGCTTCCGCTAAGAACGCCTCCGATACAACCCTAGTATGTATCTATATAATGAATAATCCGTAGCTGGATAGTATACGAGTATGATCATATTCGATCCGTAGGTTGTAGGATTATGAAAATTAGGTATAATTTTTATTGCTATCCCCTCCTATCAGAGTATTTCGGTTATTTTTTGTTCTCATAACATATGATAATAATCGTTAATATTTCGTGATACTCTGTCACATATAGTATTACTAGATGATGCCCGCGAATTCGTGCGCGTGGATTAAGTTTTTTAATTCCCATAATTTTCTGGGATAAAAAGAAGTCTATCTCGGGAATATCGTCAGTTTTTATACTGTTTACATAGGTACTGCGCATACTTTAATACTGTACAAGAATCAGCCTTCCTAGTTATGGTTCATTTTTGGTGACAATAACTCGTCTTTGAGAAGTGATAAGTAGTAATTTTCCCAGTATTTTTTCCCACCAATGGAGAGTCTAGGGGCTAGGACCCACCAAATACTAAATCTTCTACTACTTTCTAGCGATAGTTACCAAAAGTGCAGTTATCTCTTAGTAGAAAATTAGTCGCTAGAACACGTTGTCCTAATGACCCTGATACTTGATAATGCCACTGTCTATAGAATTACTTCGTACAGCCAATCGATGCAGAATAGAGAGTTATCTAAAATCGTATGGACTAGGAGTGCATAAGTAGACTGGGGTATATTCTTTGTAACCGTACTTGTACAGTATGGTGTAGGAAAATATGTACCAACATAATGAAACAAGATCGTTCGAGGGGTGGAAAATTACTTGTGTAACGCTAAGCCCTGGGGATGGCGGGTGCGGCGACAAAGCCGGACATTAGTCGCTAGGACACGTTGTCCTTGTGACCCTGATACTTGATAGAGCCACAGCCTAATGAATTGCTATTACGTATTGTTCATCAGTTTAAAAGATCTTTATTCTTTGGTAACCCTTTCACTTTTGTCACTAAAATATCAGAAGCGATGGTTATAATTAAAGTCTAAGAAGGTTACAAATGCGCCTTGTCTGAAAAGAGCCCACAACAAACAGCCAGCCGGATTTTCTTTTAGTATCATCTCACAAATCTGCTTGAACTTAATTAAAACTCTCTGAGTTGTTACAGCAACACATTCCCAACATCCAGACAGATACAATCCCACAAATTTATTTAACCTGTTGGTCAAAATCGGTACTATTTTTTATGCCTGTTTAGTTTTTGTATTAATTTTATTTTTCATAGATTCTAACGACGCTGACACCGGGTCAGACAAGTTTGTAGGACTATACTTTATAACAATACGGTAAAAATGACAAAAAGCCAAATCAGAAACTTTTTTCAAACGTCAAAAGGGGCTTGGTATGGGATGTTGTATGAAGTTAGTTTAAAATGGTTTTAAAGCATAAAATTAATAGGGGACTTGGATATGACGACTTTTGGAAGATCCTCTATTTAATAATGACATTGTTTTGGTTAGTGGTGGAATGTGGATCAGTCGTGTGTTAAAGTATAGTTGCTACGGTAATTTGGTAAAACTGACTCGTCCTTAAATATCAGAGTCGCGATCTCACTGTTAGTGACTACACTGTGTATTTTAATAGTCAATTAACAGTTAATGGCGAGAACAAATAACGGAAAGAAATTGTATTTTGGACAAATAGTCGCGCACACACTTTCATAAACTCAAACTCAAATGTTTTTTATACGCTTGCCTGAAAAAACTATAACATTGTTTTCAGGGTTCATGTATGTATGTATGTATGTATGTATGTATGTATGTGAGTTTGTATAATCCACCATAACTTCTATACGCCTGAACCGATTTCGGTAAATGAGGTATCGTTAGAATCCCTAGCTTATTCCGGGTGACATAGGCTAGTAAAATTTTAAAAAAAATTGATGTGGTGACCATGGTCCTCCATTAAAGACTAAAGTTGAAAAAAATAATTCGAAAATAAGATTAACTATATTATAATCATCATCTAGAAAAAGATGAGTAGATTCCAAAACACTTTAGTTCAATATCCAGTGACTCACAAAAAATATCATTTAATAAAAATTTGAATAGGATTCTAATTTAACAAAATTAATTTAGATTTTAATTTTTTAGTTCGTTTTTTGGCAAGGCAGTCGTGTTTTTTAAAAAAAATTTTTCACGATTGCTTTTGAATCGTCTAGTGAATCTACCAGTTCGGAATGCCATTATTATGGAAGTGCGCAGACTACCGCGACACAACGAAACATTGGTATTTTCAAATCAAGAGTTAAGTATCTTCTAGACAAGCGCGGTCCATAGACTGCATCACCTGATATATAATGCCAATAAGTCTGATTGTAGCCATGCGCTAGTCTATTATTAGGGCCAAGTGCCCTGTACTTGAAGCTAGGGATGTCTGGGCATCCAATTAAAATAACACACTGTATATCCACTGGTTTATTTCATGCAGATAATAAAGTAACACAAGTGAACTTAATTTAACGAATTAAAAATACGACTGCCCTGCCATATTATTTTTGGAGTTTACCTCCTTATGAAGCGATTTGCATAACCTTTGGAATCTTATTCACATTTTTATTAAATGATATTTTTTGTGAATCACTGGATATTGAACTATAGTGTTATATAGTTTTGGAATTTACTCATCATTTTCTAGATGATGATTATATAGTTAATCTTATTAAAATTTTTTTTTCTTCAACTTTAGTCTTTAATGCGGGACCATGGTCACCCCATCAATATTTTTTAAAATTTTACTAGCCTATGTCACCCGGAATAAGCTACGGATTGTAACGATACCTCATTTATCAAAATCGGTTCAGGCGTATGGAAGTTATGGTGGAATATACAAACTCACTCACATACATACATACATACATGAACCCTGAAAACAATATACTCCTTTTTTCAAGCAGTCGTATAATAAATAAATAAATAAATGCACTTTTATAATAATAAACTGCCTCGTTGATCTAGTGGTTAGAATGTTTGACTGCGGCTGAGACGAGGTCCCGGGTTCGAGTCCCGGGTCGGGCCATAATAAGTGTTGGGTTATTCTGACTGGAAATTCTCAGTACTAGCCCGGAGTTGGCGGTGTTTCACCCCCATGCCTCGGATACCACGTTAAGACGTCGGTCCCGGTTATTATCACTAACATGATAATGGTCGTTAAAGCCCGCCAACCCGTATTGGAGCAGCGTGGTGGGTCTAAGCTCTAAATCCCTCTCTCCTATGAGAGTGGAGGCCTGTGCCCAGCAGTGGGACGTTAATGGGCTGTAGTGGTGGTGGATGCTTATGATTTTGACTACCGTTCCGGTAAATAGATTAAAAAAATATTCCCTACCAGTAATATACCCCGTAGTAAAATGTTATTGGTGGAGTAAAATGTCAATTTCCTTCGCATTAGAGGTTCTAAGGGATGGAGGGTACCAGGGCAGAGGGTGGGGGGTGGAAAGGAAGTTGTTTTCTCATAACATGGCAGGCTTTCCGCCCTATAATGAGTTTCTGCTTTGCCGATAAGGATATGTTCGCGACATCTGTTGACCGGCCATTAGTTCTTGATTAGTTTTTCTTTAAATTACAATAACTTTATTAATCGTTGACCCTAAACACCGATGCAGCTTAGGATCAACGCATACATGCAGAATAAATGATGATTCAAATCTCTGTCATAGGTGGTCATAGCCATGAATTTATAATTTACTTCCGAAAGTATAATCTGTCCTTTGGGCTCGTTTTCCAATTCTTTATTCCAAGCCGCTTGGTTAACTACACCCAACCGCACTGAATATTTTGCCGACCAATGCTTCTACGTCCATCTGGGTACGGTGACATTCGTTTTTTTGTGTTATATGCTCATCCATACGCTGTACGTGGCCAGACCATTGCAATCTTGCGATTTTAACGTGCTGAAGTTTATCAATGTTTAGCCAATTAAAGATATTATGGAGCTCAAAGTTGTATCGAATCCTCGTGGCTTTAGTTGTAAGATACCGTAACCAATTATCACTATCATGTTTTATAAGTAAGTAATTTTTAACGTCAATAAGTGTACCTATAGTGTACCTATATTGAATAAATGATATTGTATTGAATGCACTATAGCCCATTAACTTGCCCTGCACCGTAAATCGATCGAAAGAGATATCACCTTCATCAATATTTGAACCCACTGACGGCCCAATTGTAACCTCGAGTGTCTTGACAGGTTAGCCCGCTACCATCTTAGACTGCATCAGGTGAGATTGCAGTCAAGGGCTAACTTGTAGTGGATAAAAAAAAAATAAGAAAAGTTCAGCCTACGGCCACGATTTAGCGCTCTGGTACAAGATAACACGCAGACACTGATTAGAGTTGCCTTAGTGTTTCTGGATTTACCATTACATAAATTTAAAGACTGTTAAACAGCATCTGTTAAGTCGAGGTTATTTTTTAACGATGTTTTTTTTATCCACTACAAGTTAGCCCTTGACAGCGATCTCACCTGATGGTAAGTGATGAAGCAGTCTGAGGTGGTAGCGGGCTAACCTGTTAGGGGCATGGTAGTTATATTAAACCTATACCCCTATTCGGTTTCTACACGGCATCGTACCGGAACGCTAAATCGCTTGGCGGCACGTCCTTGCCGGTAGGGTGGTAGCCACGGTCGAAATTATAAATTCCCAAATTGACCCCGCCGGGGTCCGAACCCGGGCACGCTAAGATAACAGCGCTACACACTGTGCCACGGAGGTCTTCAACGTCAAAGACAAAGTTTGCATGAAAGCAACCGGCCTTGCATCCAGCGACCCACAAGTCAGTGTAATACTCATTGTAACGATGTGTATATGTATGTGTTGTATTGTTTACTTACTGTAACCTTTTTCTTTTTAAAAAAAAGAGCAACTGCTTAGTTTCTTGCCGGCTCTTCTCAGTAGAATTAGTTTTCTGAACCGGTAGTAGAGTCTTAACGTATCATAAGTGACACAAGTTGTCCTATGTGAAATAGATAAATAAATCATATCATAAATCACTTAAGAAGAGACCATTAAAAAGTCGAATTAGCTCATTTCGTCTGTAGGCTATAAAACTAGTCACCGCTATGTGAGATCGCTGTCAAGGGCTAAGTTTTCATAGTCAAAGTCAAGTCAAAAGCAATTTTTTTTTAATTTGGTAGCACTTTTTATAATAAACTAGATGATGGCTGCACTTTCATCATTGAGGTTTTGGGATTCCCGCGGGAATTCCTTATAATTCACACCTACCAAAATATGAATGTGGTCCCTAGCTATAGCCCTTAGTTTAAAACCTTAATTTTAAGTATCAATAAAAAAAATGAGAAAAGTCAAACCGAAAGTAACTACTTACTTTCATACTCACAGTTAAGTATACCCATTTCCCATACAATATTAGTAAAGCGTTACATGCATGCAATGGTGCAGTAAATAAAAGCTTACTTACTTACTTATACACATTGCATCGCCTAAACTTGCTGAAATTGCTGCTTGTTTACAGTTATATGTACCTAAGAGGCTTAATAATTCATCTAGGCACGCAAACTTGCCTAGGCTCTGTATGTTGTGTGAACTATATGTGGCAATGAAACCGGCTATAATATTAGGTTCAGTTTCAGTCAAAGTTAGACGCATTTAAGTTTGACGCGAACTGTTTATTTTACTAGCAGACTTGCCCGCGTTTTCGTTCGTTAGAAATAAGTTTTTTTAATTCCCACGGGAACTCCCTTATTTTTCGGGATGATATTATATACCCTATGACACTCACAAATAATGAGGCTTTCTATTGGTACCAGAATTTTCAAAATCGGTTCAGTAGATCCAGAGATTACCCCCTAAAAAGTCACAAACTCTTTAAAATATTAGTATAGATTCATAATCAAGCTACGTATAGTTCGTACGTTTACGTGTATGTACGTGTACGTTTACGTCTCATAGTTCGGCTCACCTATTTTAATCGTGTTTTTTTTATTAATTGACATATTGACATATGACAATAGGGCTCAGCTGTTGTTAGTTTTAGTTACATTAAAGTTGACTCAATTAGGTATAGGTTATGTTTGAGTCTCGTTTTGTCCGTCCACCGAGATCTGCCAACAGATCGCTTTCCAGTGCAAGGTCGCCATTCCAGTACTTTGGGACCCCAATACCCATCGCTTCTTCGAGGAATGCCATAGCCCCTTCAGCTTCGCAAGAATCCAGCCGGGGCAAGACCGCAGCATATGGAAGTCCTTGCAAGAGACCTATGTCTAGAAATAGACGTCTATCGGTTGACCACGACGACGACAGATAATAACCTGCTTTTTGTCGGTCAAGAAATAGCTAAAGATAAAAAGAAAGTCTGCGCGGAGATACGCCGTGTTTCTAGTCTCTAATGCTGAGATCTATAAAGCGTACTTTGACCTTGCTTAGGCTTTATTCTGAGTTAAATCGGTGCGTATCATAAATCTGTCTCATTTTAACTCAATCTTAAGTTAGAACTAAGTCAAATACTCTATAGATCTCACCCTAGCCTTGTTGAAGTACCTACTTCGAAGCTTCCTTCGCTCTATAGATCTCATCCTAACTTGTTGAAGTACTTCGAAGTCTCTCAACATCATTATCGCAGTTCACTCGACGGATAAATACGTTACCGAAGGTCTGAGGTTTATAACTTCATCAAGTTCTGACGACCTCGAGGAGCCGCATGGCCGCAAAAATCGCAAATCTCACAGGGGCGTAATGGCCGCAAGAGACGCATTTGGGTACAGTTCAGTCAAATTTAAAGGTCTTGTATTCAAATAAACTCTAACAAATGATTTGGAATGCTATCTGGCAAAGAACCAGCAAGAAACTCGGCGTCTTTTTTTTTAATTAAAGATAATTTGACGACCTCCGTGGCGCAGTATTGAGCGCTGTTGCCTTAACGTGCGGAGGTCCCGGGTTCGATCCCCGGCAGGGTTTGGAAATTTATAATTTCTAAATTTTCCCTGGTCTGGTCTGGCGGGAGGCTTCAGTCGTGGCTAGGTACCACCCTACTGGTAAAGACGTGCCGCCAAGCGATTTAGCGTTCCGGTACGATGCCGTGTAGAAACCGGATAGGGGTATGGGTTTAATATCACTGCCATGTCGCTAACAGATTAGCCCGCTACCATCTTAGACTGCATCATCAATTACCATCAGGTGAGATCGCAGTCAAGGGCTAACTTGTAGTGGATAAAAAAGAAACTTATTTTTACGATTATATAGTCACTAGCATTGCTGATGTTTGCTGTTGTGACAACAACAATACCTGGGATCGGACAGGATAAAACGTATACGTCATTCACTTATTATACTAGATGATTCCCGCGACTTCGCCTGCGTGGATTAAGATTTTTAGATTCGAACTCTTCAATTTTCCGGAACAATAAGTAGCTCATGTCCTTTCCCCAGGATACAATCTATCCCTGTACCAAATTTCATCAAAATTGGTTGAGCAGATGGATTGTGAAAGCGTAGCAGACAGACAGACGGACAGACAAACACACTTTCGCATTCATAATATACGTATGGATATGGATAGTATGAATATACAGGTTGGAATTTTGTAATGCTACCTGAAGGGAAAGTAATCTTAATACTGTAGATATAAAATTTTACTCAAAGAAAACATTCCTTTATTCTTGAATAAAAAGAAAACTGCATTCAAAGATTTTCGAAAAATCGCTTGCCACATCCGGAAATCGAACCGACTAAAATATGTAAAAATTACAACTTGTACTTTTATTGCATCGATCGTTAGTATCAATTGGGTATTTGCCTACTAGTGAAATAAATTATTTTTTAGTGATTATTAAATAAAGGATCTCCCAAAAGTCGTAATATCCAGGTCCCCTGCTAGTTTTATTTTGAATAACCATTTAAAACTATTGTTCAAAGTAAAAAAAGTGCTTCGAACTTTGTTGACGTCACAACTTAAAATTTCATACAAAATCCATACTAAGCACGCGTTTTGGCGTTTGAAAAAAAAGTTGCTGATTCGACTAGTTGTCAAATACCCAATTATAAGGATCAAATCTCTCTAAGTATAAATCTCTATGAGTATAGTAGGGATGGATATAGGAAAAACATGTCTAGGCAGAAAGGAAAATCGAAATCCCAGCCTCCCAGGTGTAATTCGAACAAGTTTCTGAATCAAATAAATCAACTTCGTCGAACAAGGGCACCGAAGTTATAAACTGAGGGAGTTATTTTCCGCGCCTTCGATAATGTAGTTAGTGACTACCTTTATATACTGGGCAAAGTTTGGTATACCTACTGTAGTTAAGAGGTTTCAGAGCTGTTAGTCAGTTTTTCTTTGTTCAAAAATCAATTATTCTACGTCGTTCATTCGTCTGCTACGCTTTAACGACCCATCTTTTTATACGACTGCCTGAAAAAAGGAGTTTATTATTTTGAGGGTTCATGTTTGTATGTGAGTTTATATATTCCACCATAACTTCTATACGCCTAAAACGATAAATGAGGTATCGTTAGGATCCCTAACTTATTCCGTGTGACATAGGCTAGTAAAATTCTTAAAAAAATTGACGGGGTGACCATGGTCCCTCATTAAAAGTTAAATTTGAAAAAAAATCGAAAATAAGATTAACTATATAATCATCATCTAGAAAATGATGAGTAGATTCCAAAAATATATAACACTATAGTTCAATATCCAGTGATTCACAAAAAATATAATTTAATAAAAATGTGAATAAGATTCTAATTTTACTAGATTAATTTAGATTTTTAACTTTTTAGTTCGTTTTTTGGCAAGGCAGTCGTGTTTTTATTTTTTTTTAATTCTGACTTGTTATCCGATTTCGATGAAATTGGGTATCCACCATCACACCAACACTACAGCCCATCAACGTCCCACTGCTGGGCACCGGCCTCCACTCTCATAGGAGAGAGGGAATTAGAGCTTAGACCCACCACGGTGCTCCAATACGGGTTGGCAGGCTTTAACGACCATTATCATGTTAGTGATAATAACCGGCACCGACGGCTTAACGTGCTCTCTGAGGCATGGGGGTGAAACACCGCCAACTTCCTAACTCCGGGTTAGTACTGAGAATTTCTAGTCAGAAGAACCCAACACTTAACTATGGCCCGACCTAGGACTCGAACCCGGGACCTCATCGACCACATCGCAGTCGAACGTGCTAGACCAACAGTTTTAGATAGCTCAGAACAACCTAGAGCAGTTTTGATTACTGATATGTAAAGTGAAATTTGAAACGTTTACTTACATAATATGTATCTCTACACATTGATGTTATTGTAGATTATTTTTTTCAAAAGAACTGAACCAGTGGTAGATTCACTCGAAGATTTAATTGCTCTTGTCAAGGTCTACTTGAATAAAAAAGATTTGAGTTTGAGTTTAAGCATCTCGGTCTCCGGGGAAGGACAGACTACTTTTAATCCCGGTAAATAAAGTTCCCACGGGAATAGAAAAACCTTAATCCGGGCGGACGAAGTCACGGGCATCATCTAGTTTATACTATTACTTACATAGAAACCATTTTTTGCCTCAGATAACGTGCGTCCTCCATATTTGCGTCAAGGTCAGATAAAAAAGAAAGGAATAGTTTTTATGAGTATATCCGCCCTCTATGCTACGGCCATTACGAGTTCTTATAGCTCAAGAATTCTAAGTACGTGACCTGAACTTTCGATGAGTCGGAAGAAAGGAAAATTCTTGAGTCTATTCTATTCTAATGATTTCATTTTCCATGGAATACTGCGCAGAGGACAATAGGAACTGCAGCCCGATTCTGTAACTCAGTGGTTATCAAAAAATGAAAGCCAATGACTTTTATTTTTTATCCATTGAAGATTTACCATGCAATGTTGTTTCATTTTTTCATAGTAAACCTTCAATGGACAAAATATATATGTCAGTGGCTTTCATTTTTCGATAGCCTGAGTTACAGAATAGGGGAGCTCGAGAGAATCACGAAGAAGCAGTGGAAAAAATTCAAGTTGCTATAAAAAAGTCAATGATTGAACTATAAAATGGCGAAGCTTAGAACGAGTCAAAATCAGTGTATATATATTTTACCAATAATTCACCGCAATATCATCCGATATATCTCAATCGGCAACTAATCCCGTACGTAAATACAGTGAAGTACTTGAGTATGACACTAGATACAAAGCTTCGATGGAAAGCTCATGTTGGAAAGAAACGCGAGGAGTTGGGATTACGTTACAAAAACATGTACTGGCTGCTTAGCATTTCTTTCTTTCGCATTTATAATATTAGTATGGATTTAAGTATGATTAGCACGAACGCATTCTAAAAGTTTATTTAAAAAATGGCGAAAAGCTTTAGCGAAATTAATTTCATTGCAGCTCTCACAAGCGTGAATGTTTAACCAAATTATTATTTTAACTTTTTCGCATTCGCTATGCGAAAAAGTATGCTTGCTTAAAAAATAAAAATATTAAAGCAGCGCTAAATTTTTGCGTTATGCTTAGTGCAAAAATTTGGCACTGCTTTCATATTTTTAGTTAAATTTTATAATTATTTTACTTTAGTGGGAACCACGGTATCTATATAAATATTATATTTTTATATTTTAAAAACTAATATCATAAATCGCTTCTGTAAGTAGGTAGGTATACCTAGGCTATAAGACATCGTCACTTTTGACGACTTCCCTGGCACAGTGTTGAACGCTGTTTTAACGTGCGAGGTCCCGGGTTCGATTCCGGCACGGTCAATTTGGAAATTTATAATTTCTGATTTTTCTCTGGTCTGGTCTAGTTGAAGGCTTCGACTGTGGCTAGTTACCATGCGATACAGCGTTCCGGTACGATGCCGTGTGGAAACTGATTACGGGTATGGGCTTAATGTAACTGCTATACCCCTCACAGGCAGTGGGGCATGCAGTTCATAGAGGCATAAAAGCACTCCTTACACAAATCGGCCCATTTTTCATCCTTACTTAAATGGGCTCATTTTTCATCAGAACAGCTAGTAAATAGGGATTCCGACTAACTAATGCCTACCCTAGCTTCAAAACCTGTGCACGCCACTACTCACAGGTTAGCCCGCTACCATATTAGACTGCATCATCACTTACCATCAGATGAGATCGCAGTCAAGAGCTTACTTTTAGTTTTAGTAAATAAAAACTTCAACCCATAATTATCAGATCACTACAAATACCCTCTCATAATGAGGAAGATTTGGGCATTTTCCACCACGCTGACAAGTGCTGATTGGCAGACTTGACATGCTTTTGAGAACACTATGAAGAACTCTCAGGCACGCAGGTTTCCTCACGATGTTTTCCTTCACCGTTAAAGCAAGTGATATTTAATTTGTTGAAACTTACATAACTCCGAAAATCTAGAGATGCGTGCCCAGGAAGTGAACTACCGACCATCCCAATAGGAAGCCGGCCGTCTAAACCACTAGGCTATCGCCACTTTTACAATACTAGCTGATACCCGTGACTTCGTCCGCGTGGATTGAGGTTTTTTGGTTCACGGGAACTATTTAATCTTCCGGGATACAATGTAGCCTATGTGTTATTCCAGACTATCTATCTACTATAATCTATCCTATAAATCTATCAGCCATTCTGGCGTGATTGATTAACAAACATCCATCCATCCAAACTTTCGCATTTATAATCTACACAAATTTTATAAATGCGAAAGTTTGGATGGATGGTGTAATGTCCCGCGTCACACTTTATTATACTATAGTTTATTATAATATAACTCTGTATATAATGACATAAATATAAATGAATAATACTACACAGACGTGCACCTCGGACAGCATCCGATGTTCGACTGAGCCGTCTGAAGATTGACGCCCGTATTTATACACAATGTCTTACTCGCCTACCCTCCAGTATACCACAGATAGATGGATGGATGTTTGTAACTCAATCACGTCAGAACGGCTGAACTGAACTTGATGAAATTTGACAATAATCTGGAAAAAAAGTGTGTGTGCAATTCATACACGGTAAAAGTGAAACTTCAGAAAAGTAGCCTACGAGAGAATGAGATAAATATGACTTGTATTCCATCTCATTCTCAAAGGCACAGGTATAGATTATAGCCTAGAATAACTAATTGGGTACTTTTTATCTCGGAAAATTAAAGGGATCCAAAATACCTCAATCCACGCAGACGAAGTCGTGTGTATCAGCTAGTATTAGTATAGAGTATAGATAATTATTATACCGTGTCCCATGGCGCGTAACCTATAACCTTGATATGTCAAATATGGCTGATAGATAGTGATCACGATATCACAAGCAGTCTAATTAACTTAATAACCCCAAATAATAGAAGCACTCACACTAAACCCATATGCTTAATTAATTCAGACACTATTATTAATTATGAATTTGCTCGACATGCGGTTAATTAAACTCGTCAGTAAAATAGGGATGATGCATAGGTCGAAAATAAATTATTTTTTACTGATTAGTAAATAGAGGAGTGGGAGGACCTTTAACGGCAGACCGAGTCGATATACCGGAGTATCAAAAATAACATTATCTGTAATACAAAAAGAAGCTTACGAAGAACAAAGAGGTCCTTACCTCTTCGTTCTTCGTAAAAAATATGATTTTAATCGTAGTGTAATTCACAGAACTACAGAAGACTTTTATCTGACTAAGGGCTAATTTTTCAATCGTCAGATAAAGTTTATCGGAGGACTAAATTTGACGTTTTGACAGATTTTGTATTGAAAATCCGTCAAAGCGTCAAATTTATTCCTCCGATAAACTTTATCTGACGATCGTCCCTACTTGTCCGAATGAATTTATTTTCTTGACTTAAGAAATTAATTTATGAATTTATTATTGTGTTTCAATCAATGTTTTAAATGTTTTTAAAATAATACAACCACTGCTGGTTTTTGTAATTTATTGATATGACTGTCAGTAAAAAGGCTACAGCACCTTCCTAAGCTCTGCATTCAACTCAGTTGCGAATAATATAAATAGTACACTCGTAATTAAACTTTAATACCTTAGTTTTAAGGTTTATATTAACAAGTGCTGTGGAAAGGAGACCGACACCTCGCGTTGTTACGGAGACAAAAGGTCTTAAACATAAATATAGTACATTCGTAATTAAACTTTAAACCCTTAGTTTTAAGGTTTATATTTGATTTTTTTAACTAGATTTTTTTTAAATATTCGTTATTTGTTTTTTTTTAATTAGAAAAGAATAATTAAATATTCGTTTTCACTTCTATCGGCAGTCCCTATGACTGCCAATTTTTTTTTTTACACACGTGTTTTTGTTCCGTGTTCCCGTACCGCGGGTCAGTCAGTATAAGTAGTCAGTAGTATACGAGCTTATAGTTTCCAAAAACGAGCTTATACACGTCCAAAAACCGCTAATCTGAAACCGTCCTCGTGCTTCTTTAAAAAAAAATTAAGACGACGTCTTGGTAAACTGAAGAAAAAGAAGAAAATGTTTTTTATACGATCACAATATCAAGTTTAAGACACTAGCAAATCCATACAAATATAATAAATGCGAAAGTGTGTCTGTCTGTCTGACCGTCTGTCTGTCTGCTACGCTTTACCGGCCCATTCTTTCAATCGATTTTGATGAAATTTGGTACAGGAGTAGTTTGTATCCCGGGGCTATGTGTGCAGGCTCTGCTCTGGGGCTGAGGAAACGCCTTTGCACCTTATCTGCTACTGCCCCGCCTTAATGCACAAACGTAACCTCCTCTTAGGGAAACACTTCGTAGACCCTGAGGAGGCAAAGAACATCCCGGCCAAAAAGCTGCTGCTGTTCCTAGCAGCAAGCAGTATTGGCCAGGAACTTTAGATAGTGGCGATCACGATAGATCGGCACCGGTCAAAGTGATACTGGGCCTCGCTACAGAGCCCTGCAAAGCCGCATCAACATGAAGAAGAAGAAGAAGATCCCGGGGCTACTTTTTATCTCAGAAAATTAAGAAGTTCCCGGAGGAATCAAAAAAGCTTCATTCACGTGGACGAAATCGCGGGCATCATCTAGTTAATAATAAGATATAGTAAGATATAGTAACAAAGTTGTAAGACCAAATACAGGTCTCCATCTCAGCATCATGTGCTACAGCAATAAACTAACTGTAAACTACGGATCATTAAGGTGACTCTCATTACTACAAACCGCTCCGTTTCCTAGACTGTAAAAGTAAATCCTTACGTAGTGGGGTAAATAGCACGAGTAGCTACAAAGGCGTTTGAGTCGCTTAACAATGTAAAACTAATTTAAGAGTAATCCCTATTCCCTGTACACCGAGTTTTAAACTACTTTTGCAACTAACTTAACACAAAGTGTACAGTACAGTACAGTGTAGTGTGTAGTACATTATAGTGACATACTAAGTAAAATAACTGCAGTACCAACTTTAAAGAAACAAATAGTAATAATATAAGTGTAAAAAAGAAGGATGCTCTGTCCTGTCGGCTTAGTCTGTGCAGTTCTTTTTATATACCTACTACAAGTTAGCCTTTGACTGCGCTCTTACCTGGTGGTAAGCAATGATGCAGACTAAGATGGTAGCGGGCTAACCTGTTAAGAGTATGGCAGTTATATTAAACCCAAACCCCTCATCGGTTTCTACAAGAAACGACACGACACGTGTTTGAACCTTAGGGCCGCTTGCACTGATTAAACTGATTTAGTCCAACTTTGTCATGTAAATCACTAACAGCATCTAAAATCTAAATCAATTTAATACTCCTCCTGAAACTGGGCTTCACTTTGCACAAGAAGTCTTTAATTCGATTGCACCATCGATCAAATTTAACGTTAGCTATAATCATAGATCTATGTTCTCACCATCTCACCGTCTTTGGTGCAAATTCATATGTTTTTTGTTCAAATAAACTTTTACAAGTGCTTTTGAAGCTACCGAAAAGACTTTTCTTTTTTTTTATCTACTACAAGTTAGCCCTTGACGTATCTCACCTGATGGTAAGTGATTATGCAGTTAAGACAGCGCTACACACTGCGCCACGGAGGTCGTCAAACCAACAAGGAACTCGACTATTGCTCCTTTAAAACCAAAGACCCTATTTAGGTATATGGTTTGAGCTCCGCCGCTTCTTTATCTATGCTATGATAAATTAAATAGTAATGCTAGTAATTAATGATTTAAGCTACTAGCAATTAACATAAAACGTTTGTAATCCTCCTTGAAGTGTCCCTCACTCCAGAATCCCTAAGTCGCTATAGCGCTTTAACCGCAAAACAAACATATTCAAATGAAAAGCTCCGCAGCGATGAATTCGCTTCTACAATGTAAAGCGAGGTAAAGCGCTTTTACGACTAATCCCCGAGGGGAGGGAAATGGGTTGGAGTTCACTTTAAAATGAGTTTTGAAGAATTACTATAAAAGCATTTTACTTATATTTGACAAGCACTAAGTTTTATTTTATTTTATTTAGTACACAAAACTTACAGCTACAACAGAAATGGATACATAAATAAAGAATAAGTATAACGCCAATTACAAGTTTTCACAGATAGAATTTACACGAGTAAAAAATAGCTCGCAAAGGTGGAAAAATAAATATTAATATATACCTACTACATAGGAAGTAATTAGAAAAAAAAAAGCTTATAGTTAGGAAGATGAATTAATACAAGAGAAGAACCAGAGTAAACTAATAGTAGGAAAAATTTAGACATAATTAATTATTAAGATTAAGATTACCAGCCAGCAAACTACTTCTACTTTAGAACAACTACATAGTTCTTTATGACACAATGAATTAATGTGAGGACCTGAGACTTTAGTTTAAGTATTAATTTCTCTACGTTGATGGAGTCGATGACATTAGCGTCAGAGGAAAATGATCCATAAGTCATTAATTTAGAGTTCAATTTCTTGTATGCATTCATAGCGATCGTTCCAAACGATACGTTTCCAAATTAAAATCAGTTGTACTGAACTCTGACGTTAATTTTGTCGAATTCTTATACGATTAATCGATTTAAAACTAAGACTAAGGATATCTACATGCAAAATCGTACGTGACAAGAAAACGGTAAACTCTGTCTTTCCATCTCAAGTACAGACGGAGAGCTACAAAGTAAATACGTGTAAGTAAATATTAGTCAGTGATGAACTTGAAAATTTTCTAGTATAGTCTCAGTACCTCAGCGGGAGATACCCGTATCATCAGAAAAACGTTGCAGTTTCGAATCCCTTTCACGAAACACGTAAACGTGTTTTATTTTGTAACTAGCTGATGCCCGCGACTTCGTCCGCGTGGATTGAGGTGTTTTGGTTCCCTAAAAAGTAGCCTATGTGTGTCTAAAAGCTAAAAGTAGAAAATATGTATCTCTGTGCCAAATTTCATCCAGATCCGTTCAGCCGTTCTGGCCTAATTGAGTAACAAACATCCATCCATACATCCATCCAAACTTTCACAGTTATAATATTGGTATAGATGTTTTTTAAATAGAATAGCGACTACCTATTTATTAAGACGTAGCGGAGGTTAATTACAGGATTAAATAAGAAATGAAAATATAAAATGGGTATATGAAAGTCAGAGAAAAAATGGAGATTAATTCAAATTATGATCGCGCAAATTGGTAATTGGGCTTTTGTTTTATTATGCATATTAATATTATAAATGCGATAGTGTGTTCGTTTGTCTTTCTGTCACGCTGCAACAGAGCAACGGATCAACGCGATTTTTTGCATGGGTATAGTTGGGAGCCTGAAGATTGAAGCTAATTTTTATGCGACGATATATTCCCCCAATATAACTTCTATACGCCTGAACCGATTTTGACAAATGAGGTATCGAATGAACTAGAAGTTTAAATCTGTGTGTCAGTAATCAAATAAACGTATCAAATTCACCTTTACTCAATTTATACAGTAATAGGGGAGGGGGCGGGGCTTCAGTATGAGCAATGCCAAAAAGGTATATAAGCCGGAACTTGCGATACGATAGTCACTTCACAATCGTGCATTGTCGAGTCAACATCTCCTGAAGATGCTCCGGTGTCGGAGTGAAACGTACGTTGAGAGTGATTTAAGGGATTTGTGTGGTGTGGTGTTGTGCCTGTGCGAATTGCTGGGTGGTGGGTGTCGCATGCTGCAGGTGGAAGACACGCACTGTACCACACAGATTTGTCTACTGTAGCGGATTATAGCGAATTAAACTTCTAGTTCATTCACTATCATGGACTTCCGCAAAGTAACGCCTGCTTCTATTCAATAAATGAGGTATCGTTAGAATCCCTACCTTATTCCAGGTGACAAAGGCTAGTAAAATTAAAAAAAAAGAATTGATGGGGTGACCATGGTCCCGCATTAAAGGTTAAATTTGAAAAACAAAACGAAAATAAGATTAACCATATAATCATCATCTAGAAAATGATGAGTAGATTCCAAAAATACATAACACTATAGTTCAATATCCAGTGATTCACAACAAAATATCATTTGATAAAAATGTGAATAAGATTCTAATTTAACTAGATTAATTTAGATTTTTAACTTTTTAATTCGTTTTTTTGCAGGGCTGTTTTTATTTTTTTTTTAATTCTGACTTGTTATCCCGGTATATTTAGGATATCCCGTGGGGATTTAAAAAACTTAAACTATGCAAACGAAGTCGCGAGCATCAGCTAGTTGATAAGTTTCCTTGGAAATCTTATGCAATTCCTAAATTTGCACGTCAGTATTGACGAAACATGAATGGACTACTTTTGAACTGTCATCATAATAGGCATGGTGACTGATTTTGAAAAATGGTCAGATTATGTTCGGAAGTATCTACTATTTCGAAAAAATATCTTATTTCAGCAGAAAAATAAGGTTTGGTAGATAAAATTGGCATTTGGAATTTAAATTTTAAAATTCACGCCAAAACGCCCGCCGGTGTCATGGCGTCGTTTGTGACGTCACTATTGTTTTACCAATGTTTTCTGTGCAGTGTGCACTTAGCAATAGTGTGATTGTCAAAGCTCGAAAACAAACATTTGTGACGTCATTCGCTTCTTGGCGTTTCATCCATTATGGCGGATTGCTGTATTTTATAGTTTTATTTTATCAAAATAAATAACAATCTCACTCGAAATAGAAAAATAAATAGGTTTTTTATAATTCATGAATCCTATTTCATTAGATAAATTCATAATTTCATTGATTCTTGGTTATTGTCATCATGCCTATTTTACAATATTTCAATCAAATAAACGATTGATTGACCGACGACTAGGAAATTAAACGCGAGTAAAACCGGGGCGGTTCAGGTTGTCTAAAATATGTGTTTTTGTTATTATCTTCAACCCCCATAGAAAATTCTAAAATGATGGATGCTTCACTTTACCACTTTTTATTTACTTCGCTATTCTAATCAAAATTTCATTACTTTTATTACTTTTAAAGTATTTCATTAACGTGTCGGTCTTCTTCTCCTTTAATGGAAAAGTTAGATTGAGGAAAGCAATTAACGCTTTATAGCTAAAATTTACTTGTAAATAAAACTTTCCACCTGATTAAGGCAAACTGATTATTTAAAAAGTTTGTTTATCTACCTATGTACATTTTGTTCGTTGCTTCATTGCGGCGTGATTGAAGGACTAAGTAACAAAGTCAATCTCGTATCATCATAAATTGAAGTGACACAAGTTGTCCTACGTGAAATAAATCATTTCATTTTCATTAATATTATGAATGTGAAAGTATGTTTATTTATTGGTTTGTCCTTCAATCACGCCGCAAAAGAGCAATAGATCGACGTGATTTTTTTAGAGGGGTATTTTTGAAGACCTTGAGCGTGATATAGGCTACTTTTCATCCCGAAAAATTTAGTTCTGTGGGAATTTAAAAAAACTTTTTCACGCAAGAAACTCGCGAGCATCAGCTAGTATACTATATCTAAGGCCCGTATTAATAAACCGTCATCAGTTAAGAACAGGTTCTCAAGTATCGGTCCATCTATGATTAAAACCGGTGTTAAGCCGGCTTCGCCTAAGTGTCAACTATAAATTAATGCCCCGCAGTACTATTGGGTCTAGTACACTACACTTTTTTAAGGGCCCTGTGGCAATGGTGGCCGTGGCTTCAAGTTTTGGCGTCGCTATTACACTGCATCAAAAATCGGGCCCTAAATCAGTAATGAACGAGAACCTTGTACTCTACAGGTACAAGGTGGTGCCATATAAGTGGCACAAAGTAAACTAAATTAACGTCAAAATGATCGCGAGAGCCGGAGAAACGCAACTACTCTCTACGCTGGTCGTGGGCCAACTGAGCTCCCTAACCACCCTAAATATTATTACATTGCCATTGCCCGGTTGGCAGAGGGCGGCAGAACGAGGCGCCCCGATGTACCTAATAGGCCTATTACACTGCACTTTTCACAGGGACCCTTGAACTTGAATCAGTGTAGTGTAATAAGATATAGGGAGAAAGGGTCCCTAATTTGATCCTTATTTCTGTGTAATAAGCGACGCTCTAACTTGCGGCTACGCCCACCCTTACCGCAGGGCCCTGTGGAAAGTGCAGTGTAATAAGCCTAAAATCGGGAACCCTTTCTCCCTAATTGTTATTACACTAAACTGATTCCGGGTAAAGGTCCCTTTGAATAGTGCAATGTAATAGGCCTATAATTGCTCATTCGATTGAAGTTCCATTAAAGCACATGCATTATTTAATCCCGAAGGCGCGCTGGACAGCTGCACTGAAAACTCACTGTGATTTGAAAGATTGATGGTTCATCAGCACTCCGCCCAACGGCTGTGGTCTAATTTACAAACTAAAGAACTACCCCCCGATTGTGTAAGGAAATAGTAATGGTAATCGTTTGTCAAACGTATAATCCGTGTTTAAGGAGTTCATAGATGCCTGCACACCACAAACAGCCCTGTTTAACAGAAACTGTAATGCAATGGTAATAAAATATTTTAATAAGTTACCATCTGACATTAACACTTTTCATTAAAACTTAAGAAATGGTTACAAGCGAAAAAAATTTACACCTTGGAAGATTTTTTCCAACATGACAAAAAACACTTATGAAATTTTTACATTCTTTTATTTTTTAAATAGCTTTTGACATTGATCCTGGCTATTGTTGACATTGTATAATTATTATTACAATCTAATTTATATATTGTAATATTATTATTGTAAGTGTAACTAAAACGAATGTAGTGTTGAAATGAATGGAATGCTACAATATCATTATTGTAATAGTAATTATAATGAATTTAAGCTTAACTGCCTATTTATAATATATGTGTACGCCGATACGGCTAATGTGCTGGACTCTTATATTAGACATAACATCTTTTGCAAACAAAAATTATTATATTCTGCGCGTCAAAAAGCATGTATGAACTCCATAAACAGTTCGAGTGATACGTTTGAAGCTGTCAAATGATTACAATTTGCTTAGACAATTCGGCCTCTTGTGTCACTTTGTACAATAGGGATGATGAAAACTCAATCAAATCAGCAACTCTTTAACAAGCTTAAAAACGAACTTCTAGTATGGAAGTTGTATGAAATTCACAATTGTGTCGTCATAAAATTTCAATAATGGGTATTCTGGAGTGAGTCCCACATAACCGCTTATTGCGGTATGCGTAAAAGCATTTTTACAGCGCTTAAAAAAAATGGGCTAACTTAAGCGACCCGGCACGGAGATGTACTGAGCGACGCGACCCCTTACAAACTAATACAAATAATATTTGCTCCGCGCATCTCAAGTGGGGCTAGGCCTTAAAAAAGCGTGTAGACGTCTCTGCCATTCTCACGCTTGTACGTAGAGAGAAACGAACGCTTCACGCCTGGCCCCGTTAAGGATGCCTGTCGATTGAAGCGGAGCGGAGCGGATCGGGGCAGAGCGGAGCGGAGCTGAGCGGAGATGTGTCGGGTAGATCATTCGGATTGTTAATCGATGACGCTATAAACTTTTCGAGTCATCTGTCAGGTATCAGACCCCCGATCATGTAAGGAAATCGTAATCGTAAGCGACTGTCAAACGTATAAGTCGACCTGTTTAAGGAGGTCAGAGAAGCTTGCACGTCAAAGCGCATGTATGTACTCCTTAAAAAGTTCGTGTTATACGTTATGAGCTGTCAAATGAATACGATTGGCTTAGACAATTGGGCCTCTGATTGGCCTGCTTGGCACAATATCTCCGCTTCAATGGACTGACACCCAATGCTCTAGCGAGCACTTAGCGTTTACAAAACCCATTGTCTTCCCATCACTTCTTCTTGTCACTTGTACCACACAACAACTACACTTTTACACAAAGTAATTAATCCGCTACTGCTCGATCAATTAAGCCGCTCCTAATTAACCATAGAGCGTTTTATTTCCGAGCTCGTTAGCTGTCTGAACGATATCGACTTCTATCTCAAGTAATCTTAGCTTATGAGGCCCTTAAGACAAATGTAGCGATTAATTCGCTTAAACGGCAAAGCTTGATTACTGTTATCTTCCCAAAACTAGACAGAACGTTTTTGAACGTTAAGAGCTCTGCGTTTATTGAAGAAACTAGCGAATGCCCGCGACTTCGTCTGCGTGGTTTTCAGCATAGTTTCAGGTATTTCAGCCGTTGGGGCGTGATTGAGTAACAAACATCCACACATCCATACATCCATTCAAACTTTCGCATTTATAATATTAGTAAGATAAGATTGGGAAGGTATTATAAAAGTCCATTAGGACTTTATAGCTAAATGATTCATAAACGGAAATCAGAATCGAAAAAAAAATCGATTCAGAAGAAAAAAATCATTCCCACTTTACGTGTCGGGAAGGACGGGAGGTTTCCCTAAAAAATTATATTACGCAGTCTTCTACGTAAAGAGTAGGTATTGGTTAATCTACCTTTTGCTTGGACGAATTAACCACGGGACGCGAGATATCGGCCATATTCGCCTTACCCCTCTTACCGCGAACTGTGGCAGTTTCGCCATTAATTATGATATTGTTTTGTCATAGTGATCGACTTTTTCATGAACTAGTTTCAATAAATGGACAAAAAAATGACAAAGCACTCTCCCCTCACCCCACAAAAGTTAGTCGAAAGTAATTTCATACATTTTTCTTACGTTTCCTATCCCGTGTTTATTTCATCCCAGATTTTTCGGTATCAAATAATTGTTTACGATAAGTATACAATGGGATTGCCATAAACTCTGAAAAAATTGTTTAATTTTTACCTGAATAAAGTAAAAGGCAAGCTTTCGTAGCCAGTTCCACCTTTTTGTTTGGACATTGAGTTTGAGCAAGTCGGTACTAGAATAGGTAAATACCTACTCGCTTCTAGTCAGCTGGTATATTCTCTGAGGATGTGGAAGCGATTTGTCTTGCTAATGCCGACGTGGCGTGTTGATATATCGCATTCGGTGGAATGAAGTAATGGATTATGCTATAGGTACATTATTTATATTGTATCAGTGAATTGTCTCCAAAACCTGAAAAAGATAAGTTCGAAACCCTACTTTTTATACGACTGCCTGAAAAAAGGAGTATATTATTTTGAGGGTTCATGTATGTATGTATGTATGTATGTGAGTTTGTATATTCCACCATAACTTCTATACGCCTGAACCGATTTTGATAAATGAGGTATCGTTAGAATCCCTAGCTTATTCCGGGTGACATAGGCTAGTAAAATTTAAAAAAAAATTGATAGGGTGACCATGGTCGCTTATTAAAGACTAAAGTTGAAAAAAATATTCGAAAATAAGATTAACTATATAATCATCGTCTAGAAAATGATGAGTAGATTCCAAAAATATATTACACTATAGTTCAATATCCAGTGATTCACAAAAAAATATCATTTAATAAAAATGTGAATAAGATTCCAAAGGCTATATGCAAATCTTTTCTTAGGGAGGTAAACTCCAAAAATAATATGGCAGGGCAGTCGTATTTTTTAATTCGTTATTTCGTCGTTTTATTTTTGATTACACGACTGTACACGACTGTGTAATTTTTTCAGAGTTCATGTGTAGTATGTATATATGTGAGTGTCTTTATTCACTAAAATATTTACACTTCTAAAATATGCCTGAACAGATTTGGATGTACGAGTATGAGCTAGCTGAGATCGCAGGCAAGAGTTAATTTGTTATCATTCTATTAATTAATATTATAAATGCAAATGTGTGTTTCTTTATTGATTTATCCTTCAATCACGCCGCTACAGAGCAATGGATCGACGTGATTTTTGCATCGGTATACTTGAGGAACTGAAGAGTAGACATAGGGTATGTTTTATCCCGGAAAGTAAAGTAAAATATACATCATTGTTCACTATTAAAATAAATAAGAACACAAAAACAATCATAATGGATATGGCACAAAAGGCGGCCTTTTTGCTCAATTATAGCGATCTCTTCCAAGCAACCTTAAAAATTAAGGAAAATTTAATTAAATGAGGAAGGGCAGGAAAATGAAGGAGGAGGAATTAATTAATGGATGGATGTTTGTAAACAAAAAACTTATTACACGGCGTCATCTACTTAGTTGCAGATATTTTTTTAGCGTTATCAGCATTCTAAACGATCGCAGTAAAATGACGGACCTGATAACAAAATAACCTCCGAAGTGCCGCCGAAGCATTGTCGTCCCTCATACTTCCAATATGGCATTCCTTCGTAAATGACCGGCTGCTCAGCTTAGTAATATCGACCTCAAGGCTGTATTGCAATACATTTTAGATGCTATTTGAAGCGATGCGGTTTTTTTTCATCCGCTACAAGTTTTCCCTTGACTGTGAAGTAGGTAAGTAATGATGGAGTCTATGATGGTAGCGAGCTAACCTGTTAGGGGTATGGCAGATTAATAAACCCCCATACCCCTAATCGGTTCCTACACAACATCGTACCGGAATGCTGAATCGCTTCCGGGTTATGAGTTTAATATAAATGTCATAACCCCAACAGATTAGCACGCTAATATCATAGACTGCATCATCATTTACCATCAGGTGAGATTGCAGTCAAATGCTAACTTGTAACGGAATAAAAAATGCTAACACTATAAAAAGCATCTCTCTTTCACGAGCAAACTTTTCCTAATGTACTCGCGCTATTATGTCAACATGTAGAGCTAGCATGAGCACAACGAATAAATTTATGTCTATCCGTTATCACTATTTGCTACTACCGAAGCTAACATGGCTAATAATATGACTTGTCTCTTTAGTCAAACGTAGAGATAAAAGTAAAAATTCTTATCTGCGGTATTTTTCTGTGCGAACCCTTCATACCAACTGATTTCGTAATATACCGGATTTTCTGCATGTTACGGTGAATGAGAAACTGGCCGGCAACGACAAAATCTCTCTCTCTCTTCGCGAGATATCTCGTTGTGCGCATGCTAACCCTGCTGGACATATCTCGGCGTCATTGCTGGTATACCGTCTTTATGCGCCTTTATGATGATAATATGGTGAAACATAAACTGAGATACGGGTTATTTGCGTCTGTATAAAAGTACAAATATTATAAAATTCGGTCGTAAAAGCTTTTTATTACGTTATGGGTTTTCATTTTATCTTATCGCTTGCTGATGCCTTCAACTTCATCGTCCTGAAAAAACATAACGATTTCCCGATAAAAAGTAGGTATATTTCTCTGTGCATTATTTTTTTTGCCATAGATCGGTTTCATAGTCGAGTGAAGAAAGGGTAATATACAAATAGTCAGACAGACCCTCTATAGCATTGATTAGTATATGGATATTTCTACGAAAGTGGTTTCAAATATTTAGAGTAGAGTATCGAATATTAATGATTAGTTGCATTTTATGTAGTTTTTTTAACTCAGAACTTAGAACTAAAAATGTATACAAGTTTTTAAACTTGTCTGTAAATAAACTAAGACCTAAGTCCTAAACTTTTAAACTACTAGCGATATTAAATTAATTATATTATTATTATTTTATGAAAACTCGCGACTTCGTCGGTGTGGATTTTTTTTTAAATTCCCACGAGAGCTCTTCAATTGTCATGAAAAAAGAGTAGGTCCTCAAATATACCCATGCAAAAAATCACGTCTCTCCATTTTTCTGTTGCAGCGTGATTGAAGGACAAACAAACACTAATTATGGCATTTATAATATTTGTATAAATACACTTAATAATACAATTACTATTTAATTAATTCTAACGCTAAAGTCGATCAAAGTTTGGAATCTTCTAAATATATAAAAGAAAAGGTGACTGACTGAGTGATCTATCAACGCATAGCTCAAACCACTGGACGAATCGGGCTAAAATTTATCTAGATAGTTTTTGTGACGTAGGCATCTGCTAAGAAAGGATTTTTGAAAATTCAACCCCTAAGGGGGTAAAACAAGGAATTGAAATTTGTATGAAAATCGAACTTAACGTATGCGAAGCTGCAGGCAAAAGCTAGTTTACAATATAATAAAATCACAGGTAGACTCCGCAATCAGTGGGAGCCGGCTGCACCGCAAATAGGCCAAACGGGGTAAACCGCAAACTTGGCAATCAGCGAACGCAAATTGTGATGTTACTTTAAAGGAATTGGGTGTCCATTCTGTGTACTTAACAATATTCAGTCCCGTTTGCCGACTCAGGAAAGTATTGTTAGCATTATTACGGTTTGTCATTATATCTCATGAAACAGGAAGTATAATATCAGTCAATTTGACTCGTTTCATGTCATTCGATTTAATCTGGGGTTACCGACGCCATATTGAAAATAGTTAGTATAAATACGAGTGTTTTGACGATGGTAATTCAGTCTCCTGCAGGCAGACTCAGCGATTATTGAATCGATTGTTTAGATCGTAATTTGGTTCAGAGCTTAACGATAGCAATAGGCATGATGACTGATTTTGAAAAATGGTCAGATTATGTTCGGAAGTATCCACTATTTCGAAAAAATATATTGTTTCAGCAGAAAAATAAGGTTTGGTAGATAAAATTGGCATTTGAAGTTTAAATTTTAAATTTCACGCCTAAACGCCCGCCGGTGTCATGGCGTCGTTTGTGACGTCACTATTGTTATTACCAACGTACTCTGTGCAGTGTGCAGTAAACAATAGTGTGATTGTCAAAGCTCGAAAACAAACAATTGTGACGTCATTCGCTTCTTGGTGTTTAATTCATTATGGCGGATTGCTGTATTTTATAGTTTCATTTTATCAAAATAAATAGCAATCTCACTCGAAATAGAAAAATAAATACGTTTTTTATAATCCATGAATCATAATTCATTAGATAAATTCATAATTTCATTGATGCATGGTTACTGTAATCATGCTTATTGTGGCCAAATCAAATGAATATTGTCTTTAAGTTTAGTACTTTTATCTTATTACATTAAATCTCTTGTGGAACTGCTACACGTTGTGATCATTCTGTCATGCAAGTTCCAAATGAGAGTACAAATATATTAAGTGTCTCAATAATACCTTCTTCTGGATTGTCGCTTACAGTATAATGAATGAAAACTAAAAATGCTAATGTGTGTCTGTCTTTCAGTCAATCAAACTTCTTTTCAATCAATCAATCAATCTATCTGTCTTTTCAATCTTTTCACAGCCCATCCTGACCGATTTTGATAAAATCTGTTACTGAGCTGGCATCCCGGGTACGAACTACGAACATATAGTACACGAGAGATGTGATAAGAACTACCTCTACCAAACTGATAACCAGAATAGTTTTTATGAATCAGAGTCCTGGTTTAAACAAACACTCTGATTCATAAAAACGTGGTTAATTCCTCCAAGATCTTGAACCCAGGGCCGGGATTTGAACCCGGGACCTCCCACGTTAAGGCAACAGTGTTCAACACTGCGTCAGGGAGGTCGTCAGAGTACATCAAACAACATGACTTATGAAATCAGATAAGCTACTCACCTTAAATTTAAGTTCGAATAACCGATTTTATTTCGAAACCCAAACGAAATCCATACCAATCGAGAGCAGGGATCTCAAAGATGAAGAAAGCTTGCCTAAAAATCCACTCCAGGGTTAGGCTTGCCGAGCTTAAAAGTTTCCAATTTTAGGTGATGTCACCCATCTGATAAACAACCGAACGAACTTGATACTTGATCGAAAACATGGAGTATGGTATGGATTCCATATTGAATATAAAAAAATAGCTAATAAGTAAACCATTCAAAAAGTAATGAGAGTAATGAGATGATAATCGGATCGGACAACAGGTAAAAATTGGCGCGATTTATATTCTCGAAAAGAGGACGCACGTGACGTGAATTGATGGAGAAAGTGGAAACGAGGAATGAGTTTCGAATAGAATGGAGAGACGTGGAGCAAATTGTGATCGATGTTTTAAAGGGATAGCTCGGACTCAGACCGATGGACTTTTGTAGGTTCTTTTTAGGTTGTAATGAAATGAATCATTATTTCATGTGGGACAATTTGTGTCAGTTCTTCTATTTGGAAAACGGATTCTATTAAGAAGAGCCGGCAAGAAACTCACAACTTGCACTATTTTTTTTAAACAAAACATGTGTAAACTTACATAAATAGATTACCTATACTAGATAATGCTCGCAATTTCGTCTCAAAGTTTTGTGATTCCCGCGAGAAATCTTTGATTTTCTGGTAAAGCGTATGTCCAACCCCGGAATGCTATAGGTAGTATCCCGGGGATAGGATTTTGACGAAATTTTTTATAGAGATATCTATTTTTTATAATCGTCGAAATTGGTTGGCCCGTTGAAATTTAGCAGACAGACACTTTCCTATTTATAATACTAGTATGGATATAAATTATATTTATATATCTATAAATTTTTCAACATGACCAAGTTGGGGCATAGCAAGTTAAACAATTCAGATTCAAATACATAAATTAAATAAACAAAATTTATTACTCGGCAATTACTCATTCAGGTCGAGGAGGTATAAAAAAATTAGAACTAAGTTTCTAGGTTGACAGTAAAGTAATATATTTATTTGTTTACTGAAATAAGAAACGGAACGTTCGTTAGGTCGGTAAACAAGCGATTGACCTTCACTGTGCTAAAACACTGTTGTTTTATTAATTGGAATAATGCCCTTGTGTTTCTGAACTGTCCGGATTCCTTTAAACCAAATTTGTCTGCCGAGTTGGGTATAAAATACATAGAATTCACAGTATACAGAAATAGAAGAAGTAAACGTGTAGGTGACTAAAAGTCTAGCCCACTACGAGCGGCAAATCTTTGTATGAGTTTGTATGAGGCGAGCCCACTAAAACAACGCGGCCCCATACAAACTCATACAAATAATATTTGCCCCTATGTGCCGCCCCGCTCGTCTCGAATGGGTTCCAAAATCTAAACCTTAAAGATGCTGTACATTACAGCCTAATATTGTAAAAATCTTAACGTGTTTGCATCATCGTCTCGATTTATCGCCGGCATACTGCTGAGCATGGGTCTCTCAGAATGAGAAAGATATCCCATAGTCCACCACGCTGTCCAAATACGGATTAGCAGCTTAACAGACTTTCTGAACCTGAGAGTTCTCCTTGAGAACATCATGCAGAACTCTCAGGTTCCTCACAATGTATTCCTTCACCATTAAAGCAAGTGAAATTAAATTTCTAAAAGCACATCTCACTCCGAAATGTTTGAGGTAGGCTACGTGCTTTAGATCCGGAACAAGGCGAATTTCACTTGGCGAGAAAATTGGAACTTAAACCCACCACGCTGCTCCAATGCGGATTGACACACTTTAATGAATATTATCATGTTAGTGATAGTAGCCGGGACCGACGGCTTAGCGTGATAGATTCAAACCCGTCCCGTCCGGGATATATGGCATTATTGATCCTAGGTAGGTACATCGACTTTGAATGGGATACAAAATTTAATTTCAGTTCTCTATAACCCAATGAAGGTTCTATAATGAAATAAGGATTGTGAGAGTGATTGATTAATTGAAGAATGATCGGAATTCCTCTGTTAAATTTCCTTTAGAATTCTTTAAATCCTTTTCGATTCAATGGAATTCATTTTGTAGAAATGAGTTTTTTAATCTGTCGAAAATGAGTTCTTTGCTGAATTTTTATTTTATCCCCCTTATCGTTTAACATTACGATTTTTTTATGCTGAATTACAGGAGTTCGTAGTTACGTTGCATAATAATATTATCTACATAATATTCTTTTTTTTAATTTTTTCTTTTTAGGTTCACTATATGTACACACACAAATTATATATTATTTAGATATTGTCATCGTAACATGTTTTTTTCTTTTTAAAACATATCAACTGCTGAGTTTATTCCCAACTGCTCTTGGTGGTAGAGCCCCGACTTCTTAGTATAACAAATGAAAGTGACTACTTGAAAAAATATATTCATTAATTTCTATAATACACACCTATAATTATTCTGAGGTGATGTGAAATAGATTTTCATGATTCAGGGCCCTATTACGGGAAAATAATTGCTACATTATCACGATCGCAATCAGTGGTGTGCAGTTCATAGAGGCATAAAAGCATTTCTTACCCAAGTGGAAACACATGGAAATATTGTAGGTGCACTTGAAGATTCAAAAGCACTTGTTTATTTGTACGTGTACTAAGGCATTGTCCTACGTGAGTGATAAATGCAACAACGCGACTCGATATGACGACGGGACGCGACAGTATCAAACAGTAGCCTACATTATCGCGTAGAAAAGTTTTGTATTTTCTATAGAATCGTATCGCATCGCGTTGGGTCGCGTCATAATTTACTCGCTACAACAGGCGAGTAGTAGCCGTAGCAGAAACGAAAATCGTAGCACTCGTAGCATTACGCTGTAGCTCCGTAGACGCGAGCGTAGCATATTTTGTTAATATTTGGTAGTATCATTTAATTTATTATTTATGCACAAAAGGCTACTTTTTAAGATTTATAAAAAATGTTTTCCTTCACCGAGAAAGCAAGTGTTATTTAATTGCTAAACGCATAACTCCGAAACTTTTTTGCTCCGAAATCATTACTAGACATGCATGTCCAGGGATCAAAACCCAACCTCACGGTTAAAAGGCCGAAATCTTGACCACTATGCTATCATCACTTTAACACACTTTCACATTTAATATTAGTAATGTCAGAAGAATAAATTTTAAAAAACTTATTTGCAGTATACTTGACGACCTCCATGGCGCAGTGTTGAGCGCTGTTGTCTTAATATGCGAAGGTCTCGGGTTCGATTCCCGGTAGGGTCAATTCGGGAATTTTTAATTTCTAATTTTCTCTGGTCTGCCCTGGTGGGAGATTTCGGACTTGGCTGGTTCCCTTACCGGCAAAGACGTACCGCCCAGCTAGCTAACCGACTAGGGGTATGGGTTTAATATAACTGCCATACCCCTAACAGGTTAGCCCGCTACCATCTTAGACTGCATCATCACTTAGAATCAGGTGAGATCGCAGTCAAGGGCTAACATGTAGTGGCTAAAAAATAAAAAAATTGTGTTTAAAAATAGATAGGTAGTGCATTATACGTTTTCGTATAACACGAGAAATACATTTTCAGAGTTCTATTCCCCTTTTCGTACTTCGGTTGGATCACAGAAACGAGTTTTGGGACATGTTCGCTTCGAAGCACATATTGGACGCAAAGTTGTTACTCTATTTGCGTTTCTGTGTTTTGGGACTTGTATTGCAGCTTTCTAGCATAACAATGTGAATGCCTATTTTAAAAGCAGTTTCCTGTTTTCGTTTTTGGTAATTGGTTATTGTTTTAATGGTAAAAAACTGCCTCAATGTAAATCCATACAAATATAAGTATGAATGCGAAAGTGTATTTGTCTGTCTGTCTGATATTAGATGCCAGAAAATTCGAGAGGTCCAAAAACTACGTTTGAAGTCACGAATATAATGTTGTATTAGGTTAAATATAAAGTGGTTGAACACACCTATTTTGTTGGAATATTTTTTATTCTTAAGATAACTTTATTAGATTGTTCATTTAATATAAGAGTCATACATTAAAACTAAAATAAATAAATATTGTAGATTGATATACTAAAATCTAAATATTAAACTAACTATAAAATAAATTTAAAATACATTGAACCCTTATTCATTCATATAATATCGTTAAATATGAAGGACCTTGTAAATATTACAAACATACAGACAGACAAATAGACAATAGGCACGTAGAGTCTGATTTTTAATTCCGTGCAATTCTGCCGTTCCTTGGCGATACCATAGTTAAAACAGTTCCCACAAAAAAAGGGTAACAAATTCTAATAAAATATATGTAATGCTATGGATTCTAAAGATTAAATTTATAACAGTGTTAGTTTACATCAAATTGTTAATTAATTAATAGAGCACTATTTTAATTTCAAGTAACATAAGTAATAAAGGACTATTTCAGTTTTAGTCAGTAATAAGTACTTGTTTGATTTTGCTTGTGAAAAATGATTAATTATTTATTTCAGGTAATAGGTGCATGTGATCAAAACAAAAATACAAAAATGTATGTGACAACTGAACATTGGACGACCCTCCACTAGGTGGACGGACGATCTCAAGCTTGTTGAATAAAAGTTACAAAAGTAGTTCCATGCGTGATGCGATGGTTTTTTTTTGAAGTAAAACTGCTTTAGAATCGTTGTGATTTGACAATTCGATGAATCGAAAAAGAGACAAATATATTGATAATAGAATTTAGCCTGCGAGAGGATAAGATAGAATACAAATTATATTTATCTCATTATCTCGTACGCTTTCTTTTCTGAAGTTTCACATCTACTGTGTGTAAATTGCACACACACAGTTTTTTTTTAATCAGAGATGCATAAAAGTTTTAAAATATATACTTGTACAGTTCGCGCGCGAGTTGAATGCAGAGTAAATGTATCACCATACATTTACTCTGCATTCAACTCGCACGCGAACTATACTTACCTACTATTTATAAGGTAAGCGAAGAGTTACAATAACATCCATAAATTATTCCAGTACAAAACCAGTATACATAAAGCGTCCAAACAAACAAACTATCCCGGTCAGACCTATTTGCTTAAAAGTAAAAACTCCGAATGCATGACGTCAAGTTCTGAATCGAGGTCACCTCTAGCGGAATGCATCGAAACTGCGAAATAGTTTGCGTGAACTCTTGTAAAACTAGTCGACAAAACCGCAAACCGGCCACTGGATGTGTACAGTTGCGGTCAGAAAATATTACCCACCTTAAGTTTCATAATTGCATGGACACATCTATGTCATAAGATCATTATGTGGTTTGATTATGCAAGGATTATTATTAAGCATAGATCCTAATTTTTTAACTTTTTCAGTAGGTGGCAACTCTGTGTGGCAAATATTGAAAGATGTAGAAAACCTCTTTCAATATTTTCAATTAATGTCACGTTAACATAAGCGATAATGCAACTGTGTCAAACCTGAAATTAAAAAATGAATTTTATTAAAAAGTAAGAACTCTTTTTGTTAAATTTGATAACTTCGAAATGTAATAAATACCTTGCTTAAGCGTTTTAGACCGTTTTAGTGTTTCAAAGAAACCAATTTGAAAACTGCGGTACACATTTTCCGACCTACCACTGTGGTAATTACAGGCTCAGTGTAATTACATACAATGAGACGACATCCTTAATCATCTACATACCACATACCACCGTGAACTTGTTTTTCCAGTTTTCCCCATTGAAATGGATCTTCCAAGGGGTAAAGTGGAATAACCCTACATACCAATCCGGATCTGAACGAATGGGGATCATTCGATCTAAGCAAAATAACTATAGCAAAGACTTACCAATATTACCGCGATAATTCGCGTTATTCGCTATTATTTTTATTTAAAAAAAAAAGCTCGATACGGAGAATAGACATGGGCTACTTTTTATCCGGGAAATCAAATATTTCCTATGACATGGTGGACGATTGACGGCAACGACAATGATGACCAACATTGATTAAGATATGAGTTTAAAAGAGTAAGTAGGTAAGAAATAGTTTTAATCTTCGTTTCCCTTCAGAATCCATCTATTGCCCTTCACTAATGACGTGTTTGGAAAACTTCAGTAATGGATTAGGTCTGCAACATGACCTACAATCGCTCTTGACATAACCTAGCTGATTTCGTTTTATCGATTTTAATGCATAACTGATTGCTTTTAGTGCTTAATGGATGAAAATTTAGTTAAATTTAGGCAGTGTGGTGCAAATCGGCCCTTATTACACATAATTCATTGTGTATTGTACCTATTCCGTAACAAAAAAAAACTCACTCCCATACTTTTTGAAAAAAATTGACCCTTGGACTCTTACTATATTATAAATGCGAAAGTTTGGATGGATCTAAGGATGTTTATTACTCAATCACACCCCAACGGCTGAACGGATCTGGCTGAAATTTGGCACAGAGATAGATAGTCTGGAATAGCACATAGGTACTACTTTTTATCCAAAATTAAAGAGTTCCCGCGGGAACCAAATACATCAAAATACGCAGACGATGTCGCGGGCATTCGCTAGTTTAAAATATTTAAGGCTACATCTCCTTGTAAACAAAATGAACCGTATAACCTTATCCTAGTATAACTATCCTTGGTACGATGTACTTACACGTCTTCCAAATGGTATGTTTTCATCAGAATTTCCTTCACCAAGGTCGTGACTGGCTCTACATAGTACGTGACTTGAATACCGATGCTCAGCTGTTAGGGCGAAAACACACTACGGGACAGGACAAAACGTTCGCGAGAAACGTCAGCGTCACATGGGAAACACGTTTCATCCTGTCGCGCTTGTCTGTCGCGATTTTTGGTAGCCAGACAATTTTTTCCGTCCGTAGTGTGTTTTCGTCCTAAGCTAGGCTTACATTGAGATCCCGGGCATAAGAGTTCGTGACAAAATATCCAAACAACAACCCAGAGAGAGTTCTCGCAACGAACTTTTTGGTACAGGAATTTGTTTTTCCTCTTTTCTGTAAAAAAAGGTTCTCAATTCGTCGCGTATTTTTCCCGTGTTACATAAATTACAACTGCCTCGCTGCGGCCGACGAAATCCCTAGTTCGAGTCCCAATTCGGGCCATAGCAAGTATTGGGTTTTTCTGAGAAATTTCTCCTACCCGTGACTCGGAGAACACATTAAGACGTCCGTCCTGCGCCTGATCTCTCTCCGATTGTGTCGAATTTACCGCCCCATCGGGCTATGAGAGTATGGGGACAGAGAGTGCACCTGTGTTTGCGCAAACACTTGTGTACTAAAATATCTCCTGCGCAGATGGCAAATCTCTCTGGAGATATGCCGCCGTGGCCAAAATTCGGTCGTGAGGACATTAATTCACTGAACACTGAATTCGACTTAAAATTGTTTTTTTTATTTGAGTTGATGTGCCGTCCGTAGAAATATAAGTATCTGCCTAAGAACTACCTAGTTATTAAGCCTATGGTGCCGTCAGATTAGTCCCATTTAAATTTGGTCCAGATCTAATGAAATTTATGGATAATCAATATGGAGCCTGGAGGACAGAACTCCTTGAGTAAGAGTTAATAACTCGCGATCACTGTAATAGTTTAGTTATACAGTAGACTTTTAATCAGGTGAGTATAGTTTATAACCTGTAAATACGCTCCTAGTAAATATGTCGTCATTTGAAGTGCCAAAACAATTTATTTTGCAGGCATTGATGTAGAGTTATAGTCTCATTCTATTTCGGTGTTTACAGGTCATAAATTTTCTTATTTCAATTTCTTATCCTATATCATATCAATAGATAAATGTATCAATCGATTATCAATTTATCGATATAATAGGGTAACATATAACTAAATCATCATATTATCTTTAAAATCAGAAAATTTGACATGACCTGCCCATGGTACAATATTCATCGAAGATTATATCAATCGATTTCCAATACACCATTAGTCTATTTCCTGACATCAATTCATGTTTGAAATATTTATATGCCGATTTGCCGATATATACAAAAAATAGGATGAAAATACCGATTATATATGCCGATTATGTATATTAAAAAAAAAGTCAGGGTGTGGTCGACATAGCATTGATAAATTTAAAAAGAATTCGCCGGCCAACCTGTAGAGCGTTCTTGCGGGGGCGATCGCTACCTGTTACACTCAATACATAAAGCCATAAAGCACAAATGGCAATATTGTATATTCGATTTATCAATGTATTTAATATATATTATTGCTAATATTCCATATATTGTAAATATTGTATGAACAATATTGAATTATAAATCTAAAATGTTTAAAAAAATACCTCACCAAGTTCAAAATTTTTATTTATTTGTAAATTAGGAGAACGGAGCGCAATATTCTACTTAGAATATTAATATTGCCAATATTATATTTTCTAATAATTATAAAAATCAAAAAGCAAATATTACTTACCCTTCGCATAACACGGAGAGAAAATGATGACGCCTTCATATTTATTTTTCTAGCAAAACACAGACACTTTAAAAATAAACTCGCCGCTTAAACGGACACTTATTAAATATACTTTTTAATAATGCAATATAATAATATTGTTTCTTAAATTTCAATATTTAGATACAAATAAGCAGACGCTGAGTTTAGGACGTATTTTACACAGTTTATTTAAAAAAATATTAATTTAAATTACGCTTTCAAAACGATAATATAGCGTACAAAATATATGTTATTTTTATTCAATTTTTAAATAAATTATTAATGTAAATTATATTTTTTTAAAGAGTGGAACGAGCGATGCTCGGGACGGTTTATTCGCGACTGATTACTTACCCTATAGAAGAGGGGTGAAAAGGACATACAACGGGCCTGAAATCTAAACACCCTATGTACAGTTGATGACATCGGAAAAGGAGCTCTAACTACCTTAGATTTACAGTTGGTTTTAGGTTAAGCAGTAATTATAATTTTTGAAGGATACCTAGCTCGGTCCCGTTTTCGCTTTCAGCTGGTTGGATGGAACATAGATACAGGATGAATTGAATTTATACGCTTACCACAAGACGCTTTCCCTACAATCTATACCACGACACCTTACCTCGAAACGCAATACATCGGCACTTTGGTTTATCCATTTGAAAGTATCGACATACTGGAACCACAATGGATGTAAATATCTTTTTGTTTCTTTAGTAAATGTAGAAAGTCACATTTAAGAAAATTGGTATCATTAAGATCGTGAAGGAAAAAGGATTCCGTGTTGCTCGTTTCAGGCGTTTATAATGGCCCTTGAAATGAAGTAACGAGGAACAAAGCTTGCAATTTTCCAACAAACCTCAATCTTATTTTTTTTGTATTTGATGACAGATAACCCTTGACTTCGATTTCAAGCGATAGTGACATTGTAGTTTAAGGTGAAAGCGGACTAACCTGGTAGTAGGTTGATATGCAACATCGTAACAATTATTCGCTTAGCAGAACGTATCTGCAAGACGTTTGCTAACGAGTCACGTCCGAAGCCTCACACCAGACAACTCCAATTGTAAAAATGCACATTTTTAAATTATCCATGCCGGGAATCGAACCTGGGTACTCCCGCTCATAACACCACTTGCACCTATGCAATTCCCACTGAAAAGGGAGGCTCAAGGCTTGATTACTTCCAACGTCTCCTAGTTACTCACTTGAGTTGAGAGTTATTTGACGACCTCCGTGTAGCAGTGTGTAGCGCTGTTGTCTTAACATGCGGAGGTCCCGGGTTCGATCCCCGGCAGGGTCAACTTGGGAATTTATAATTTCTGAATTTTCTCTGCTCTGGTGGGAGGCTGCGGCCGTGGCTAGTTACCACCCTACCGACAAAGACGTGCCGCCAACCGATTTAGTGTTCCGGTACGATGTCGTGTAGAAACTGATTAGCGGTTTGGGTTAATTATAACTGCCATGCCCCTAACAGGTTAGCCCGTTACCATCTTAGACTGCATCATCACTTACCATCAGGTGAGATTGCAGTCAAGGGCTAACTTGTAGTGGATAAAAAAAATGTTGCTTCCATCGTCTCCGAGTTACGAGCTTGAGATCGTCCGTCCAACAGTGGTCGTCCAACGCCACGCTTTCCTATTCCAGCATTTTGGGAACCCAACACCTATCTGTTCTTAGAAGTTTGAACTCATTACCACTTAAGCTCAGCGACTCTACTAGCTATGAAACGGTGCCTAAGTTGTGCCATCATCACAATAAATAGGACTTGAGCGTTTTTTTATACGACTGCCTGAAAAAAGGAGTATATTGTTTTCAGGGTTCATGTATGTATGTATGTATGCGAGTTTGTATACTCCACCATAACTTCTATACGCCTGAACCGATTTTGATAAACAAGGTATCGTTAGAATCCTTAGCTTATTCCGGGTGACATAGACTAGTAAAATTTTAAAAAATTGATGGGGTGACCATGGACCCGTATTAAAGACTAAGGTTGAAAAAAAATATTCGAAAAAAAGATTAACTATATAATCATCATCTAGAAAATGATGAGTAGATTCCAAAAATATAAAACACTATAGTTCAATATCCAGTGAAACACAAAAAATATCATTTAATAAAAATGTGAATTGTGAATAAAGATTTCATAGGCTTTATATTATGCAAATCGCTTCTTAAGGAGGTAAACTCCAAAAATAATATGGCAGGGCAGACGTATTTTTTAATTCGTTAAATTAAGTTCACTTGTATCGGATTGAACTGTATGTACGAGTCATCAGAGCCTGTAGGTAATATACCTACCAGTAATTTTATTTTATTAGTCTTCGGCTTGGTACATCGTATCTGTCACCGTAAGATTGTAAAAACCGTTGGATCTTCAAAATTGCAAACTGTCGAAAGATTACAATTTAACGCATTATTTTTCGGTAGATTGTAATCTGCTAGGTATATTAACCCGATAGAACCTAAGCAGTACCTGATTATATATGTCGAACCCTAACCTAACCTACAAGAAACAGACAAGAAAACGTAAATACAATAAATATTTAAAAAATTGACACTCAGAAGGTTCACAATCTTTCGACAGTTTACAATTTCGCGAGTTAGATTAAACTCCAACGGTTTTTACAATCTTACGGTGACATATCTACTTCATCCATAGCACCTAAAACTTATTTAGATCGGAAATTAAAACTTGCATCGTCCAAGTTACAATTCTTGAATCTTTAAGAGTCCGGATCTATACAGTTTCTTTCGAAACTTTTCTGAATTCCTCGCTTCATTTAACTTTCTATTTGCAGAAGAACCGGTCTGTAGAATAAGATACGGAATCTAATAAAGATTGAAAGGTTCGGGCGGAGTTTTAAATTAAATATTTTGTTGGAGTCTAGAACTGATGGTCTGCAAAGTTTATTCATTTGTATCAGTCAGATAACTGGAGCAACTCACTGTCGCAAACTCGAAGTGAAGGGTCGCATCTTTTCTGAACCATTACCATTACAGCCGGTTTTTGGATTAAGCATTCAAGCGAAAAATCTTTATCATCAGTACATATACTTGAAAAAAAAATTATTTCTACCTTTGTCCGATAAAGACTTTGAAACTATCCAACCGATGTGCCCCAAACCGGGACTTTGATATGTGCCCCAAACCGGTTTCATTAGAAAGGCAATATGTTTTAGACCACAAAAAAATTTTTTTTTTTTTAGCGTAGCCGGGTATCCGCTATTTAATAACTGAACAAATTCGTTTCCAAAACGAAAAAAATCGCGTCGTCTTTAAGCAAATTCAAAATTCATACTAATATTGTAAATGCGAAAGTGTGTCTGTCTGTATGTCTGTTTGCTACGCTTTCACGGCCCATTTGTTCAACAGATTTTGATGAAATTTGGTACAGGGATAGTTTGTATCCCAGGGAGGACATAGGCTTTTTATCCCAGAAAATACAAGAGCTCCCGCGGAAGTAAAAAAACCCTCCACGGGGACGAAGTCGCGGGAATCGTCTAGTAATATTATAAATGCGAAAGTGTGTCTGTCTGCTACGCTTTCACGGTCCAACTGTTCAACAGATTTTGATGAAATTTGGTACAGAGATAGCTTACATTCTGGGAACTTTCCGGAATAAAAAGTAGCCTTAGCCTTAGTAGTCCTTGCCCGGGATACAAACTATCCCTGTACCAAATTTCATCAAAATCGGTTGGACAGGTGGGCCGTGAAAGCGTAGCAGGCAGACAGGTGGACAGACAGACAGAAACACTTTCACATTTATAATATTATTATTATTATTATTATTATTATGATTTCACAACAATTCTGAACAAATGCTCAGTAATGCCCAAGCAAATTCCTACTTGGGTATTTGACTTACTTGTGAGATAAACTATTTTTTAATGATTATTAAATAAAGGATCTCCCAAAAGTCGTAATATCCACATCCCCTGCTAGTTATATTTTGAATAACCATTTTAAACTATCGAATAAAGTAAAAAAAGTGCGTCGAACTTTGTTGACGTCAAAAATTAAAACTTAAAAATCCATACTAAGCACGCGTTTTGACGTTTGAAAAAAAAGTTTCTGATTGGACTAGTTGTCAAATACCCAATTCCGTGTTCCATATTATTGTTCTTCTTTATTATTTATAAAAACATGCCAGGGAAGACTTTACAGTCGCCCAATTCATCTTCCCTGGCTACAAAATTACCTACAACTACAATTACAACTTAAACTACAACTTACTTGCGCGAGAAATTACTTGACTTGAAATGAAATTATAGACTACAACAAGTGAAAATAGTTTAACGAATTAAAAAATACGACTGCCCTGCCATATTATTTTTGGAGTTTACCTCCATAATATATAGCCTTTGGAATCTTATTCACATTTTTTATTAAATGATATTTTTTTGTGAATCACTAAATATTGAACTATAGTTTTATATATTTTTGGAATCTACTCATCATTTTCTAGATGATGATTATATAGCTAATCTTATTTTCGATTTTATTTTTTTCAATTTTGGTCTATAATGCATTATTATACAAGGTCACCCCATCCATTTTTTGAAAATCATGTCTTTTCTAAAAGAGGAACGGTAGTAGATGTACGTAGGAGTACGTGAGCAGCTTCCACCGGTCTGATTGATTCGAAAGGTATCCTGTTATTTCTGAATATGTATCTTTTTGTCGTCTTTTTTAATTGTTTATTTTGGCCTGGTGGGAGGCTTCGGCCGTGGCTAGTTACCACCCTACCAGCAAAGACGTGCCGTCAAGCGATTTAGCGTTCCGGTACTATGACGTGTAGAAACCGAATAGGGGTATGGGTTTAATATAACAGCCGTACCCTTAACAGATTTGCCCGCTACCATCTTAGACTGCATCATCACTTACCATCAGGTGAGATCGCGGTCAAGGGCTAACTTGTAGTGAAAAAAATAATTACTTATTACAAGTTTGGTTGAAAACAAGGGACAGCTTGTTTGTAGGTGTAAACAAGGGGTATTTAATTCTTGTTACAAGTTTTTTTGGGGTAACACCGCTCATTTAGCTGCGGAAGTTAAAAACAAGTGGAAATAAACACTCCCCAACAGCAAAATGCCGGGTATTCCCCCGACATGAGCTAACTTAAAAATTACTTGTTACAAGTTTGGTTGAAAACAAGGGACAGCTTGTTTGTAGGTGTAAACAAGGGGTATTTAATTCTTGTTACAAGTTTTGTTGTGGTAACACCACTCATTTAGCTGCGGAAGTTAAAAACAAGTGGAAATAAACACTCCCCAACAGCAAAATGCCGGGTATTCCCCCGACATGAGCTAACTTAAAAATTATTTGTTACAAATTTGGTTAAAAACAAGGGACAGCTTGTTTGTAGGTGTAAACAAGGGGTATTTAATTCTTGTTACAAGTTTTGTTGTGGTAACACCGCTCATTTAGCTGCGGAAGTTAAAAACAAGTGGAAATAAACACTCCCCAACAGCAAAATGCCGGGTATTCCCCCGACATGAGCTAACTTAAAAATTACTTGTTACAGGATTTGGTTCAAAACAAGGGACAACTTGTTTGTAGGTGTAAACAAGGGGTATTTAATTCTTGTTACAAGTTTTGTTGGGGTAACACCGCTCATTTAGCTGCGGAAGTTAAAAACAAGTGGAAATAAACACTCCCCAACAGCAAAATGCCGGGTATTCCCCCGACATGAGCTAACTTAAAAATTACTTGTTACAAATTTGGTTAAAAACAAGGGACAACTTGTTTGTAGGTGTAAACAAGGGGTATTTAATTCTTGTTACAAGTTTTGTTGGGGTAACACCGCTCATTTAGCTGCGGAAGTTAAAAACAAGTGGAAATAAACACTCCCCAACAGCAAAATGCCGGGTATTCCCCCGACATGAGCTAACTTAAAAATTACTTGTTACAAATTTGGTTAAAAACAAGGGACAGCTTGTTTGTAGGTGTAAACAAGGGGTATTTAATTCTTGTTACAAGTTTTGTTGGGGTAACACCGCTCATTTAGCTGCGGAAGTTAAAAACAAGTGGAAATAAACACTCCCCAATAGCAAAATGCCAGGTATTCCCCCGACATGAGCTAACTTAAAAATTACTTGTTACAAGTTTGGCTGAAAACAAGGGACAACTTGTTTGTAGGTGTAAACAAGGGGTATTTAATTCTTATTACAAGTTTTGTTGTGGTAACACCGCTCATTTAGCTGCGGAAGTTAAAAACAAGTGGAAATAAACACTCCCCAACAGCAAAATGCCGGGTATTCCCCCGACATGAGCTAACTTAAAAATTACTTGTTACAAATTTGGTTAAAAACAAGGGACAGCTTGTTTGTAGGTGTAAACAAGGGGTATTTAATTCTTGTTACAAGTTTTGTTGGGGTAACACCGCGCATTTAGCTGCGGAAGTTAAAAACAAGTGGAAATAAACACTCCCCAATAGCAAAATGCCGGGTATTCCCCCGACATGAGCTAACTTAAAAATTACTTGTTACAAGTTTGGTTGAAAACAAGGGACAACTTGTTTGTAGGTGTAAACAAGGGGTATTTAATTCTTCTTACAAGTTTTGTTGTGGTAACACCGCTCATTTAGCTGCGGAAGTTAAAAACAAGTGGAAATAAACACTCCCCAACAGCAAAATGCCGGGAATTCCCCCGACATGAGCTAACTTAAAAATTACTTGTTACAAATTTGGTTAAAAACAAGGGACAGCTTTTTTGTAGGTGTAAACAAGGGGTATTTAATTCTTGTTACAAGTTTTGTTGTGGTAACACCGCTCATTTAGCTGCGGAAGTTAAAAACAAGTGGAAATAAACACTCCCCAACAGCAAAATGCCGGGTATTCCCCCGACATGAGCTAACGACTCTCTCGGGGAAGTACGGCCGAGCCTAATTTACGAAGCACATTTCGTGCTACACGTACAATATATAACTGCCTCGTTGGTCTAGTGGTTAGCATGTTTGACTGCGGCCGACGAGGTCCCGGGTTCGAGTCCCGGGTCGGGCCATAATTAAGTATCGGGTTTTTCTGATTAGTAATTCCCAGTACTAGCCCGGAGTTAGGAAGTTGGCGGTGTTTCACCCCCGTGCCTCGGAGAGCACGTTAAGCCGTCGGTCCCGGTTATTATCACTAACATGATAATAATCGTTAAAGCCCGCCAACCCGCATTGGAGCAGCGTGGTGGGTCTAAGCTCTAATTCCCTGTCTCCTATGAGAGTGGAGGCCTGTGCCCAGCGGTGGGACGTTAATGGGCTGTAGTGGTACAATATATTGAATGTTGGAAAATATTATACGGGTTCTGTCGTGGGTAAAATCTTACTTAATATTATAAATGCGAAAGGTTGGATGCATGTATATGTCACCGTAAGATTATAATCTAACTCGCGAAATTGTAAACTGTCGAAAGATTGTGAACCTTCTGAGTGTTAATTTTTGAAATACTCATTGTATTTACGTTTTCTTGTCTGTTTCTTGTAGATTAGGTTAGGGTTCGACATAAATTCATAAACCTGATAGAACCTAAGTGTAAATATAACTAACAGATTACAATCTACCGAAAAATAATGCGTTAAATTGTAATCTTTCGACAGTTTGCAATTTCGCGAGTTAGATTATAATCTAACGGTTTTTACAATCTTACGGTGACATATAGATAGATGTCTGGATGTATGGATGTTTGTTACTCAATCACGCCCCAACGGCTGAACGGATCTGGCTGCAATTCGGCACAGAGATAGATTATAGTCTGGAATAGCACATAGGCTACTTTTTATCCCGGAAAATTGAGGAGTTCCCACGGGAACCAAAAAACCTCGATCCTCGCCGACGAAGTTGCGGGCATTAGCTAGTATACACATAACTATTATGACGTCAGCACATCGTAAAACCAGTCACAACTTTGATCGCAATGGAAATTTGCATACAACTCAAAAGTTAATGTGTTGCAGTATCGTGTTTCACAAGTGTTTGTATCGTGTTATAAAAATAAAAGCTATTCCAGAGCAAACTCGCGTTCAATCCATTCAATTCGAACTGAAATGAAAAAAGCAATATATTCATAGGCTGTGTAGTTTCTGTATGATTGTGTATGAAGAAAAAAAAATGAAACATCATATTTTATAACACGCTTTTATTGGTTTCACCTGAAACTAACTGTGTATGTAAAAAAAATAGATGGTGGAACTCTTCAGTTGCTTTATTTTATCCATTACAAGTTATCCTTTGACTGCGATCTCACCTGATGGTAGTGATTATGCAGTCTAAGATGGTAGCGGTATAACCTGTTAGGGGTATGACAGTTATATTAAACCCAGTGGCGTGCACAACTTTTGAAGCTAGGGTAGGCATTAATTAGTCAAAATACCTATTTACTAGCTGTTTTGATGAAAAATGAGCATTGACGTATTTTCATTTGGGTAAACAGTGTTTTTGTGCCTCTATGAACTGCACGCCACTGCCCATACCCCATCGTACCGGAACGATAAATCGCTTGGCGGCACGTCTTTGCCGGTAGAGTGGTGATTATTTATTAGCCACGGCCGAAGCCTCCCACCAGGCCAGACCAAGGAAAATTCAGAAATTACAAATTCCCAAAGTGACCCTGCCGGGGATCGAACCCGGGACATCCGCACGTTAAAAGACAATAGCGTTCAACACTGCGCAACAAAAGCTATTAGTAAGCCATTGAGTTTGAGCTAATTTGGCTTGTTATAACGATTCCCAATACAAATTATACTTGATGACTGGGTTGATAGTGGAACTTTTCAATTATAACTATAAACCTATTATACTATAACTATATTTTAATGAACCCTCCAAGCAGTGGCGTGCAGTTCATAGAGGCATAAAAGCACTGCTTACCCAAATGGAAATACGTCAATGCCCATTTTTCATCAAAACAGCTGGTAAATGGGTATTCTGACAACCGATGCCTACCCTAGGTTCAAACACTGTGCACGCCACAGGCTCCAAGTTTGGGCTCAGGCTCATTGAAGGTCTAGACCAGGGTAGGAAAACCTTTATGTATCAACGTGCCATTTTTTCAAAATAAATGTTGAATGAGGTCATAGAAGTGCCATCAAATAATTTTGACATTGTGATTATTGGGAAAATAATAATAAATACTACCAATTCAAAGCTCTTTAAATTTACTACAAAAAAAATACATTTTGCAATGTCTCAATTAAACGCGTAATTTACCACCACTACAGCCCATTAACGTCCCACTGCTGGACACAGGCCTCCACTCTCATAGGAGAGAGGGAATTAGAGCTTACACCCACCACGCTGCTCCACTGCGGGTTGGCGGGTTACGCGTAATTTAAACTAAAGTAAAATTAATGTGACTTCTGTCGTTGCAGGTTAGATGACAAATAACTTATATCAATTTCTTTTTCTTAGTGCATAATGAACTTTGTGATCGGTGACGTGCCCAAAATATTGAGTCAATGTGCCAATGGTCGCCATCCAAAATATTGAGTTGCGTGCCATTTTTGGCACGCATGCCAATGGTTCGCCATCCCTGGTCTAGCCCCACTACAGAGGTGCAGCAAGTTTTATTTGTATGAGGTTGTATGGAACTGGGCCATCTTAAGCGATGCAGCACGACAAACTACAAACTCATACAAATAATATTTGCCACCACTCCGTGTATATCAAGTGGGGCTAGACCTTTAGTTTATTTTAACGAGTCTGATTGACGATACAATATTTTTTTGCCATTTTATTAGTACCTTCAAGGCAAGAATGAAAGGCATCAGTCAGGCAAAAACATAAAGGCATTAGAAACGATGCTAATTTTCTGTACATTAACGTTAGGCAGATATAAAGTGCGTCTAACATTTTACGTTATTAACGTGGGACATGTTTATTAACGACATGGGGACTTCTATTATTCTGTCATTACAATAATATTATGTAATTTCAATTCAGTAGAAGTACATGTGCTAATTAATAGTTATTAGTTTTTGACAACCTCCCTGGCGCAGTGGTAATAGGCCTTCACTACACTTTTTCACGGGACCCTTACGCTGAATCAGTTTATAAGCCTATTACACTGCACTTTCCACAGGGGCCTGTGGTAAGGCTGGGCGTGGCCGCAAGATAGAGCGTCGCTTATTACACAGCAATAAGGATAAAATTAGAGACCCTTTCTCCCTAAATCTTATTACACTACACTGATTCAAATGTAAGGGTCCCTGTGAAAAGTGTAGTGTAATAGGCCTATTAGTGTAATAAAATTAGGGAGTAAGGGTTCCTTATTCCAAACATCGGGTCGTCCCCGTCTGCCGCGCTCTGCCGACCGGGCAATGTAATAACTCCTAGGGTGGTTAGGGAGCTGAGTTGTCATACGACCAGCGTAGAGTCTAGAGAGTATTAGTATAATAGCATTTTGACGTTAATTAATTTACTTTGTGCCATCTAGGTTTTCGTTCATACTGAGTTAGAGCCCGATATTTAGTGCAGTGTATTAGCGATGCCAAAACTAGCGGCCTCGCCCACCCTTGCCACAGGGCCTTTGAAAAAGTGTAATAGGCCCATAAGCGCTGTGGTCTTACAAGTGGGACGTCCTGGGTTTAAACCCCGGCAGGGTCTATTTGGGAGTTTACAATGTCAACATTTTCTCTGGTCTAAAACAAAGACCTGCCTCGGCAACAGAGGCCTTATCCCCTAAAAAAATTCCACGCAGTCAATTTCGCGGGCACCATCTAGTTTACATTAATTGGATTTTACTAATCCATTGGGAGTAAAATTATAATTTAAATTAATTGGATTTTACTAATCCATTGGGAGTAAAATTATAATTGAAGGTTACTGTTTAAATTAGTTCGGGATAATGATTCAGTGGAAAACGGTCATGTTAACTAGGACACGTGAATCGCTTGTTAGGAACGACCAACTTATCCAATTGAGTAAATATAAAACTTGCATAAACTCATACGACGACAATAATTCAACGACCTCCCTGGCTCCCTGGAGCAAGGTATCTTTAAAGCTGGCTGCGTAAGGTCCCGGGTTTGATCTCTGGCATACGATCAATTTGAGAATTTATAATATCAACATTTTCTCTTGCCTGGTAGGAGGCTTCAGCCGTGGCTATAGTTACCATATTACCTGCAAAGACGCACCTCCAAACGATGAAGCGTTCCGGTACGATTTCGTGTAGAAATCGATGGAATGGATGGATAAAATAATAATATCTAATAATTAATCGATGGACGGGTACCTTATCCCCTAAAATAGAGGTCCCATGGGATTTTCCAAAAACTTAAATCCCTGCAGTCTATTATGGGGGCAGCATCTATTTTATATTAATTGGATTTTATAATCCATTGGGAGTAAAATTATAATTGAAAGTTACTGTATAAATTAGCTCGGGATAATGATTCAATGGAAAACGGGCTTGGTAACGAGGACACGTGAAACGCTCGTTAGGAATGACCAACTTATCCAATTAAATATAAAACTTGCATGATTAATCTCATGCTCCAATCTAGTACGTTTAAACTTTAATGATATTAGAAAGCAATAAGGACACTGCCCTTTTTAAGGCGCAACGAACTGAAACTCGTTTTTTATTTCTTACTAGCTGATGCCCGCGAATTAGTCCGCGTGCTGTTGTTTTTTAAATTTTGTTTTTAATAGGGATGATGACAACTCAATCAAATCAGCAACAACAAAAATTTCAACGCACTTTTTTTCTTCAATCCATATTTTAAAATGGTTATCATACCTAAAACTAACCGAGGATGCGAATTTTAGGTCTTTTGGAAGACCCTCTATTTAATAATCAGTTCGAAATAATTTATTTTTGATATAGGCATCATCCCTATTCCCGCGGGGCCTACCGAGTAAAAGTCTGGAAGTGGGGACACTTCCACTTCATTAGTCCTTCCCTGGGTCACAATCTAAGTATGGGATTTCCAAATTACAATCGGTTGAAAAGCTTGACAAACAAATAAATAAATACTTTTGAAGTCTCCATAGAAAACGGCAAACTTTTTTTTTTTATTCACTACAAGTTAGCCCTTGACTGCGATCTCACCTGATGGTAAGTGATGATGCAGTCTCAGATGGTAGCGGGCTAACCTGTTAGGGCATGGCAGTTATATTAAACCCATACCCCTATTTGATTTCTACAGGCATCGTACCGGAACGCGGAATCGCTTGGCGGCACGTCTTTGCCGGTAGGGTGGTAACTAGCCACGGCCGAAGCCTCCCACCAGGCCAGACCAGGGAAAATTCAGAAATTATAAATTCCCAAATTGACCCTGCCGGGGATCGAACCCGGGACCTCCGCACGTTAAGACAACAGCGCTACACACTGCGCCACGGAGGTCGACTAAAAATCTTAACTACGTAGGTCTGCTTGAATACTGTCGCGTCGCGTCGAATCGAGTCGCGTTTTCGCCTTTATCGCTCAAGTAGGACAGGCTCTCCATTAATTTCTATACAAAATAGTTAGTAGTGTCGCCTCCCAAGTGTAACAAAATGTCACCGTCGTACAACGCGGTCGCGTAGAACAAAGACTGCCTTAGTCCCTAAGTATCGCTTAATAAAACTTTCACTGTCGGTGAAGTATTTATAGAGCTGATAGGTGCTCCGTTAGGTAGCAGTACTAACTCCTAGCTGAGTGGGTAGGTATTAGGTAAGCTGTAAAGCTCGAAACACACACGACGCGGAAGATACACGTCGGGAAATCAAAATAAACGTGTACGTTGATTGGTATCCACTGCTGAGCAGAATAATATTAACGTTGCAGTGTATTAGGTAGGTAGTATAGCCCCACAACTTATCTGATCCGGTATAAGCCCGCTAGTATATATTAAAAATAAAATTAAAACAAAAACTAAACAGGCATAAAAATAAGTTCTAATCCCACTATCTGTAGTGTGTAGTATCTGGCCCGGTAGCTAAACCGTTGGTGGGAAAGTTGGTGGGACTATATAATACATACCTTTCATGCTGTGACACAGGTTGTTTGCTGTATTGGTCAATAAACATTTTTTTTGCAACTTTGAAGTATAGCTTGGTAAGCTTAACTGTGACAAAATCATAGATTTATGATACTATCGCAACAAAATCTGCTCCGATCCGATTTTGATTTTAAATGACAGTGGCCCTTCCACGACACGCACAGATAATTTATGTATAACAAGCTTTATCAGCTACGTTTATTTCCGTCGTGCCCAGCTGCCGCTTCGCTTTCTGTTTACCATAGCTTTAAAACCTACCGTGCAATAAATCGGAACGTGTGCGGGATTAAGGCAGGGCGGACCGCGCCCTCGCTTCTGATCCGAGCTTCTCTGACCTTGAACTTCTACAAGCATTTTTATATTGAAATACCTATCAACTATCGAGTAAAAAAAACGTCACACCTACTCATCGTATCCTTCTTTTATCTTTGCATAAGACGCGTGTAGTTAGATCCTGAGTCCTAAACTATTAGATGCTTGTAACATCATTCGTGTGGCTGTAGTACACAATAATTATTTTATATCCAGCCTCTGAATATATTGTGTCCCAATGTTGACAATAGACCACCCTTCCCTCCTGCTATTATTACAGCGATCCATTGATATTTGGGGCCAGTCCTTCATAATTATATTATGTACCTATCGAGTTCGTCGCGCCAACGATCCCTCGGTCTTTTGTATTTTGTGGCACTGTTTGTTTATTCATTTTAAAGTCTTCATTGCACATAAAATACAATTTACAAAGGCGAACTCAATACCTAAAGGTATTCTCTTCCAGTTAACCTTTGGTAGTGGGAACAGGGTTGAAAAAACAATGCATTTATTATAAAGAGATAAGTTGGAGAAAGAAGAAACATATTTAGGTAGTAGGTAATATAGTGAAGTATGGTAATAATAATATGCAATTCAGTAATATACGAGTAAATGGCTTGAATAAAGAATTTAAGTAGGTTACAAAAATACATACTTAAAGTACCTATGCACTGTAGTGTGGCGATCTTTGCCCATAATTTGTCGGACAAACGCATCACAAGTGGCCCAGTCCCACTTCAGTTTAACGTGGTTTAACGTAAGAAAGTAATAAATTGCTACCATTCAACAACTTAAGAAGAATATGAATAATATGTAGTATGTGACTTTCAGGAGACAAATTATTTAGGACCATGTTGAACTACATATGCAATAAATTTTGCGCCTGTCGTTATGTGAATGAAGTTAATACGTTATACGCTTCATGAATTCCAAATGCGATAACAACATGACCTTCACCTTTTTAGCGTGTTTTTGAAGTAAGAATGAAGTCTTCATCAGAGATACTTCTTGGTGGAAGTCTTCGGCAGTGGCTATAGTTATTACTTAAGAACCACCCTACCGACAAAGTCGTGCGACCAGGCAATGTAGTGTTCCAATACGATGCCGTGTAAAAACCTTTAAGATGTATGTATGTATGGACTTTAAAAAAAATCCCATACCCTGCTAGGTTAGCCTGCTATCATCATAAACTGCATCAGCACTGACCACCAGCTGAGGTCGCAGTCAAGGGAGTAACTTGCAGTAACTTGTAGGGAAATATATTATATAAAATAAAATTAAAATTAACAATCTTTTAAATGAATGAAATTTATATAAGAACTAACACAAACCCATAAACCTTATTATTCCGGAACGCTAAATCGCTTGGTGGTAAGGCTTTGCCGTTAGGATGGTAGCCACGGTCGAAGCCTCCCACGAGACCCGACGTGATTCGACTTGGTAATTAATTTTCTGGTTTGCCCTGTAGGAATCTAACCCAGGATCAAACACATATAAAACCAACTTGCTCATAACTGCGTCAGGGGGTAAATCCAGGACCTTCAACTTACAGTGCTTAGCACTGTGTCAGGGATGTCAACACCATATGCAAATACCATTAGACCGTAATCCCGAATGAACGCTTTCGGAGCACGTAGGGTGCTAATAAAAATTCCAGCCCTCAATCTCAGAGCAAACATGAGACGCATATATTAACTCAGAGGTAATATTAGTAGCACCTACCTACCAACTTCCCAAACGATCAACCATTTCAAGTTCAAAGTTTTTGTAAAACGTTACCAATGCATTTCATGTCAGACATCCCTTTTCATTCTTTATACTAAACTAGCGAATGCCCGCGACTTCGTCTGCGTGGTTTGAGGTTTTTGGTTCCCGCAGGAACTCTTTTCCGGGATAAAGCCTATGTGCTATTACAGACTATAATATATCTCTGTGCCAAATTGCAGCCAGATCCGTTCAGCCGTTGGGGTGTGATTGAGTAACAAACATCCATACATCCACACACCTATACATCCATCCAAACTTTCGCATTTATAATATTAAGAGAGCTCTATGAAAAGGGACAAAAAAGAATGCTGAATCTGAAGTTTCATCTCATAATATCAATAAGTACGTACCTACCTACTTTGTCAGCACAATTTGCCGCCCGGGGATCAGACAGCTGATTGTACGGACTACTCTGTCTGTACACTGTACAGACATCAAAATCAAATAGAGTCTAACTCTAAACAATCGTATTTCGCTTGTCGTGCAAACAATCCCATGACAAAGGAAATTTTGCTGATCTGTGTTCAGTTTGTCTTTTGAATGGATAATATAAAAATCATCCGACTTTCCTCTAGTAGTTTTTCTTGGAAATTACAGTTGAGAAACAAGTGAAATTGATTTAATGAATTAAAAAATACGACTGCCCTGCCATATTATTTTTGGAGTTTACCTCTATAAGTAGCGATTTGCTTAGATAGCCACTGGAATCTTATTCACATTTTTTATTAAATGATATTTTTTTGTGAATCACTACATATTGAACTATAGTGTTATATATTTTTGGAATCTACTCATCATTTTCTAGATGATGATTATATAGTTAATCTTATTTTCAATTTTTTTTTTCAATTTTGGCCTTTAATACGGGACCATGGTCACCCCATATATTTTTTTTTAAATTTTACTAGCCTATGTCACCCGGAATAAGCTAGGGATTCTAACGATACTTCATTTATCAATATCGGTGTAGGCGTATAGAAGTTATGGTTGAATATACAACCTCGCATACATACATACATACATGTACATACATTCATGAACCCTGAAAACAATATACTCCTTTTTTCAGGCAGTCGTATAAAAACAATATTTTGTGATGAATATTGTCGTCGTGTATCTACTTAGAATTTTTTTTATCCACTGCAAGTTAGCCTTTGACTGCGATCTCACGATGGTAGCGGACTAACCTTTAGGGCATAGCAGTTATATTACACGTATACCCCTAATCAGTTTCTTAACGGCATCAGATACTAATAACACGAAAGTGTGTTTGTTTGTCCTTCAATCACACAGCAACGCACAGAGCAACGGATTGACATGATTGATTTTTTGCATGGGTATAGTTTATAGACCTGGAGACTGACTTAGGCTACTTTCTTCGCTACTTTTATCCCGTAAACTTATTCCAGGCTTACGAAGTCGCGGGCATCAGGTAAAACCTACTTAAGTCTTACAAAAGTATTCCAGGGAAAAATTCAAGAAAAAATGTAAACAAATAAGAACATTATGGGACCCAAAGGAAATAATAATATTAACATACAAGTCCTATTTGTAAAGGCGAAACAAAACAATGTCGTAGGTATGCGTGTCCTAATGGCGGCAATAACCATATCGTAAGAGTTTAAGAAACAGCCGGCCAAGGTTGGCACGTGAGCTACTGTGTACTTGGCTTTATGGAATGTTACCGGAAAATCCCTTTTTACTGCTTAAAACATTTCACTGTTTGTTTTCCCAACTGCTTCATGGAGATTTCTGGGCCCTTTTTTATTAAAAAATTAATTATTTTTTTTAGAAAAACATTATTGCTACAGTGTAACGATTAAAATCCTCTGAGGTGATTTTGTGCCCAAGTGTCTAAACAAATCGTAATCATTTGACTGTTTAAAACGTACTCGAACTGTTTATGGAGTTCATACATGCTTTTTGACGTGTAGGCAACTCCACAAACAGGTCGAATTACCTATTTGGCAAACGATTACGAATACGATTTCCTTACACAATCAGGGGGCCTTTTGGCTTGCACTCTTTCGCTATTATCTCAGCAAGACTACCACTAATTCAACCAATCATAACAACTGAAACCGGTAGTAAATCCATACTAATATTATAAATGCGAAAGTGTGTCTGTCTGTTTGTCTGCTACGCTTTCACGGCCCATCTATTCAACCGATTTAGATGAAATTTGGTATAGAGATAGTTAGCATCCCGGGGTTTTCCCAGATAAAAGGAAGCCTGTCCTTAGTAGTAGTATGTCCTTACATCGGCTACTTTTTATCCCGGGAAATTAGAGTTCCGGGGAAGTCGCGGGGATCATCTAGTATATAATAAATCTATAATTGTAACTGTAAAAATTATGATGCGCAAGAAAAAAATACAATAAACACTTCATTTTCCTAGCATACTTGGCTATCAAGTATCACCGCTACATAGATGCAGGTAAAAGCATAAGAAATAGGTCAATCGCTCCCGAGGGAAGGACCGGTCAAGGAAAGGACGCTCGAGACCGTTATACGACGCATTCCTTTGCGATTCTATTGTACTTTACATCGACCATTAGGTTGTATGGTCGATGGTACTTTATATTTCAGTGTACTCTACTTTATGCGATGCGATATCGAATTCGATATCGCATCTTAATGCGATTCCGAAATCTATTAATGAATTGCCACTAAATAAAATCAAAAATGCATTGAAAAAATGGTTGGCGCAAAATGTATTTTATTCAATTGACGAATTTTTCCATTCTAAGAATAGGAATTAGGGTAAATTTTACTAAATTATGTTATTATATTATGTATGTATGGTTATATTTTTAAATTTGACATTGATGCAAGACCATTAGTTGATTTAAAAAAATATATATGGAAAGAAGCGGGTACTCTGCAATGTTTATCAAGCATTCTTCCTTCGTTATTTAAAATGTTTGTGTGCAATTTTGAAATAATTGTAAAATGTAAAAACAAATATGTTTACCTGACTGGATATGTTGCGGCTTTCTATTTAATCGACAAACATCTCATATTCACATATTCATACAAATAACTCAATTCTTTATTTCTTTATTGCTTATACTTCACGTAATATTATTTCACATTCACCTAAGAGCTTTGGGTTCAGCTCTCTCTCTTATCAACCGATTTCCAGCTGAAGTAATATTGTAAATACGAAAGTTTGGATGGATGGATGTTTGTTTGTTACTCAATCACGGCAGAAAGGCTAAACGGATCTGGATGAAATTTGGCACAGAGGTAGATTATAGTTTGGAAACTGAGAACCGCTCCGTAGAAGCACAGTAAACAGATACAAGCCTTGTCTAAGATGTACCGTATATGGTTCAACCTTAGTTTCGATTTCCATTCATAATTTTTACCAAGGGAAGGATAAATAAAACAAATTTTGCAATAATAAAAAATAATTATATTATCTCTCTGAACTCATTGTTTACATACAGAATAAATAAATGAAGTACCTAATTATTGGTAAATATTCAAATAATAACCTCCACAGCCTAGCATATTTTATACTTATAACATAAACAAAATATAATATCTTAAATATTAAAAATATAAAACCAATTTCTAAAATTCTATTATTATTTATTGCACTCCGACACAATCGATCAATCATAGATTATATTATAGCCGACTTTTTTTTTTAAAGAAACTAGTTTTAGTAATTATTGTAAATTGTATTTTGTGTAAATAAAAGTCACTATTGTAATCTCACGCTAAAATCTATACTAATATTATAAATGCGAAAGTTTGGATGGTATGTTTGTTACTCAATCACGCCAGAACGGCTGAACGGATCTTGATGAAATTTGGCAAAGAGATTGAATAACACATAGGCTACTTTTTACCCCGGAGATTTTCCGAGGAAACCAAAAACCTCAATCCACGCGGACGAAGTTGCGGGCATAAGCTAGTTATTAATAACACATTACAAAGGCTACTTTTTACCCCGGAAAATACAAGATTTCCCGCGGTAATAAAAAAACCTAAATCCACGCGGACGAAGTTGCGGGCATAAGCTAGTCATTAACAACACATTATCTAGTAAATTATTTGGTCCTATAACAACATTGTCTAGAAAAGTATCACTTTAAAAAACACAGAGTCCGACCCGCGTCCGTGTTCTTTGTGATGTCCTCCATATAAATGTCACCGTAAGATTGTAAAAACCATTAGATTATAATCTAACTCGCGAAATTGTAAACTATCGACAGATTGTGAACCGTTCAATGTTCTGATTGTAAATTTTTGAAATATTCATTGTATTTACGTTTTCTTGTCTGTTTCTTGTAGGTTAGGTTAGGGTTCGACATATATAATCAGGTAGCAGTAGGTTCTATCGGGTTAATATACCTAACAGATGACAATCTACCGAAAAATAGTTCGTTAAATTGTAATCTTTCGACAGTTTATAATTTCGCGAGTAAGATTATAATCTAACGGTTTTTTACAATCTTACGGTGATATAAATACAAGGAATTCAACCCACAGTGCACCCGAGCCGGCCCCTGTGTGTTTTGCCCTTACCTATTTTTTTTTATCAACTACAAGTTAGCCCTTGACTGCGATCTCACCTGATGGTAAGTGATGATGCAGTCTAAGATGGTAGCGGGCTAACCTGTTAGGGGCATGGCAGTTATATTAAACCCACACCCCTATTCGGTTTCTACACGGCATCGTACCGGAACGCTAAATCGCTTGGCGGCACGTCTTTGCCGGTAGGGTGGTAACTAGCCACGGCCGAAGCCTCCCACCAGGCCAGACCAGGGAAAATTCAGATATACAAATTCCCAAATTGACCCTGCCGGGGATCGAACCCGGGACCTCCGCACGTTAAGACAACAGCGCTACACACTGCGCCACGGAGGTCGTCAAAACAACATCAAGAGTTCTGCAATAGTGACGAAGCGAATATCTGCTGCATGATTTGAGGTAAAGACGCTACGTCCATACAGACGTGTGCGTGACCGACGGGCAGCTTTCGCAGCAGCCTGGAAACAAAGTCGTTATATTTTTTTTCTCAAACATGCATGGAAATATTGTCATTATTTTCGAAAAAAGAACACGCGAAGTATCAAATTTTCGGACAAAGAAAATCAAAACCATGGCAGGAGCGTTTTTTGAATTTGGAAAATTACAACGCTCCTGCAATGTTTTATGAAACGGCGTGCTGGGGTTATTAAATATTGATCGGATCTCTTTTGTCATTCTTGGCATACCATAGTCTCTTTGCTTAGTACAAATTGGTGGCTTTATAGCCATAAATGCGTTTGCCTGGTCGGCACAGATGATTAAAACAAAATTGGCGGCAAAGCTGAAAATTCGTCTTGATTTGTTATTTACATACTTAATAAACATAAATTTAATAATAAGTAAAATGAGTTCCAACGGTTCAGAGAGTGAAATGGAGATTGATTGTACTTCACCAGATTTAAGGTCGGAAGCCAAATTGGCAATGGAAAACCTGCTTCCAGCGAAGTCCAAAGAAAAATACATGAATGTTATATGAAAATTTTATGAGTTGGAAAAACTAGAAAAAAGTGAACATTTTCTCCGAAACAGTATTTTTGGCGTATTTTAATGAGATAGCTTAAACTAAAAAGCCATCTACATTATGGGCAATATATTCCATGCTGAAATGTACAGTTCATGTTAAAAACGGCATTAACTTGAAAAATTATGGGAACTTAACTACTTTTCTTAAACGACAATCGACCGGATTCAAAAGCAAGAAATCGAAAAATTTTACTGGTGAAATCATAAAGCAATTTTTAATCAAAGCCCCAGATGATATATATTTAGCGACAAAGGTAAAAAAGTATGTTTTATTTCCCTGCATTCTTTTGAGAAAAGCACTATATATGCCTCGGCCTTCCCAGCCTTTGCAATAATGTACTATTATCTACTCCCATGCTATCCTCTATAACAGGTTCTGAAACAGTTAGCTTATTGCCAACATTAAAACACTCAATGTCCTAATAACCATAACATCATCCAAACGGGTGATGTAATGTTGTACTGAATTTCATAACAACACTCCTATGTTTTTTTTTTCGATCCCCTCTGCGCAAAGGGATACTCAACAGACAGCCACATCTGCTCGATGCGTGGTCTCTGTATGAATTAAAAAAAAAAACATCTATACGAATTTCAAAAAAAGAACATTGTCATACACGCGCGTTTCACTACCAGAACGCCGCGCGCTGTAAAAAAAAAAGTAGCTTGTTAGAATTTTCCCCGCCATTTCTCTTCGTTTTTATTATTGTTTTGTTAACAAAAAATGAGCGATTCAAATTTTTTTGCTTGAATATTGCTAACTATTTACAACTTCCTAATCCTGAGTTGTATACAGGACATTGCTTTCGCAGAAAATCTGCCACAATATTAGTAGATGTCGGAGGAGACATAACAAGTTTAAAACGGCACGGCGGATGGAAGTCTACATCTGTTGCAGTGGGCTACATTAATGACTCTATAACCAACAAAATCCACGTGTCGAATGTAATTTCGAATTCCATAGAAAATATAAAAAGTGAAGTGGTAAATATAAATATTCCGCCGAGTACATCGGGATCAGGACCTTCCAACATTAAAGAACATCAAGTGAATTTTAATAATTGCACTATACAAAATGTTAATTACTACTACAATAAATAATTCTTTCATTAATACTTAGTTTATTTGTATATACTCAGTATAATGGATGATATTAGGTTACTAGGACTGGATGTTTTAATGTTAGCAGTAAGCTAACTATTTCAGAATCTGTTATAGAGGATTCATATCATCGAGTGTAGATAAAGTCTTGTATGCAACTTTTGATAATTAGGTATTAAAACACTCATATGATACTATTATCACACTCCGCTTCGCGTCGTGTGATAAACCCACATTCGTGTTTTAATACCCCTTAATACACAACTGTTGCATAAATAACTATTATACGACTGCCTGAAAAAAGGAGTATATTGTTTTCAGGGTTCATGTATGTATGTATGTGAGTTTGTATATTCCACCATAACTTCTATACGCCTTAACCGATTTTGATTAATGAGGTATCATCAGAATCCTTAGCTTATTCCGGGTGAAATTTAGTAAAATTTATAAAAAATTGATGGGGTGACCATGGTCCCGCATTAAAGAGTAAATTTACAAAAATATATGAAAATAAGATTAACTATAGTATAATGATCATCTAGAAAATGATGAGTAGATTTCAAAAATATAAAACACTAAAGTTCAATATCCAGTGATTCACAAAATAATATCATTTAATAAAAATGTGAATAAGATTCTAATTAACTAGATTAATTTAGATTATTAACTTTTTAGTTCGTTTTTTGGCAGGGCAGTCATGTTTTTTATTTATTTTTATTATGACTTGTTTTATGTTTATGTAGTAAGATTTTTGATTTGTAGGGTTCGTTGGTGCGTATAAATGTGCTGCAAAGATGATGTACCAAAGCATAATCAAATAGTCCCACCTCCCCCCTACCCCCTTGCAACGAGCGTTACGTCAGGCAGCCCGCAGTCAACGTGCAGATACAGTGTTGCGCAAACAGGCTCATAAACAAGTCATAATTAAAATAATTAAAAAATACGACTGCACTGCCAAAAAACTAACTAAAAAGTTAAAAATCTAAATTAATCTAAATTAGAATATTATTCACATTTTTATTCAATGATATTTTTTTGTGAATCACTGGATATTGAACTATAGTGTTATATATTTTTTCTACTCTTCATTTTCTAGATGATGATTATATAGTTAATCTTATTTTCAATTTTTTTTCAACTTTAGTGTTTAATGCGGGAGCATGGTCACCCCATAATTTTTTTTTAAATTTTACTAGCATATGTCACCCGGAATAAGCTAGGGATTCTAACGAGACCTCATTTATCAAAATCGGTTCAGACGTATAGAAGTAATGGTGGAATATACAAACTCACATACATACATACATACATACATACATACATACATACATACATACATACATACATACATACATACATACATACATACATACATACATACATACATACATACATACATACATACATACATGCATACATGCATACATGCATACATGCATACATACATACATACATACATACATACATACATACATACATACATGCATGCATGCATACATACATACATACATACATACATACATGAACCCTGAAAACAATATACTCCTTTTTTCAGGCAGTCGTATAATAAGGGCCCCGGACCGGTTCGAAACTAGTCGGGACATTTCGGACAGAAAAAGTGACATTTAATATATAGTATAATGAATAATTACTCACGATAAAATAAACCTATCTTATTTAGTAGAGTAAAAATAAACTTGACTCACGTATTGGCTTCGTCTCCAAGGCTCCCTATGAAGATAACATGAGCTTGTACTCTCGGATCCGATGTTAATATCGTTCCCAGGTGCTCGGGTGGAATTCCGTATCTTCAACAAATAAAAGTTATAATAAATAAATAATGCTTATTCGACTTTATTACTAATAAATTAATCATTGTATTATAATATTATATATTAATATACATAGTTTTATTCAATAATAGCACAAAAACAGCTTACAAAATAGCATAATAATACGACCATTATGAGTGGCACTTCAGAGCAAATCTAGCATTAAAAGATCTCTGACATCATCATCTGTCAGAGAAACTTCAAAATAAAACAAGTTTAATTAGTGTACAGTTACCTTAATATTATACATGATGATAATAATTTTTTCTGGTGGGAGGGTTCGGCAGTGGCTAGTTACCATCCTAACAACAAAGTCGTGCCGCCAGGCGATTGAGCAACGCACCGGAATGCCGTCTACAAACCGATTAGGGGTATGGGTTTTGACGTAACTGCCATACATCAAACAGATTAGCCCACTATCATCTTAGACTGCATCATCAATCCACCACACCACCAGGTGAGATCGCAGTCAAGGGCTTACTTTTAATGGAGTAAAAAATATATTTGCGCATTATCTTTACATTGGCAAAGTGCATACTGCAGAGCTTTCTTTGTTAGACTTATTTATTTCAGACTTCAATGGCAGTACTTTCTGTACAATAAAAACTACTATGTATTTTCCGCCAAGCGGTTTAGCGTTCTGGGACGATGGCGTGCAGAAATCTATTTATATAACTGTCATACCCTAACCAGACTATCCCGCTACCATCTTAGGCTGCAGCAACACTTACCACAAAAAAACAACTCCCTTTTAACTAATACCCATATCATGAGGGTGCATTCTAAATAAGTTAGTTGAAAGTCCGCCATATTGGATTAAGAATGACGTCACTGAGCTAACCATGCTCACTAACTAATAGTGTATGCAAAATTTCTGCTCAATCGTTTGGGGATAACTTTTTTAAATTCAGTTGCAAGATTTGACCTAAACAAACACACAAGTAAAAAATAAACATTGCAAGTTATATAAAAGCTTGTAAATAGCCACATAATGATACCCACCTTCTTAAATTAGCATCGGAAAGAATCAGAACAATAGCTTCATCTGCATCTTCATTGGCGAGAGTAGATATCGCGTGCTTCGTCGCCGCAAGAGTGTTGTCCCCAGACCAGCAGAATTGCGCATGCGCGTGCATTGTACGGATTATCTGTATAAAAAATAGACTTAATATACTAGTGGTTCGCCCCGAACTGAGACCTCGCGGTATCCATAGGATAGTTTTAACTATATATTGTAAAATTGTTAACTTTTAACATTAGACGCAAAAGAGCTAAAGAGTTACAAATAAACTGTTATAGAGCGCCATCTATTGGCATCATTGTGAAGTTCTGTTAAAAATATTGAAGCTCATTAAAAATTAAATAATTTCGATATTCTTTCTTTTCCTTATAATATTTATCTAATTTTAGTATTTGTTGTTCAAATAATGGATATGATTCAAATAAGTGATCAAGTTTCAGCTTCAGATTTTCAGAAAATTGATAGTTATGAAGTCAACTTTGGACGTTAGAAAATCTCCACTTTGAAAGCCCCCCACTTCGTCAATTTTAGGGGAAAAATTGAAAAAAAAAACGGACGGACGGACAAGTGCAAATTCACTCAAGTAGACTCAGAGACCTTCGCTTCGCTCGGTCAAATATCTTAAAAGAATGCTAATGCTTAAAAGAAGGTAAACCCCTTATCTCTTTCTCGTTTACTTGACCAGCTCTAAAGAGTGTCTTGTTTAACAATAGTTAGCTACTCATTCTAAACTTTTTAAGTTGATTAGCTTGTAAAAAAAATGTGAATCTCTTTCTCATTTTCCGGCTGTCGGTCAACTCTAACCAGCTCCAAGGCATGCTCTTCACCCGAATGTACTTACATATCGTATTCGATGCGAGTATCGTAACTTAGCACCTCAGTCAATAATACGCAAGTCACAGTTTTCTGAGAAATATTCCTTATTCCTTATTCTAAACGTCTTTCAAAATGTCTTGATTCTGAAATGAAGGTAAATCCCTCACCTGTAGATGTTTTGCTTCTAAAAAGGAGATAAATAAAAGATTGTAATCACCTATCGTCCGTTTTCTTGATCAGCTCCAAAGAGTTTGCCCAGATTTGGTTTTGCGCCGCTATTATTCGATTAAATGTTTGCGATTTAGCTCCTTGTCCTACAGACCTTTCAACATGTTCCGCTTCTACAAAGAAGTTAAGTTCCTCATTTGTAGCCTCTCTTTCTCGTTTTCCGGCGGTCGGTCAACTCTAACCAGCTCCAAAGCATGATCCTCGCCGGAATGTGCGTACATATCATATCTGATGTGAGCCTCGTAAGCTTCTAGCGCTTCGGTCAATAATACGCTAGTCACACTTTTCTGAGAATTATGCCCCCTCATCCAAAACGTCTTGCTTCTAAAACGAAGGTAAATCCTTCACCTGTAGATGTTTCGCTTCTTAAAAGGAGGTAAATAGCTCATTTACCGCCTCGTTTTCTTGACCTGCTCCTAAGAGTGTACCTCGGTTTGGTCTTTGCCGCCTCTACAAAAAAAGTAAATTCCTCACCTTAGCCTCTCTTTCTCGTTCTCCGGCGGTCGGTCAACTCTAACCAGCTCCAAGGCATGCTCTTCACCGGAATGTGCGTACATATCGCATCTGATGCGAGCCTCGTAAGCTTCTAGCGCTTCGGTCAATAACACGCTAGCCACACTTTTCTGACAATTATGCCCCCTCATCCAAAACGTCTTGCTTCTAAAACGAAGGTAAATCCTTCACCTGTAGATCTTTCGCTTCTTTAAATGAGGTAAATAACTCATTTACCGCTTCGTTTTCTTGACCAGCTCGTAAGAGTGTATCTCGGTTTGGTCTTCGCTGCTTCTACGAAAAAGGTAAATTACTCACCTTTAGCCTCTCTTTCTCCTTCTCCAGCGGTCGGTCAAAGGAGGTAAAAAGCTCATTTACCGCCTCGTTTTCTTGACCAGCTCCTAAGATTGTACCTCGGTTTGCCCGCTTCTACAAAAAAGGTAAATTCCTCACCTTTAGCCTCTCTTTCTCGCTCTCCGGCGGTCGGTCAACTCTAACCAGCTCCAAGGCATGCTCTTCACCGGAATGTGCGTACATATCGCATCTGATGCGAGCCTCGTAAGCTTCTAGCGCTTCGGTCAATAATACGCTAGTCACACTTTTCTGAGAATTATGCCCCCTCATCCAAAACGTCTTGCTTCTTTGCGTCTTAAAACGAAGGTAAATCCTTCAACTGTAGATCTTACGCTTCTTAAAAGGAGGTAAATAGCTCATCTACCGCCTCGTTTTCTTGACCAGCTCCTAAGAGTGTACCTCGGTTTCGTCTTTGCCGCTTCTACGAAAAAGGTAAACTACTCACCTTTAGCCTCTCTTTCTCGTTCTCCGGTGGTCAGTCAAAGGAGGTAAAAAGCTCATTTACCGCCTCGTTTTCTTGAGCAGCTCTTATGAGTGTACCTCGGTTTGGTCTTTGCCGCTTCTACGAAAAGGACAAATTACTCACCTTTAGCCTCTCTTTCTCGTTCTCCGGCGGTCGGTCAACTCTAACCAGCTCCAAGGCATGCTCTTCACCGGAATGTGCGTACATATCGTATCTGATGCGAGCCTCGTAGCCTTTTAGCGCCTCGGTTAGCAATACTACAGCCTCCATCGAACGTTCTAGACGACCGTCGTAGGAATTGAATCTGTATTATACAAGATTTATTCATTACTAGATGATGCCCGCGACTTCGTCCGTGTGGATTAATGTTTTTTAATTCTCGCGGGAACTCTTTAATTTTCCGGGATATAAAGTAGCCTATGTCCTTCCCTGGGATATAACCTATTCCTGTACCAAATTTCATCAAAATCGGTTGAACAGATGGGCCGTGAAAACGTAGCAGACAGACAGACAGACACATTTTAGCATTTATAATATTAGTATGGATTTAAAAAATCTAAATAATATATAAAAGGAAAAGTGACTGGCCTGATCTATCACAGCTCAAACCACTGGACAGAGGGCTGAATTTGTATGAAAATCGAACTCAACGTAAGCGAAGCTGCGGCCAAAAGCTGGACTTTAATGAAAAAGTGGAGAATTTCTTTTTATCCCACGGTGAAAACTAAATACAGAGTTAACACGTTATCAGCCCACTGCTTGGGTTTGAATATTTTGGCTTACCTACCGTCCCACCATTTATATTTTTTGTTCGACATAGCGATCTCTTATATTAATCAATTGTTGGCATTAACCTTTGTTAATGCCAACAATTGATTAATTGCATTGTTGGCGTTATCCTGAATAGCATAGCAGGGCAGATGGATAGTCCTCTGGTGGGGAAACTCATACAGAGGACTAAATCCCTTTTAGTTTTTAGGTACTAACATAGTTTTAAGTTAAAATGTTACTAACACCTTAGATTGTAAATACTAACATAGTTATTAAGATAATATTGTTACTAACACTAAAGTGGACCACAAATGTTGTCTTTATAAATTAAATGAATTGAATTAACACACGCAATTATTATATGAGACAAAATCTTCTGCTTGAGACTTTCGAGATATTGTGAGCTATCAAAGTTGTACTGGTAAGGCCGAGCTAATACTAACTTTCAATTTCAAATTCAAAATTCAAATGTTTTTTATTCAAATAAACTTTTACAAGTACTTTTGAATCGTGAAGTGAATCTACCACTGGTTCTAACTTGTAGTGGATATTTAAAAATAAAAAAAATAAAAAAAATTAATACAATAAATAATTTTTACGACTGCGTCTAACCATCTGAAAATTAAAAATATCCTGCTCACCTGTACATACTGCCAGAAACGTCTAACACTAGCCTCAGCCTCTTGGGTCTGTCTGGGGGGGAACCGGGCGGCGGCTCCTGTTCCGTACGCCGCCTGTAGATCGATCTCTCACCTGTTAGACCTACAAAACAAGACGTTACACAAATTCCTGTTATTTTTTAATTCCCGCAGGAACTCCTTATTTTTACGGAAAAAGTAGCCTTTGTTTTTATATTACATCCCACGGTTACAAAATATCTCTGTCATTAGCATCGGTTGAAAAGATGGACCGTTATAGCGTAGCAGAGAGACAGACAGACAGACACACTTTCACTTTTATAAGTATGGATGCGAAAGTGTGTCTATGCGTTGAAATTTGATGACGTCATAACTATGAATGTTAAAAAATTCCATATCAGAAGCGCGTTTTTATGTTTGATAAAGAGTTGCTGATTTGACTGAGTTGTCATCATCCCTATTATAAGCCGTTTAACGGCTTCCATAAGTAATTTTCAAACTAAAAAGCTATAATAAATAACTTTTTATTTCACGCAAACTGACAGCCCATAACTTGTTAGTAACAATCACTTAACCTGTTAGTAAAAAACAAAATACCTAACCTAACCTAACCTACTCTTAAGCCTCGACACATTTACAGAAAATACCTAACTTAACCTAACCTACTCTTAAGCCTCGACACATTTACAGAAAATACCTAACCTAACCTAGTCTTAAGCCTCGACACATTTACAGAAAATACCTAACCTAACTTAACCTACTCTTAAACCTACAGCCTCGACACATTTACAGGGCTCTTTGGGGCCTCTTAATAGGAATGTGTACACCATTCCAGCACCTCCAGAGATGTCCAGCTTAGTAGCCAAGGCGCTGAGGAGAGTGTTAGTTATGTTATGTTATATGTTACCGTAACAACTGAAATCGTAAGTATGGACATGTAAGACTGAAAACTTACACATATTTAAATTTTTGTCAGGCGTAGAAAACCAGGGAAGGATGCCCACAAAAAACTACCCAGCAGTACACAAAAGTCGCACTTTGAAGAGCATTGGTGATAATCTTCTATATATATATCACCGTAAGATTGTAAAAACCGTTAGATTATAATCTAACTCGCGAAATTGCAAACTGTCGAAAGATTACAATTTAACGCATTATTTTTCGGAAGACTGTTATCTGTTTGGCCGCCGAGCACTGCCTGATTATATATGTCGAACCCTAACCTAACCTACAAGAAAGACACAAGAAAACGTAAATACAATTAATATTTTAAAAATTGTCACTCAGAACATTGAACGGCTCACAATCTGTCGACACTTTACAATTTCGCGAGTTAGATTATAGTCTAACGGTGTTTACAATCTTACGGTGACATATACATCACAGACGCGGTACGCTTGCGCACGGTCGCGTACAAATCATCCACATTACCTTCAATAATTTTGCCGTCGTCCAGTTCGCCGCTGGTCTGGTGGCGGCTCCACTGTCGCTCCTTTTTCTTTGCCTGCAATTCCGCTAGTACACCGCGAAGAGCGCCGATCTATAATTTGTATAGTGCGTACTAGCTGACCCGGCAAACGTTGTTTTGCCATATGAATTATTAAACTTGCTATTATGCTGCTCCCAAGCGGAGGAATTTGGCAAAACGGGACCCCATTGATCAGCTATCGACCAGGGTTGAAAAATATAAAATGCTATCAAAACATAGGGGGTGGTAGGAGGGTGAAAATGTAGGACTCAATGTATTTTTCAATTCCACACCATAAAAAAATTACAAAAAAAAATTTGTCCAAAAAATGAAAATAGTTTTTTTGTGGTGAACCACCCTTAACACTTAGGGGTGTAAAAATTAGTTATAAACCTATTCTCATACCTACTGAATATACATATGAAATTTCATCGAAATCGGTCAAGCCGTTTCGGAGGAGTATAAACACTAAAACTGTGACACAAGAATTTTATATATTAGATTTATATACTCAAGCAGTCAGTACTGACTGCCTCGTTAGTCTAGTGGTTAGCGTGTTCGACTGCGGCCGAAGAGGTCCCGAGATCGAGTCCCGGGTCGGGCCATAATTAAGTATTGGGTTTTCTCACTAGAAATTCTCAGTACTAGTCCGGAGTTAGGAAGTTGGCAGTATTTCACCCCCGTGCCTCGGAGAGCACGTTAAGCCGTCGGTCCCGGTTATTATCACTAACATGATAATCGTCGTTTAAACCCGCATTGGAGCAGCGTGGTGGATCTAAGCTCTAATTCCCTCTCTCCTATGAGAGTGGAGGCCTGTGCCCAGCAGTGGGACGTTAAGGGGTTGTTGTGGTGGTATTTCTATACTAGCTGATGCCCGCGCCTCCGTCCGCGTGGATTGAGGTTTTTGGTTCCCACGGGAACTCTTTAATTTTCCGGGATAAAAAGTAGCCTATGTGCTATTCCAGACTATAATCTATCTTTCTGCCAAATTTCACCCAAATCCGTTCAGCTGTTGTGGCGTGATTGAGTAACGTGGCGTTTGCGTCTAGCCCATACTTCTTTTACTCGGTTCTAGTCCCCTTACGTCGAGGGCCCAGAATAAATAAAACGTCTTAACATTTTTAAACACGCTTTTATCGTCCGCCATATTGAACTCAGTGTGACGTCATTTTGTTTTTCGTAATATTCTCAACAAACTCTTTTAACTGACATATCATGGGGGTGCATAAACTATAACTAGTCCGCCATCTTTGGGAGTCTGCCATATTGGATTTAGATTGACGTCACTGAGCTAACCATGTACTATCATCCTAAGCCAAACGTGTATGCAAAATTTCAGCTCAATCGGTTAGAGATTTAACTAATTTAAAATTCAGTTGCAAGATCCGACCTAAACAAACACAGACAAAATAAATAAAATCTTGTAAAAATGAAATACAGTTGAAATGTTTTAATCAAAGTTACCCAATTTTACCCAAAGCTAAAAGTGGCCAAAATACACTTTATTATAAATATAGATATAGATGAATGATAGGTACTTGTTGGACTCAATTGCAATACGGTAGAACCCAGAGCCGTAAATCTAGGAAAAAAAAACTAACTGTCAGAATGACTTTTTGAGTCATCTTGTCTCTGATTGTAAAAAATTAATGGTAATTTTTTTCGCGCTATAACGATCTATCATTGTTCTAAAATATGTAAAAGGGAAATAAAGCATTGAAGAAAATCAATAAATCATCACAAAGTTTTAATAAATCGAACCAGAAAGCTATCGGAGTTGTTCAGTACTGACCTGCGGTTGAACGGCCCTTAGAAACTGTCCATACAGCTTGGCATCATATTCGCTCATATTGATCTCTTTCAATCTCTCTTCGAAAGCCTTTCTATTCATTTCCCGCGCTGCTTTCTTTACGTGCTCTGGAACGTCGTCCTTCTCAGCGTCTGATAGCTGAAAAATCATCAAAACAAGAACTCTGTTAATATCTAAGACTACCGAGCGACAATTATTTACTGTCTAATCTATCATGTCTAATGTGTAATAGGTACCCACGATACAGGATTACTTAGTGCGAGTACCATTGGTCATAAGAAAAAAATTGTCAAGTTGATTTATGGTAATAAACATCATTTAATTTCATTTCATCATCATCCACCACGCTACCACCACCATTTATTCTCAAAGCACCACGCTTTAAGTGTATAATAAAGAACTCTCGGGCATGCAGGTTTTTTTTTGTATTTTAGTGTATAGAGGTTCGCTAGCGATTTTTACAAAGGATAATCATAAGTTACATAAATTCATCGATACATGCCAATGTATGTAAAATCATATGAAAGCAAACACTACATGCATATAAGTATCTCATACATAACATGGTTAAATATAAATCAATTTATATAAAAAGTGATACAATAGAAAGTGCCAAAAACGAGTTAAAGAGAAATCAAAAAAATATTATTAACTTATTTAAGTTTCGTATCAAATATTAATATTTTATTTCACAATTTTAAGTGCCAATCTACTAAGATTGACCAAAATAATAAACAATGAAAAAAAAAGAAAGTTATTTCTGTATAATTAATAAGTAGGTACACAGAAGAATGTTTTCTCACGATAATGTACTTCTTAAAAGGCACATAATTTCGAATATGGCCTTTTCGTTAAGAGAACGTTAAGCCGTCGGTTCCGGTTATTATCACTAACATGATAATAGTCGTTAAAAATCTATGAGTGTAATACTCTTAGTCGAGTTGTATGCGGAAGAACGTGGGTACACACCGCATTATTACCCCAAGAAAACTCCTAACATTATGTGATTAATGGAAAGAGGTCACGACCCTCAGTAATGAGAAATACAACGCGAAGAGATGATCGTCAAAAGTATTCTCAACCCACCTGATGTACATCGTGTCCTTTATCAAGCCGGTAAGGGCCTCCCTTACCCCCCAAACCGGCCGTGTCCCTCCCTCCGGTACCCCCGGCCCAGGTATTACCACCAACGTGGGGTTGATTTTCCGGGTCTTCTTTACCATGCTTGGGAGAAGACACGTCTTTTCTGTAAAACAATGGTAGGGATTTCGTGACCATAAGGCATGGATATTTTTACTGTGCAAAAAATTTAAATTCAATGCAAATTCAAGGCAAGGAAACATATTTTAATTTATTTTATTTTATTTATCAAGGAAAACCAACAGCTTGTTGTTCTACATAGTAAAATAAAATTAGATATAGGTATCAACAGTGCTTTTGAATCATCAAGTGAATTCACCACTGGTGCAGAATGACATTCCTACACAGAAGAATTAGTAAGAAACTCGACGGTTGCTCTTTCTTTGACTCACCCGCTCGTCCTCTCAATGGTCATCTGTATCTTCTTCAGGGCTTCTTTGGATCGTCCATCGAGCACTCCTTCAGTAGGCAAGCCGCTAGAGTGCAAGACTTCTAACAGCGCATCTGCCATGTCCTTGCTGTATCGGTCGAAATCGAACACATTGCCTATAGCCGTTGCTAAGTCTTCTTCGGGGTATTTCTGAAAAACACGATAGGCTCTATAGTATGCAGAGATCTCTGTCTACTACTGGATTGGCAATTCTAAAGGAAGGCTTTTTGATGCTAATTGTAGTCACAACTTCATAGGTACTTGTATTTTCCTATTTGTTTGATTGTGTGCTTGTTTGTAGTTTTGTCGAATCAATCTAACGGCCAAAATTAACAATTAAATTTGTCTGTTTCTAGGTAACTTAAGGATACGCTACTGATAGATTCTTCGTCGTACACTGCAGTGAACATAGGTCTCTTATAGACTTCCACACACCGCGCTGCGATTCGTTCGATGACATACGTCCACCTAGTGGGGGTATATCCTAACGTTTGTCGGATCTTCGGACTATATACCATAAACCCTAACAGGTTAGCCCGCTACCATCTTAACTGCATCATCACTTACCATCACGTGAGATCGTAGTCAAGGGCTAACTTGTAGTGGAATCAAATAAAATAAAAATTCGGGCTATACACTTGGCTCTTTATCGGTAACGCATTAGGACATCGTTGACTTAAACTGCCAAAAGTTAGTTAAATGATTGGACAGAGAATAATTTCGGCCGTTAGAACAGGACAGTAGCCAATAGTTATTTTGTACCTGCAAGTGTTTAACAATATTGACGAGCTGCCTCGTAGAAGAAAAAACTAGTAGAGAAGTCAACTGTCCCTGATCAGCCATATTCCTCAGCAATGCGAAGGATTGCACCAATTTCTTCATTACATCTTACCAGTTTACCACTAGGTCTTAGGTGAGGTCGCAGTCAAAGATAAATTCTATTGTATAAAAAAAACTGTACCTGCAAGTGTTTAATAATATTGACGAGCTCCCTCGTAGAATACGGGTAAGTCAACTGTCCCTGATCAGCCATATTCCTCAGCAATGCGAAGGCTTGCACCAGCTTTTCCATTAAATCTTACAAGTTTACTACTAGGTGAGTTCGCAGTCAAGGGTAAATTCTATTGGATAAACAAAACTGTACCTGCAAGTGTTTAATAATATTGACGAGCCCCCTCGTAGAATACGGGTAAGTCAACTATCCCTGATCAGCCATATTCCTCAGCAATGCGAAGGCTTGCACCAGCTTTTCCATTAAATCTTACAAGTTTACTACTAGGTGAGTTCGCAGTCAAGGGTAAATTCTATTGGATAAACAAAACTGTACCTGCAAGTGTTTAATAATATTGACGAGCCCCCTCGTAGAATACGGGTAAGTCAACTATCCCTGATCAGCCATATTCCTCAGCAATGCGAAGGCTTGCACCAGCTTTTCCATTAAATCTTACAAGTTTACTACTAGGTGAGTTCGCAGTCAAGGGTAAATTCTATTGGATAAACAAAACTGTACCTGCAAGTGTTTAATAATATTGACGAGCTCCCTCGCAGAATACGGGTAAGTCAAGTGTCCCTGATCAGCCATATTCCTCAGCAATGCGAAGGCTTGCACCAATTACTTCATTACATCTTACCAGTTTACCACTAGGTCATAGGTGAGTTCCCAGTCAAGGGTAAAATCTATTGGATAAAAAAAACTGTACCTGCAAGTGTTTAATAATATTGACGAGCTCCCTCGTAGAATACGGATAAGTCAACTGTCCCTGATCAGCCATATTCCTTAGCAATGCGAAAGCTTGCACCAGCTTCTTCATAACATCCTGCGGGACGTCCGGACCGTACGATCGGAGCAGTTCTAGCTCGGAATCTATTGAAGGGTTATCTACAGCGTGGCACGAGAAAAGATCACCTGCAAGAAATACATCCTATAGAGAAAATTCTTCGATAAGGTGATGGCGCTAGACTTATATATAGAGCTGATGCCCTTGACTTCCTCCACGTCGATTGAGGATTTCTGGTTCCCGCGGGAGCTCTTTAATTTTCCACGATAAGAAGTAATGTGTGCCAATGTGTTATTTCCCTATAATCTATATCTGTGCCAAATTTTATCCAGATCCGTTCAGCCTTTCTGGCGTGGTTGAGTAACAAAGATCCATCCATCTATACATCCATCCATCCTTACATCCATCCATCCTTAAATCCATTCATCCATCCATACAAACTTTCCATCCATCCATCCATACAAGTATAGATATGATAGGGACTTGCTGATTTGGTTATGGTTTGTCAAATTTAGGATGATAATTTTTGGCAAATGCCGTCTGCATAGTACTGCTTCAGTCTGTCTCAGTCTCAAACACTCATCTGTCAAAATTATCATCCTAAATTAAACAGAGCATAGATGGCAACAACCCTGTATAAATTTAAATGACAGAGACATGTAGCAAGGTAGACGTAGACGTAGTTCCTAAACGAAGTACGATTATTAAGTATTTTTTATCAGAAATTTTACTGACTCAATTTGTATAACTTTCTAAATGAGTGACTAACAAAAACTAATAGATGATAAGAACTTCATCGCTAAACTAACTAAGAAACAAAACAGTCATGATTCGATTGACCGGATCGAACTTCGACTAGTCGCAGATTTTCGTAGCATTCGGAGGTTGTAAAGTCAATAAAAACAATTGAGCTAAGTACTTCAAAATATACATACCCAATGAAGCAAAGAAATCGTTCCCCAAAAACGGAAATCCAGGTCTATTTGCCAGCACAATCATCCTGAAATCCTCATGCACCGGAATAAAACTGGAAACATCTCCTCCAGAACTCTCCATCATGTCTTTTGGTACAATTCTCCTTCCATCACTCAATATCATTTCCCCATTTTCAACCAATGTTTTAAGAATACACGTCACATGAGTTGGGGCTTTGTCTGCCTCATCTACGACTAATACATGACCGTATTTCACAGCTTTTACTAAAGGAGAATCTTCGTAAATGACTATACCATCCCTCACAGTAGGTTGTACTGTCAACGACTGTACAGTAGTATCTCTATGTAACTGGATATATTCCCTTGGACGATTCAAGAGCTGTAATAACCTATCTGCTATTTTGTTTTTCCCCACACCTTGGTTCCCGACCAGTAACAAATGATTTCCAAGAAGAAAATCTTGGAGTAACCATTCAAGTAATGCCATGTGTTGTGGAACGTCGTAGAATAAAATATCAGGAACTTTGGTCAAGGCATCTGTTTTGAAAATTTCTGTACTCGTATTTCCGATTGTAAGAACGCCATTTTTGACTGTGCATTTAACTTTTTCGGGATCACGATTAAATATACCGAATTTTCTTGGAGGATCGATTCCAATTTTTTGGCTAGCACTATCTAATGCGCGTCTGGCTAGATTAGGTAGGAATTTGGCTAGGAAAGTTCTTTGGACTGTTTCATAGGATGAATCCGCGGGGTACTTGGACATTCGGCTGGCGATCCGTAAAAGTTGTCTGGTTGATAGAGATGAAGAGAGATTCTTTAGAGTACTATCCTCGGAACTCCTCAATTGATCTGCCAATTCAATTATGGAATGTAATGGGTCTGAGATGTCTCCGTACTGAAATCAAATACAGTACAAAATACAGTTGCGAAATCATAAGACATTCAGAATAAGTAATTAACTACAAAAATATGACAAATAGAATGACGGAGGAATTTATTAAGACGGCGTCTTACGTCATATCAATATAATTCCATCAAATTGAGTTTTTGAGAATAAAACGAATTACTTTCTAGACCTTTGGGTGTAATTAATTAAAATAACTAACAAATTTACTTTGACTAATAAAACAAGTTTTAACATTAACTAACAAATTTGGTTGGCTCAATTAATCCTTTATTTAGTGGATGATGCCCGCGACTTCGTTTACGTGGATTTAATTCCCATGCGAACTATTTTCCGGGATAAAATATAGTCTTTATCCTTTCTCGGGAGGCGACCTAAACGTCAGACACACTTTCGCATTTATAATATTAGCATGGGTGCACGAAACGGCGACAAAAGTGAAAAATATCCACTTACCAAGGAGTTAATGATGAACATCTCCTCGCCTCTGCTCAGATTCCTCATCTCGTGGAATAGGAACAGGCTGAGTATCTCAGGGGACAACCATTGCTGTCCGGTTCCGATCATAGGGGGTTCAGCTAGCGCTACTATTCTGAAATACGACAACTACTTACGCAATCGCAAAACTAGTCATAGTTTGCATGGAAATAAAATAAATACAAGAAGTCTTTTGACTACTTTCCTGGCGCAGGGAGTGGTTAGCGTGATGTTCTATGAGGGAGGTTTAGGATTCGATCCCTGGCCGGGGCCTAGAGGGAGGCTTCTAACGTTGCTATACTTAGCACACTGCCGACAAAGAAGTACAGTCCCACAAACACATCTGACCCGGTGACAATGTCGCTGCTCGTAGTGTTGCTAATAAATATTAAAAATAAAGACTTCGTCTCTGCGTCGAATTCCTCATTACTGAGGGTCTTGACCCCTTTCCATTAATCAAATAATGGTAGAACTTCTACCATTATTCTTGGGAAAAATAAAAACTGAGTCATAAGAAATAGTTCCAATTCTGGCCACCGGGCCAGATAACTTCGACCGTACCGCCAAGCGATTTTCGTATCAGTTTTGCGTGTTGCCAATGATGACATACGTATCTGTTCCTTAGAACAGGTAAAGTAACCGGCATAGCTCGAAGTGTTGCGAAGGCTCGAATTGTTGCGAAGCTGAAGTGGCAATAGCGGGGCCGAACAAAGGCCGAACAAAGAGCTAACTTGACTTGAAAATTAAAAATATCAATACCCATAAGAGATCAATGATCGACAAAATGACTCACCTAAACGCGGGGTGAATCCTTTTGACGCCACTCTCTTCCAACTGTTGCTGAGTAAGGCCAGACGTAAGAAGGTCATCATATCTGTCGTGCCGTAGTAACCTTGTGCCGTCGTGTAACTGTAACTCTCTGTCATGAACTAGTCTGTAAAAGATATGGAATTTTGAGCAAGACAGTCGATTATTTACTTTATTTGTATTTTGAACTCAAACTCAAAGTGCATTAATCATTCAATTTAGGTACTGTCAGCTTTGCTTTTAAATTTGAATTGAATTTTTAGAAAAGATAAGATTGTTAATTTGTTTATTGACGAGGGTTCAATTAAATTGATATTTGACTCATTCGATGTATTTCACTCGGTTCGTTCTTTGGTGGGGACGCCATATTGGAATAATTTGCATAAATACTAGTATTTTGGCAATTGGAAGATAGCCTGTTACCGACAGACTCAGTGATTATTGAATACTTGTGTTTAGATCGCAAATTGATTTAGAGCTTAGCGATGGCAATCGTGGCCGGATCAAATGATTATTTTCTTTAAAGTTTAATCAAGTTTTTACATTAAATCTTTCGTGAAATCGCTACACGTTGTGACCATTCGCTCGTGCATGTTTTAATGAGACTGCAAACATATTTAAACGCAATTTAATTATTGCCCACTTCTGGAATTATCCTTACAGTACACTGTACACTTATTGATGTCCAATTACTTATAAAACATGATGGTGATAATCAGTTACGGTATCTTAAAACTAAAGCTACGAGGGTTCCAAACGCGCCTTGGTCTGAGAAGAGCCCACAACAGTATTTATTGATAGGACATACCTGATAAGACATTGCAGTTTCCCAATTCGTCTTTTCAGGCTACAATATTAAATATAAATTACAAAATTGGGATACAGCTGTACTCCACTGGTAGATTAAGATAGCTTTTAAGGAATTATAGTTTCCATTTTTTTTATTTTGCAACTTTTTGTGGTTTATAAATTGAGATTTTACAACTTGAGAATTTTTCTGATCTAATTACCACCCTACCAGCAAATCCATGTCCACAAGCGATTTAGCGTTCCGATACGATGATCTGTAGAAACCGACAGGGTCAGACAGTTCGTTTGACTTTGTATAGCTAAAGACCATCGCAAAAACGCGATAAACCGCACCCTCGTATTTACAAGAACAAATACTAAAGTAATGTGTTTTCAATACAAGTAAAATTCATGTGAGTGATGGAAGTTAGAAAAATAGGGTTGACCTTGCATGTATGAAGTTTCTGTTTGAATAAAAGATGCACTTCTGACCTAGAACAACTTGTTTTAAAATGTTTTTAAAACTTTATATCGACCTTGAATTTGCACGAACCAAGTTTTAAAGAGGGCATATATTTTAGTTAGGGCATGTATTCGAGTTTTGTAGCTGAAGTGGTTATGGTCAGGGTAGCGGTACATAGCCCAGGCTCAGGAGACAATCGAATCGACAGAATTACATGTTCAGCGTTGGGCATCCTTCCGTTGAGACAACGATATGAGATAATGAGATAAGTGCGATGTTTTATATTAAAATGGGCTTTCTAATATAGTAACTAGACTAGATATTGTCAGCGACTTTATCCGCATGGATTTAGATTTCAAAGGTCCTCAACTGTAGATACCCATGCTAAAATCATGTCGCTCCTTTGATCTGTTGCGTCGTAATTGTAGGGGAAACCGACAAAGAAAGGCACTTTCGCGTTTATAACATCAGTATGTATGAAGAAATTTTTATGAGAAAAGCGCTATATTTGGATGGATTTTTGATAGTTGTAGACGATATCCCATCAAAAACATAAATGTGAAATGAGAGCCAAATTCAAAATTGTGATATATATGCCTTGGTTGTTGACTTCAGCGACAAAAGAAGTGAGATCTAAATGGGTGCCAAGTTCAATGGTCAGTCCTGAAATTTATTTATAACAACATATAATATTTTATAACAACTTAAAATATCATTTCTTCTTATAACGTAGTATAAAATGTTGAAGACTAAGGCTTTGGCTTGGCTAGTTTTCATATACGAATTATAGCGTTCACAAGTTGTAAAGCTGTAAGTTCTTATTTTATTCTTCCGAAAATTTGGCTTGCTGGTAGAAACTGTACTTTTAGGTACCTACTTAATAATAATTCGTATATGGAAACTAGCCAAGCCAAAGCCTTAGTCTTCAACATTTTATACTAAGTTATAAGAAGAAATGATATTTTAAGTTGTTATAAAATATTATATGTTGTTATAAATAAATTTCAGGACTGACCATTGAACTTGGCACCCATTTAGATCTCACTTCTTTTGTCGCTGAAGTCAACAACCAAGGCATATATATCACAATTTTGAATTTGGCTCTCATTTCACATTTATGTTTTTGATGGGATATATAAATTGCAGGAATGACCATTGAACTTGGCACCCATTTAGATCTCACTTCTTTTGTCGCTGAAGTCAACAACCAAGGCATATATATCACAATTTTGAACTTGGCTCTCATTTTACATTTATGTTTTTGATGGGATATCATTACTTTTTGTACAGAAATTATTGAACTCAATCTCAAACTCAAAACATATTTATTCAAAATATGTACCTACAAAGTACACCTTCTGAACGTCATGCTTACAGAGCATAAGACGTGATGGTGATAATTAACTACGATATCTTAAAACTAAAGCTACGAGGGTTCCAAACGTGCCCTGGTCTGAGAAGAGCCCGCAATAAACTCCGCTTTTTTTTTTATTATCACCATCTCACTAATATTTGAAATTATATATATGTACTTATAATATAACATTACATAATCAGCCGTTGTAACAATTCATACCCATGCCTTGCTATCATTCAAATAATCCTTTACACTGTAATAGGACTTTTCTATTAGTTTAGTTTACGTTTTACATTAGTAGGTACTTATTATTTGGTGTAAGGTCAGTGTGTCACCCACCAGTAATTCTATTGTACGACTCATTGTACAAGATAATTAAAGACGAGAATTCTCAAGAAAAATATATAGTGTACCTAGAGTTACACTGACATTGACAGATTACATCTATGGTCAGACTACCTCTACAGCACATTTCTACATCTCATCAATTTTGATTGCAAAAGTTTAAAAATCAAAAGTTTTTTGTGAAACATTGAAAACAAGCACGGTAAACAGTCGATATCACTAAAACCACTATAAACAATGAATACAAATCACAATGACTGACAGCTTGAACTGACGACTTCAAATACGTTTCTTCTTCTTTTCTGTCAATGACGTTTTGTTGCACAAAATGTATGAATACGAAGGTAAGGTTTTAATGCAATTATATTATTATTCATTATTATTTACATTAAAATAATAATTATGTGTCATTTTCAATAGTTAAGGAGTTACTACCACCGCTTAAAGCAGTATTGTTTCAAACTAACGGTTGAATGTCACGTACTTTGACGTCCTTAAAATAATGATTATAACACTACAACATAAACGTCAACAATATTAAAATAATACGGCTTTAAGCAATGGTAGCATGCCTCGTGTCAGAGTTTTGATCTATACCTTTGATCATAAAAATGACGATTTTTGTACGTTTATATCTAAATAACCATTTGAGGTGTGCTTATGAAATTTGGAGCACATATGTATCTCACGGGTCTCAATATATGCGCCAAATTTGACATGTTTATGTGAAATAGTTTTTGAGTTATGAGGGGGTCAAAAGTGGCTCCAAATGGTTCGTGTAATATTACACACGGTGCTGCTCGCCAGTTTTTTTGAACTTTGGCTGGACACGCTTCCGCGTGTCTTGATGTAGATATTACCTACTCGTTCCACATTAAGATTTAAGTACATTTAATGTTCTGTAAGTACAATTTTCTACGTTTTTCTTATATTCGTTTGTTACTAAATTTTTTTGTTAAATGAACAATAAGCGAAGAAGAGGCAGACAAATTAAAAGATGGGAGGACGATATAAGGAATTTGATTGGTAGTATGTGGACAAGGTAAGCCAAAAATAGAAACGTTTGGGAAAATTTAGAGGAAGCCAACGTCAAGTCAAATCTCAGATTAGTTTATGTGTTATAATTTAAGTTAAAAAAACTGTACTAGCGCTGCAATAAATGCTCCATTTTTTTTAGTGTACAATCTTTTTTCAAATGTTTTTTTATTCAAATAAACTTTTACAAGTACTATTGAATAGTCAAGTGAATCCACTACTGGTTCGGAATGCCATTCCTACCGAGAAGAACCAGCAAGAAATTCGGTGGTTGCTGTTTTTAAACGACTGCCTGAAAAAACTAGTATATTGTTTTCAGGGTTCATGTATGTATGTATGTATGTATGTATGTATTTATGTATGTATGTATGTATGTATGTATGTATGTATGTATGTATGTATGTATGTATGTATGTATGTATGTATGTATGTATGTATGTATGTATGTATGTATGTGAGTTTGTATATTCCACCATAACTTCTATACGCCTGAACCTATTTTGATAAATGAGGTATCTTTAGAATCCCTAGCTTATTTCCGGTGACATAGGTTAGTAAAATTTAAAAAAAATATGGGGTGACCATAGTCCCGCATTAAAGACTAAAGTTCAAAAAATATTTCAAAAATAAAATTAACTATATAATATGTAATCCTCATCGAGAAAATGATGAGTAGATTTCAAAAATATATAACACTATTGTTCAATATCCAGTGATTCACAAAAAAATATCATTTAATAAAAATGTGAATAAGATTCTAATTTAACTAGATTAATTTAGATTTTTTATTTTTTAGTTCGTTTTTTGGCAGGGCAGTCGTGTTTTTTTAATTTTTTTAATTATGGCTTGTTAAATTATTCATTTAAAACACTCACCTATGCAAAACAGCCAACGTGCTAGCGTGTATCCTATGCAACCCGTCTAGCACCGCCAAATGTCCCTTAAGTGCTGCCTCCACTAAGGCTGAATTCCTCCACACTGTGTCTCCGTTATCCAGAGTAGTTCGCTGCTGTATAAGGTCCCTTGCTGTCATGTCCTGGTATAGGACTATGGGCTCTATCGTATAACCGAGTAGAGATGCAAGTTGACTGACTAGCAGACTTTTGCCGCAACCTTTTGGACCTGTGGGACGTCTTACAATAAATACAGCATTGGGGCTGATTTTGTAGTGCGCAATTTCTAAACTAAAATGACAGCATAAAAAATATTGGTAAAGCTGTCATTTTAGTTAATTTAGAGATTGTGTTATACAGCAGAATTGGCCACGGATTCTTCGTAAAATAATGCAAATGCATAACAAACATTGATACAAATCGGTTACAACTCACATCCACTACCACTACAGTCCATTAACGTCCCACAGCTGGGCACAGGCCTCCACTGCACTTTTCACAGGGCCCTGTGGTAAGGATGGGCGTGGCCGCTAATTAGAGCGTCGGTTATTACACAGCAATAAATTAGGGACCCTTACTCCCTTAGTCTTATTACACTACATTGATTCAAGTGAAAGGGTAATAGGCCTATTAGACCCACCACGCCATTCCAATGCGGGTTGGCGGGTTGGGGAAACTCACATATCTTGTCATAATAAATATACCCAACTAGTTTTGAACCCTGCGTCAACAGCACGAGCCCGTTTATATGTGTCAGCGTAAGATTGTAAAAACCGTTAGATTATAATCTAACTCGCGAAATTGTAAACTGTCGAAAGATTGCGAACCGTTCAATGTTCTGATTGACAATTTTTGAAATATTGATTGTATTTACGCCTTCTTGTGTGTTTCTTGTAGGTTAGGTTAGGGTTCGACATAAATAACCAGGTAGTGGTTCTATCGGGTTAATATAACTAACGGATTACAATCTACCGAAAAATAATGCGTTAAATTGTAATCTTTAGATTATAATGTAACGGTTTTTACAATCTTACGGTGGCATATGCATATCACTATATTATATTCAATATATTTTTATTTTATTCTATTTTATCATCGTGTCGTGTCACGTCGTAACGTCCCGTACTATAATTTTTCGACGTAAAATCTGTCTACGAGATAGACCATATCATCAGCGTTATATCTTGGCCTTCATATTTTCGGTCATGCAATAAAAGAAAACGAATATATTTAATAATTCTTACCGACAACACAGAAATCTCCAACGCTATGGCTAAGCATCAACTCATTCAAAAGCTGAGTCTGGTACTCAGTTTTAACAAAACCTTTCTTCTCAGTTTTACTCTTTCTTCCACCGTATGCCACGCCAAATTGGGACGCTTTCCCATTGATCTCCATATTCACTAAGGCCTGATTTCCCGTGAAGTCTACACCTTTTAGGGCGATGCTCCATTTTGGTTCGGTGTCTATATTCAAATTGTGTAATACAGCTTCAACATTTTTTATGTGGTCTCTTGATAAAAATGTGTTGTATGGATAGAGAATATACAGCAATTTTTGTATGGGAATGTTAGGATTTCTTTCCTGAAATAAACATTGAAATATTTGGCTGGGCCTTGAGCAATCAAGGGTCTTCATTGTATGCAGATTTGAACATAACAGTTTAATTACTTTAAAATTCATACCTTTTTAATTAACTTAATAAGTATTTATCATTTATTGGTCCGTGCAAGAAGCAGTTAAATAGACATAATAAATAGAAGCAGTAAAGGGCCCATAAAGGGCGCTCGGAAATACATTAACGATCCGTACGTGCGTGCGTGCCGACATACGTCCTCGATGTATTTGTAATATTATAGTGATACGGCTTTCACGCGATCTGATCATCTGCTAACTTTACCACAAGGTCAAGGTACATTAGTTTAAATACAAATGGATATACTTTTGAGTTTAAATTGTAACTTATACGCGATGCATCCAAATTAACAGGTAAATTACCAAGATAATATTAAAAACACTTTTTTAAAACCGCCATTTTGAATTTAGGGTGACGTCATTTTATTTTTCGTGTGATTCTCAGCAAAGCTTTTCATGATACCCATATCATGGGGGCGCATAAAAATAACTAGCCCGCCATATTGGATTTAGAATGACGTCACTTAGCCTAACCATGCATTGTCATCCAAACTAAGCGTGTATGCAAAATGTCCGCTCAATCGGTTGGGGATAACTGTTTCAAAATTTAGTTGCAAGATTTGACGTAAACAAACAGATCGCAAGTTAAATTAAAAAGCTTGTAAAACGAGACATATGATAGTGATGATGAGATAAGGCACAAAATGCAGAAATTGTTGATGAAAACACGCATAAACTTTTAACGAGTGTCATTGTAGTTCTAATCTTGAACTATAAGTTTGGGTTAAAAACCTTGGTTAAACATAGAACTTACCAATATTAACGCAGCAGCATACAGATTATCCACGGGAAAGTCGGGCAAGCTTATCTGTTGCAGCTCTGGACTTATGAGCGCGTACGCCGCGGACAGGACCTGTTCCAGCTTTTTCGTGTCAACTTGAGGCGCGTCTTCTTTCAGGGAGTTCAGATGTTCCTGGAAAAAAAACTCTGGTTTGGTCTATTTCTGCTGTGTGGCTTTGCAGCAATTTATAAATGCGTTGTAAATTGAGTTAAGTGAGTTTATTTGTTGGTGATCTTTCAAATTCGCCGCAACAGAGCAACGGATCGACCAATAGGTACCTCTGGAATGTCCTTTCAAACTTGTCTGCCTTCAAAATGAGTACTCCAAGGAACTCTGTCTACCATAAACTTTTAATAAGAACGACCTTACCTAGACTACAGTCAAGCTTTGATGCAAGTAATGCTATACCTATTTTATTTCTAAGGGCGAAAACACATCACAGACAAATAGTCCGCGCGCCAACTTTATATAGAACTGCACAGACTTCCGCAACAGGACAAAACGTGTTTCCGGATTCAAGATTCAACGTTTATTTATTCTACTTAGGTGAATAAAGTGATGGTGATAATCTTAGAACGAAAGTTACGTATCGTACGAACATTTCGCACAGACGTTTTGTCCTGTCTAGTGTTGCAAAAAAAACAGTTTCTGTTTCTATGGTGAAAACAAACGTTGAAAAAAACATGAAAAAAAAAGTTTTTTTTCCATGGAGCATGTTTTATTTTCAAGAGTACCTACAGAATTCGAATATTATTAAGATAGTTTCCGTAAAAGATTAATATTTAAGGGTCCATATTACAGTTTTTTGTTTATTTTTAAACACTTTTTTGCTTATTAGTGCCAATTTTACATAAATAGGTATATTGGCAACATTCAAGTTGCGCACAGGGAAATGCCCGTTCGGTCTGTTTGTTTGAACGCAGTTGGCGGGGCGCTGATGAATACTTAATTCGATTTGTAATTTTAGTAAAATGTAAGAAAATAGAAAACATACTTCAAGAAAACATTAAATTTTCCTACAGATTATTTTCCTGAAAAAACCGACGACGAAAGTTTAGAAAAAAACAACGGTGTTAAGTTGTTTTTCATGTAACATCACTAGTCCTGTCAGTAGTGTGTTTTCGCCCTAAGGAAGGTATCTAGAGGCACTTATTTGCAAAGCAGGTAACACAGACGGAACGTAGTTCAAGCAATTTACTACCTGGCGAATACAAATAGAAAATTTATGCAACCTGAAGTCATTACATTTGAAATCATCTAGTTGTAAATGGATGGCTGGATTTATCAAGCTCGTACAACGAACTTAGTTTGCAAAGTTAAACTTTCACAGCTAAATTAATTGCGCGAACTTATCTTGATCAGAATTTATCACGCAAGGGGAACAGTGATTATAAAAACCAACCGAGTTTTTTTGGTTTAAAAACTCTGACAACAACGTAATTAAGCCATCAGTTTGTACGCGGCGTTTAGGCTAGGAACTACAAAGATCAGTGTTCGGTTTTTTTTTATAGGTCTCAGGTGGTGTAAAAACCATAGTAACCAAATAGTTTTTAGGGTTCCGCACCTCAAAAGGAAAACACGGGACCCTTATAGGATCACTTTGTTGTCTATCAAGACCCTTCTTCACAGGAACGCATGAATGTATCAAGCTGAAATTCATATCAAATACTCAGGTCTACTGTCCCTTGGAGCTGTGAAATAATCAAACTTCTAAGCCAACGCAATCAAAAGATACAGCCGTTTATGCTGCAAATTTTTGGCACTCGCAAGAGAATCAAAACCTACAGGGTACTTCCCGTGCACTTAGACTCTTGAAATTTGGTGCAAAACTTAGACTAGTACGAAGGAACGTCTTATAGCACAGATAAAGGAAAAATTGCGAGAAGGATACATTTTTAGGTACATAATAAAAATATTTTTAATAATTTTAAACTAACTACACTTGGCCGGTTTTTTTATATATCGTACCCTTATTGCAAAAACCGATTATCTGCATCAAAATTTGAGCGAAAAAGTTTTGAGATATAAGTACTTGAAACTTTGACGACACAAAAATTAATTATAATGATGTCAATTTTTAAACGCTAGTGGTTTTTATAAACAAGAAACTATTAAAGAATAGTTACGTACATTAATAATTGAAGAAAACTTTCTAGATTTTCAATAAAAAGAAAAAAATAACCGGTAAGGAGCTCATTTAGTAGGTTTTTCCTGAATGCAGAAAAACTACCAAATCTTCAAAATTACTCTTCTGGTAGCTCTATTGGCATTTTTTATTTAATCTCTCACTTTGAATATTAATAATCATCCCGACAAAAATCGTTTTAGTTCAACTATATCCAGTACAGGTGTAAAATAAATATACTTAATTGCTTTTGGCTGAAGGTAAAGTAGATATTATTTTACTTTGTGCGTACTAACTGCAACGGTTTTACCCGCGTAGTTTCCGTTCCCTTGGGAAATGGGAAAATCTAAGTTATTTTTTATTACCTATTTGCCAGTAAAATTTCCGTTATAATCGGTCCAGCCGTTCTCGAGATTAGCGCGTTTAAACAAACTAATTCGCTTATAATATTATTATTAAGTCAAACTAGCTGTGCTCTGCGGCTTCACCCGCGTTTGTCCCATTTCCATGGGTATTTCGGGAAATAATGTACATATAAACCTTCCTCTTGAATCACGCTATCTATTGATGAAAACCACATTAAAATCCGTGGCGTAGTTTAAAAGTTCTTAGCGTACATACATACATACCAGTACATACAGAGAGACAGACGCCGGAGAGCGGCTTTGTTTTATACCATGTGAAGATATAGGTTTAGTTTAAAAAAAAAACAGTTTAGTCTTCTGAACTAGTCAGAGAACATGTATCATCAGTGTCAGAGAGAGTTGCAGCTGGCAATCGATCAACAATGCTAGCTTCAGAAGCCAGCGACTGATACTCTTCGGGTATTATACTTTTATTGCTATGGATATTGGCAGAGAGGAGAGAGAAGTTTTTTTTTTCGAGGGGGAAATCTTCCTAAGATACCCAACTTTGTACCAACTAAACCCCCCTCGGTGGCCACCATCTGCATGCATTGGGGGGCTCCGAGATCTCATAAAATACGCATCGGTGCCTCCCTAGCGCAGTGCCTGTTGGGCTCGTCCCGGTGCTCATACCCCAAACTGCACTCGTTATGAGCTATGGCAGCTTGTGCCACAGCAAACTGCCATCTTCCCAAGGCCACTTATGACATGGAACATGGAACGACTGAAGCCCCCACCCCAGCCGCTCGTGACCTCGAGGTCCATTACTACGGGACTATTATCCAATAGTCCCGTAGTAACCGTAGTCCCGTTAGCCGCCCAACCCTGTCCATCCGGACAGGGTTGGCCGGCTAACGGCACCGCCTCGGCGCCTTCGTCTCCTGGCGGGATCGGCTATCTCTCGGACCTGCTCAGCAGCCTCCTTCTCAACCGTTACGGTTTCTCAGAAGGAGACCACTGCTCTCGAATTTTCCTCTTTTTCCAGTATATCCCTTATTTCAGCCTCTTGGGGAGAGGTCATTGCCCACATGGTGAAAAAACAGCCGTGTCCGGTTAGTACCTGTGTCAGTCTAAAGGTGATATTGCCACTCTTTCTTTACAGCCAGGCCTCAAAATTTGGGAGGATTGTACCAACAGTGCGCTAGCGTATGTTTCTTCCCTCCACCTCCCATCTCCACTCCTCTGGCCATCATGGATTTCGGCATACACTTTTGCATCCATATCGGCTAGTCCAAAGGCGGAGAGCGGGCCAGAATAGTGGCGGCCTCGAACGATATAGTTCGATATCCCCGCGGGACCCTTATCGCCATCTTGCGTTGAACGCTGTTAACTTTTGCTCTGAGACGTTGCATACCAGATAGTCTCTGCGACCAAACAGGTGCCCCGTAAAGGGCCATCGTTCGTACTACACTCGCATATAGCCGGCGGACTCCTCCTTGCAGACCCCCGAGATTAGGCAGCAGATCGTGCATTGCACCTGCTACTTTCTGTATTCGAGGGATCAAGCGCTCAAAATGCTCCTCGAAGCTCCAACGGCTGTCCAAGGTCAGACCTAAGTATTTGAGGTACCGGCCAACCTGGACGTCCGTACTACCCACGCGAATCGAAAAACTGGGCGGTTCCACTCGCCTGGGAAGCTTGTGGAACCATACCATAACCATGTGGCTTCAGTTTTGTGAGGTGCTATTCTAAGGCTCAGCACTTGGATTTCCGAGACTACCCGGGACACACCGACCTCTGCAAGTCTCAGCGCTCCCTCAAAGGAATCACCTTCAACTAGTACCATAGTGTTATCTGCGTAGCAGATTATATTGACACCAGAGACTAGTACGTAAGACAGCGTCGTATGCCAAATTCCACAAGAGCGGTCCCAGTACAGAACCTTGTGGAACTCCGTAACTTATTTTCCTCGTATAAAAGAGACCAGCTCGCCCAGTATACTGCATAGATCTGTTGGAAAGGTACGACCCAATGATATCCCGCAGGTATGGAGGCACGTTGTGGTGAGTCAACCCTCCCTAATAGCTGTCCAAGGTAGGGAATTGAAATCATTCACTATGGTGAATGAACTAGAAGTTTAATTCGCTATAATCCGCTACAGTAGACAAATCTGTGTGGTACAGTGCGTGAATCACTCTCACCTTTTTGGAGCAACTATTCATTCACTATGTCCAAACTCACTGCCAATGCGACTCCACCCTTTGAAACTGCCCATAAATGCTCCATAAAGGTCCGAACGGACAGGATCGCGTCCACTGTAGATGGGCTCTGCCGGAAACCAAACTGGCTTTCAGATAAATCAGGGCCGATAATATTATGTAACAAGTGGTCACTGAGGCGACCGGCAATGATCCGCTCGAACAGCTTACCCACCTCATCTAGCAAGCGTCTCGCATGAACCTAGTGAAAGGAAAAAGTAAACACAGATAATTGATAATTGCTGAAGATATTCGAAAACCGTAGTAGCCCAGTTATACAGTAAAAGTAAGCTATAGTTATCTAAGTTCTTTTTATCTGCAATCATTTTAACCAAATATGGTGTTATTTTTTCTGCAAAAAACAACTAATGTTGTTTAGTATGTTTTACTGGTAGATACATCAGCACATTCTACTTTAATTCATAAAAGCTAAAACCAGTTACCGCAAGATAATATGTTTTAACAGAATAATTATCGATATAATAATAAATCAAGCAACTACATCTGAAAAGTGTTATAATACGTTACATGTTTCTTGTGCTATACATTTCTAAATGTGAAGTAGTTTAAATGAGCTTAGTCCTTTTTTTAAGAAGATAATTAAATCATACTTGAAGATAGTTGCTTTTACCTCTAGCTATCTCCGTAAATAAGCGTCGTAGCAGATAATGGGTTTTACCTGTAGCTTCGTCGTGACTGGAGGAGTCGATTGATATATTTAACTCAATTTTGGTACAAAAATGCAGATAATCGGTTTTTGCAATAAGGGTACGATATGCTAGTGCTGCAGTCAGACCTGCTTGCAAGTGGTGGGGCAGCCTAAGGGGTAGGGGTTTATTACAACAAGTTAACTTGTTAGGGGTCCAATCGTTTTCTACGAGGCCCGATAAGAGATAAATTGACCACCAATTGCCCCATCCGGAAGTGAATCCGGGAATAAATTTAAACCTCCCGCTTCTAAACACACCACCACCATGGCCTTATGCACACAGTTGAATTACAACGTCTAGACGCCACGTACGAATTTTTTTAAACACGAAGATAGTTACTTTAGCAAAAGGTGGCACTAAACGACGCCCATAAATCCCACAGTATCTCCATAGTTTAATACAAACAACACGTCTGTAGCCAGTTCGGAAACCAGCGAGATTTATATCCCAGCAGTCTCCAAACTTTACACACGCGAACGACGCAAAATGGCACTGAACATTTCACTTTATTGACTATTTCGACGTTGGTTGGTTGGTTGACCCTTTTCGCAGATGAAATAATAGTTACTACCTACTTCACAACACTTTTTATTCATGACTAATGATGACCTAGCGGTTTGAACTATACGTTGATATGTCAGTCAGATTAACCTTTGAAAATTGTATACTGATTAGTGCAGATGCTCGCCTGAAAACGATTTCTTATAAGCCTGATGAAAGTTCAGATGCACTGAGTGAACGGTAGAGATAGCAATTTTCAAATAGCTATGAAATCAAATGGGAAGTGAGCATTGAAGATCAAGAGAAGAGAACATACCCAACATAGCTCAACGAGTCTCAAAACTGAGGAGGCAATGGGTGGAGAACAAAGGTCACCGATGGACTTTGGGATCCGGCACAGCGAAACCATGCTGAATAAATTGACTTTCGACAGGTATAGTACTGTATTTAAGGAGAGATCTATAAGTATATTACCTACTTTTCACCTCGGGAGAAAACTATACGAGAAGGGATCTATCATCTAGGCTACTTTTTACCTCTACAAAACAAACTGTGAGTACCGGAATTTCTAACAAACTTTTAAGTACAAGGGCTAAGTCACGTTCAGTATCTAGTTTTAACGTTCGACGTGCCAAATTCACAGACCAAATTAAACCACAGAAACAAATAGCTACCTAATTCTCATAAACCAAAACAATTTTCTGGTATTCTGTAGGCTTAGTCTCAGTTTTAACATTTACTTTTGTAATTTCGATTGATCGTATTCGAGCGGTCGAACACATTGACGTCAAAGTAAAATTAACCTTTAGTGCATTGATTCAGAACTCAATTTCGTGTACATGCATTCAACGCTCGAAACGGAATGTTTCATAGTTAAAATCGGTTTTGGTAAATCTGTAAGTTAAAATCCAGGGATTTTACGTCCACTTTACTTTGACGCCAAAGTGTTCAAATGCTCGAATGTGATAAAACGAAATTGCTATGATAATACTGGGGCTAACGGTACTGCTCGCACAAATGCCCATTTAGAAACACCCACGCTTCAACGCCCGTTCTAATTAACCCTAAACCGCAGCACGGAAACAATTCACCACAATTACACACCGGGGGTAAATCCGACACAGCCATTATAATGGATAACATTTCATTTACCTTGTTATGAAGCACGGCAAACGAGGGTTAATTTACAACTTGTTCCGTTTTGTAAAACAGTTATTTAGTAGCTATGTTGTAGTGTATATACAACAGCAATTGTTAGGTTTTATCTGAAAACTATTGTCTTTGGCTTTCCAATTATAAAGGCAAATCTCTATCGTATCTATCTATTTATCTATGTCGTTTAGTTGGCAATATCTCTGAAATCGCAAACTCTATGATAATATGAATATGATGAACTATCTCAAGCGAGTAATTTGGTGTCACTGGAAACAAGTGGAATAAGACTGTGTCCTGTAGAAAACTATGCAGGAGACCTTCATCCAGCAGTTGAAGGGTAGCAAAACGGCAAATCTCTTAATTACCTAGACCTCAGGTAGACTCTTCAAAGAAACGAAGTAAGTCAGCTAGCCAAATGCAAAATCATTCCTATCCTCAACCATCCTTAGTCCCTGAGGATAAGCTTTATTAAAGTCTCAGAATGAAAAGGGTTTTGACCATATAGTCTACCACGCTGGCCAAGTGCAGTCACAAAAAACTAAAACGTGTTAAAACTTTAACCCTTCGTAATACATGTTACTGTAATATGTACTCAGTTCAAAGATGCAACTCCTCAATAAATCAATGTAGGTTGTATAGTCATCGATTTGAAAGAAAGGTCCATTGTAAAGGTCCAAATGTAAGCAGGTTATATTAGGAAATAATATTATAACAATAGCAATTAAGGTTTCATTATTCGTTCTGTTAGTATGTAAAGAGTAGATATTAAGACACCACAGAATAAAGACGTCTTAACCAACAGTCTCCATCATTTTAATACAAACCAAACCTACATTATCTCATTATACAATTTCTGCAAAAATACAACCAATATTTTATAGTTGACCCAATTGATAAAGATATGTAGTGAAACCTGTTGTAAAAAGTCTTATAAAGCGACTGGAATCGTCTTATTTATGAGACAGCCAGTAAAGATATTATTCAAATGAGACGGTGATACGTGTATGTCGTCACGTACGACCTTTAACCCTTTCAGAGGCTTTCAGTAGTGGTTTGATGTTTTTCGCAACAATTTATAGAAATTTCTATCTACTTCGTTTTGCTGAAAGCCCATTTTTTTAATTAATTGTATAATGGTGCGCCGTGAGGGTATATGTTACCGTAAGATTGTAAAAACCGTTAGATTATAATCTAACTCGCGAAATTGTAAACTGTCGCCATGCCGTACAGCTCATTAACGTCCCACTGCTGGGCACAGGCCTTCACTCTCATAGGAGAGAGGGAATTAGAGCTTAGACTCACCACGCTGTTCCAATGCGGGTTGGCGGGCTTTAGCGACTAATTAATATCATTGTTAGTGATAATAGCCTTAACGTGCCGGCTTAACGTGCTCTCCGAGGAACGGGGGTGAATCACCGCATATCTTCCCAACTCCGAGCTAGTACTGAGAATTTGAAGTCAGAAAACCCCAATACTCAATTATGGCCCGACCCGGGACTCGAACCCGGGACCTCGTCGGCCGCAGTCGAACATGCCAACCACTAGACCAACGAGGAAGTCCAGGCAGGCAAGAGTTCCCACGGGAATCATAATAATTTCAAAGCCCTATTTTACCCTCTTGAATCTTGGTGTTGAATTTTCAAAAATCCTTCGTTGGCGGATGCCTACGTTATGATTGCTATCAAATTTCAGCACGGTCCGTCGAGTGGTATAAGTTGTGCGTTGATAGAACAGACAGTCCGTCAGTCACCATTTTTTCCTTTTATATATTCAGATAACTTCCACAAAAGTGTAGCTACGTACGAGCTCTCGTACGACCGATACGTACGAGTACTTACATGGAACTAAGGATCTGCTTATTGAATACCTACCTACAAATATTGTCCCTTATTAGTCCAAGGGTTAAGTGCTATCCTAAATGTCGTGGATGCCCTTATAAATGTGACCATAAATATTTATTGTCTGTGCTATCAGTAAATTCAAGTATTCTAGACAATAATATATGGAGGTGGGTGGGCCGGATTTATGATCTTGTTACGTAGAGTCCCCTCTACGCGTAGCCGCTACGCCTAAACTTTTCGTATGAATAAGACTGTGTTTTTCTGTCTTTCGAAACTTAAACAGAAGCTGTGATGTGGTCTTAACCGGCAGGTCCTGAGCTCGTACCCGGAAGGATCAATTTGGAAATTAATAATTTGTAAATTTGGTCTGGTCTTGTCTAATGGGACTCTGGGAGTCTTCGGCCTTGGCCATTACACCCTACCCGCAAAAAAGTGCGTTACCAAGCGACGTAGCGTTCCGGTACGATACCATAGTGTGTAAAGCGATTTGGGGGGCGAGGGGGCGTTAATATAAATATATAAAAAAGTAAAAAGTGAAATGTATTCTAGAGAATCTTTAGAAACTAAACTTCCAAATAAATAACTAAGAAAAATGAACTAAGATTCCCAACTCCGAACAATATAATTTGTTAAGGTTACTTACTTCGTAGTAATAATATTCTGTCCTACTATAATGTTAAAGTTACGACGCACTACGAGTATAGACTAGGGAGGGCTTACGCTGTAAGTTTGGAATAATAAACAGTGTCAGGGCAATATACACCTTAAAATATAGACTACTTTTGGCTGTCCCGATTGCGTTCACTGATAATATTCAGCCAGGGCTAAACTCGGAACTTTCCTATTTACCAAATTTCATTTACAAAGATGTTAAAAACTATAAGCGCGAACGTTCGAACGTTTCGAAACTACTCATTTGTGAACATTAAACTTAATGGACTTTATGTTGGTTGCATATAAGTGTTTACACGGTCTGCAAACTGATTGAGAATTGAGATATATAGCAGTTATTTATTTACGACAACTGCCTAAACCAACGTGGGAAGTATGGCTGAGGGATTGATGGATGGGTTGTGTGCTTCTTCTGGGATCGATAAGATCCAAAACGTGCAAATAGGTAACAAGTAGGTACGATTTGGCAAATTTTGACAGCCCAGTTTCAGGGGTCTAATTCAGAATGTGCGAGGGTACTGAATTACTATTTCCTTCACATCAGATTTTTAGGCAATTTCTGTTAACGATAGGCCAAATTTTAGGCGCGGGATATAAACGAGAGGAATGGCGTAGGTGCGGCGGCGGTGTGGCTTGGAAGTATGAAAACAGCGTTCTCGCCTCGCCGCCTGTTTACCTGACGTCGCGTCGTCGCTTGCATATGTCACCGTACAGTGGCGTGCAGCTCATAGAGGCATAAAAGCACCGCTTACCCAAGAGGAAATACGTCAATGCTCATTTTTTACCAAGATTGTCAGTAATTAGGTATTCGGACTTACCAATGCCTACCCTAGCTTCAAACCCTGTGCACGCCACTGTCACCGTAAGATTGTGAAAACCGTTAGATTGTAATCTATTTAGCGAGATTGTAAACTGTCGAACGACTACAATTTAACGCATATTTTTTAGGTAGATTGTAATCTGTTAGGTATATTAACCTGATAGAACCTACTTGATTGTTTATGTCGAGACAAGAAAACCTAAATACAATGAATATTTCAAGAATTGACACTCAGAACATTGATTCTTCTTCTTCTTGGAGTCTTCGGCCGTGGCTAGTTACCACCCTACCGGCAAAGACGTGCCGGTAGGGTACCGGTACGTTCCGGTACGATGCCGTGTAGAAACCGACTAGGGTTTAATATAACTGCCATGCCCCTAACAGGTTAGCCCGCTACCATCTTAGACTGCATCACTACCATCAGGTGACATCGCAGTCAAGGGCTAACTTGTTATTTTGTACCCATACTCGGTTTTATACTTGGTACAATCAAACTCTTTAGCAAAGGGTTGATACTAAGATTAATTCGTAAAACACGGGCAATACTGCACTGTCCGATGCGTACGGCCAGTCATACCACCACGCCAACTGTTTTCCACGCCTACCCGCGACTAGGAAAAATAGAAAAGGTGACTCGAACAACATCAAGTGAAAAGAAGGCTGCTCGGACTTTTTTTTCTGTATCGCAAAATGATCGATTTAACGTTATTAAATCTATTCTCCTGTGACGTGTCCATATTAACATTAGAAACCAAACTATTAAGTGATTCGTGTGCATAGTAGAACTGTGCTCAACAAATCGGACATACATAACCTAACAAAGTGTCCATCGGCCAGTGTCTGTGTATGTTAGAATATCATGGATGTCTGCGAGTGCTTGTGAGACCAAGGAATCCAGGCGGAGGTGGTCCAGTCATCCAGGTACGTACGCATTATACTGTTTTTTCGAAGAGATCTTGGTATCACACAAGCGTTATAACTGGCGACTGACAAGCAAAAAAAATTAAGTAGTCGACCCAGAGTAACGTAACGTATGGTCGTTACGTTACACTTGTAGTGGATAAAAAAAAAGTTTACAATCTATCGAGATAAAATATCGTTAGATTGCAATCTGAAATATGATAGAAACGGCCCGTCACTATCATCGGGCACCTCGCCTGTGCCCGTCGCGTCGCCTCTTGTAGGATATGTCCCAAACCATAGGTTTGCTTCAATGTGCGATCACTATTAAATGACCTATGGTTCGTGCAAACTAACAGTTTGATATCCCGAAATTATGCAAAATCATTGAATTTATAACGGCTCCCTTAAATTACGTTGCGTGTTCCCGTTCGAAATGAATTAAACTGTTGGGTTGAGTTGGGACCCAAAGATGATTAATTGTTGTATACTGCTTTACATTAATCATAGATTTTTAACTTTTCAAGCTCTAAAGATGATTAGTTGTGATATTAAAAAAAATATTTTCCATAAATTATTTCAACGATTGGAAATGCAAAAAGTCTGTTGCTTTGCCCTTCAATCACGCCGCAACTGAGCAACAGATCGACGTATTTTTTTTTGCGTTGAGGACCTTGAGAGCGACATTTTTTCACTCATTTTCATTTAGAGTAGAACTTAAAGCTAGATAGCCTAATAAATATTAGATTAAGATTATTATATAAATCATGCCCACGTGGAATGGTGGCAAGAATGCTGGCTGCATTTCCGCGCTGGACAGCCAGGCTGATCCTTTGCGCAAAAAATGAGCCAGCCCTTCTGTCACCAGAAGAAGCAAGTGAGAATGTCATTTTGAAAGAGAAAAATAAAATTAAATGGCACTCTCCAGGTTCACTTCTCCAGTTCTCCAGGGAAGTTAAAAACCCAAATCCACGCACGCGACATCGCAGGCTTCGTCAATTTATAAAGTAAGTAAGAATTGGTAAAAAAAACTTTTCAAATTTCCTGTATATTCATTCACGCTAACCAGAACTATTTTGAACTGAAAATGACAAAAAGAACGCTACTCAAACTTTTAATTGTCCTCTTTTTGTAAAGGAAAATATAGAAATACATGGGGATATTGCATGATATAATTCAGGCACCCCTAAAAGTAAAGGTGCGAGCACAAGATTCTATCCTGGTCGCAGATTTTTACTTGGGTATTTTTAGTGTACTTGGGTATTTGTTAAGGGATCAGGGTAAGCAAATAATACCGATACAGACCCAGGTGGATTTGTTCGGGTGTTGTTTGGGCTCTTCTCAGACTAAGCCACGTTTAGAAACTCATTTAATTTTCTTATTTTTAATTTTTCGTTAAATTATCACTATAATCTACCTCACTTATCTCACTTTCAAAAAGTAATTAGCTAATACTGCCCAACATTTTCCTGAAAAGGTGGATAAGAAGTATCGTGGGGAAAAGAAAAGGTCCTAAACCGCAAGCCTTCTTTAAAAACATTGAGAGGATATTGCAAAAACACAGGCTTCTAACATCTAAGTGCACTATTTTAACATCAATAAGATTTTATTCAATTTAACAGCTAAATGAATACGAGCTCGATGCAAATAGAATTGTTTGCGTGCGTTATTAATTTAAGTAAAGCATATTTTGAAATTGCTGAAAAAATTACGCAACATTATGAACACACCCTTAGATCGACAATTCAAGACAAAAGTCGGTGTCGTAAAAGCAAAGCACCCAGTCACAAGCTACGCGGTAATACGACGGAACGTCGACAGTGCAACCTATCGTTTTCTCGTGAAATTGTGTTTACCAGTTACGATCGATCTCATTTGCCAAGACACTTTTGTCTCTATAACCAGTATAGTCCCATCACCTTATCTGGTCCGGTGGCCAAAACTGGAACTAATTTTTATACCTGTTTAGTTTTTGTTTTTATTTTATTTTTTATATTAATTAGCGACGCTGTCACCGGGTTAGATAAGTTTGTGGGATTATAGGTATTTTTGATTTTACTAGAGCCCGCCCGCGGCTTCGCTTCAGAGGGAATTTTGAAAAATCCGACCTTAGTTGCAAAATTTCCACTCTTTAGGTCCAAGGGTTTGGGCTGGGCTTCGGTCAGTGAGTGAGCCAGGCTGTTTATTGTATGAGATTTAACTTCATAGAAGCAGTAATACATCAGTAGATAATATTGCTAAGCGATCCCTGACAAAACTGGAAATAATTATATTTTCAACGAAAGAATAAAAATCTGTAGACGTTGATATATACAACGGTATTTACTCCAAAGCCCTGAAGTTTCCTCAGGGCTATGGAGCTATGGGCTTCTTAATTCCCTACAGAAAAACTAAATATTTAATTTGTTAAAATTAAGATTCAAGAACTTTTGTCAACTTTTGCCAACCGCTATCAAAATCAATTTCATTTGCATAAATGTTTCTCTCTTTTCGATCGATCTTATTTGTTATATTAGGTACCATCCTAGTCTTCAGTAGATAAAATCAAACCTTTACTACAGGTGCAACTCTAACAAGATTTTGGAATATTTATTAGCTTCTTCGATTCCTTGTAAAGAAAAATCTAATTTGGGAAAGTCAAGATTAGAAAAATGGGCTAACTATGCAGTACCTTACAATTACACTGTAAGTACTGCACCGATTTTGAAAGTAAATAACGCATCGTAAAATAGGATGTATTTTTGGAGCGGTCATTGAAGCGATTATTTACAGGAATTTTGCTCTACTCAAATATTTTGAAAAACAAAACCATACACAGGTCAGAAATCGAACCCGCACTTTCCCTTAAAAAACTCGGAAATGATTTTACTATAGTATTCGATAGAGAAGGTAAGAAATAAATGTAAATAATCAAAATCAGTCACCCAACTGGGATGAAATTTAAAAAAAAATTCAAGCTCGATGTAAATTTTGTGGAAGAATTTCGAAAGGCTCTGAAAACCAATTTTAATCGAGTAATTTACCCAATTTCCAATTTCAATAGTAATCAACTACGTCACCCATGACTCGAGAAATTTTCAATTAGGCAGTCGAGGTACGAATACAAAAGAGTAACGAGCCATTTCCGTAACGAGTTTGAGAAATAATTGGATTGGATACCAATTAAAACTGGTTTTCCACAACAAAGAGCTATTAGGAAAAAGGGCAAAATCAGACTAATAAAATGAGCTTGAAAGTGTGTTTGTTTGTTGGTTTATTGGATTGTCCTTCAATCAGGCCGCAACGGAGCAAGGGGTCGACGTGATTTTTGGCATGGGTATAATGGAGGACCTGGAGACACAGGCTACTTTTAATCTGGAAAATTAAGGAGTTCCCGCGGGAATCCGAAAACACGCAGACGAAGTCGCGGGCATCAGCTAGTGTTTCATTATGACAAAGTTGCTCTGACGCTTCCAACCATCTTCCACAAGATACAAATATAAATTTAAAAAAAAAAATTCAAGTCGATCAGACCTGCGGAAGTTGCTCACATCCCTTCACCAACTAGAATAGAGCTGCTGGTCCTCAAATGGCTGAACAGATTTTCGTGAATAGTAGGTAAGAAAACTCTCGATAAGTCACTTTAAAAAAAACTAAATCAAACTCGATTAATCTGTTTGGGAGCTACGATACCACAGACAGATACACGCATTAAACACCCCTATGTTTGCGTCTGGTGGTGTTTACATACATTACGATGAATTAAAAAATTATTTATTTTTACGCTATTTTTGAGCTGCTTAGCTCAACGGATGTATGATGCTGATGGATGCATCTCCACAGAAAATACCAGTTTTGTATGGACAAAAGCTGAATCGAGCAGAATAAGTGTAAATAATCCTAAGAAAAGCTTTTCAGATATATTCTTAAGTCAAATGTCCTTTCCGGAGATGCGAATTTCGTCAAAATTAGTTAAACAATTAGGCATTTAAAGCATAGGCGACAGATGGACAGTCAGATTCGTATTTTTTTAAATAGTAGGTAGCATGTAGGAAGCAACAAATATTCGTGATAAGCTCATATTAATCCCACCGTTGCCTTTCAGATCGCCGAGCGTTTAATCACGGAATGAAGTAACAATCAATTATGAAGAGGAAAACAAACATTTGCACACATTAACCACCCTCGCGTGTCTAGAAGGGTTAAAGTTTAGCGTGCGTAATATGCCAGCGCTCTGGCAGTCATCCCAGCACCCTATGTACATTAGAACTGTATGGGTGGACGGATTCCGGCACGCTATCCTAACGCAAGACGACCCTCATTTCATAAAACTAGCTGCTAAGAGGCGACGACCGAACTCCTCAGCAAGTTACTCAAAATCAACAATATCAAGGAGCATTAGAAGCTCGCTAAGCCATCACGAAGATTTAGGAGATTGCTTAAGTAATCTTAATCTTGTCATACGAAAAAGTAGACTCCCGAACAAAGCAAAAACAGAACCTCAAATAGAAAAGCTAAACCTATCTGACGTAGAGACTACAGATGATGAAAATACCGTTGAAGCGACTCCACAACCTTTAACCGACCGGAATAGCTTCAGACTTGATATAGAAACTGGAAACATGAGAGCTGTTAAAAGCAATCGGACAGCTAGGAATGATATTAAAGAAAACACAGAATTATCAGACAGAGTACTACAATGGTTGGACTTAGCCGGCAAAGTTAGTCTTCTATCAGATAATGCTGAAAGAATGACACAACCTAGACACAGTTGGCCGGAAATACAAAGGCGTAACTTGACGAAATCTAAAACATCGACGGACTTAAGAGCGAGAGAAGTTAAAGTCGATACCAAGCCAAGTGGGGCTATCGATCGCCAAGAGTATTACATGCCTACATCGGCAAACACGATAGAGAATTACGCGCGACAGTCACGTAACGTAAAAATCACGCAACGCGACGCGAAGTTTAAGGAAAACAAAAAGGTCAAAGACATGAGAGCCAGTGTGATAGAAACGCGACAAAAAATGGTCTCAGAACGGAACGCTGTTGAGAAACAATACGCTGAAATGGTCAGCAAGAAATTACTACCAGACGTAGGGAAGCCGAAGAAACAAGTGCATATATTTATGCCTGAGGCGTTGAATAAAAAGTTTGCGTCAAACGCATCTAGTATAACAGAAAGTTTGTTGTCAACAAAATGTAATCTGGTGGGCTCGAATAAAGTAGCTAAATGATGTTCTTCAGTATGACTGATCGATTACTTTGCTGGCCTAGTGTAACTTCTCAAGTAACGGAACAAGCGGGTTGCCATTAATTTGTTATTGATTGATAACTTCGTAATTTAACACCTTTATACAAAATTGCCATATTTAAGTATCAAGTAAAACAGTTGTCACGTTTTTAAATTTGAATAGTTACACTAAGACTTCAGAATGATAAAAATTCCTATAGATATTTTTAAGTCCTACCTAATAATTATATTAAATTTTGAATGCATGTAATGCCCTTCACTAGTTAAACGCGATACTTTATAAAATTAAAGAAAATATACTATATGCTTTATTGAAACTTAACAAAACTTATTGTTTTTTTAAGGACTACTGAGGATGAGACATACTTACCATCACTAGTTCTGTATAAACTGTGCCTAATAAATTACGTTGCCGTATCAACTGTCAACGTATGCAGCGTACATGCATCGTCTGCAAATTACGCACTATTTGATCACTTACCCCAAATCCGACAGTAGCGACATCTCTCGCCTGAAACCGGGAACGAAGTGGCGGATCTAAGGGCTGTCCACTATATTTGGGCACCGGCAGCCCTAGCGCGATCACCCGGAAGTTCTCGTCTACCCGCACCAGCCGCCATCTTGAAACTTCTTCTGGTCCATGTTCCTAAACACAAAACAACATAAATTTCATCTCCAGCCATCCTGTGAGTCTCCCTCTTAGAACGTCAATCAAAAAATGGGTTTAGGCCTAGTCCACCACCACGCTGGCTAAGAGTGGTTTGGCAGACTTCACGCACTCAGAGATCTCAACCACTACAGTGGGACAATATGCATCCTAATCTAAGCTATCACTACTTCCTTAATAATATTTCTTGTCATTTTACTTTCTTTCTGAACGACTTTGACATATGGTGTGTGTCGTTGTGGTAGTGATTTAGAAAAATGCTTTCTATTTTATAGCATATTAACATAAAAGTCTAGAGAGGGACACACTTATTTTCCTGGAAAATCAAAACGTTAAACCCAGCGGACGAAACAACGGGCATCATTAAGCAGTAAAAACACAACTCACTTCTAACAATTTATCGTATCTCGAGGCTGGTATCAAAAATCTGCCATCTTCCAAATGCATTTCCCTATTTTCGAGCAAATTGTTCAACACTGGCAACACATTGCGTTCGGCCTTCTCTATTCCTTCTAGAACTAGGACTCGTCCTTCTATCGCTGCTCGGACGGCACTCTAAAACAAGTACTAATTTTAAATGTGTTCAAAAATCCAACTGTACCACATTATGTGCGGTTTGAAAATGAAGTAATATTTAGAGCTCCTACCGACATTATTTTTTTATTTCACTACAAGTTAGTAAGTGATGATGCATTCAAAGATGGTTCAGGGCTAGCCTGCTAAAGGTATGGCAGTTATATTAAACTAATACCCCTAATCGGTTCCTACAAAGCATCGTACCAGAATGCTAAATCGCTTGGTGTCATGTCTTTGCTGGTAGGGTGGTAACATGCCATAGACTCCTACCAACAAAAATTTCAGTTTCTGTAGCTATTAAAAGAAAATTATGGCTGTAAGATAGTCTATCCTACAAAATATTATCTTGCTTTGATAGATCTATTCAATGATATGCCACACAATGTGGTCCATAATTCAAGAAAGGAAGACTTGTCTTTCCACTTACCTGATCAAAATATTTGGCTGTAGAACTTTGTATTTCTCTCCTCTGTTTAAGATCAGCTTCTGTCGTATCTCTGGATAGAGCCACATATTCTATTTCTCTTTGTGTCAATTCTAAGTATTGTAAAGCTACTTTTCTTCTACAAAAAACATAATTTTATTTCGTTTTTTATTTATAAGGTCTACCAACAATCACTTACACATTAATGAAAGTCATCCTTATAGGTAAATTCTTTTAACCAGTAATTTTTAATAATAAACATACTATTACAGAATAAAATAGAATAAATAAAATTTTTGCTTTATTTTGACCATATATTTTATTAGCTTTAAATCAATTTCTACCCCGCATCATAATATTATGAGAATGCTTATTCGCACATAAGCACATCTTTGCAGGTGTTTGGCAAGCAAGCTTTGTAAGTAGCAATGGTCTAAGTCTCCCACAAGTTTATGGCAGCAAGGCTTTACAAGTGGGGTGGTAAATAGCCAGACTAGTTACACAATCTTATTTACCTGCTAGGGCCAGGTCTTCCCAATAGAAACATATCCTGTCCAAGAATATCCTTTTGCATCATCCATCTTAGGTTCCTGAGAGTGCTTTGTGATAGTGATTTGAGCTGTGAATCTTCTGTTATCACTGAAATTAACTAATATTGTTAATCTGCCCCCCAATTGTGTAAGAATTGTCGATTAAATCATCTATGTTCGGCGTCAAAGTAAAATAAACCAATAACATTATCGATTTAGAGCTCAATTTCGTGTACTCATTCTTATACGTTTAGGTATGTACGATACCATAAACATATGAGAATGGATGCACGAAATTAAGCTCTAATTCAATGGTGTTATGGTTTATTTTACTTTGACGCGGAACTTAGACGATTGAATCGGCAATTCTTACATAATCGCACCTATGAACATAATTAAAAAAACTTGCTCCTATAGTGATACTGTCTGATAAGCATTACATAGTACATCTTGCTTACATACTGAAATACATATATAGCCTCTGGTTACGAAGACTGGTCTAAAATGGCAAATGTTCTATTTAAAGGGCATGAGGAAGGTATTATTCTATGTGTGCTATGTTTACCGAACTCTTTAAATGAGAATACCAATAAGAACTAAAGAAATTTTATACTTTAGTATAGAAATGTCATCTACATCTTCCCTAAAGCGCAACACATATTACACAAAGTACAATTATAATTATATCCTACTAGATGGTGTCCGCGACTTCATCCGCGTGGATTAAGGTTTTTGATTCCTGCGGGAACTCTTGAATTTTCCGGGATAAAAAGTAACCTATGTCCTTCCTCGGGATACAAAATATCCCTGTACCAAATTTCATCAAAATCGGTTGAACAGATGGGCAGTAAACGCATAGCCGACAGACAGACAGACACACTTTCGCATTTATAATATTAGCATGGACACAATATATAGGATACATGGGTATAATAGAACAATTTTGAGGTTATAAATTTGTTTACAACTTACAATATTTTTTGGGCACATATTCAATCTTTTTCGGCGAATTAATATCCTTGCTCACATTTCCTATGGTTATTTTTCCTTCGCTTGAGTACGCTCTCACAGCATTCGAGGTTATTATAGCTTTACGACCATTCAAAATACGTATCAAAACATCGATACGTTTTACAGTTACTGCTGGGTTATACATGTCTTTTGTTACACAAAAATCACCTAAATTAATTATTATTCGTTACCTATTTCATTTTAATGGAAATATCACACTTAAAATTAATAGAAAATGCAAAATTATTAAAATTTTAACAAAGTTCAAAGTCTACGGACTACTTTAATGTCAAGTGTCAATGTCACAAACACATGATTTTGGGTATGTTCCGATATACACTGCGAGCCCTGTTCAGTGCTCTTACTAGGGAGTTTGTTCCGGAAATATAATATGTCATAAATCGTCGCCATTTTTGTACTGTGAACACTGGCGTTTTCGAGATAAGGTGCTCACAGTGCTTTGATCACGTGATTAACAGCTGGACTGCTTGCGTTTGAAGCAGTAGCAGTAACCAATATAGAGAAACGGCTTCGCAGTATACTAAATTGACGTCACACCTTACAATGCTCGCAGTGTATATCGGAACCATACCCTTTGACATACTTGTCAAAACCACTAAGACTAGTAAACAAGTAAAACTATGGCTACAGGCTCTATCAGGCTATAGGTAAAGGCCTCATAATATCCATCACCTCTAAAGCGTATTCCCTACATTGCACGCGGTTTTTTTCATTTGGTACAAACGCAAGCCATAAAATCAGGAATGCCAAATCATTCTATCATATTTCATACAAAATGTATGCAAGCGATATTACCACTTCAATGTAAAAATAAAATACGGATGATATTATTTACGCTTTTATTGAATTATCATAAAACTACACAAATCACAATGTATGAAAACTAAAATATTTACAAAGACGAGACAACTATAACACTTACAATTTAAATATAAAATAATATTTTATTTATAATATTTGAGGACAATATGCTTATATTCTATTCAACCTATTAATATAATATTACCTATCAATAACTACACTACTTACTTTACCACACACAATACACAGGCAACAACGATCGATAAAATAATTCAGAGATTTGAATTTGTGTATCTAAAAGTTTAAAATCAAGTCAAAAAGTACAGTTCATCCGCCTTATTCAATTTTCTGCATATTTACAATTTTTTTGTAAAGTTGTCTTAATATCAGCACAAATTCCCCCCGCCCTACTCTAACAAATTGAGATCATCGAATTTAGCTGTCACAGTTAGTATCTTTTATGTTTGGCTTTTTCTTTCTTATTTCATCACTGCTGTAAGCTGTTCATTTCACTCTGACTTTTTCAACAGCTGAATTCCGTTGTTTAGACAAGTGCGTTCCAACCTGTTCCTAATCTTAATCCATATTATGTTCAATTTTGACACTAAAAAGTTTATTTGGTTTAATTCCTCATCAACACTATTTTATTCTTGTTTCAGCTGTGGCTTTTCTAATTTTCATCATTGCTTTCACTTTTTCAAGAACTGAATTTAGTTGTTTTATTATTTTAATTTTGAATAATTGAATTTGCAGCACACTATTCTTGATCTTCATCCATATGCTCAATTTTGACACTAACAAAGTCTGTCGGCTCTAATTCTTCATCGCCACTCTGTACTTCTTGCTTTATCTTTGGCTCTTTCTCCTTCTCATCATTGCTTTCCTTTTCACTCTCATTTGCTTCAGTTGTACCATTGTTATCATTTTCATTTTCTTCCTCTGAATCGTCTCCATCATCAGTAGCAGTATTATCAGCCAATTTAGTTTGGTCAGCGAAGTTGACGAAATTACTGATCAAAATGTTTTCGGGGACCTTCATTTTGGGAGGTCCAAATATGTTGGTCATGGTTTCTTCGTCGAGGTTAAGCTTGCAATCCCTTGGTTCTATTCGAGTGAAGTAATCTTTCAAGTCGACTTCCGTGCCCCTAAGGCCGTGGCGTTTTCGTAGATGCTTTATCATTGTCCTCTTTACTGCATAGGTTTTCGGACAACATTTACACTGAAATAAAAGAAAATACAAAATATGATTTCAGCTATGTTGTTTATTTCGGCGAATAGTGTTTTCGAAACCTTTGAATCTTTTTTATATATATATTTTTAATATTTCGTTCATGTAAAAAACAAAATTCCACCCTGCTCAAGTATTCTCATTAGAATCTAATTATGCATCATTTGCGTTGCCACAAAAATATTCGTTTTCGGTGCCACATTGGTTTTTTTTTGGGATTCCACTCAACTAATATTACACTCAACAACATACTCTAGCAGCAAGTAGTATTGGCTAAGTAGTAGGAACTTTAGAATGTGGCGATCACAATAGATCGGCAACGATCAAAGTGATACCGGGTCTCGTTACAGAGCCCTGCAAACCCGCATCACCAAGAAAGAACAACTAATATTACTCTTCTTCTTTACTTCCCTCTTCCTCTTTTGCAATTCTTGATTCCAAGAAGAACCAAGACGAATTTTGTCAAAATCTGCGACCCCGATTAGGCTGGATAAGATTTGCCAAACAATTTTATGATACAACCATACCAATATTATAAATGCGAAAGTGTGTCTGTCTGTCTGTCTGCTACGCTGTCACGACCCAACTACTCAAACGATTTTGATGAAATTTGGGACAGGGTTACATAGGCTACTTTTTGAAAAATTGAAAAATTCCCGCGTGAATTAAAAACCAATCCACGTAGACCCCAAAAACATTACCCTCCTTCAATATAGAGCAGTCGAATAGCAAAACACAAACATACCCGGAACGTATTAATGTTGCTATGCGTTATAACATGGTGCCTTAAACCGGCAGCGCTGGTAAGCAATTTGTGGCAAATGGGGCACGAAAACTGCGCCCGTGTGTGCATGGTCCTTAAATGGCGAAGCATGTAACGCTCGTCTTGATAGCCTTTATCTAAAAAAAAAATGTTTATCTATGCTAATATTATAAATGCGAAAATATGGATGGATGGATGGATGGATGGATGGATGGATGGATGGATGGATGGATGGATGGATGGATGGATGGATGGATGGATGGATGGACGGATGGATGTTTGTTACTCAATCACGCCCCAATTGCTGAACGGATCTGGGTGAAATTTGGCACCAAGACAGATTATAGTCTGGAATAACACAATAGGCTACTTTTTATCCCGGAAAATTAAAGAGAACCGAAAACCCTCAATCCACGCGGACGAAGTCGCGGGCAAAAGCTAGTTATTATATAATTATGCGAAAGTGTCTATCTGTCACGGCCGTCAGTTAAGTGTCTGTTATTCAACCGATTTCGACGAAATTTAGTACAGAGATAGCCTGCATCTTTGAAGCGGACATTTTTATCCTGGGAAAACAAAGGGTTCAGGGGGTGCGGACGAAATAGTATGCATCATCCATATATATAGTTTTGCATATTATTTTATCACTAGACTGGGTTGATATATTGTTTTGTCAGGCTTTATATTAAACCTATACCCCTAAACTGTTTCTACACGGCATCATAACGGAACGTTAAATCTCTTGACGGCACTTTCTTGCCGGTAAGATGGTAACCAGTAACGGTAATTAGGTAATACTAACTATGGTAGAAGTATTGTTTGTTTTTTTTTTATTTTTGTTTTAAATTCTTTATTGCACATAAGAAAATTACAATGCACAAGGGCGAACTTAAAACCTAGAGGTATTCTGTTCCAGTTAACCTTTGGTAGTGGGGACAGGGTTGAAATCACAGTGCGTACAATAAGTATAAAGAGAAAAGTTGGGGTAAGAAGAAACATATTAGATAGTAGGTAATAAAGTGATAACTGCCTCGTTGGTCTAATGGTTAGCCTGTTCGACTGCGGCTGAAGAGGTCCCGGGGTCACGCCATAATTAAGTATTGGTATTCTGACTTGGAATTCTCAGTACTAGCCCGGAGTTAGGGAGTTGGCGGTATTTCACCCCCGTGCCTCGGAGAGCACGTTAAGCCGTCGGTCCCGGTTATTATCACTAACATGCTAATAGTCGTCAAAGCCCGCCAACCCGCATTGGAGCGGTGTGGCTAAGCTCTAATGCCCTCTTTTTTTTTTAAGCCCTTGACTGCGATCTCACCTGATGGTAAGTGATGATGCAGTCTAAGATGGTAGCGGGCTGACCTGTTAGGGGCATGGCAGTTATATTAAACCCATGCCCCTATTCGGTTTCTACACGGCATCGTAACGGAACGCTAAATCGCTCGGCGTCTTTGCCGGTAGGGTGGTAACTAGCCACGGCGGAAGCCTCCCACCAGGCCAGAGCAGGGAACATTCAGAAATTATAAATTTCCAAACCCTGCCAGGGATCGAACCCGGGACCTCCGCACGTTAAGGCAACAGCGCTCAACACTGCGCCACGAAGGTCGTCAAATATATCCACTCTCCTATGAGAGTGGAGGGCTATGCCCAGCTCTTCTTCCTGCCCTTGTCCCACTCTACGTGTGGTCGGCACAACATATTTTCTTCTTCCATTCACTTCTGTTATCCGTCAATCTATCATTCACCCCTTTTATATGCATATCCTCTATCACACAATCCATCCATCTTTTCTTTGGTCTCCCTCTACTCTTTTTTCCTTCCACATGCATATCTATCATTCTTCTCGTAATATGCCTGTCATCCCTCCGCATTACATGACCATACCATGCTAGCCTAATACTCCTCATCTTTTCTATCACTGGCGCTAATTTCAGACTTCCCCTTATATATTTTTCACCGTAAGATTGTAAAAACCGTTAGATTATAATCTAACTCGCGAAATTCTAAACTGTCGAAAGATTAGAATTTAACGCATTATTTTCCGGTAGATTGTAATCTGATAGGTATTTAAACCCGATAAAACCTAAACCGCAGGCCGGGCACTACTTGATTATTTATGTCGAACCCTAACCTAACCTACTACAAGAAAACGTAAATAAAATGAATATTTCAAAAATTGACACTCAGAACATTGAACAGTTTAACAATCTTTCGACAGTTTAGAATATCGCGAGTTAGATTATAATCTAACGGTTTTTACAATCTCACGGTGACATATTCATTCCTAATCTTATCCATTCTAGTCACACCACACATCCATCTCAACATTCGCATTTCAGTCGCATGTACTTTTCTTTCATCCGTCCCTTTCACCGCCCAACATTCAGAACCATACAATACGACTGTCTTGTATATGTCACCGTAAGATTGTAAAAACCGTTAGATTATAATCTAACTCGCGAAATTGTAAACTGTCGAAAGTTTTTTTTTTTTTTTTTTTAAATACCATTACCTCCAACATGATTGGAGCCTGTGCCAGCTACTATCTTGTCATACCAATTCTCGCATTTATGCCTCGTACTTTTATTCTGACTGTCGAAAGATTGTGAACCATTCAAAGTGCTGAGTGTCAATTTTTGAAATATTCATTGTATTTACGTTTTCTTGTCTCTTTCTTGTAGGTTAGGTTAGGGTTCGACATAAATAATCATGAGATAGTGTCAGTTAGGTTCTATCGGGTTAATATACCTAACAGATTACAATCTACCGAAAAATAATGCGTTAAATTGTAATCTTTCGACAGTTTGAAATTTCGCAAGTTAGATTATAATCTAACGGTTTTTACAATCTTACGGTGACATGTACATCTTTCCATCTGTAAGGTACCTCTATTCCATTCGACATAAATAGTCAGTATATTTTCCCTTTTAATATAATAATAATAATGTCCTCCCGACCGAATTTCGGCCACGGCGGCCAATTTCCAGAGAGATTAGCCATCTGCGCGGGAGATATTATAGTGCACAAGTGTGTGCGCAAACACAGGTGCACTCTCGGTTCCTTTACTCTCATAGCCCGATGGGACGGAAATCCGACACGACTGGAGAGAGATCAAGCGCAGGACCGACGGCTTTACGTGCTCTCCGAGGCACGGGGGTGAAACACCGCCAACTTCCTAATCCCGGGCTAGTATTGAGAATTTCTTGCCACTCGAACCCGGGACCTCGTCGGTCGCAGTCGAACATGCTAACCACTAGACCAACGAGGCAGTATAATATACGTACCACACAGGGGGCACTTAACAATCTGCCTCTTCTCCACATGGGTCTTCATATGCTCACGCAATGCGCAAGCGCTGGTGAACACCTTGGCGCAAACCGTACACGACTCCAGATCTGAAACGGGTTCTTTACAAATTATAAATTATGGCCTAGCCATTACTTACTAATATTATAAATGCGAAAGTGTGTCTGTCACACATCTGTCATAAAAAAAAAAAAAATTATGTAAGAAGATGATTAAGATGTAGCTTTCATTCATGTAATGTATGTGTAGTTAAGTGTCCTAGACGAACTGTCCGCACTTGTGCAATAAGTAACAACATTTTACAGCAAAAATAAAGGCTAAAAAAAAAAAATGCCATTCATAGTACCGACCTAGAACAGTCTCCGATCGCCATGTCGGAGGAAAAAAGGAACGAACACAAAAAAAAAAAAAGTGTGTCGGTCTATATGTCACCGTAAGATTCTAAAATCAGGCTCTAATTCCCTCTCTCCTATGAGAGTGGAGGCCTGTGCCCAGCAGTGGGACGTTAAGAGCGGGTACAAAGCGAGCAAAAAATCAGATTTCAACCCCGCGCGCCTCTCGCGTCCCGCTCTCGTCATGACTCAAATCCTACGCGGTGCCGGGTAAATCCGAGCGTGCCCGAGCGCCCAATGGCTGCCCCGTCTCAGGCGCTCTTGTGTTTTGGTGCACAGTATAGGTAAGATAATCAGATAAAAACCAGCAAGTGCATATTGCATATCGGATCACCTAGCCTCATTTCGGAACCCTAAACATATTCTTCGATACTGATAAACACACAAAGGTAGTTATATCTTTTATTATTTATGGGGGTTTTTAGGGTTATTTAACACACATTAATACTAACAGTATTTTTAGGCACCCTTATAGGATCGCTTCGTTGTACGTCTGTCAAGAAACCTATAGGGTACTTCCCGTTGACCTAGAATCATGAAATTTGGCAGGTCGGTAGGTCTTAAAGCACAAATGAAGGGAAAAATTTGTGGTTACATCACAAAAAAAAATTAAAATGTGGCCAAAACAAATAATTAGTAATTTTCAAAGTAAGATAACTATGCCAAGTGGGGTATCATATGAAAGAGCTTTACCTATACATTCTAAAACAGATTCTTATTTATTTTTATACGTAATAATTTTTGATTTATCGTACAAAATGTCATTAAAAATACCGTTCTCTCTTTATCTCCACAATTTACTAATCGAAAAATCTGAAATAATTATGGTCAATAGAGGTTTATGCATATTTTACATGAAAAATAAAATCTCTACAAATTAAAGTTAAAGTCAAAGAATGTTGATTCAATATAGGTAGATAAACTACACTTATTGACGTCCAGTTATTTGTAAAATATAAAATATAATGGTGATAATCAGTGACGGTATCTTAGTTAGTTTTGCTTTTCGTTAATAAAAGTGATTTTATTACTTCTTCTGTAGTACGGAACCCATGGTGCGACAATCTGACTCACACTTAGCCGGTTTTTTGTATGAAACTTTTTTATTATCATATGTCTGCCCACTACACTATTTATTCGTAGCTCTATCTCTCTGTTATTCAATATTGTAGTTCGCTAGAGTAAGAAGACTGCTCACCCGGAATCGGAGCGCCAATGCCGCCAAATAGTGCGGGCGCTGATCTGTATCTATGCGTTCTGGCGAATAATATTTCTGAATGGTAGAAAGGGACTTTATTTTTCTATTTTTCGTTTAGTAAATTATTTAATAATAAAAGTTATCAAGGTGCAATCGCACGTTAATATTTGTTTGTTGTAGTGAACGTGTGAACTGCGAGTACGCCTTGGTCAATTATAATAAACTAACTTATGCTCGCAACTTCGTTCGCGTGGACTACATAAATTTCAAAGCCCCATTTAACCCAGTTAGGGAAAATTTCGAAAAATCCTTTCTTATTGGATCCTTTCTTTCTTATGCTCTCTTTACACATAACACACCCTCCAAATTTCATGTCTCTAGGACCAGCGGTTTAGGCTGTGCGTTTAAAATTTTGGCTACAATTTCCTTTTTAAATACAACTCGGGAACCCAGATGTCGTTTTGCGAGAATTCGGTTCAAATAGCAAAGTCAAAATCAAAATCCTATTACGATCAAAAGGAACCCCAGATTTCGATTCTGAAAAAAACTTTGTCCTATGATAAGGAATTTCAAACTTTTTAAATTTACTTTTAGGGTAAGGAATCTTTATAGTTTAACTGTGTCAGTCTATCCATCTATCCGCCCGCTGCTTATTTCAGACTAGCTTATTCTCGCGACTTCGTCCGCGTGGACTTGCAACAACTGCACGCAATACTGGTCATATAAAAATAAAGAAAAACTATTTTTAAAAATTATTAAAAACCATCGTACTTTTTCGCATATACTACCCGTGCCGTCATTGCTTTAGCACTCAGCACATTGAATTCTGCGCTCTAAAGTCAAAGGGTAAAAGGTCGATATTTTAAAGCGATAGTACTCTTCAACTCAATTTATTTACCTATCAAAAGTAAATAAATATTTACATTTAAAGTATAAAAATAATATAAAATAATTTAAAAAATACCTAGTACCTAATATACACGCTATATATGAAAACACACAATCTCTATTTTACATGTAAACGCTATATCTAAAAAATACAAAACAAAATAATTAATCGGCGCTCGAGCACAGAAATACGGTCTTCTCGTCTCAATGGAGTGATCGCGACTAATTGATGAAAAAAAATATGCCCAAAGCCTCGTGTCAGGTGAGAAAGACGATCGCGTTTTGCGCGGAATAGGAATGTAGTAAACGCCAAAAATCTCTTATTTATTATCTCTTAAAATATAGTTTTTTTTTTTAAATCGCTTAGGTGAGCCCTTGGTAATATTAATTGGAATTACATATTAAAATTTTAGCTCTGTAATATGTATTACATTGAAAATAAATTGAAATTAGTCGAAAATTAGACCTAACTTCGTGATTTTTTTTTATCGATAAAATTTTATTCTTTTATGGTTTTACGTATCCAGTCTCTTGACATTATGGTGTAATATTTATATGTTTTTTTTCGGGTAGGTGAAACTTGATCTACTATTGTAAAAATCAAATCTCAAACTGGCATTTTCACTTTGTACCCGCTCTTAATGGACTGTAGTGGTGGTGGTGATGGTTGTACCCAATTTGAATAAATAAATATTGAATTGTTCAATTTGTGTATATGTCACCGTAAGATTGTAAAAACCGTTAGATTATTATCTAACTCGCGAAATTGTAATTTGTAGACAGATTGTGAACCGTTCAATGTTCCGAGTGTAAATTTTTGAAATATTCATTGTATTTTCGTTTTCTTGTCTGTTTCTTGTAGGTTAGGTTATGGTTCGACATAAATAATCATGAGATAGTGTCAGTTAGGTTCTATCGGGTTAATATACCTAACAGATTACAATCTACCGAAAAATAATGCGTTAAATTGTAATCTTTCGTCAGTTTGCAATTTCGCAAGTTAGATTATAATCTAACGGTTTTTACAATCTTACGGTGACATGTACATCTTTCCATCTGTAAGGTATTCGGAACCCATCTGTATGTCACCGTAAGATTGTAAAAACCGTTAGATTACCTATAATCTAACGCGCGAAATTGCAAACTGTCGAAAGATTACAATTTAACGCATTATTTTTCGGTAGATTGTAATCTGTTAGGTATATTAACCCGATAAAACCTAATACTATACAAAGATAACTGATTATATATGTCGAACTCTAACCTAACCTACAAGAAAGACACAAGAAAACGTAAATACAATGAATATTTTAAAAAATTACACAGAACATTGAACGGTTCACAATCTGTTGACAGTTTACAATTTCGCAAGTTAGATTATAATCTAACGGTTTTTACAATCTTACGGTGACATGTACAACAAATTTTGTCAAATTTACTTAACTAACTTTCCTAGTGTGAGAAGCACTATAATAAAGTTGCACAAATTAAAAATGTTTTATTTATTTGTTTATTAGTTCCCACCAACAACTTCCATACATTATAATTACGACAAAAATATTTCCGACTTTACCATACGGTTGTCCATTACAGGTGTGACACTAAGATCAAGTTACTAACATGCACTTACAATATTTTAGAGATCCTATTCTTACATCAGTATGCTTAAGTAAATTATAATAAAGTTATAAAGTTTGAAAGAAGTTAAAGATTCTTTATCTATCAAAATCAAATAATTCTCAAGTGATTTTTTATAACCTAGTGGACACAAACATAGTATACTTTTATCTATTCAAATTAAATAACTCTGTATAATAGCTTAGCTTAGCAAAGGTTAGCATGTTCAACTGCGGCCGACGAGGTTTCGGGACATATTTGTTGGGTTTTTCTGACCCGAGTTAGGAAGTTGGCGGTGTTTCACCCCCGTGCCTCGGAGAGCACGTTAAACCGTCGGTCCCGGTTATTATCACTAGTCGCCAAAGCCCGCCAACCCGCATTGGAGCAGCGTGGTGGGTCTAAGCAGCAGTGGAACGTTAATGGGCTGTAGTGGTAATGTAAGTGTTAGTAATAATAATTTACTCACTTTCACCTGTATGTTTCCTTATATGATAGGTGAGCTTCGATTTCTGAACGAAGGTCTGTCCACAGTACAAACAGGCGTATGAAGTGTCTCGGACATGGGTTCTGAAAGAAAAAACGTTAAATATTATTGTTGTTATATTATAAAAATATCTTAACAGCGGTAATACTTTTTATTATTATTATTATTACTCTTTATTTTGTACACCACAACACACATAAAAAGTACACAAAAAATACATAGAAAACAATTTTCCTAAACCTGAGGTATTTATTTGTCCCTGATGATTACAAACCTGGTATGAACAAATATAAATTACATGCTTTGTATGAGCAAGAATCAATGACACACCCTTCACCCGATATGAGCAAGAATTAATGACATACCTGGCATAAGCAAGAATGAATGACAAGCCTGGTATGACAAGAATTAATAACACACCTGGTATCAGCAATAATGAATGACACACAAGCAAGATAGACAGGTGTATGAATGAATGACACACCTGGTATAACAAGAATCAATAACACACCTGGTAGCAGCAAGAATGAATGACACACAAGCAAGATAGACAAGTGTATAAATGAATGACACACCCGGTATAACAAGAATCAATAACACACCTGGTATCAGCAAGAATGAATGACACACCTGGTATAACAAGAATCAATAACACACCTGGTATCAGCAAGAATGAATGACACGCAAGCAAGATAGATGGATGTATGAATGAATGACACACCTGGTATGACAAGAATAAATAACACACCTAGCAGCAAGAATGAATGACACACAAGCAAGATGGCTGAATGTATGAATGAATGACACACCTGGTATGACAAGAATCAATAACACACCTGGTATCAGCAAGTATGAATGACACACAAGCAAGATAGACAAGTGTATGAATGAATGACACACCTGGTATAACAAGAATCAATAACACACCTGGTATCAGCAAGTATGAATGACACACAAGCAAGATAGACAAGTGTATGAATGAATGACACACCTGGTATAACAAGAATCAATAACACACCTGGTATCAGCAAGAATGAATGACACACAAGAAAGATAGATGAATGTATGACTGAATGACACACCTGGTATAACAAGAATCAATAACACACCTGGTATCAACAAGAATGAATGACACACAAGCAAGATAGACAAGTGTATGAATGAATGACACAACCGGTATAACAAGAATCAATAACACACCTGGTAGCAGCAAGAATGAATGACACGCAAGCAAGATAGATGAATGTATGAATGAATGACACACCTGGTATGACAAGAATAAATAACACACCTGGTAGCAGCAAGAATGAATGACACACAAGCAAGATGGGTGAATGTATGAATGAATGACACACCTGGTATGACAAGAATCAATAACACACCTGGTAGCAGCAAAAATGAATGACACACAAGCAAGATAGATGAATGTATGAATGAATGACACACCTGGTATGAGACATACAAGCAAGATAGACAAGTGTATGAATGAATGACACACCTGGTATAACAAGAATCAATAACACACCTGGTATCAGCAAGAATGAATGACACGCAAGCAAGATAGATGGATGTATGAATGAATGACACACCTGGTATGACAAGAATCAATAACACACCTGGTAGCAGCAAGAATGAATGACACACAAGCAAGATGGGTGAATGTATGAATGAATGACACACCTGGTATGGGCATTGCAAGCGCCCTTGTCGGCGAACGCTCGCGGGCAATGCGTGCAGCGGTACGGCCGCTCGCCCGTGTGGCGGCGCTCGTGTCGCAACATGTTCGAGCGTTGAACGAACCGCATGGGGCAATACGAGCACGCGTGACGCGGGCCCTCGTGGATTTGCACGTGCTCGCGGTATGAATCCTTTTTCTGAATGAATATAGAAAGAGAATATATTAAACTAGCTGACCCGGAAATTGTTAGGTATTGAGTTTTTCAATTATGAAATTCTCAGTGCCAGCCCGGAGTTGGAAGTTGGCGGTGTTCCACCCCCGTGCCTCGGAGAGCACGTTAAGCCGTCGGTCCCGGTTATTATCACTAACATGATAATAGTCGTTAAAGCCCGCCAACCCGCATTGGAGCAGCGTGGTGGGTCTAAGCTCCTAATTCCCTCTCTCCTATGAGAGTGGAGGCCTGTGCCCAGCAGTGGGACGTTAATAGGCTGTAGTGGTGGTGGTGGTGACCCGGAAAACGTTGTTTTGCCATATGAATTATTAAACTTGCTATTATGCTGCTCCCAAGCGGAGGAATTTGGCAAAACGGGACCCGCAATCGACCACGGTTGAAAAATATAAAATGCTATCAAAACAGGGGTTGGTGGTAGGAGGGTGAAAATTTAGGACACACCATAAAAAAATAACAAAAAATAATTGTCCGAAAAATAATAAAAAAAGTGAACTATCCTTAACACTTAGGGGTGTAAAAATTAGTTATAAACCTATTCTCATACCTACTGAATATACATATGAAATTTCATCAAAATCGGTCAAGCCGTTTCGGAGGAGTATAAACACTAAAACTGTGACAAGAATTTTACATATTAGATAAAGATTTTTGTTACAACAGATTTTTGAAGTGAAACTTCATTAGAATAGCTGTGATTTGAAAATTCGTTGAAACGAAAAAAAGACAAGCATATTTTTAATAGGATGCCGTGTAGAAACCGAATAGGGGTATGGGTTTAATATAACTGCCATGCCCCTAACAGGTTAGCCCGCTACCATCTTAGACTGCAGCATCACTTACCATCAGGTGAGATCGTAGTCAAGGGCTAACGTGTAGTGGATAAAAAAAAAGGATTTAGCCTGCGAGAGAATAAGATTGCATAAAAGTTATATTTATCTTATTATCTCGTAGAGTACTTTTCTGATGTTTCACTTTTACCATGTGTGAATTGCACACACACACTTTTTTATCTTGGTTTTGTGACGAGGCTTTATCACTTCGTGATCATGTCGCCTCCGTAAAAAAACACTTTTTTTATAGAGCTAAACTTAATATTACAATACTACGATAAAGCGTGGTTGCCTGGAAGAGACCGCTTCAAAGCGATAAGGCCGCCATTTGTACCGATTTTTCATTTCTCATTTAAATGTATTTCTCGTGTTTATGGTGTACTACATTCATTCATTTATTTATGCTCCTAAAAAAAGCTTATAATACTACTACTTACTACTATTTACTTACTTATTATACTATTGGAGCTGATGTGTCTCACTACGAGATGAGATGAGGTCCCCTTTTTCTTAAAACACTTGGTGGGGTTCTACACCACAGCCTAGTTAGTCTACAGACATGTGTTAGCAACTCACCGCAAACACTTTCCCGCAATAGCTGCAAGTGTAGCTCTACTTGTTGGGCAGGTGGTCTTGTTTGTGCATGTAGAGGGACGACTTGTACTGGAACGATTTACCGCACTCGCTGCATTCGAAAGGGTGGCGCCCGGGGTGGCGCCCGGGATGGCGCCCGGGATGTCACCGAAGGTAGTGGAGCTTTTGACTCTTTACAAGATGAGATGCGGTCCCCTTTTTCTTACAACACCCGGTGGGGTTCTGCACCACAGCCTAGTTAGTATAGAAACATTTGTTAGCAACTCACCGCAAACACTTTCCCGCAATAGCTGCAAGTGTAACTCTGCTTGTTGGGCAGGTGGTCTTGTTTGTGCATGTAGAGGGACGACTTGTACTGGAACGATTTACCGCACTCGCTGCATTCGAACGGGTGGCGCCCAGGGTGGCACAGGAGGAAGTGGAGTTTTTGACTCTCTACAAGATGAAATGAGGTCTCCTTTTTCTTAAAACACCCGGTGGGGTTGTACACCACAGCCTAGTTAGTCTACAGACATGTGTTAGCAACTCACCGCAAACACCTTCCCGCAATAGCTGCAAGTGTAGCTCTGCTTGTTGGGCAGGTGGTCTTGTTTGTGCATGTAGAGAAACGACTTGTACTGAAACGATTTACCGCACTCGCTGCATTCGAATGGGTGGCGCCCGGGATGGCGCCCGGGATGGCACCGAAGGTAGTGGAGCTTTTGACTCTTTACAAGATGAGATGCGGTCCCCTTTTTCTTACAACACCCGGTGGGGTTCTGCACCACAGCCTAGTTAGTATAGAAACATTTGTTAGCAACTCACCGCAAACACTTTCCCGCAATAGCTGCAAGTGTAACTCTGCTTGTTGGGCAGGTGGTCTTGTTTGTGCATGTAGAGGGACGACTTGTACTGGAACGATTTACCGCACTCGCTGCATTCGAACGGGTGGCGCCCGGGGTGGCACAGGAGGAAGTGGAGTTTTTGACTCTCTACAAGATGAAATGAGGTCTCCTTTTTCTTAAAACACCCGGTGGGGTTGTACACCACAGACTAGTTAGTCTACAGACATGTGTTAGCAACTCACCGCAAACACCTTCCCGCAATAGCTGCAAGTGTAGCTCTGCTTGTTGGGCAGGTGGTCTTGTTTGTGCATGTAGAGGGACGACTTGTACTGGAACGATTTACCGCACTCGCTGCATTCGAACGGGTGGCGCCCGGGGTGGCACAGGAGGAAGTGGAGTTTTTGACTCTCTACAAGATGAAATGAGGTCTCCTTTTTCTTAAAACACCCGGTGGGGTTGTACACCACAGCCTAGTTAGTCTACAGACATGTGTTAGCAACTCACCGCAAACACCTTCCCGCAATAGCTGCAAGTGTAGCTCTGCTTGTTGGGCAGGTGGTCTTGTTTGTGCATGTAGAGAAACGACTTGTACTGAAACGATTTACCGCACTCGCTGCATTCGAATGGGTGGCGCCCGGGATGACGCCCGGGATGGCACCGAAGGTAGTGGAGCTTTTGACTCTTTACAAGATGAGATGCGGTCCCCTTTTTCTTACAACACCCGGTGGGGTTCTGCACCACAGCCTAGTTAGTATAGAAACATTTGTTAGCAACTCACCGCAAACACTTTCCCGCAATAGCTGCAAGTGTAACTCTGCTTGTTGGGCAGGTGGTCTTGTTTGTGCATGTAGAGGGACGACTTGTACTGGAACGATTTACCGCACTCGCTGCATTCGAACGGGTGGCGCCCGGGGTGGCACAGGAGGAAGTGGAGTTTTTGACTCTCTACAAGATGAAATGAGGTCTCCTTTTTCTTAAAACACCCGGTGGGGTTGTACACCACAGACTAGTTAGTCTACAGACATGTGTTAGCAACTCACCGCAAACACCTTCCCGCAATAGCTGCAAGTGTAGCTCTGCTTGTTGGGCAGGTGGTCTTGTTTGTGCATGTAGAGGGACGACTTGTACTGGAACGATTTACCGCACTCGCTGCATTCGAACGGGTGGCGCCCGGGGTGGCACAGGAGGAAGTGGAGTTTTTGACTCTCTACAAGATGAAATGAGGTCTCCTTTTTCTTAAAACACCCGGTGGGGTTGTACACCACAGCCTAGTTAGTCTACAGACATGTGTTAGCAACTCACCGCAAACACCTTCCCGCAATAGCTGCAAGTGTAGCTCTGCTTGTTGGGCAGGTGGTCTTGTTTGTGCATGTAGAGGGACGACTTGTACTGGAACGATTTACCGCACTCGCTGCATTCGAACGGGTGGCGCCCGGGGTGGCGCCCGGGGTGGCGCCCGGGGTGGCACAGGAGGTAGTGGAGTTTTTGACTCTCTACAAGATGAAATGAGGTCTCCTTTTTCTTAAAACACCCGATGGGGTTATACACCACAGCCTAGTTAGTCTACAGACATGTGTTAGCAACTCACCGCAAACACTTTCCCGCAATAGCTGCAAGTGTAACTCTGCTTGTTGGGCAGGTGGTCTTGTTTGTGCATATAGAGGGACGACTTGTACTGGAACGATTTACCGCACTCGCTGCATTCGAACGGGTGGCGCCCGGGGTGGCACAAGAGGTAGTGGAGTTTTCTGAAACAAATTTTATTTTACTTTATTCTGAAAACATACAGTAACCTTAAATACAATAGGTAAAACAAATATAACATTACACTTAAACCATAACAGTTTCCAAAGTATTTTTGCACATATTGTCTAAAAAATATCCAAATTAATAGTTGAGTATAGTCGCTAGACGAAAACAAAATTTGTTATTCTACTTACTTTAAATTAGAATAGAGAAAAAGAAAAACACTAAAACATATTGATTAAAAATGAAAAAATTATGAGCTAGTTGAGCTAGTTTTACTAGATGACGCCCACGACTTCGTCCGCGTGGATTAAGGTTTGTTTATTCCCGTGGGAACTCTTTAATTTTCCGGGATAAATGTAGCCTATGTTCTTTTCCGGGATACAATCTATCCCTGTATTATTACATCCAAATCTGTTGAACAGATGGCCCGTGAAAGCGTGGCAAACAGACAGACACACTTTCGCATTTATAATATTAGTATGGATATGGATGTAACCACAGCAACATCGGTAGGGGCTTCGCTCCCGTGATTATTTAGAATCCACCACCACCACTACAGCCCAGTAACGTCCCACTGCTGGGCACAGGCCTCCACTCTTTTTTTTTATCACTTATTTAATCAAAAACATCCAATCTACGTGATGCACAGTTACCAAAAAAAAAGTTTTATATATCAATTGAATTAACTCTAAAATAGTGATGACTTTTATTCAAATAAACTTTCACAAGGGCTTGCATTTATCATTTACATATTTGTATGCTCACGACTCACCTCTCGTCAATAGTATGTAGAACTTCTTGACACAGCTTGCATTTAAACTTGCCCGGACCGTGAACTTGCGCCATATGAGTGCTGCAGGAACGAGCGCTCACAAACTCTCGGCTGCATATGTTGCAGTTCACTGGTTTGTCTGTCTTTGCTGCGGGGCCATGGATCATCTGTGGAGGAAGAAAGCATTGAAGATTAACTCTTTTATCTATCTCAAACTCCAACTGTGGGAGAGAAAAGCATACAGAATTTACTCCATGACGCAATGTTGAGAGCTATCCTCTTAAGGTGCCAGCGGGGGGTGAATTGCCCATACAAACATAATACCAAAATAATTTGTAATTCGAGAATATTTCCACCATATTAAGCGATTATTAAGATTGAACTTGTATTTATCTAGGTCCCTGGTTAATTATGTTTTAAAAGTACTTTCCCAAAATTAAATGCAAGCGCATTGCGTTTTGTATGTTATTACGATATAAATGAAATGTTTTCTCTTTATTTGTTTCATATTAAAACCAACGATTTCTTACGTACTAATTGATCAGGAACATAGCCTATATTGTCAAATTATAGAATAACGTCATGAAGTTAAAAACACAGCAAGTTTTCATTCATAATTTTTGGTATTTACGGAACAAGACTAAATGTATAACAAATTCTGTACGCTCATATTGCTATCGCGCTTACACGAGCTCATGTGTCATCAGCCAAATAGAGATAGCAATATACTGACAAATTTATATTTGCGGGTTTAATAGAAATTGCGAGCGGCGATCGCCGGCCTCTTAAGATCGGAGATCCCGGGTTCAATCCCCGGCAGGGTCAATTTGGGAATTTGGGAATTGGTCGGTCGTGGCTAGTTACCACCCTACCGGCAATGTGCCGCCAAGCGATTTAGCGTTCCGGTACGATGCCGTGAAGAAACCGAATAGGGGTATGTGTTTAATATAACTGCCATGTCCTGAACAGGTTAGCCCGCTACCATCTTAGACTACATCATCACTCACCATCAAGTGAGATCGAAGACAAGGGCTAACTTGTAGTGTATAAAAAAGAAAACCATGAGTTATAAAAATTCTAACTTAGCCTAGTATTTTCTTATAAAAAGAAAAATAAGGCGCACACTGAGAAAACTGTAGCAAAAAAACCTTAAAAATACAGTTCAAAGTCAAAAGTTAATGGCTTTAAGTAAGTGTATAGCTAAGTTAATACTAATTGAGTATTTATTTCATGTAGGACATACAGGTGTCTCTTATCAAGTAAAGATGCCCATCCACAATAAAATCCAGGATAAAAAGTAGCCTATGTCCCTCCCAGGGATTCAACTTCATTCTTTAAGATGCAGGTCCTAGACATTCAACATGAAAGACATTTCTCAAATGTTTGCAGCATTGTTTTAAAACAACATAAGTTTGAACTTTTAAAAATAAGATACTACTAGCTGACGTCCGCGACTTCATACGCGTGGATTGAGGTTTCTTGGTTCCTGTGGTAACTCTTTAATTTTCCGGGATAAAAAGTAGCCTGTGTGTTATTCCAGACTATAATCTATCTCTGTGTCAAACTTCATTCAGATCCGTTTAGCAGTTTGGACATGATTGGGTAACAAACATCCATCCATCCATCCAAACTTTCGTATTTATAATATTAGAATAGATAAGACAATTTCCTACCTTTACATGTAATTTGAATGACTTTCTGTGACTCAAAGGTTTGAACATACAACCGTCTAATGAACAATAAAGTTTTCTAATCTCTGGATGCTGGTCTTCAAAATGGCTCCTCATTTTATCAATACTAGGCTCCACTACACAACAGAGGCAGCACTTTATCAGATAGATTGGCTGTTCTTCACTGGAATGGTTTTCCACATGATGGTGGATGTACCACACCTGAAATAAACAGGGTTAAAAATGAACATGATGCACATATTCGTGGTTATTATACTATCAATGCTTCGAGGTTAATGTACTATCCATTCATTATACATCCATTTTCTTAATGACAAAGTTGCATGGAAGCAATCGGCCTCGCATCCAGTGACCCACAAGTATTATAATGTAATGTATGTGTTGTATTGTTTACTTATTGTAAACTTTTTCTTTTATAACAAAAGAGCAACTGCTGAGTTTCTTGCCAACTCTTCTCAATAGAATCATCCTTCCAAACTGGTGATAGAGACTTAGCGTATTAAAAGTGACACAATTTGTCCTATGTGAAATAAATAAATCATTTATCATATTGTTTTTATCTGAAGGAGAAGGTCTGTGTTTGTGTGAGTGGGTGAGAGGGTACAGTCAGTGTGTATGTTTGAAAGAAAGATTGGTGTATGTAAAGTGTGTATACTGTATAGTGTATATGCTTAAAACTCACTCTCGTGCTACCATAGCATGGCTTACACAAGGTGCTGAAAATGTAGACACACTGTAAAACCAAAATTAAAATTCTTCTGTTATAGTGACAAAATGAAAGAAAACTTCTGTGATAATTAAAATAATCAATTTTAACAAGACATTGATAAAAAAATAATTAATGGCAATGCATAATTCGCTACATACAAGTTGTGTGGATTTTCTAAGAGACATATTAATCGTTAAGTGCTATTCCAAAATTCCATAATTTCATATTTTTCTAAGTATTAATTTATAGATTACTAGCAGATGCCCACGACTTCGTTCGCATGGAGGGTCTTATAGTATTGCATGAACTCTTTAATTTCCTGGGATAATAAGTAGCCCATTCCAGACTTTCCATATCTCAACAAAAGTTCCATTCAGCCGTTCTGGTGTGATTGAGTAACAAACAAACATCCATCCATCCATCCAAACTTTCCCATTTATAATATTAGTATAGATAGAACAATATGAAAAATACGAAATAAGGGATCTTAGAGGTCATGACATTATTAGGTACCCAGGAAGCAAGATTATGTATTTGTAATACAAACCTTATCACTAAAAGTTTTGGAACAACTCTCACATTTATAAAATTCTTCCTTATATTTATTGAAGTGCACTCTAGTCTGATGTGCTTCTCTCTCATTTTCATTCCAAAATAACGTCGGACAGTATTTACATTTGAATCCTAAATGCGGGCTGAAACAGTTTTCGCAATCTAAAGAAGTCCAATGCTCAGTTAGGTGTGTTCTTGTCTGTTCCCTATTATCAAATTCTTTGTCGCAAAACTGACATATCCATAGATCTTCGAAATCACCTAGTTCCTCAGTTATGTGTTTATTTAGCTCCGCATAAGTATCAAATGTTGTGGCACAAACTCTACATGAAAAAAGAGGTATTGTTTTAATACTATGCATTTTATTTAGATGTGTTGTAAATGATTGGGCATTTTCGAATTTACTTTTACACACAGAACATTCTATGTCAATATTATTGTTGCTATTAAGCATTCCATATTCTATACAGGAGACTACAGGTACTGTTCCATTATTAATATTATTGAGAGATTTATCTATGTAATCGTAATAACATTTTTCAAAGAGTATGACCTCTGTGTGAGTAATATCGAAGTCTTCGTCCCCTTGATAGTCTATTGTTTCATCATTCTGACTATTCTCATCCTTTTCACTCATTTCATTGTCATTGCCCTTTTCTTCTACTTTATCATCTGAATCACTTGGGTTTTCTTCTTTTATCTCTGGTAATAGTACTGTGTTTGGTTTAAATTCAACTGGCTCCTGAAATGGTATGAAGCTCCTTGGTTCTAGATCTACATACCCAAGTCTACCATATTCTTTCAACTGCTGCTGTAAGAAACGGTCACTGACTTCTGCTCCATTGACCAAAAAAGGTGTATCTCTCCCTGCTATAATATTTGCCAAGCATTTTAAAGTAAAGTGATGTATACCCATAAAATGCCCAAAAAATGTTGTTACACTAAATGGTGATAAGTTTTCAGCTTTAATGCATAGCAAGCAGAGGAATTTATCGGGGTATTCCGAATCTATTTCCCAGAGGAGCTCCTCGTCTTTCGAAGCTACATTTGTCACACCATGTTTTTGGAACAGATGCGAATTGTAGTCTGAATCAGCTGTAACTCTGAAGTGACACAAACGGCAGTGAACTAGGTTGTGTACAGATTGTAGGTGAGCACGTAATAGCCCCTCGGTTGGGAACGTCTCAATACATTGGGAACATGGCCATGGTGAATGGAACTTTTCATGTGCATACCATGCCTCTCTGTCTGGTACAAAGTATCTGTAGAGAATATTAATTTTTTAATACATAATATAGCACTTTTTTATTATTTTATTTTATTTATTCAGGTTAACAAAGAGTAGTACACAGTGCATTAACAAACAGTAAAGAGTTATACAGTAAATATTTGGTACACATGCTACCCACAACAACCACAAATTAATTTATAATTTTTCTTAAGTGATCCTTGAGTAAAATCCCAAAATTCATGTTTAATTAGAGACTTGATCATGAGAAGGTATTAGGTTTTCTTAAACTCTGTGGGAACTCTGATTAGCAAGGATAAAAAGTGGTCTATGGGATGTAGAATTACATCAACAGCAGCTAAGCAGATGGGATGTGACAAGGTAACACATAGACACACTTCCACATAAAAAAAATTAAATAGTACAGATAATTAAAAAAATATTATTAAGTAAATTATTGCCAAAAATGTTTGTAAACGTGTTATATACTAGACTAAGTCCTTGACTTGGCATGGATTAATATTTTTGATTTCCAGACATAAAAGTAGCTTATGTCCTTCCCCAGGATGCAACCTATCTCTGTACCAAATTTCATCAAAATCGGTTGAATAGATTGGCCATTCAAGCGTAGCAGACAGACAGACACACTTTCACATTTATAATATTAGTTTAGGTACTAGGCAGAAAAATAGGCTACTTCCATAGATTTACCTGCAAATCCCACAGTAATCCTTCTTATGGTTCAAAGCGTAATGTAGAATCATTTTGGACCGATTTATGAACCAATCCGGGCATAACAAGCAACTGTATGGGCCTGTTGGGTTCAGATCTTTTAAATAAAGCCACACATCAGTGGGTCTTGCTATAACGGGTGGGGCAACAATTGTATTCAATTTACGATTAATCGTTATAGTAACGCCTAGCTTTTTTATAGGTGGAGGCTTTTTCTTTTTCTTCTTCTTTTTCTTTTTAGGTACTTCGTAATCACTGTCGGACTCATCGTATCGTGTCTTCGTTTCGACCGGGTCCTCGTCTTCGTCGATTTGTTCAGGATTCTCCTTTTTAGCTGCCGCCAAAACTGATAGCGGTTCATCGTCGGACTCGTCAGATGCCATTTGGGAATAGTTATTTAATTAGTAAAGGGAACTTTACGGATAATCAATAATTCATGTTAAAATGATTTTAAAAAAAAGTTCAGCAATCTAAATTCCAAACAAACTTGCAATCAGCTTGCAATAGTGATGGGCGATTCAAGCACCGGATTCAAGTTTCCATATTTCTTCTTTACTCTTTGAACTCAAGATCACAGACCAGCGAGAGATCGAGTCCTTTTAATAGAGTTTGTCACTATTAGCATAGAATCGATTTTTTTATTTTATTAAGTAGAAAAGCATAGCTAAATCAAATCGCAGCAAAATTAGTAAACGTAAGTTTTTTTAATCAGACTCGTGACTGGAGTCAAACTTTTCTGGATTTGAGTTGACTTGGAGACTTGAATTTAAAGATCTCTCATGACTAAGCTCATGCCAAATGCCAATATATTAATATTAAACTCAATGTGGGCAATACTACAGAGCACAATCTCTGAACTGAACTAAAATGACAACTCTCTAATACTAGTGATGCCCCTTTCCGCAGGAAGTATTATGAAATGGATAGCAATTTAAACATAGCTATTTATGTTAAGTTTAGAGATTATGTACAATAGAATTAGTATATAGTGCGCTTGACTTGAGGCTAAAGAGATAGAGATTGAGTTTTTGATCTGTATGACCGTTCGATAGAGCAGAATATAATATTATTGGATGGTTTCATTAAAATTTAAAAATAGTTTCTATTTCTTTGTATTTTTAGTAGATTTGATTCCAATTACCAGTACAAGTAAGCTTTTATTTTTTTTTGAATGCGATTATTATAATTTTTAAAAACACTTAAGATGCTTTCAATTGTCACTCAAACTTTTGAGTATCAATCAATATTTAATATTTATGTACCTTTCTTCTGTGTCCCGTTTGTTATATTCACGTTGAAGCACGGCATATAGCATAGGCTTAAAAAGGAATAATAATAATACAATTAAATGAAGTTTGTCATTTCGATACGTCTGTGTAACATGACTTCGTTATTGAGTCTATTGCTCTTAAGAAAATCAAACCAAGACTGAATAGCCATGCTCAAATCTCATGACAAGAAAATGACAACTTGAATGGAGTTCCAAGTAAACTCGATAACTCGAGTTTTATGGAAGTGCATCACTAATTAATTGCAAAAATGAAATGTCAAATATGCCTAAAAATCACAGATCTAATGGAAGCAATCAGGAAGCAATGAGAAAACAATCAACTCGCCGTTGCTGATAAAACTAAATTAAATTTTAAATACTTAAATAGGTTAAAAATCAAATTATTTCTCAATTTGGCTAACACCCTAAGTTTGTTCTAGTCCATAGACTAAATTTTTATTGTCTGTATAATTCTAATTGATTCCATTTTACAAAAAGCAAACGATATAGTTTTAGGCGATCATTGGCATATTTATTTTTATATTCCATTATTATTTTTCAAAATATAATTACCAAATTTATTTTTAAAGGCTTAATATTTTTGGAATGTGTAACAAACGAATCCTGTTTACTTAGATCATAAAAGAAAATCAGATAATATGCTTAGTACGGAGCGTTTTTTAAAAATGTCCCATCGTGGCAGCCATTTTATAGATACAAATTTGTCTATGGCAAGAGCCAAAGAAAGGTGAAGCTAAACAAAAGGGTAGCATGTAGATAGCATTTATTTAAATAATAGTGAAATTTAAGTAAATACTTAAAATTGGCAAGTATTTATGTGATACAACAAAGTGAGATCAATTATTGCGACAATGGTGCGTTCTGTTATTCAATAAAATGAAGCACAATGCATCGTGTAATGGTGGCCATTAGGAGTAATAATTATGTATATTGGCATACTTACTATTTTACGAACCATCAATGATACATCTTAAATCGGACTGCAGTGTGTGTTTGTATAAACTTTTAGCTGAGCACAATGTATACGAGACTGATAATATTATGTGAGTGAGACATTACAACCCAGTGTAAATAGTGAATAACATTACCATGGCCCAGAACCAAGGGGAGGTTCAAGTGACACCGAACCAACCCGTAAAAGATAAGGATATTTACGCGTGCTTGCCAGACATACGGACTAATGGGCCACTCGGGCCTGACGAGCCGTGTCCTGGAGGCGAGGAATTGAGATGGTTGCCGGCTCAGGCCACCGACCGAGACTTGGTAATGTACTTGAGAGCCGCTCGTAGCATGGCAGCGTTTGCAGGCATGTGTGACGGAGGTTCTCCAGATGATGGCTGCGTAGCCGCTAGCCGGGATGACACCACTATTAATGCTTTAGATGTTCTTCATGATTCAGGCTACGACCCTGGAAGGGCACTTCAGGCTTTGGTGAAATGTCCTGTCCCTAAGGGTATTGAGAAAAAGTGGTCTGAAGAGGAATCCAAGAGGTTTGTGAAAGGTATCCGTCAATTCGGTAAGAATTTCTATAAAATTAAAAAGGACTTATTACCCCATAAAGACACTTCTGAGTTAGTTGAGTTCTATTATTTGTGGAAGAAGACTCCAGGTGCTAGTAGTAATAGGCCTCATAGGCGACGTCGCCAGGCCTCTTTGAGAAGGGTTAGGAATACACGAAATTCTCGAGCAGGAACTCCCAAAGAGCCAACACCTGAAGCTACTCCTACTGTGCCTGAGACTAATGGGTCTAGGCCTTCGCCCAACCCTAAAGAGGCGGGAGAAATGAGTTCAGTTACTGAGGATGAAAACTCAGAAGATGACAGTGACTCTAGAGATGCAGGAGACTTGGCAAAGGCTGATAATGGCAGAGTCGACAATCCTGAAGATTCACCGAGCAGAATGAGAACTAGAAATAAATCTAAGGAACAAACTACTCCAAATGGAAAGAAAGGTCAAGATGAAAGTGATAATGATACAAAATCTAAGAAACCTGCTAAGCCAAGCACACAAAGTACAAATAATAATGTACCTACAGAAAAAGTTTTATCATCCTCTGTTAATAAGGAAATCAAAAAGAAAGTAATAGTGAATGGTAAAGTTGATGTTTCTAAAGTTAAAAAGCGTCTTCCTGATGATACAAAGCCTGAAGGCATTATGGATGGTGATGTTCAAATGAAGAAAAAGAAAGAAGAAGAACCACCAGAGAGTCCATCAGAAAGCTTAACTAATGATAGCTTTCCTGCAATGGATGACACTGAAACTCATGAACCAGAACCAGAGGCTTGCGACTTCAGTTTTAGTAAACCTGACAAAGAAAACCAGGAACAAAATAAAGAACCTGAACTGGAGCCTCCTAAGCCCATGGAATCACAGATTAAGGCTGAAATTAATGAACCCACTATAAAAACTGAGAAAGATGCACTGCCACCATTATTTAAAGTGGTGCCTGATAAAGAAGACCGGAATGCTCTAGACTTGAAAACAGATTCAAGTCAGTCAGGTCCTAAGAATCTGGAAAGTATGGAATCTAGACCAATTTCATTATTTTCCAAGACTGAACTTATTATACCTAAAGTTACCCCAATGTCTACAGATGCTATAGAGAAGATTAAAATAAAAGAAGAAATAGATACAGAGGAACAAACAATTAATTTACAAAAGGATGACTACCCAAAAGATCCACTTGCACATAATTTTTCTGGGCATGTTTTGAGCCAATCCAGCAAACCTTTAAATTTGGAAAATTCAAACTTTTTTGTCAAGGATAACCATATTTATAATCCCAACAAACTAAACCATAACATAAAAATTGAAGGTGTTCCAAATAATATTTTTAACCCAGCCAATATGACAAAGGACAATTCAATTATACGAAACACAAAAGATTTTACAGGTGGTATGATGCCATCATTTTCGTATCCTACAAATCTGAGTTTTGCAAATGATCCTAGCAAACATAATCCTCATTTGAATCCATTAAAAACTGTGATAAAATTAGAACCAAGAGATGAAACAAGTGAAATGAAAAACCAAAACACACCTGAAATATTCACAGCTACCATATCAGCTAACAATAAAGTAGATTCTCCAAGTGCACCCAGATTGGACTCAATGCAAAGGATCAGCCCGTCACCCACAAATCCACGCGCTTCTTCACCACCACACATGGAGCATCCAGTGACTTCAAACACAGAACCCATTTCTCCTGCAAATGCACAGGATATGAAATCTCATGAATCAGATATTGAAGATAAACAGCCCACTGATTTAAAAACCCAGCACACACCCAAAGTTGATAATCAAAACACACATTTGAGGCAACCACTGTTTCAACCACCAATCAGACCAGAAAACCATGGACTTAGATCTAATGAGGCACCAAACATTCCTGTATCTGTACAAAATATGCCTCCTCCCCCTCTAAGTCAATCATCAATGACAGGCTTATTACCTCCAGGACCACTCATATCAGTTGGGAGTGGATCCAATGTTGGTCCATATGGGTTTATGCCAACATCATTATATGGGCATCCAGGTCACCCAGGTCATCCAGGTCATCCAGGTTTAGATAAACCTGGTTCTATGCCACCAATGATGCAACAAGTACCTCCTTCACATTCTCTTACTGGAACAAGTTTGATTACTCAACAATCTACCCAAAATGATCCATCTGTGCCACAAGATCTCAAAATTAAACAAGAAGTTCCAGATAACATGCCAGCTAACTTATCAACACAAAATGTGTCTGACCCCTTGCAGTCACTGAAGGAAGTGAAAGTGCCTGGATATCCAATTGGAAGTGCTATAGCGCAGCACCTAAGCTCAGAAAGAGATAGAGAATCGATATCAAGTGTAGAAAATAGCAGCAGACCCCCAAGTCAGCCTCAAAATGAAAATACCAGTATGCCCAGTTCATTCCTAGGCCCTAGAATAGAAAGTATAAAGAAAGAACCAGATTTCTTGCACCAACCACATTTAACACCAGTATCTCAAAGTCAAGGCAGCGGATCTGATTCTACAAGTACTGCTCCTCCTGTAAAAAGTCCTCATACGCCTACGCCGATTAAAAGCCAGCCAAGTCACAACGGAACTCCCAGCCACCCACACCCTTCGTCGACAACATCGCCATTTTCTAGGCATATGACGAGTCCATCTCAGCCTCGACAAATTTCCGCATCGCCCATTCAACATACGCCAGTATCTCACTCAGCACTTAACTTGATGAATCCAACACCACTTTCAATACCGGCTACAATGGCTGGTCCAATGATGCATTCGAGCCAACAAGGCCCCCATCCGCATCCCTTTGCATCGCCTCTACACCATCCTCACCACCCCTTGCTCCACCCGTCTTCTATATTCCAGCTGTCTGCAGCAGCGGCTGCGCATGCAATGCATCCTTACTACCCTCACCCACATCCAGGGTATTCTATGCCGTATCCATATCCATACGGGCCATTACCGCAGCCTCACCCAATACCACCAATGCACCCCTCAGCGAGCACACCAGGAAGGCATGACCCAGTGAAACCATCGACCATTGAATCAACAACTATGCTTAGTGCTCATCACAGTACCAGTTCGTCTGTAACGACGAGATCTCTGAGGGAAATTTCAGAAAGCTCAGATGATCCGAGAAATCCTAATGCGTCGGAACGACATCAGCTGCATGAAACTACGATGACACATCACCACTCGACGAGTCATCACAGTGCCGTACATACGAGCACGGAAAAGCAACCAAGCCATGTCGGTGGAGGCACCAATCACACCCTGTCTATATCACACTCCACTTCGAGCAGTTCATCACAATCTATTCAACATAAAATTAATACGCAACAAAAACCCAGTTCACATTCTAATTCGCCTCTTCACTTGTCAGCAAGTGTATCTCAGACCACAAGTAGTTCTTCAAGTGTCAATGTTTCTAATAATCACACTCATCATCATTCGCATCATCTCGCTCATCATCCAGAGCGATTATCTCCAGCAGACTCGATGCTTCTGCGTCATCACCCGAAAATGCTGCCCGGAAATCCAAACCACCTTATGATCCAGCCCCCGTCTATGGGACACCCGGGATTGAGCCTAGGATTACCACCAGGACCAGGTCCAAGTTCTATCGAAAGTTTACGATTGCACGCTCAAGCTGCCGCCGGTTTGCAAGCATCTCATGGAAGATCGGGCTCTCCTCAGCACCATCAGCTACCACATGGTCACCCGCATCTACGAGGTCCGCCGCGCCCGATGACTGATGAAAATCCTGAATTGAAACTGGAAACTCAATCACAACCAGAAGAAGAGGAGATTCCTAGCCCTGCCCACATCCCACATGGTCCAAGCCCGGAACCGAAAATTGAAGATACAGAGTGTCACAGATCACAATCTGCGATATTTTTGAGACATTGGAATCGTGGAGATTATAATTCGTGCACACGTACTGATTTAATATTTAAACCAGTGCCAGAATCTAAGCTCGCTCGAAAACGAGAGGAAAGACTCAGAAAGCAAGCAGAGAGAGACCGAGAGGAAAGAGAGAAAATAGCCCAGCAGGCACACAGAAAGATAGCGACGCCGGAAAAACCTGAAACGAAACCGCCTTCCAGAGGTGCTATTGAGACGATAAGTTCTCCTTACGATAGATTCCCGAGACCTCCTGGGTATCCCGACACACCAGCGTTAAGGCAACTGTCGGAATATGCTCGCCCACACGCCGGCTTCAGTCCTGGCAACATACCTCGCCATTGCATGGATCCAATGCTTCAATATCAGTTGAGTTCCATGTACGGAGCCGCCGGTGCGCGGGAGCGACTTGAACTCGAGCACCTCGAGCGAGAAAAGAGAGATAGAGAAATAAGGGAGTTGCGGGAACGAGAACTGAACGATCGTTTAAAGGAGGAACTACTTAAAAATAACGTGGGACCCCGGGCGTTAGATCCGCACTGGCTCGAAATGCACCGGAGGTACGGAATGCCGCCGCCGCCGCCGCAGGGTGCCATACCCGTGCAATTCGGATTGTATCCGCCCGGCCACGGTCCAGGGCTGTCACAATTGGAGCGGGAGCGACTGGAACGGCTGGGTATACCGCCTGCGGGCGCAGGGGGTCCACCCGTCTCCGTGCCCGTATCGGGCGCTCCGCCCCACCATCCTCATCACCCGCACCCCGGCGTGGCGGCAGCGCAGCTGGAGGCGGCGGAGAGACTGGCGCTGGCCGCGGATCCGATGGTACGCCTGCAGATGGCGGGGATCAACCCGGAGTACCACGCGCACACACACGCGCACACTCACGCGCACTCGCACACGCACCTGCACCTGCACCCGGGGCAGCAGGCGGCGCAGGCGCAGCAAGACGCGCTATCGATGGGGTTGGGCGCTAACTCTCCATACCGGCCGCTGCCGCACCCTGACCTGCTCAGTCGGCCCTACGCCGAGCAGTTGGCGCAGCAGGCGGCGGCGCACGAGCAGTTGCAGCGGCAGTTGCTGATGGAGCGCGAGCGTGGCTTCCTGCATCCGGCGCACCACGAGGAGTTCATGAGGCAGCAACGCGAGCGCGAGCTGAAGGTTCGGGCGCTGGAGGAGGCGGCCCGTGCCTCGCGGCCGTAGGGGCCCGCGCGCCTCCCGCCCGACCCCACCGTTGTGGTGATCGAGTGAAGCGAGGCACCTCCCCCCTCCGCCCGGGCGCAGGGGGACTGTGTACAGACTACTTCCGAGTGTTCACGCGCTAGTACTACTACTGTGACTACGAGATAGATAACCGGACGGTTTTTATTTTTACGTGTGACGATACCTGTAATTTATATTTATAACATAAGTATTTAAGTTTTTTTTTTAATAACAATATTTTTATAGTCGCATGGTCGTGTAGTACGCTTGTTTCCATGCTCAAATTTATTTTATATTGACTAGTCATAATTAAATTTTATTTTGTAGAGAACGAGGGACGACGTGTCCCACACGTTATTATGCAGAGTGCTGTTAGACTAAATTATTGCTTTATATTTTTAATTAATTGATTTAATAATTATTATTATACAGATAAAGGGCGCTGGTTAACATTCACTAGAATGGACCAAGTGTCTCTATTTACGAAACCGTGCATATGTTCATGACATAATAGCTATAGTTCTTTCTTGTACTTTTGAAACATTTCGGATGGTGTAGCGACGGCCTTCTAATCGCCTTGCCTTTTTCTTGTACTTGAGCTATCGTAAAGGATCTTCGTTTATAAAAAGATTTGAAAAAAATTAGTTACTTATTACTTAGCTTCATTTTCATCTCATGTAACTATTGAATCAAATTAATATTTTCCATATCAATTGAACCACGACCCCGTGACTTGTTTAAGAGGAGTTCACCTTGAGCTCGCTGCATACAAACATATTTTGGTTCTTATTTTCAAGGATTTCTTTCGAAAATATGTTCTAGGAAAGTCAAAGTCAAAAGTAATATGTTCAAAGTGGGTAACTACTGCCTCGTTGGTCTAGCGGTTAGCGTAGTCGACTGCGGATCACGAGGTCTTGGGTTCGATTCCCTGTCGGGCATAAAAATTGTTAGGTATTGGGTTTTTCAATTATGAAATTCTCAGTGCCAGCCCGGAGTTGGAAGTTGGCGGTGTTTCATCCCCGTGCCTCGGAGAGCACGTTAAGCCGTCGGTCCCGGTTATTATCACTAACATGATAATAGTCGTTAAAGCTCGCCAACCCGCATTGGGGCAGCGTGGTGGGTCTAAGCTCCTAATTCCTTCTCTCCTATGAGAGTGGAGGCCTGTGCCCAGCAGTGGGACGTTAATAGGCTGTAGTGGGTAACTACTGTGCTACAGTTTTTGAATGTCAATAAATGTTTATTTTTGTAATTACCTACATAAAACCACTAAATACTGATTTTATTTTTAATAAAAGGTGAAATGATTTATTTCATGTAGGACAACTTGTGCCACTTATGATAAGTCGTAAGAATCCACCACCACCACTTTTCATTTGAATGTCATAGATAATCATAAATTGATACGAATTTTACCGTAAACCACAGTGCCGCCGACAATACAATGTTGTGAACATTGTAATATGTAATTATTTGGGTATTCAAAATTAATATACATATTAATAATATTTCGGATTCGCGAATTAGCGCGCGCGCGGTCTGAGTCCGCATTGTATTCAAATGAGAATCTACGTTTGTATGGAGCGAGCTCTTATTACACTTTTTAAAAGTTGAAAAGTCCGTCAAACTTAAATGGCCCGGTGACAGCGTCGCTATTATGAATACTATTAATATGATGAAAACAAAAAATAAACAGGTATAAAAATTAGTTCGAATTTTGGCCACCGGGTCAGATAAGTTTGTGGGATTTTATCATGGTTGTAACACAGCATCAAAGTTTGTTATGCTAGATTGCAATAATTTTAAACAGTTGGATAAATTGAAAAGGCGTAAATGTCGACCTTGCAAATTGAGTGCTTGTTCAACCGTTAACTACATCAGTAATGACATATGAAGTTTAATGTGTTCGAACTTAGAATAGGACGAACTTTCGGCCATATTGCGATGTACAGCTGGAAATATTATATTTTGATTCAATATTAAAATGATTAATTTATTTTCAGTCGATTTTGTTGTTTAATTATGAAAAAAATTGATGAGCCGGTACGCAAAGTATTTTCCTTGCAAACAGTACCTTTACATTTAATGTACTCTGTGGCACCTTTCAAGTAACAGGTGACACTTATGTCGGAAAGTCCATCCTATTCTTAATTGAAACGCGTCAAGTACAGTCCCACAAACTTATCTGACCAGATGACAGCATCGCTAGTATTCAATGAAAATAAAATAAAACTACTTATTTGAAAACAGGCATAATAAAAATTAGTTCCAATTTTGGCCACCAGGCCATATAAGTCTGAGGGACTGTATATAGTATATTCTATTAAATTGATGTATTAAAGAGTTTGATTATTGTAATCGCCTCTGTTATGACTGTTAATAATATTAAAATTATTCTTAAAGTCCAACACACTGACCCGGTGACTGAAAAACTAAATGGGCATAAAAATTTGTTTCAATTTTGGCCACATGGCCAGATAAGTTGGTGGGACTTTAAGTAGCTTAATAAGTAAATTCATTAACTATGGTGACTTCATAAAACACCTTTGGCTATTACGTTTGTAATCCTAATACATAGACACAAAAGTACTCATAATTATCATTCGAGGATGTTCAAACATGTAAGCACCCTTAGAATTTTCTCAAGAGCTTATCGTAATATTATAAGAACTTCTTATAGGGGTGCGTCCGCATTTGATATTTTTATCAAGCCTGTACTTTTGTTAGTCTTAACTCATACCGTATCATTACCCATATTAACCACCACAGTCGTGGCAATGATTTAGGTCTGCTGTATGGTCTCTACACATTATTTTTAAAAAAACACGCTCATTCCTACCTTATATAATTCTGATACGTGGTAGTAACAGCTTGGTAAATCAAAAGTTTAGTGTCGAAACTACCGATTATGATAGCGACGAGGATTGGATTGGGCAAAAATATCAGATGTGCAACGACCCTAAGACATCTCTTGTCTGTAGGAGATTAAAATAGCTTGTTTATTTTTCAGACTAGACCTGGCACTTATGTTTTGAAATGTCGCTATCCTACAAATTTTTTTAATGCGAAAGGTGGTCTGTTCTTCAATCTAAATAAAAAAACATAAATCGGTGGATTTATGTAGGAAGTCCCAGGTAATCATATAGCTATTAAATATTCCATACAAATGTTTGATCTATGTAGATCTTTTTAGTAGTTACAGTTATTATTGTTCGTAACCTAGTATTATTCAACCAAAGTACAACACTATAAATCATGGTACTGCAATATTGTTAACAGTCATAACACAGTTCTGTTTAGTTTACGGCACATTAATAATTTTACTGCAAGCTTATTACTACCGGAGTAGTAAAATAATGTTTAAGTACAAAGTATATAATACCAACTACTTACATTAAAGTGTAAATGTAATAACTGTATGTTGGCAATAAATAATTTATTATACTTACTTACAAATTAAATAGCATTTGAAAATTTTTCGTACTCTGAAAATTGGGTCATGGATGTTGGAAAAATAAGGCTTGGATGAACAGAAGGCGACAGAAAAGTTTCTGTCAGGGCTCCTAGAAGTTTTAATACAAGTAACTGTACGGTTAAGGCCTGAGTGCCCGCTTCAATAAGTCTGTATGTCCATTGAAGCGAAGCGGAAACGGTTTTAGCAGATCAGTTAATGGTAGTTGAAAACTTAGTTTATGTATACCATCTGTATTATTTTGACTGGTCTTCTTAACACGTCTTGCTCCACTCGCAAGGCTTCTGCTTGGAGCGCTGGCTTTAGACATGGCGGTTATGATCCATTATATTTTGACGTTAGAGTATTTTGTCGGTCGAATTCCATAAACGTTGGAGATATATTGTTAATCTGATTTTACTACAATAGGTACTAATAGTATTATCTTGACATTAGAGTGACATCATGCCGTCAGCTGGTATTGCACGTCTCTGCAGTTGCGCTTTCTGTTTATCCATGACTTTAATTGCCTATGGTAGATATTCCGCACCTCAGTTTTATATTATTATTTAGGTATCTCAAAATCGCTTAGGTACCTTGTCACCGCACATTTTCAACTGGGAACTACAGATACGTACTAATTCCGTTGTACACAAAAGTTAAATTGAATTCACACGATTAATATTATCATCTTTTCACAATACTCTTTGTGAACAGTAAATCTTAAGTTTTAGTTCTGAAAATGCCCCAGGTACAAGTTTTTATATAATTACAATAGTATAATTTAGGAATTCGGATGTCGATATCGAGTTCCCGTAACGTAGATGTTTGGAGAAACTCGTTGTCGACGCTATCCCTTGCGGAAACTTGAAATTATCAATAGTACAAAAGTTATCGAGAAAATTTGTACCAGGGGTACGTTAATCATGGTGCCTCTAGACTTAATATTATTAATGGACGTGCCACAAAAGTTTTAAAACAAGTTACATGATCTAGATGCACCATTAAAGTTGTATTATGGCTTATATAATATAATACATTAAAGTATCTACTTAATATTTTGACCTGTATAAAAATAATAGCCGTTAAAAAGCGCTGCATATGGTGGTTTAAAACCATCATTTTTTAAATGAAATATTTAAAGAAAATATATAGAAACAAGCGCGAATACAATTTTGTAAATTAAAACATAGTCTAGGTTTTACACCCAAAATGTTCACACACAAGTAACGTTTCTTGCACTATATTTGTAAAATAAAAAATCCTTTGTAATAAATAAATAGATCCTGTTAGTAAAGAAAACTAAAAATTTAATTATAGAATATTCTAGTGTACTAAAATAAAATAAAATTTCACATTGTCGCTTCGTAGGTGTTATGTTTTTAATGCCACAGTTACTTTCCGTTATTTAAAAAGAAAAGAAAATCGAGTATTATTTTTAGAGAAAAATTATATCTTTTTAATTAAGAGGTTGCGTGTCGGATTAAAAACTTCATTTATTTAGACAATAAGGTTAAATGGATGTCTTAGTGCTTTTGTGTACATTTTTTTGAATAATATATGTGAAAAAATTCATTACTTTGTTTTATCTGAGTATTTCTGGCTAACGATTAAAACGTATCAGTTTAGGGTGGTAACTTAAATTGCCGCAAACAGCATAAGCAAACCAAAACAGACTAATTTATTATCTACAGTATTGGTAGAATGCATCTTAATGAGTCCAAAGTAAGAATAGGACGGATTTTTTGCCATATTGTACTCGTAGATTTAAATTGTCTCAGCTGGAAACATATTTTAATTGTATGACTACAAATCCATACTAATAGTACTTAGTTATTATATTTTTTTTAACCACGTAACTTGTCGTGGTTAAAAAAAATAAGCCCTTGACTGCGATCTCACCTGATGGTAAGTGATGATGCAGTCTAAGATGGTAGCGGGCTAACCTGTTAGTGGCATGGCAGTTATATTAAACCCATACCCTATTCGGTTTCTACACGGCATCGTACCGGAACGCTAAATCGCTTGGCGGCACGTCTTTTGCCGGTAGGGCGGTAAATAGCCACGGCCGAAGCCTCCCACCAGGCAACGCGAAACGAAAAAATAAATAAATGCGAAAGTGTGTCTGTCTGTCTGCTACGCTTTAACGGCCTATCTTTTCGAGTATTTTAATGAAATTTGGTACAGAGAGTAGAATACATCCTGATCAAGGCCATATGCTACTTTTTTCCTGGAAGAAGGAGTTCCCTGGGAATATAACAAAATCAACATCAATCATCATTCATATAACTAGATGAACGACATCACACAGCGTCATCCGCCATGCGGCTGCGTTCTGTGTGATGGCAATAAAAATACAAGGAATTCAACCCGACCCGACCCGCGCTCGTTTCCTGTGTGTTTTGCTAAGTTTCATTAAGTTCCTATGGCTCAGTAGAGTGGTTAGTCGCCTATCAAAGCAAAGGGTTACATATTCCTTGCTGATTGCAGATCACCGATGCGGAGTTCGCGCTTACAATAGCGCATTTCATCAATAAACTTACTTTTACTCAATTGCTCGTAAAGTTGCTCTTATTTCACCGCTAACAAAACTATGAAATAGACTTTTCCCTTGGAAGATAAAAATATTATATATGTCACCGTAAGATTGTAAAAACCCTTAGATTATAATCTAACTCGCGAAATTCTAAACTGTCGAAAGATTGTAAACTGTTCAATGTTCTGAGTGTCTATTTTTGAAGTATTCATTTTATTTACGTTTTCTCGTCTCTTTCTTGTAGGTTAGGTTAGGGTTCGACATAAACAATCAAGTAGTGCCCGGCCGCAGGCCGGGCACTTAGGTTTTATCGGGTTTAAATACCTACCAGATTACAATCTACCGGAAAATAATGCGTTAAATTCTAATCTTTCGACAGTTTAGAATTTCGCGAGTGAGATTATAATCTAACGGCTTTTACAATCTTACGGTGACATATATAACCCACAGTCTTTAGCTACGCTAACTTCAAGCTGCTTGATTCGACATTTGGATTGAAAATGAAAAATGATTTTTTTCCAAAAACATGATTAATACATAATTGGGTCTGAGGCCTTCTGTATCTAAGCATAAGGCCTCGGCCGCACATCCGGTTAGAAGGCCCATGGATGGCCTATTGGCTTCAATAAGTTGGGTTAAGAAGCAGATTAATTGCTTTTAGACTGTTCCATAGACCAAATATGCCTTTTCTACGTAACCAAGTGACAGATTGGTCGATACCCGACATTAAAAGAAGCCGTGGTCGCAGAAGAAAACAAACCGAAACCCGCTGACAAAAACCAATAAAAATATACAACGAAGATGGGCCTAACCAGTAACACTGGCTTATTAGCGAGTGTGCAAGAAAAATATATATTTCCGCGAGACACGGTACGTTTCTGACCCAAGTGTTTTTGTCTTGCAAGAGAAGGATTTAGCATGTTAGGTTTTGTCATTTGTGCAGTGATAGCCTAGTGGACAGTGGTTCAGAGTTTAGACGTCCCTCTGTCTATTTCGGTAATCGGGGGTTCGAACCCCGGGCACGTACCTACCTACGTCTAACTTTACGGAATTTTAAGAAATTAAATATCTCTTTGATGGTGAAGGAAAACATTATTTAGGAAACCTGAGAGAGACCATGCCCGAGAATTCTTCATAATGTTCTTTTTCTAAGGCAATCTGCACTTGCTGGCCAAGCTATAGCGATACCACTTCTCATACAGAGCGGTGAGCCGGTAACTCTTGCTCAGTATGTATCATAAATATAGAAGACGTTCGGAGTTTCGGACTAACTTTATGGTATTATTATATTGTCCATGTTACGAAAGTCCTGCCGCCAGTACCTACGGTAGTAACACGTAGAAATCATTGCCTGCGGAAAATAATGGAACTTACACGTTTTACATACAAAAATTGCATAAACATGCGTCTGCTAGCGCCGCAGGGAACTTCTTTCATGACACAAGACTATACGAATATAGTGAGCCGACAATGGGTTGAAGCGTTGATTGAAGTGATTAAGCTTTGAAATTACAGAATAACCAACAAACAGAGCTTCGCTGTGATGTTACGCCAGCGCCATTCATCCTGCGGCCCTACGCGGGTCTCTACAACCCCTTCTCCCACGCTTGCTCCGTGCTCTGCAACCATCCCGCTGACAACGCCGCGAGGGAGTTCGTCAAGAAGGCTAAGAATGCCTGGGTAAATAGAAGTTTTAATGCGAATAAATTGATAGTATTAAATTGTATTTGTGAAGTGACTTAGACGTAGGTAGGTACACCAAAGTCCCTCCGAGTGTCGGTCACTGCAGTTTTTATCTACACACATACTTGAAAACCTTTAGTTTCGATAGTTTTTGTGAGACGTGGATTTCAAAAACTTTCTGGCACTGCGGGTTGTCGGAGATTTAAAATTCGATATTGAATTTATTTTCAAAAAGTAAGAACTCATACTAGAAATAATCGAGTCGCGTCTCAATTTTATAATCGTAGTTAACTTATGATTTTTCTGGCTATTTGTGTAATTTAGTAGGAACCCGCTTACTTAAGCGGGTAGGTACTTACCTACCTACATTATTGTACCTATTATACGCGAGTTGAATGCATTCGGGGCCTCGGGATACGGGAGCATATCCCTCCCCCGTCCACCCTCACCGCCGCTGATAGTGTTGTCAAGTGCTGTCTTTGACATCTATCGTGTTTCAATCAATATTTTAAATGATTTAAAATAATACAACCACTGCTTGTTTTTGTAATTTATCGATATGACTGTCAGTAATAAGGTCATAACACTGGCACATTCCTAAGCTCTGCATTCAACTCAGGTGCGAAAAATAGGTACTATCAACCATGTGTACCTAATCTATATAGTTTTAACTTTTATTACGTAGGTAACTAGATGATGCCCGCGAGTTCGTTTCCCGTAGATTAAGGTATTTTGATTCCCGCTGAAACTCCTTAATTTTTCGGGATAAAAAAGCAGCCAATGCCACCTACTTCTGTATCGAATTTCATTAAAATCAGTTGAAAAGATGGGTCGGAAAAGCGTAGCAGACAGATTCTTTTCACTAGTCTTGGGCTGGCACATTTCCCGGGACCCTTAAACAAAGGGGCCCGGATGATTGGTCCAGTAATAATTTTATGTAGAGTTTAAGTTAGGTATCTAAATAAGAGGCAAATAGCCATTAAGGTTTAAAAAGATTCAAAATAACAAACCAGGGCAACAAACAATTGAAAGTTTCTGATATATACAGATTATAAACTCTCCCTTTTTCAGTTCCTCGAAGGCAAGGGTCACAATATATTAAATGAAGACCTTGCTAAGTTTCAAGACCAATGTGAAAAGGAAAAGAACAGAACACCACATGATATCGTCACAGAAGATATGTTCAGAAGGTACGTTTATTGTTTTGATCCTATTTCATATCTTACTACGCTTGGTGGGAGGCTTCGGCCGTGGCTAGTTACCACACTTCCGGCAAAGACGTGCCGCCAGCGATTTAGCGTTCCGGTACGATTTCGTGTAGAAACCAACTAAGGGTATGGGTTTAATATTACTGCCTTACCCCTAACAGGTTAGTCCGCTACCATCTTGCACACACTAACTAACACTAACTAACGCACACTGCTTGTCTACTTAATCTAACTTAGTATAACATTAATAATATAAGAATTCCTGTCACTTATAAGTCGCTCAGTGAGATCCTGGAGGAAGTCGTTACTGGTGTCATACAGGTTTCCTAGCGCAGCAGTAACAAATGCTCTGTTTTTAAATGATGTATAATCTAATTATGTGTTATATTAATGAAAAACTTTGAATTGATACATAAAACTTTATTGTATTACTTTTGATAGCTATCTGTGCATATCATGTTGATTGGATGTTTAATAAATGAAATGATCTTAGACTGCATCATCGCTTAGGTAACTATTTTAGGTAAAAGATAGATATGACTAATTAAGTCCAGTCAAATTTTTATAATCCAAAAAGAAGAAGGTATTCCTTTCGGCGCGTGTTTTTTACAAATGCTTTACAATTTACATTATATTGATTTCTGAACCAGCCTTTTTTTTAGATACACTGAAACAGACTCTCGTCCTTTGACACCAGCGCCGACCCTGGCCAGTGGTAAATCCAGGGGCTCACGACGATGTCTAACCCCTGACCAGCCCCGCCAAAGGACTACTATTGTACTCGATTTGAGGAGAAGTCATAGCCAGGTATCATGGAACGCCAGGCGATTACCTTTAAACTATGGTTGGTAGAAGTAAGGAGGAAATGTGTCCGTCGAAATGCATTAAATTGGGGGCGCCACATTAGCATCAGGGTAAATTTAAAAGGAAGCGCCAAATATAATTAGATTTGGTTTGAGAAATAAACAAGGAAAGAAAACATTCATCATTATTTTGTACAACGTTAGTTGTTGAAATGTTTAATAAATAACTACTTTAGTCGACAATTATATTAAATTTTTTAACTCGCTTCATCTACAATTGCTACATTCATACCATACCCTTTGCCTATACCAGCGCCACTGTGGAAGGTTTTTGATCTGTTATTTATAGCAACCACTGGACACTTTTTCAACTTTTCTCCCATAAGAAATAATCCTCCTTACTTCTACCCTCTATACTTTAAAAAATCAGTAGTAAGACTACAGCAATCCTTTACAGACAAAATTTGGTGAAAGGATAAAAAAACTTGAGAGGTGTCAAGGGACACCCGGATGGAACGAAGTTCCTTTCGATTAATTAGTGAAGGAATTGTAATAACATTTTTTTTTTTGAAGTTATAATATTATTTTACCTATGATACCTATATATACGAGGGGTGGAAGTTGTGTGGCCTTGGAAGTATGAAAGTGGCGCCTTCGCCTCGACGGCTCTGTATGCTATCGGGTGCGCGGCGGATTGAATTCCTTGTATAAAAAAATCTTTGCTGCATATTGATTTTTGACACCTAGGCAAGCTCCCATAGCTGCTCTGGTCAAGTCATTTAAAAAAAAATACAAAAAATATTATGGGTCTTTTAAAAAGTGCTTAGGTACATAGATTCTCCTTTTAGAATCGTACATTTTCGTCTTAGATTTAACGATATTGTTTAATGCCACATAATAATATCTATTAATATATAATGAATCGCTTGTCAACAGAATATCTCATCTATTTTGTGCCGCACATTTTAGGATTCCAACATTTTTTCCTTGAGATTTTATTCGCATGAATCGCTCGGGATTCAAACTTAGGCCCTCGCATCAAAAATGAGAGTCGATATCGTGCGGTAGGTACATGCAACTTTTCAGCTCAATAGCGAGAAAATACGAACCGATTCTCAATGTTTCGTGGACTATTTAAAGAAATAGGTGAGCAAAACTTGTTTTTGCGCACTACTTCACTAACCAGTGAGCAAAAACGAGTTTTGCGCACTGATTTTAAGCAGTAAAGGCGCGTTTTTCGCGCGCTAGAGACGTGAAAAGTATATTATGAAGTGAAACTTCTTTAGAATCGTTGTGATTTGAAAAAGCGATGAAACGGAAAAGCGACGAAAATATTCATAATAGGATTTACCCTGCGAGAGAATGAGACAAGTTATATTTATCTCATTCTCTCGTAGGCTACTTTTCTGAAGGTCACTTCTGCCGTGTGTTCACACCAGTGGCGTGCAATTCATAAAGGCATAAAAGCTCTGCTCATTCCCTCATGGAAATAGGTCAATGCTCATTTTTCATAGCAACAGACAGTAAATAGGTATTCTGACTAAATAATGCCTACCCTAACTTCAAGCCCGGTGCACACCACTGGTTCACACACACTTTTTTGTCCAGGAAACCCTTTACTACCATGGTTACGGTACCTCAGGCTATATTTATCTCATTCTATCGTAGGCTACTTTTCTGAAGTTCACTTCTGCCGTGGGTTCACACACACTTTTTGTCCAGGAAACCCTTTACTACCATGGCTACGGTACTTCAGAGCTGACAGTAGTTCAGTCTCCAAGCGTCAATGACAGGTCAACGTTACCCTCACTGAATCTCTCTGGCAGCACTCACAAACGACTCGCCAACGGTGCTGAACAACTGCCGCCATTGGCATCTCCTCTAGTTCTAGCAAAGAGGACTCCCAAAGAACTTGTCAGCGTGAGGACTTCAAAAAAGGTATTATCATCATCAGCAATTGGGTATTCGACAACTAGTCAAACAGCAACTTTTTTTTGAAACGTCAAAACGCGTGCTTAGTAAGGATTTTCTATGAAATTTTAAGTTGTGTCGTCATCAAAGTTCAACGCACTTTTTTTACTTTAATCGATAGTATTATCATCATCAGCAATTGGGTATTTGACAACTAGTCAAATCAGCAACTTTTTTTTGAAACGTCAAAACGCGTGCTTATTAGTATGGATTTTGTATGAAATTTTAAGTTGTGACGTCATCAAAGTTCGACGCACTTTTTTTACTTTAATCGATAGTTTAAAATGGTTATTCAAAATAAAACTAGCAGGGGACGTGGATATTACCACTTCTTTTAAAAAAATAATTTATTTCACTAGTAGTCAAATACCCAATTGCGCCATTCTTTTGTCACATTACACATGTTACATTCATATTCATTTATTTGCAGAAACATCTTACTTCTTACTATTAAAAATGGCAAAAGATAGTAGGTAAGCTATTGATCTAGTACTATGTAGAGAAAACACTGTTAACGTGCGGAGGTCCCGCATGTTAAGACAAGTGTTTTCATTCCGAAATTTGGGAATTTATAGTTTCTGATTTTTCCCCGGTCTGACCTGGCTTCGGCCGTGGCTAGTTACCACCCTAGTGGCAAAGGCTTGCCGCCAAGTAATTTAGCGTTCCGGTATGATGCCGTGTAGAATCCGATTAGGGGTATGGGTGTAATATAATTGCCATGCCCCTAACAGGTTAGCCCGCTACCATCTTAGACTGCATCTTCACTTACCATCAGGTGAGATCGCAGTCAAGGGCTAACGTGTAGCGGATAAATAAAAATAATCACATAGTGGCGACATCTGTAAACCCTTTAGGTATATTATGTGATACCACCTCAGTCACTAATCGAATTGTAAGCGATAAAAAAAGTAAGTACCTAGCAATTGCGTAGTCATAATAACCACTGATAAGATCAAACAGTTTGAAATAAACACATATCGCTTGCATAATCTCAATGACCAATAACATTTAACAACCTCGTCAAAGATTTACTAGAGCGTGTCAAAGCTTATTATTTTACTATCGATAAGGGCTTATCTGTACCTGAATGACGTAAAAGCTGATAGCGCAACTTTCATTTAGAATCCACCAAGTCTGGATGAACACTCATGGGCTTTCGAGCGCTTTCGGTTATAAAATATCAATATGTTACCGTTTTTGGTATCAAAAACGAAACTGCTACAAATAAAGAGCAGGAAGCCGAAAGAAAAAAACCAGAAAGAAAGAGTTTTTGTGATTAAAGACAATTTGGTGACTTCCAAAAACAAACGTTCGAAACGTCAGTCCCGCAAATAATAGCTGGAACACCTTGCGAATGCACTGTGACACATGTGAACAAAATTATAATAAACTATGCATCGGCAAGCAGGAAAAGAGGGGCGTCAAACATAGTGTTGTCAATGACGTCATGGGATTCCGGGAAGGAGAAACGGCTGAGGTTGCCAAATCTGAAAGTGCCTAAGAAGTTCATTAGGAAAGAGAAAATAGTAGCGTACGATAGTGAAGAGTTTTTTAAAAAGCTTGAGGTGATCTCTTTTGTTTTTCAAGATAAACGTTCTGGATGCAAAGCTAAATTATATAAGTAAAACTTTTAAACCCATACATTTGAGTAGTCATATTTCGTATTGAGTAGTCATATTTCGTTAAGAACTGATCAATTTTGTTGGTTTCAGAATCAGCTGAAAGCCTTAAATCTGGGTAAAATGCTTAAAAATAAGAAAAATGAAGCACCAGCATCTCAAAGATCGAAAAATGACACAGAAGCTAACGATGCAGATGGTACAATGGATGAACAAAATATGGACGATGAAGGTAATTATTAAGGCTTTTTGATCATTTTTACAAATTTTTTAATCAAAATGTCTTTTCTTACTCGTGATATATTAAATATCCATCAAATTCCAGCCGTGTAATTCACTTAACTCAAGATGGTCGTGAGCTCTTGGAATATAAGATGACGTCATGACGATTCTAACATGGTGGACATAACAAATCAAATATTTATTATGTAACATAAGAGACAGTGTATTGTAATAAATAAATTGAGTATTGAGTATTTAAATTCTTTAAAACTACTAGTGCTGATCTTTTAAAAATAAAGAAGATTTTTTTTGTGGTATATTTTTTCTGGAATATAAAGAATATAAAATTTCGCTTGATGCTAAACTGGATGTGTTTTTAAATTATCGTAAACATTTGATTTGTTATGTCCACCATGTTGGAATCGTCATGACGTAATTTTTTTCTTTGGACGTCACTTTTTGGGATACCCTGTATAAATCTCTATGTATGTCACTTTACTTCACTCTATAATATCTTGTTTATACGTCGCCATAGTAAAGTAAAAGTAAAAGTAAAATATACTTTATTGTACACCATACAAAAAATAAAATACAATAGATATAATTATCAATGGACATAGCACAACAGGCGGCCTTATCGCTAAAACAGCGAACTCTTCCAGCCAACCTTAGGGCAAAGGATACATTGAAACAGAAAGCGGAAGAGGTGTACTAAAGGGAAGAAATTAAGTAATATACAAAAAGACCAAAGAGCACCATACAAAAAGAACAAAGAGTGCCACAGACCTATTAATAACAATAATTTGTAATATAGTTGTTGAAGGTGGTGAAATGCGTAGACGTGGGAAACGCCGTCGGAAAGGGAGGACTGGCGGCAGCGATCGCTTAACGTCGGCTGGTTTAGCGGCGCAAGCGCAGCAGGATCCTGAAACACAAGTAATCATATAAACAGCTATAGTACATAATATCAAATAAGTGTGGAACGTAAGCTGAAAGAAATGAGAGGGAAGATGTGTGCGAATGAAATGAAATGTCAGATTGAGATGACGTATAGACGAAAGAGTAATGGCGTCCGGTGTGTGCGGTGCGTTTAAAACCAAGTATTGTAGTTTTCGCGTTGAAAGCTTGAATTTGTTCATCCCATAGATGGTATTATATTTTCATAGCAGTAGATTTTTTTCTGTGAAAGATATCTTTTTGCCTTTCGTCAAAAATCAGTTTAGCTGTAATAAGAAATACCTAGACATATATTATTAATTGCCAATTTTAATAAGTATTGTCATCTCCAATTCAGAGAATGTGCTCATAAATGGTGACCACGTGAAACTATGAGATTATTAATTAATTATCGAAATAAAAAATGGTTGATATTTCTCCATAATGCTTTGAATTATTTTACTCCACAATTATTAACTAATTCTATGCTTATTAAAGTTTAGACCACAGTTATCTAGCGAAAATTTGCGACAGTCTGAAATCGTTCTAAATCGTTTTTTATTCAAATAAACTTTTAAATCGTAAAGCTACCGCCGATACATTGTCATCGAAATCCTGTATATCGATGTGGAATGTGGATAGTATACCTTTTCAGATAGCAGGAATAGTAACAGACTCACAGAATCCCAGTTCACGAGGTTCCATAGATCAGGCGGCGGAAGACGACATTATATTGCCAGTCGCCAAGCCATCAGTGACTGCAAGGAAGACTGATTCCTTCCTTGACGATGACATACTGAAGTATTTGCACAGGGAGGTCGATGAAGACGCCATTGAAACTGAATTTGATACCAAGGTTTTTCTTTAACTTTAATCTCTGTAACACCCCGATATTTATTTTTCGGGGACCTTTTACGTCTCGATCTTCTTTCTTTCCATCATAAATGCGAAAGTTTGGATTAATGAATTGTTTGTTTGTTACTCAATCACGCCAGAACGGCTGAACGGATCTGGATGACATTTAACACAAAGATTATAGTCTGGAATAACCCATAGGCTACTTTTTATCCCGGAAAAGAGCTCCCGCGGGAACCAAAAACCTTAATCTAAAAAAAATCATTGATGAATAGAGTGAATGTTTCCACCATTTCCAGGTAAACAGAAGTCATTTTACATTTCTCTCATACCAACTAAATACCAAGCTATAAATCATTCAAGAATCTACTAGATCTAGTTAGTTAAATTGGGTTTTCAGTCGATTATCTTATTCTGCGGTGAAGATACACTTCACACATACATGCACCGTGACAACCGCTACAGTCCGTAAACCGACTTTACAGGCGACCGTAAATTTTTTTGATGGCAAATAGATATGACGACTATACGACTGCCTGAAAAAGGATTATATTGTTTTCAGGATTCATTTAAGTATGTGAATTTGTATGTCACCATAACTTCTATACGCCTGAACCGATTTTGATAAATGAGGTATCATTAGAATCCCTAGCTTATTCCGGGTGACATAGGCTAGTAAATTTTTTAAAAAAGTTGATGGGGTGACCACGATCCCGCATTAAAGACCAAAATTTAAAAAAAAATACGAAAATAAGATTCACTATATAATCATCATCTAGAAAATGATGAGTAGATTCCAAAAATATATAACACTATAGATCAATATTTAGTGATTCATAAAAAAATATCCTATAAAAAATGTGATTAAGATTCCAAAGGCTATATATGCAAATCTTATGGAGGTAAACTCCAAAAATAATATGGCAGGGCAGTCGTATTTTTTAATTCGTTAATTTATTTATTGCAACTATTCTGTTGTACATTGCTCATTGGCCCCATTGAATAGGCATGATGACTGATTTTGAAAAATGATCAGATTATGTTCGGAAGTATCTACTATTTCGAATAAATATATTATTTCAGCAGAAAAATAAGGTTTGGTCGATAAAATTGGCTTTTGAAATTTAAATTTTAAAATTCGCGCCAAAACGCCCGCCGGTGTCATGGCGTCGTTTGCGACGTCACTGTTGTTTTTACCAATGCACTCTGTGCAGTGTGCAGTAAACAATAGTGTGATTGTCAAAGCTCGAAAACAAACAATTGTGACGTCGTTCGCTTCTTGGTGTTTAATCCAATATGGCGGATTGCTGTATTTTATAGTTTTATTTTATCAAAATAAATAGCAATCCCACTCGAAATAGAAAAATAAATACGTTTTTTAGAATCCATGAATCCTATTTCATTAGATAAATTAATAATTTCATTGATTCTTGGTTACTGTCATCATGCCTATTTAGAGACGGTACGTATTGGAGGAAGCGTTCCGCACGCGTCCAGAACGTTCGTACGGTCAAGAGATGCAGGCCTTGCTCCGCGAATACCGCGTCCCGGCTGTCAGCTTGGGCGATTGGCTCCATATACCGCGAGCATTCTCCCGGCAGAATGCTCAGTTCAGCTTGCCTTTGGATTCCAATACTTTGGAGAGTAAGTTTCATATTCATATTCATATTCATTTATTTGCATTTCCAGCCCTGCTAGGGCAAAGCAAAGTACATACATTAATAAAATTACAGTAATAAAAATATGTTACATTAGGTTACCTTATCTTAATTATTACATTTATATTGAAATTAAAATTAAAACATAAAAATCAGATCTCAGAAAAATAAATAATGTCTAGTACCTACAATAAACTATTATATTATGTCAAAATCAAAATTAATTATAAAATATTTAATAGATTAGAAATAGAATTATGTCAAATTTAATAAATTATTACATCTATGCCAAACCATTTATTCCGCGTAGATTGATTGATTGGCTAAAAATTCCTTAACCTCATAAAATCCCTTCTGGGTCAACAGGGTCTGGAATTCTTTCTTAAATTTATTATCAGATTCAATATTTGTGATCCTATCCGGAATTTTGTTATATATTATTGTTGATGAGTAATGTGGGCTATTAGAGAAGAGTTTTGTTCTGTGTTGAGTTACGGCAAGTTTCGATTTATGTCGAGTCGATTTAAATGTTTCTTGTGCATACAAGTTTTTAACCAAATACAAAAGAAAGGTTTTTATTTATCCACTACAAGTTAGCCCTTTACTGCGATCTCACCTGATGATAAGTGATGATGCAGTCTAAGATGGTAGCGGGCTAACCTGTTAGGGGCATAGCAGTTATATTAAACCCATACCCCTATTTGGTTTCTACGCGGCATTGTACCGGAACGCGTAATCGCTTGGCGGCACGTCTTTGCCGGTAGGGTGGTAACTAGCCACGGCCGAAGTCTCCCACCAGGCCAGACCAGGGAAAATTCAGAAATTATAAATTCCCAAATTGACCCTGCCGGGGAAAGAACCCGGGATCTCCGCACGTTAAGACAACAGCGCTACACACTGCGCCACGGAGGTCGTCAAAGGTTATCAATTCGACATGTATGTACCTATGTAATATTATAGGAACTGCAATATATTCACGTATAATAAACTATTGGGGCTTCCAAACAAATAAACAAAATTTTATAGGTGTATTTATGTATGTTTGAATGTATCACGTATGGTTGTCCGCAGATTTCTCCGAAACTTTTAATCGGATTGTGGCTCTCTCTTATTGGCTTACATTTACTTTACTTAGGGAACGAACTGTTCACAAGTTTAATCAAGATCGATTCGGTAGTTTTAAAAATATGGACTGTTATGTATGTGGTGAAGTCGGTTTAACTTTCAATCTTGTTACCAATAAAATCCTGAAGATAAAGACTCGTATTGGCATTGATTATAATAGCTCCATAGAATAGATTATAATCATTCAAAAGTGAAACATTTTGAAATGAAAATACCACAAAAGTTAAACAAAGATGGCGCAGGATGTTACGCCTCCCACAATTATTAAACTAAACTCAATTCATTTTCATTCAAGTAGACTTTGTCAAGTCATTTTGAATCTTTGAGTGAAACTACCACTGGTTCGAAATACCATTCCTACCGAGAAGAACCAGCAAGAAGTTCGGTGCTTGCTCTTTTGAAAAAAAAAACAATTTACAATTACATCAATGTGTAAATACATAAGTAACCGCTGTCCTTGGCATTGCTGGAGCGAGTCAAATCCGTGCTCTTTTATCAATTACTAGTGGGTCCGGCAGACGTTGTCCTGCCCTGAATCTAGAACCCGATTGCAGACCCCCCCCAGACCCCCTACCGGGTCCATTTATGAATATAAAGCAGCCCTGGACCCACTCAAACACACAAAAAATTCCATCTAAATCGGCTCAGCCGTTCTCGAGTTTTAGCGAGACAAACGAACAGCAATTGATTGTTTTATTTATATATATTTGAGTGTGTATATTTAAATATATATAAGATTATCACCAATACTGTTCAAAGTGCGACTTTTGTATACTGCAAGGTCATTTTTTGTAGGAATCCTTCCCTGGTTTTCTACCCCTAACTAAAATTTAAATATGTGAAAGTTTTCAGTCTTACTTGTCCACACTTACAATTTCAGCCCTAACGCCAATGAATTATGCAGCGAGATTCGTTACAGTGAAGAAGTCAAAACAGTTACTTTATCTGACAGTTTTGAGAAAATTTAGGCCCCGCGGATACAGAATGCCTATAAAGGTAAAGAAATGTTTTATCTAATATTCGATTTCGGGCAAATAAAGTATTCAATGTTTCTGATTGTTATGTTGTTATTGATTTTCTTTTTAATTTATGGTTACATCATTATTTTGTTAAATACAAACATTTGCATCAATTGGTATTAATTTTAAACGATGTATAAAATTCATACTTAATTGATGCAAATGATTTTGCACTAGAAACCGCATGAAAATCATGTTCTACGAACATAGAATCCATGGAGGTAGGAAATTAGTACCTTCTCTATCTTTTTCCACGCTAAAACATTGTGAGAAGAACATCAATACCACTGTCAATCTCATTCATGTTTATTTTCTACACTAGGACATCCAAGAAGGCCTAACCCTCATGATGGGCGGTATCCTCTCATCAGAACAAGTCGGGCAGTTCCAGGTTATCATGGAATGGGAACAATATGAAGAAGACGAAAACATTCCAGATGAAATCAAACTGACTCTACTGGACACTGGTTTCAGAAAACCCGTGATTATGGAAGGAGGGGATACGGGCGAGGTGTCAAATCTATACTAATATTATAAATGCGACTATCTGTCCATCCGTCAGCGTCAATCTGTCTGTCCATCCGTCAGTCTGTCTGATACGCTTTCACGCGCCATTTATTCAAATTTCAGCCGATTTTGACGTGGTGACGAGATAGGTTGCATCCCGGGGAAGGACATAGGCTACTTTTTATTCCGGAAATTAAATCAGTTACCACCGGAATTCCAAAATCCTAAATTCATGTGGATGAAGTCGTAGGCATCGCGTGTTGTAAGTGTTTAATATTAATTGTGCCCATGGTTAAATATGCCACAAGAAAACAAAATATTATTAGCCATTTACTTTTGCAGCCGCAAGCGCAAACCATTAAGTATAGAACATGGTGCGGACTTTGCGCAATCTGTGAACGAATGTACGGAAGGTTTCCGCCGAGGGAGAAGGACCCACCCGACGGTGTATGTACTTTTTTTAAATAGCTATTTATGTTTTGCAGTTACTACATTCCGGCACGGTCTGTAGAGTCCGTCTATTGAAAGCTGATCGATTACTAAAGTTTTGAGATGTTGGTAACCCTAGTGAGTAGCGCCACAAACTCAAGGCTACCTTCCTACAAAAAATACCTAATTTGGATTTTGGGCATTTGAGGATACTAGGACGAATTTTTTTAAAGCCGCCATTTTGCAGTCTCAGCTTTCACTTCATTGCTTTATTACTAACTGACCTGCCTCTGTTTTCTCAAATGAAATTTTAGTAAATCAGTTGGGGTTAAAAAGGGGGATTAAAAAATTAGGAAACAGTTCGTGATTTTTAAATGAATGTCTAATTGTTTACTTAATATTTTTAATGGATTTAACTTAAAAAAATATACAGGTTTAATTCAAACTTTCACCCCTCAGAGGAAAGACTTTCATTCCATGGCCTGTTCCCTATTAGATTTAAAAACTTTTTACTCTTTATCATCACGCTTATCAACTATACATAGATCTCCGACATGATTATTCTGAGTTTTGAGACTCATTTTTTTTTCAGATGGAGCTTAGCGATTTTACAATGATTGAGACGAGACTTGCGATGTTGAAAGTTCACGGCGGATTGATCGAAGTGCTTAATACGATTAGAACGCGTTAAATTAAGAATTTACTTTAAAAGTTGCTTGGCTTGTTTTATTACTAAGTTTATTATTCATAAGATATTTGTACTTTTGAATAAAGTCATGTTTTTGTATATTCGTGTTTTTAATACCGATTGGGGTCTGGACAGTGAATGGTACCTTGTGGTATGTCGAAGGTATCTTATCTATCCAACTCAGAGAACTTTCGAAATTTTGATATTTTTTTCATTACTTGCCTACACAGAATTGGGAATCCGCATGGCATAGGTATGTTTATGTTGTTCCTGTCCTACACTTGTCTGAAAGTTCCATGAGTGAAATGATATTAAAAATTGCTGCTCTTTTCGAGTGAATCGTAACTGTTAATGGATAAAGCGGTCCCTCACTGGGCACATTCAGCTGTATTGTAACAATCTAAGATTCGAATTTGAGTATTATGTAACAATATAATTATATTGCCTCAATGACTGACGATCATTCGCCCGCAGTCCAACTAATACAGTATACACTATAGGCCTAAGCTTTAAGCGTTTACTCCTGGGACCTCCCCACAAATTAATAGGATACTATCGTGTACGGGATACTACGCACGTATGAACCTTTGAGGCTTATTATAATATGTGCCTATATTATATTATACGCACGTATATTTATGCATGACCGCCCGTATAGGATGTTGGAAACGTTCATGGAAGTAGTCCTACCTCCATGGCAACGATTCACTGGTAGAGCAGACTCTCCTCTACTGCACAATTTCAATTTTCAGACGAATCAAGTTTCTGAACCGAATCACAGCCTTTGTTTTTATCTACACTCTATTTATATAATCTGTTTACATTAGTAGTGATGAGCCGTAATATTTTTTAAAAGTATCGATGAAGAATGGTATCCTAAATGAAACTGAAACTCAAAATAAAGACTAAGAATAAATAGAAGAGCTCAATGCACGAGTGGGTTATCGTTCAATATTAAAATCGAACAAGAACCTTAGAATAATCACTTGTATAAAGGACTAGCTGATGACCACGACATCCTCCACGATTGAGGGTTTTTGGTTACCGCGGCAACTCTTTAATTTTCCTGAGTAAAAAGTAGCCTATATGTTATTCCAGACACTGTGTTGTTTTTGTAATTTATCGATATGACTGTCATTAATAAGGTCACAGCACTGGCACATTCCTAAGCTCTGCATTCAACTCAGGTGCGAATAATACCTACACTTAAAGAGTGTGTCACGCAGCGTAACAGTAAACTCGATAAATTTTATAAATAAACTCGCCGGCATATTTAGCGGAACATAAAAAAAAGGTTTGATATCAGTATCATATAAGGTTGCTGGCTGGTTTATACGTCATTAAGTTTAAAAAGAAATATTTTCAAATTAAGAAAACAACTGAACATCACATTATAGGCAATTGTTTTAATTTTATTCAAATACACCTTATCTGGAGCGAACTTCGAGTATTTCTTCCTTCTGAGTTTGATTTAAAATTTCATTGAAATACTGTTTTTTGTTAGTTTTTTTAATCGCGTATCTTTCTGGAGTTGATGACTGAATTATGCCTGACTTAGCCCCAACGGAGATTGCCAGGGCACTCGAAATGCGAAGAAATGGTCAAACCTACAGAGTGATATCCAGAGATCTTCGTCGACCAGTTTCAACGATCCATCGCAGTATCCAACGGTTCAGGGATACCGGTACTTATGTGAGAAGAGCAGGACAGGGCAGAAAAAGACGCACTTCGAGTAGGGATGATCGTTTCATTCGGCTTCGTGTACGTATTAACCCCCGTTTGACGGCCGTCCAAGCCCGACATGAGTTAGAAGCAGTGCGGGGTGTAACCGTAAGTGAGCGTACGGTATGAAGAAGCTGGTTTGGGTTCATTTGTGCCCGCCAAGGCTCCAAGGCTCGAGGTAAATCATCGTAGAAACAGGTTAACTTTTGCTCAGGAACATTGACTTTTGAACGCGGACCAATGGAGTAAGGTATTGTTTAGTGATGAGTGCAGAATTCTCTTAAATCAAATTGACCGCAGGCAAAGAATATACAGACGCAAAGGAGAACGATACATTCAGACAAAATTTGAAACTACAGTTGCATACGGTGGTGGATCAATAATGGTTTGGGCGGGCATTTGTCTGGGAGTTCGCACAGACTTGGTAGTGATTGACAGAGGGAGTCTGACTGCAGACCGCTATATCAGAGAAGTTTTAGAAGAAAATGTCGTACCGTTTGCCCCATATATCGGTGAAGATTTTGTTTTTATGCAGGATAATGCTCGGCTCGCAAAATCTGTTCTTAATGTGATCTCATTTTAAGTAAAACAAATGAAACTTTAAATAACAAAAGAAGTGCAGTAAGTAGATTTTAAAATAAAATCATATTTTTTTAATTATGGACCTTTTTTTTATGATCCGCTAAATATGCCGGCGAGTTTAGATTTATTTTGGTTTTCACTTCGCTTTAACGCGAACCGAAAACCAAATTAAATCTATGATTTTATCATAACCCGAAGCATGGCTTGTTCTTGCTAGATAGACAAAGTACTTTGTGCTCAGCAGGTTGCTGGCTCTGACCATTAAAAGGACTGTGTTGCCAGAGCTTTATCGAAATCCGCCACAACCGATTAGTTTTTCTCCTTTTTATGCATCGGTTGTCGATAATCAAATCTTACCTCCTGACTGTCAGCACATCACTACAGACATAAACCGTTTTTATTACAAAAACTATTTTTGTATTTTTCTGTAGCGTAACGAATTTAATTAGACCTAATTTAATGAAAGATAAACAATTGTTGATCGTTAATGTGCCAGCGGATTAAAAACCACGTTAAATATTACTAACTTTAACGAAATACTTCTAAGTTTGACAAAAACAAAATGAGTTTAGACGACGGAAACACTGACGGTGAGTGTAATTTTAAATGTTTATTATAGTAACAATGCGTTGGTACACTTCCTCATTACTGTAGTTACATGGCTTGTGTTTTCATTTTTAGAATACATCGTCACGGCCCTTCAGATTTTCCAGTATTGTGGAGTCGACGCCGGTGGTACTTTACGTGTTGATTCTTTGATGGACCAATTCGCGCCGTTTGTGAAAACTAATAAGTAAGCTTAAATTAATTTTCTTACGAAGTATTGTTTAGAAAACATCACTAAAATTCAACATGCAGTTTCAACTCAAAAATAGTTTATAAATAGCAAGGACAAAATGTCAAATAATCAAGTACCTACCTTAGTAATGTAAACTGCCCTAGATTCGTCGTGGTATTATTTATAATTAGACTTATCATGCACGTTAAATCCATAATGTTTCCTCATAGGTGCATACTTGATACTATACCTGCTTTGTAAATTTCACTATACTGAAATATCTACATATTACATTCACTTAAAATATTAGTGTAGATATAAAAATTGCTCTCACATACAGAGGACAACTACATCTATGTATAGGAAAGAAAGCCAGGACAAAAAAGTAGAGAAGAATTGCTCAGTAAATGTATTAATGCATATTAAAATTATTAAAGATAAATTGTGTCTGTTCTTCTGTTTCCTATATCTTCTTTACTACAGATTTGGTTGAAAGGTACAGAGTAGCATTGCAAGAACATAGCAAAATTAGTTCCCACAGGAACCAGAAAACCTTCTTCCACCTGGACGAAGTTGCAGGGCATCAACTTATGAGGCTCTTAAGTATTGAGATGTTTTAGTATAAGTACTAGATGATGAATGTGACTGCAGGGGTTTTAGATTCCTACAGGAATTCTAAAATTTTTGAGGATAAAAAGTTTGTTAGTTCAGGTAAGAAGCTGTCTCTGTTTCAAATTGCAGCATAATTGGCTCAGTCATTGTGCCATGCAGGAGTAACAAACATCCAAACTTTCTCATTGATAATATTGGTAGGATTGTAATACAGTTAAAATCTTTTCTAATAACGTTGATGGGACCACTATTATTAGGTTGCTAAAAGCTGATATGTTTCAATAACCTGTGTTAATTCTATAAGCAACATCAAAATCGCCATTAATTTTCGGTCATTAAAATCAAAATGTCGTTAAAAATGACGTGATTTGAGGATCTCCATGGCGGGAGTCTTAATGTGGGAGGTCCCAGGTTCGATCCCTGGCAGACTCAATCTGGGAATTTATAATTTCTGAATTTTCTCTAGTCTGGCCTGGTAGGAGGCTTTGGCCGTGGCTAGTTGATAGACCACCCTACCGGCACCCCCAAGCTATTTAGTGTTCCTGTATGATGCCGCATAAAAACCAATTAGGGGTATGGGTTTAATAATATTACTGCTATACCCCTAACAGGTAAGCCCCCTACCATCTTAGACTGCATCATCACTTAGCATCAGGTGACATTAAGACAAGGGCTAACTTATAGTTGATAAAAAAAAAGTTGTAAGAGGATTTGACTGTATTTGTTATCATTCTCAGGGCAGAGTACAGCTATCTCAGATCTCTGCTGGACCCAGAGCAGAGCAATCCGGAGATAACTGTGTCAATGCTGGCGGCCAGCCTTAACAAGTACAGTGACAACCAGAAGATCAAAGTTGATCTGGAGGAGAGGTAATTATATGAGCAACTACAAAGGTGTTTAAATTGCGTATTTGTGAAGCTAACCTTGAAGCTATGAGTAGATGTGTGAATAGGGTTGATGACAACCCAATCAAACCAGCAACTCTTTAACAAACTTAAAAACGCCCTTCTAGTATGGAAGTTTGTATGAAATACATAGTTGTGACATCATCAAATTTTAATACACTTTTTTTTGTTAATCTATAATTTAAAATGGTTACCAAATTTAAAACTAACTGAAGATGTTAATTGTAGACCTCTTTTGGAAGACCCTCTATTTAATCAGTAAGAAATAATGTATATTTGACATAGGCATCATCCCTATTCACATTCACAAAGCCATAACTACAAACTATGTATTTCATACAAACTTCCCTTCCATACTAGAAGCGCGTTTTTAAGTTTGATGAAGGGTTGTTGATTGGATTGGGTTGTATCTTATACCTTTAAACAAGCAATTATTGTATATATGCATACATATAATCTGAATCTCATATTATTATATATATAATAATATAATATATTCTCATATTATTATATATATAAATATAACATAATTTTCATAAAATTTAGTATGCAGGGAGTTTCGGGGGCGATAAATCTATCAAGCTAAACCATTGGATGGATTGGGCTGTTTGGCTTACAGTATGTAGGCATTAGAAAGATTTTTTGTAAATTAAACCCCTTTAGTGAGGAAATGGAGGCAGGGAGGAATAGTTGGGAGGGTAATAATTGAATTTAATCTTGAGTGAAGGAACAGGCAAAAACTAGTTGCTGTATTAAATATGTGTTGCTGTTAAAATATGTAAGCTAGTTACTGTAAAAATGAGCAGATTTGACTCGCTCCCGCAATGTTAAGTACAGCGGTTATCTATGTAAACATTGTTATAATGAATTTTTTATAAAGAGCAACCACTGATTTTCTTGCTGGTTCTTTTTGGTATGAATGGCATCCGAACCAGTGGTCGATTCAAAAGCACTTTTCATAAGTTTATTTGAATAAAATAATATCAATTTGAATTTGTTATTTATCTGTTGCAGTTTCAATCTGAAGAGTGGACAGGCACCACATGACTCAGATTCAGGCATATCGACTGATGGTATGTACACCCTAACACAGCATATTATAATACATATTACTACATACATGAAGTACCCACTTGACTGCATGCTATTGTTATCATAAGCACTTTGATTAAATATATTGAGGCTGTTAGGGTTAGTTCGTTTAAGGCATTTTAAGAATGAAGTTAAGGATTACTTAAACGACAAGGAAGCTTGGCAATGATTTGCTCTATGGCTCTGATAGTTCCTTAGTTAAGATGATTTGTGAGATGGTGATAATAAAAAGAAAAAAAACCCGGCTGAGTTTGTTGTGGGCTCTTCTCAGACCAGGGCGCGTTTGGAACCCTCGTAGCTTTAGTTTTAAGATACCGTAGCCAATTATCACCATCATGTTTTATAAGTAAGTAATTTTTAACGTGAATAAGTGTACCTACAGTGTACCTATATTGAATAAATGATATTGAGTATTGAGTATATTGAAGTAAAAAAAAATTGGCAGTCACTAGGGACTGGCGATAGAAGTGAAAACGAATGTAGTTTTTTTACAAAAAAAATACAAGCCTTATCACTAAGGCGTTAAAGTTTAATTTCGAATGTAGTATATTTATATTTAATACTTTTTGTGTTCGAGCATGTCGGTGACGCGAATCCACATTTTTACCCCCTACCAAAAAGTGCTCAACGCGGCTAAAGAAATTTTTACTTCAAAAACTTAATGTTTTAGACAAAGGTTCCTTTTGCATTGCCAATAGAGGTATAGTGTGTGTGCGAATTGAATGCATTCAGACTGAATTGATCAAGATAAAGGTTGATAACTATAACCCGACTATGCAAACAATGTAGTAAAATTGCATTTCTGTTGCTTAGTATATTTTAATATTGTACTATATTAATTTCATTTATTTCATATTTGTGTTCATCTCTACATTGACATGAGGCCCTGCCAAGGCTTTGCAAATCTCAAAGTAGGTGCACAATAACACTTAATACCTATTATTATTATATCCAAAGTTAGTAATGAAATAAAATTTATATAAAATAAAAATTCATTTTTCAAAAATTAGATAAATTATGTCAACAAAGTATTTAAGTCTTATCAACACTCATAGTTGATAGTAGACTCTATCTTTCCGATAGCTAGCTCAGTTGAACTACTTCCGCCATCTAAGTCATATCTAACTTTAATATTTTTGTTACCATTACTGTTTTAAACCGCCTATACGATTTTTTGAATAATATTATGCCTTAAAAGTATTAAAAAAATATCTAAAATGATCTCAGAAGTTGAAACGATGTCTTCTCCTATGTTGTTTGATCTTGGTATGTACTTAATTGTATTACATGCTGTACTAATGTATGATTAAATTAATTTGTTTTATAAAGCTATTACACTTATCGTCTTCACGAAATTCACAGCGGAGCAATTTGAACTTTAAACTTCAATCTTTCTTTATTCAAATATACTTTTAAAAGTGCTTTTGAATTATCGAGTTATTTACTGTTGGTTCAGAATGACATTCTTACCGAGAACAGCCGGAAAGAAACTCGATGGTGGCTCTTTTCAATCAAAAATTACAATCAACCAAGCATAGCTGGGGCGAGTCAACCCATGCACTTTTATCGTTTACATAATCTTCAACAGTATAATAAGCTTTTTTATGGAACATACTTTTAACTGATAGCTTAAAATCTGTAAAGAAAAATTAATTGTATAACTCGACTCAGTTTTGACAGTGTAAAATCAACCAAAACTTACATCCCATATCCCAAATGAACGCTAATGTTTTTCGGGATAATAATTAAAAAAAACAAAAAACCCGACTGCTTTGATACCAAAAAGTATAAAACAAGATGTGAATTATCAATTATCAATTTACATAGTATAATACTTTTAATGAAATAATGAACAAAATAATATAGCCAATTCAGTATTCTCACAGCTCACGTTTTATAATAACATTTTGCTCTCATAAATAATTTTGTAATTATTACGAATTATCAAGGCGCGTCGCACGTCCATTAGCTAATATTAACGTGCGACTGCGCGTAAATCATAAATTATCATTTAAACGGAAAAATGGTTTATGGAACCTAGGTGTGATTTCAAAAGACCTATCTAACGATACCCCACTTGCCTATAATCTATCGAGTATCGACTTCATTTATTAATTGGCTTCTAGTGGACGCCATTTTGTTTTTCTCAAATTCGGCCTCCGTAGTGACACTCGGAAGATTATGATAAATCTAGTGGTGCAAGTATTATCAAAATCGGTTCAGCCGTTTTGTCTGTAGTGCGACACAAAGGAATACACTAAAAACGAACCTTTGAAACCTCGTAATTCCTAAATAATGATTAAAATGAGAAAATGATCAAGGGAACCTAACTATGATTTTGCAAGACCTATTCATCGATACCCCACTTGCCATATTCTATTGACTTTTATTTTTTAATTTCTTACATTATAGCACTATTGGTTAAAAAGAACAGGTAATATTGATTCAGCCAATCACAGCTGTTGAAACTTGAAAAACTCTGATGACCTGGATACAATCTGACTTAGTTTTGCAAAATGTATCAGTCTGAAATTATTTTTCAACCCGTTCCATATGGTTTTTGTGTTCATATACTATTACTTTTACCTTTTATTATTAGTTGCTATGGGTGTGAATAATGTTTTGTTCTTGTGTGTTATTTGGTATACAGTGAAGAGATTTTGGAGTAGTTTTTGTATTTATGGTAATTAATATAATTAGAAAATAGCCATCAGAATTCAATTAATGCTTCCTTGTCCACTATGTATGTTTTTCTTCTTATTTTATAACTTTTTACATTAAACATGATAATAGAACTCGATTACCTAGTTGTACTAGTAGTTCTGAGTAAAGGACAGTGGTTCTTTTGGAGGTTTCGTGCCACTAAATTGGCAAGCCGTCATCTTCGGTTCGACCGATACCGTCCACTGCTGGACGTAGGTTTCAAGGATCTCCACAAAACGCGGTCTTGTCTCGCTTGTGCCCAGTAGCTTCCAGCTATACTCGGATGTTATTGTCTGTCCACCTCTCACTGCGTCGTATTCCTCATTGCTGAGGGTCGTGACCCCAGTCCATTAACACATAATGGCAAAGATTTTCTTGGGATAATAATGCGGTGGGCTCCCAGTCCCTTCCGCATAGGACCCAACTTAGAGTACTATTTCAACTCTTAGGTTACTAACGATTATTATCAGATGTTAGTCTCAGTCTAGGTCTGTCCAACTAGTTGGGTGTCTTTTAGTGCTGTGCTTTGATGATTTGGCACATTAAGCACAATACATAATATTTTCTTTCCATTTTAAAATATGATAAGCCATTTTTAACCGACTTCCAAAAAAGGAGGTTCTCAATTCGGCGCGTATATATTTTTTTTTAATGTATATACACGGTGCATATCTCCGTGGTTTCTGAACCGATTTGAAAAAAGGTCTCGAGGTGGTCCCATAAAAAATTCTTGACTCCAAATCCTCAATGCTAACACAAAAAAATTAAAAAAAAAAATTCTTTCCAAAAATCTGACTTCGAAGCCACTGTAAAGTAAAAAATGATTTTGATTTCTACACACTATGTTGAAGTATAACAAAGATAAGCAAAGTTGACGCCTGATGCTGGCCCAATTTCAACATAGTGTGTAGAAATCAAAATTATTTTTGATGAAGTCGGTTTTTTGGAGAGAATTTTTGAGAAAATTGCTTGACGAAATATCACTTTTATCTCCAGGTTTCCAACTGCTAGAAGATTTACAATGCGAGCTCCGCGAGAAAACACGTCTCGCTCAACAGCTGCGCACTCAGTTGGACTATTCGGACCGCCATCATGAGGAAGCATTAGCCACGGTCACCGCTGAGAGGAACTCTTTGCTGTCTCATATCAATATGTGAGTACAGTTCATAATGGCCACTCTAAGGAAATTTCATGTAAGCCAGTTTAGGAGTGTAAGGATAAACCCGGCTGAGTTTGTTGTCGCAGGCAGAGTCTGTCGAAGATCTATTTTCGATGGTTATATCTTTTTCTAATTTATAGGTTACGTGACCAAAATATTTTTTCTCAGAAGTTTTCTAAGAATCGTCAACATGATGTTGACGATTCTTATCTTCGTTATCACGATGCAGGATGAGTACCTCTGTTGTCATATGTAGCGAAGGTGATCTCCTTATTGAATAGAAGCAGGCGTTACTTTGCGGAATTCCATGATATTAAATGAACTAGAAGTTTAATTCGCTATAATCCGCCACAGTAGACAAATCTATGTGGTACAGTGCACTTGCAGCTTGCGATATTCGCCGCCCAGTAAGCCAGCAATTCGCAACACCAAACCACATAAATCTTCCAAATTGCTCTCAATGTACGTTTCACTCCGACACCGGAACATCTTCAGGAGATGTTGACTCGACAATGCACGATTGTAAAGATTTCCTTTTCTAATTCATAGGTTACGTGACGAAAATATGACGTTGACGCACGTGAGACGCGACTATGAAGACGTGTGCGAGAGGCTCGGCTGCAGCGAGGCAGCTCTCGACGACGCGAGGAAGGAGCTGGACTGTGCTCGGCGACGAGCTAAAGTGCTGACTGAGCAAGTTACGCTGTTAGAGAACGAGGTACGTTGCTATTTTGATCTTATTGTACCATATATGACGTTGACGCACGTGAGACGCGATTATGAAGACGTGTGCGAGAGGCTCGGCTGCAGCGAGGCAGCTCTCGACGACGCGAGGAAGGAGCTGGACTGTGCTCGGCGACGAGCTAAAGTGCTGACTGAGCAAGTTACGCTGTTAGAGAACGAGGTACGTTGCTATTTTGATCTTATTGTACCATATATGACGTTGACGCACGTGAGACGCGACTATGAAGACGTGTGCGAGAGGCTCGGCTTCAGCGAGGCAGCTCTCGACGACGCGAGGAAGGAGCTGGACTGTGCTCGCCGACGAGCTAAAGTGCTGACTGAGCAAGTTACGCTGTTAGAGAACGAGGTACGTTGCTATTTTGATCTTATTATACCATATATGACGTTGACACACGTGAGACGCGACTATAAAGACGTGTGCGAGAGGCTCGGCTGCAGCGAGGCAGCTCTCGACGACGCGAGGAAGGAGCTGGACTGTGCTCGCCGACGAGCTAAAGTGCTGACTGAGCAAGTTACGCTGTTAGAGAACGAGGTACGTACATCTACTCTGTCGATGAAAGGCATTTTTTTACTTTATGATTCTCTAGATGATGCCTGCGACTTCATCTATATGGAGTAAGGTTGCTATCGAACTATTTAAATTTTCAGAATAAAACGTATTCTAATTGTTAATTCACGTCTCTATCCCAAATTGCAGCCAAATCAACTTAAGTCAATGTGGCTAATTCTGTGTAAAACAATCTCTAAACTAATCTAAAATGACACCTCTAAATCTAGTTATGTTTGATTGTTTGTTTTAAAGTTTTTATCGCACCTAAAATACAATGTACTTTTGTAATTTTAAAGCTGTCGTTTTAGTTTACTTTAGATATTTTGTGCAACTGAATCATCCCCATTGTGGGGTTAATATAACTAAATCTAATATGGCGGACTCCCAAAGATGGCGTACTTTTTTTTTAATTTTTTTATTATCAAAATAATAATCGATACAATTTTGTTGGGTAGCACTGCGAGAAACCACGTAAGATCTAGTAATTTCTTACGCAGTTCCATGATATGGGTCTCAATAAAAAGGGTTTGCTGAGAAGAATACGAAAGATAAAATGGCGTCACACTAAATTCAATATGGCGGACAATAAAAGCTGGTATAAAAATGTTTTTTAATGATTTAAGTCTTATTTTGTGCGAATTCGTCTGCGTGGAATAAGTTTTTTTTTAATTCCCATGAGAACTCCCATATTTTCCGGGATAAAAAGTAGCCTATGTCACTCTCCAGTTCTTCAACTATACCCATGCAACATATCACGATATAAAAATGTTTTTTTAATGATTTAAGTCTTATTTTGTGCGAATTCGTCTGCGTGGAATAAGTTTTTTTTTAATTCCCATGAGAACTCCTATATTTTCCGGGATAAAAAGTAGCCTATGTCACTCTCCAGTTCTTCAACTATACCCATGCAACATATCACGATCCGTTGCTCCGTGGCAGCGTGATTGAAGGACAAACCAACAAACAAAAACACTGTCGCATTTATAATTAAGTATGCTTATCTCTAATTTTTCTTTCGTGCCTACAGAAGTTAAACCTCCAAGAGCTCCTCTCAAAGTCGAAGGACGAATGCCACCGCATCAACGACATGTACGCGAGCCGACAGTCCTCTTTACTGGAGGAGAATGAGACTCTTCGCACTGAGCACGCGGACCTGTCCTCCCGGATGAGGGACCAAGAGGAGTTCATGCAGCAGATTATAAAGGAGAAGGTAATTTAACTGTCATAACTCACTAATTTTTATACGACTGCCTGAAAAAAGGAGTATATTGTTTTCAGGGTTCATGTATGTATGTATGTATGTGAGTTTGTATATTCCACCATAACTTCTATACGCCTGAACCGATTTTGATAAATGAGGTATCGTTAGAATCCCTAGCTTATTCCGGGTGACATAGGATAGTAAAATTTTTAAAAAAATTGATGGGGTGACCATGGTCCCGCATTAAAGACCAAAATTGAAAATATAAATCGAAAATAAGATTAACTATATAATCATCATCTAGAAAATGATCAGTAGATTCCAAAGATATATAACACTATAGTTCAATATTTAGTGATTCACAAAAAAATATCATTTAATAAAAAATGTGAATAAGATTCCAAAGGCTATTTATGCAAATCGCTTCAGGAGGTAAACTCCAAAAATAATATGGCAGAGCAGTCGTATTTTTTAATTCGTTATATTAATTTCACTTGTTATATAAAACTAAATAAATAAAAGTTATTATCACTAACATGATAATAGTCGTTAAAGCTCGCCAACCCGCATTGGAGCAGCGTGGTGGGTCTAAGCTCTAATTCCCTCTCTTCTATGAGAGTGGCGGCCTGTGCCCAGTGGGACGTTAATGGGCTGTATAGTGGTGGAGTGAGAGTGGAAACAAAAGTTTATTGACCAACACTACAATTCATTATACTTAGTATAATTAAACTTATACGAATAAAAATTAAACTTATACTAAGTGCGGTCAATGGTCACCACCTCAGCCCGTGCCACAGCATGAGAAATAGGTATATACCTACCTTTTTTACCTTTTAAAAAAGTATATACCTACCTAACATAATGCAACGCTGATTTTCAGTAGGGGCCCAAGGGTCAAGACGATACTTACACCTAATATAATTTAAAATTAAAATCAATCAACTTAATTTAACTTATAATACATCAGTGCGTATCATTAATTTTACGGTACTAAATTCCTGCCTCCATGGCTAAAGGATCTGTGTATAGTCTGTGGTGAATCTCTATAAATGTAGTTGTCATTTTCTACGTAATATCGTTTTATCGCGGCACGGTCGCGTCGTTGCGCGCGGCTTTTTTTCTTATAATCCTATACAAGTTAGCTCTTAACTGCGACCTCACTTGATGGTAAGTGATGATGCAGTCTAAGATGGCAGCGGGCTAACCTGTTATGGGCATGCAACATAACCAAGCAAGGATGTGTATTTTAGGTCTTTTGGAAGACCCTCTATTTAATAACCAATAAGAAAAAAAATATTGACATAGGTATCATCCCCATTAGCCTCTTTAAGAGAACGTTCTCTTACCAACACAGGTAATCCTGGAGATGGAGCTAAAAGACATGCTGAACAAGTCGAACCATCCCCACCAACACATGGAGCGCTCTATCGACGTGAGCTACACCGAAGACCAGATGCTCACCGCTTTGGACAGCCTCAACGCTGACAGCCGGTTCCCACTGGGTAAGCAACTGATGAACTGTATGTTACGTATTCATAATATTATAAATGCGTATTAATTGTATAGATACTGACAATCCATTGATTTTATTCGCACTCACATATATTCAATAATCTTCTAATTCTACCACAAATAGGTTTTACACATATCCAACATTTCTCCCTTCTAATTTGATTTACAAACCTCAATTGCATTCGTAAGTTTTTACGTAAGTAGCGTACGTAGGTAACTCGGTATTCACTTCAATGTTTATTTATTAAAATTAGGTACACTGTAACTCTTATTGACGTCCAATTACTTGTAAAGCATTATGGTGATAATCAATTACAGTATCTTAAAACTAAAGTGGGTTCCAAACGCGCCCTGGTCAGAAAGAGCCCACAACAAATTCAGCCGGTAACTAACGATACGATACACGACTGCCAAGACTGTTTGCATTTCGCAAATTACTAATGTAAGCTACATACGAAAGTAAAACTTACAAATGTAATCGTGGCCTAAAATAATGTTAACTTTAGTTTAAATTTCTACAAGATGTACGGGATCACCTAGTCCATCAGTCAATATGTTTTGAAGGTCTAAGATAAGTTTCCCTCTCTCACTGTAACAATGTACCTATAGCTTAAACTAAAAACTTATTTAAGGCCTTCTATTCGGTTCAATTAAAATAAAATGTGGTTATATCGTGTTTCTTTCAAATTAACTTTCAGTCAACTTTTGCAACTAACGCTTTACCTGTCTAACTGCTTTTTCTCGCTAATTGTCAATCTAGAGAGCCGGCTACTAGACGAGGAATCTTTCGTTAACGCCCTCAAGGAAGACCAAGGCCGACCCACAAACATGTCCCTATTCGACGAAATTCGCCTCAGTTTCTGTAACATGTCCAGACATAACGCTACAGACTTAAACATCACGCAAGGCATAGAAAAGCCTGTTCTAGACGATTTCGTAACAGCTTCCACCCAAACTGATGATAAACTTTATTATGTTAACAAAAACGAGATTTTTAAACCCTGCAATTGTAATGCCGATTTAAGTACCGTAAATGTTGCCACGCAAACTAACGAGGATGATATTGGAGGTCAAGAAAATTTGGTATTGGATGCACAAATTAGTCAGAATGATATTACAGATAACAATAATATAAAATTAGCAGCAGAAATTAAGGATAATGTTATTGAGGCAGAAACACAAAAGGAAAACTATAATTTGATACTAGCGACAGAATTGGTTAAAAATAATATAAGAGGCAAAGAAAGTATAATATTATCTGATACAAAAATAAATAACATAAATATTATAAGCAAAATTAATTTAGCAGATCTACAAACAAATGAGGATATTATTAGAGAAAGACAGAGGAGATATAACCTTTTTATTAAAAGTCATAAACAAATAAGATCGTTGTCAGCTCCAAACGTTGGTATACTCAAAAGAGGACCTTATCGTATGAAACTTAAAGACGATAATAGTAAACCTGACACGAAAGATCAGACTACAATGACTTGCACAGATGTATATGAAGTTTTCAAAGATACAGAAGTAATGAATTTCGGTACACAGACCGATGCGATTGAATATGAACTTAATGCAAACAACAATAACGTTCAAATTTGCTTTGATTGTACCAAATGTGTTGAATGCGATAGACTGAAGAAATACGTAACTAAACTGGAAAAGGATCTAAACTTTTCAAATTTGACAGTAAATGATGTACAAGAGAAGTTACATCAATATGAGGACAATTTGAATCATTTGTCGAGATTCATAGATGAAGGAAACGAGAGGAATAATTTCTTGAAAGCTGTCGCGGATGGTCTGAAAGCTAAACTGGTTATTTTAGAGGGTACTTGCACAAGTCAAGGTAAAAAGATCGATCGACTGTTTTGTGATACTTGCTGCACTGAAATCCAAACTGAAAGTGGTAATTTTAATGAACAGTTAGTGTTGTAGCTAGTCAACATTGTAGAGTTAGTTAGAGTTGTATCGTCCTAGTTTAGTCCATGTTAGTTTGTTAGTATGAAACTCACCTTCATGTAATGAAAGTTTTATATATTATGTAGTACATAATATGTACTATGGTTTATCATAGTAGGTAAAAATTTATAGGTTATTAAAAAAAATTAGAAACAATCCGCATACTACTAATAAATGTTGGTTAGTAAGTAAATAGTTTAAAGCCAATTTCTCTCTTTTCATCATAAGTAATTGGACATTTGAAAGAAGACAGCATACTCAACAATTGCTAACAAATGTTTATTACTTTGGGCGTATGAAATCAGTTTTTATTATTGTAATATTTGTTTTGGTGGTGGATGTAGTTAAATATTGATGGTGAATGTAGACAAAAAAATGTAGATGTTAACAACATACATTTGTAATACAAGTTATATTTTTTTTAAATATTTGTCTCATTCTCATCATTTGTTATTGGGTAAATCCTATTATGAATATGTTTGTCTCTTTTAGTGTCACTTTTTCGTTTCATCGAATTTTCAAATCACAAAGATTCTAAAGAAGTTTCACTTCAAAAGTTACATAAATGTAGTCTTAAACGATTACCTGTCATGTCTTTAGTTCGATCAGTTATTTTCGCGATTTGAGCGTTCGCCTTAATATTGCAGAACAATCGACAATATCAACCCAGGTGGAAACCCCGTGCGCCGACTGCGTGAAACGTAACTCTTCCCATCGTGGCATCAGGAGATACTTATGGTGAGTACAATAAAATTTAACTCTTTAAATTTTTATACGTATATTGTATTCAGGGTTCATGTATGTATGTATGTATGTGTGTATGTATGTATGTGAGTTTGTATATTCCACCATAACATCTATACGCCTGAACCGATTTTGATAAATGAGGTATCGTTAGAATCCTTAGCCTATTCCGGGTGACATAGGCCAGTAATTTTTTTTTAAAAATTTATGGGGTGACCATGAACCCGCATTAAAGACTAAAGTTGAAAAAAAAATTCGAAAAATAGATCAACTATATAATCATCATCTAGAAAATTACGAGTAGATTCCAAAAATATATAACATTATAGTTCAATATCCAGTGATTCACAAAAAATATCATTTAATAAAAATGTGAATAAGATTCCAAAGGCTATATATAGCAAATCGCTTCATATGGAGGTTAACTCCAAAAATAATATGGCAGGGCAGTTGTATTTTTTAATTCGTTCAATTAAGTTCACTTGTTATCTTTAAATAGCGGCCCACTCATAAAACCTGTATTAAATCAATAGCCGACATTAATACAAGCAAGTATTATGTGAGAAAAAATCTTTGAATGCGTCAGGTTTCCCAGATATAAACTATTAAAGTTATAATCTACTCAGTAATTACCCCCCAGTAGTCCAGTACAGCTTTGAAAGCTTATATCTAGGAAACCTTGCTTGTATTGATACCAGCTATTGATTGTTGAACGAACTAAAAAGTTAAAACAATAAATGATATTTTTTGTGAATCACTGGATATTGAACTATAGTGTTATATATTTTTGGAATCTACTCATCATTTTCTAGATGATGATTATATAGTTAATCTTATTTTCTAATATTTTTTTTCAACTTTAGTCTTTAATGGGGAACCATGGTCACCCCATCAGTATTTTTTTTTTAAATTTTACTAGCCAATGTCATTCGGATTAAGCTAGGGATTCTAACGATACCTCATTTATCAAAATCGGTTCAGCATATAGAAGTTATGGTGGAATATACAAACTCACATACATACATACATACATACATGAACCCTGAAAACAATATACTCCTTTTTTCAGGCAGTCGTATTTTTTTTTTTTTAATCTACTACAAGTTAGCCCTTGACTGCGATCTCACCTGATGGTAAGTGATGATGCAGTCTAAGATGGTAGCGGGCTAACCTGTTAGGGGCATGGCAGTTATATTAAACCCCTATTTTGTTTCTACAGGCATCGTACCGGAACACGTAATCGCTTGGCGGCACGTCTTTGCCGGTAGGGTGGTAACTAGCCACGGCCGAAGCCTCCCACCAGGCCAGACCAGGGAAAATTCAGAAATTATAAATCCCCAAATTGACCCTGCCGGGGATCGAACCCGGGACCTCCGCACGTTAAGACAACAGCGCTACACACTGCGCCACGGAGGTCGTCAAAAAGTCGTATAAAAAATAATGGCAGTAGGCTCAATACTAAAATATTTAAGCCCGTTTAATTATATTGATCTTGCATATAAGTGAAGATCAATTGCCGAGATGTATGTTCTCGCATCACTTCAGAACGACTGGACTGATTTTGATGGAATTTTTTGTGTGTTTGAGTGGGTAATGGTGGTAATATAAACCATCCCGGGGGATGGTTTATATTCACAATTGGACCCTGTAGGGTGCACTGCAATCGGGATCCAGGTTCAGGGCAGGACAATGCCTACTGGGCCCAATAGTTATGAACAAATCTGGTTTTCATATTGGATCTTCATTATGAGAAAATTTGAATGTTGTGAATAATTTCCATAAAATTATTATACAATAAGAATTTACCCATAAGATCAATTTCAATTGGGTATTTGACAGGTATTCAAATAAATTATTCTTTAGTGATTATTAAATAGAGGATCTCCCAAAAGCCGTAATATCCACGTCCCCTGTTAGTTTTATGTTGAATAACTATTTGAAACTATCGATTAAAGGAATAAAAGTGTCATACAAATCCCTTACGTTTTGACATTTGAAAAAAGTCAAAAGTAACGTACGTTGAGAGTGATTTGGAGGATTTGTGTGGTGTGGTGTTGTGCCTGTGCGCATTGCTGGGTGGTGGGTGTCGCATGCTGCAGGTGAAAGACACGCACTGTACCACACAGTGCCGTCTACTGTAGCGGATTATAGCGAATTAAACTTCTAGTTCATTCACTTTGAAAAAAGTTGCTAATTTGACTAGCTGTCAAATATCCAATTTTGATGTTTTGACAGATTTTTTTAGTTAACAAAATCAATAGGCAGGTTATTGTGTGCATGCTTGCTGAATGTCTAAGACAAATCTCACCCGTCAGTCTGTTTGCAGGGAGCCGCTAAAGAGTCTGTTCCAGCTGTTTGCAGTGCTGTGCTTCCTGTTTGCGCTATACCTGATGTACGGAGTGCGGCGGCGCTGGCGCACGTGCCGCGAGCCACTGCCCTGGCGGTGGCTGCAGCCAGCGGACTTGGTGGACTTGTTCCTTACCATCGAATACGAGTCGGATGTGCCTATGTGACTATAGTGAATAACCCAGTGAAATATAGTGAACTAAGTGTGCATGTGTTAAATTAGTGTATCAAAATTAGTGTACCTCTATCAAATGAGCCCCATTTGATATAAATTTTAAAATAAAAACACATTTTTCTATAAATATAGAACTTCAAACTGACGCTTCCAACCACTATGATGCAATATGGTGCAATTTCACCAAATCATGTGCAGCACATATTATGTTCCAAGCACTATGATACGTTATGATGCAGTTCTACCAAATCATGTGCAGCACATATTATGTTTATGAACATTTTCACAAGTGTGTTCTCAACAAAAAATACTGCGATGTTTGCTTGTGCAAGTTCACCAAGAGATATGTTCGTGCCGCACACCGCGGAACAGTGCTGCACACTAGTGGTGTTGCACCATTGTACATATTATATATACATTATACTGATTTATCGGGTGATGTTGCCCAGATTGCAACTCAAATGTGTCCGATATGCCTGTGACTATAGTGGAAACCAGTAAAATAGAGCGAACAATGTGTGCGTAGGTTTAAGTACCCTGTTCGGGATAGTTAGTATTTTTCTTTCAAAATACCTATAAATATATCCAAAAGTTGTATTTATTATGTGTGAGGCCAGACAAGCATTTTTTGAATTGTGAGTCACATAATATTGGTCACGTAATTTTCATGCATTTAGTTTCATGTAAAGGTCATAAACTGCCCTAACTCAAATTTAAAAGTGACGGTTTCGGACTTATAATTTAAACTGAATGCTGCAGGACTCACAACTAAAAAAAATTACGCTCACCTCACGTCAACCTTATTTGCTTATTAATTTAACGAATTAAAAAATATGACTGCCCTGCCATATTATTTTTGGAGTTAACCTCCCTAAGAAGCGATTTGCATATATAGCCTTTGGAATCTTATTCACATTTTTATTAAATGATATTTTTTGTGAATCACTGAATATTGGACTATAGTGTTATATATTTTTGGAATCTACTCATCATTTTCTAGATGATAATTATATAGTTGATCTTATTTTCTAATATTTTTTTTCAACTTTAGTCTTTAATGCGGTATCATGGTCACCCCATCAATTTTTTTTTTAATTTTACTAGCCTATGTCACCCGGAATAAGCTAGGGATTCTAGCGATACCTCATGTATCAAAATCGGTTCAGGCTTATAGAAGTTATGGTGGAATATACAAACTCACATACATACATACATACATAAACCCTGAAAACAATATACTCCTTTTTACAGGCAGTCGTATAAAAATTAAACCAAGAAGACATTCATGTTGCTTATATATGTCACCGTAAAATTGCAAAAACCGTTAGATTGTACTCTAACTAGCGAAATTTTCGCAATTAGATTACAATCTAACGGTTTTTGCAATCTTACGGTGACATACATACCTAACCTGAACCATTCTACATTATTGAAATGTAAAACCCGGTAACTTGCACATTATCTTAACCCTAGCACAAGAAACATACAAAACCTCACTTCAATAGTCAATGTAAACATACACAGATTTGTCTCCGACATAAATCTCCTTTAAATTCTTCGTAGTCTGAATTAAGTATCTATAGATATACTTTCGGAGTATGCATCTAAATGCATAAATTGTATTAGTTACTTAATTACATAATTGATAATTACTTTTTTTTCATATTTGATGATGATGATTGATAAGACATAAAAATACTTAAGTAAATATTGTATTTTAATTTCAATAGTAATTGTTTTTGATTGGCAACTTTTATTGTAATTTAGTGTAAATATTTTTTTTTTATTTTTCGCTCTCTCGTCCTTGGCAAGGATTCCTTCTTTTTTTCCAAAATATACTTAATACTAATTGAGTTAATAACTTTTAATATGTTAAAATTTTAATTACTGTAATAATTTGTATGTTGTATATTGCTATTCTAATTTTCTTTGATTTAAAATTAATCTTCATTGCCAAAACTAATCATTAAGAGATTTCGAAATATCTAGTTTTTATTTTTCTTTTAACTATATTTTCATATTATTTTGATTTACTACAATTATTATTATTGTAGATGTGTCTTCCGTGGTGTTACTACACTTAGTAATAAATACATTTTATTGGGTGTAAATTAGACTTACCTTTATCAATATCGCAATATAACCAAGGTTAGTAAAGATGTTTCATTAATTAGTTTAAAGAATGAAGGCGCAACGCACACCGCCAGAGTAGAGAAGCGGCATATTTATTGATAACTTCTCCTACTATATGAAAATATTTACATTGGCATAAATAAGGCAGCGCGGCTGAGTTCGCTCTATATAACAATTTTTAATATATAGCATTCACAATCTTATTAATGTTCAAACATTCGGGCAAATAAATGATGAATCTTCTTATTCTATTTATTCATATTTTTATGTAATGCGGCAAAAATTTTAATGTAAACAAAGACGTTTTGTTACAAAACGTAATTTTCAAGTGACAGTTGACAGACCATCCTATTTATATAGTTTTAATGCGAAGCTTCTACTACTCCAGTGTCCGGCCACCCCAAGGCACAATTAACTATAATAACCAGACAAGATGGAAGTTGCAAAACTAATATAATCTGTGTTCGTAAAAAATAGTACATTTTAGTTTGTTAATTTAAAGCCATTTAAATGAAACTTTTTGAAATTAAAAATAGACTAATCTAGTGTTATCCCTTTTGAAATCTTTAAAGATTATGAGGATTTATTGAATTGAAATTCCTCTGTTGCATGTGTTTGCCTTGATTAGAAATTCTGTGATACATCAGTGCCAGTGTTTTAGTCCTAAGATTTTATTGTTTAAAAACTAAAAATTTGTGAAAATGTGTACTAAGACTACATAATATTGTGTTTGACCAAAAAATAGTTTTAATTGACATGATTTTAATCTGTTATTTCGATGTGTTTTTGTCCTACTAGATTAGAATAGAGAGATTAATAAATACATTTTTATACATCCGTTTGATTCGATAAGTATCTATCGGATCTATCATTGGTTTGCCTCAATATACTAACTAGTTTTTTATAATGGCCTTTTTTGGGTGTACCCAATAATATTATCCTGAATGACATTTCCAAATGTATATAGTTATCTAGTGTTTCCTGCGAAAAAGAATAACACTTATGTCGATAGATATTAGTGACTAGCTGATACTCGCGACTTCGTCCGTGTGGAATAAGTGTTTTATTCCCATTGGAAGTCCTTAATTTTCCGGGACAAATATTATCTTATGTCACTCTCCAGGTGACGTGATTGAAGGACAAAGCAACAAACAAACACACTTTCGCATTTATTTTGTATTTGTGATTGTGTAGTTGCTTTTAAACAAGGTTATTAAGCAATAATAGGTTATTTTTATTGCAAAAATAGTGTTTATTGATGTTTATTTAGTACACACACAATACTTATATTCTTAGATCTAAAAACTTCCAACAATTTGACAGATTTCTGATTTAGTTAATTTTACTATGTCATCTCTCAGTGGCTTTTGATAAGTTTTTTCCGGAGTTGTCATAAAAAGAACAGATGTTGAAAAAATTAAACACACACACACGGCCTTGTGCAAGAGGGCCTTAATCTATTTTTTAATTTTAAAAAACTGTTGGTTTGTCTTTATATTGTAGGTATGCACTTAAAATAATTTTATTTCGTTTTTAATAGAGAAAAACTAAAAATAACTATCTACATGATAAAGTGATTTTTATTATGTTGCATTTAATTAATTGCATTTGTAATTTAGTTCATAATTTAAAAAATAATTAATAAAATAATAATTAATAAAAGTGTTATCTCTAAATACCTAATGAGAGCTTATGATCAAATCTTATAATGGAGAAGAAGCAAATTATTTTATTGAAATTAATTTTTTTCTTTTTAATTTTAGTTCAACGCATTTATTTCATTGTAGTAATTTTAGTCAATAAAGTTTCTAATGAATAAAATTGTTTCTTTTTACTGGTAATAATAATAAGTGTAGGTACGTAAATGTAGATCTAAATCCATTTATAAACTACATACTACTTAGATCTTAGAATTAGATGATGTCTGCGTGGGCTTAGTTTTTTTAATTTAGTGTGGATTGTCCGGGACAAAAAGAAGTCCATGCCCGTCCAGATTCACAATCTAATCTGCAGGCCATTGGCTAAAAATCAATACCATGATACAGTGGGGCCACCAGTACTTGAAAATCCTGATGGACCCACTAGTGGGACCAACAGACTGAAACGAAGGAAAATAGATTATAGCTGAACCTAATAAAATAGGTCGGTAGTTGGTACAAAATAATAATTTACTTACGAAATCTTCGAATTCTCACAACCTCAATATAATGATTCCATTTAATCAGTATCCAAGTATCCCTTACAAAAGGACCCGCAATTTTTAAGGCGCCCAACAAAAGGCTGTCAAGGTGTAACCAAACAAAGGAATTCGCAACTGAGAAAGGGATCGGCATACACTTCCCACAACTTAAAAGTTTGTATATAAGTAAGTAGTTTCTTTTGCGGTGGTGTGTGCGGTCATCCTTAATGATAAATCGGATTAGTTGAGTGGTCATGGATGCTTGATGGATACGGATTGTTTCTTGTTTTCTTGAGGCAAACAAAAAACCCGGCCAAGTACGTGTCGGCCCACGCGCAGAGTAGGGTTCCGTAATTGGTCGCATTATGCGGATATTTTATACGTAACTATAAGGGTTACCTACGAACCCTAAAAACATTCGGGCAAAGAATAAAAGATAAGTATCAAAGTAAAGATAAGTATCTAAGTAGTATAAAAGATAAATATTCGGTTCTAGACCGAACTGGTAGGTATACAACTATATATAACTAGCAAACCCGGCGAACTCAGTTTCGCCACCAGATGGCTTCCTCTTCAATTTTTCCTGAATTTTCTTTGCTATTTGCTACCTCACGGAGCCCGAGACCTTTCCAACGAATGCAAAACCGTGGAAATCGGTTCGTGCGTTCTGGAGTTATAGCGTCAGGAAGGAAAACCCGACTTATTTTTATATAGTAGAATATTATGTATTCTTCGTCTGCGTGGATTGAAGTTTTTTGGTTTCGCGGGAACTAATTTTCCGGGATAAAAAGTAGCCTATGTGCAATTCCGGACTATCTGTCTTTGTGCCAAATTTCATCCTCAGCCGTTCTGCCATGATTGAGTAACATCCATCCATCCAAACTTTAATATTAGCAAAGATAAATATTAGTATGCGCAGAAATAATTTGCCAGTCCGCATAACGGGGTCACATCACATCACAGGGAATCGCCTTCTTCCTGTCGACCCCGCGTTCCCACGCTCCTGTAACAGGTGTGCGATTGTCGACGCAGGATACTGGGTGCGCGCAAAAAGCTACCCTGTTGACAGGTAATACAGTTGTGTTTTGGTTTTTGTAGCACTAGTATTTGAAGTAATTAATTTGTATTAAAATTCATATGGTTATTTTGTGTGTAGTGACTATGCAATTATATTATCCTCGCGAGCAGTACAATAGAAAACAAGTTAAAATTTAACTTTAAAAAACTATTAGTAGGTACGGCTAATTGAGAACTTCCTCGTTATTGGAAGTCGGTTAATACATTATTATTATATTTTGAACAGTTTTACTTTAAGTACTTCCAATTTCTATACTTACCTACTGCTGAAAGTTTTTAATTTTTTTTAGTTCGCACTATACGACTTTGTTGGTACGGTCGAAGCCTCCATTGAAAAAATATTAGAATTGAATCAATAATTTACGATCTAATTAACCCAGGCCGGTATTCGGGGCCTGCCCCGTGCGCGTCACTAAGTACTTACCTAACTAATAAATTTATATCTGGTTCAGGGCACAAACATATAAATGTTTGTGGATTAGGTTGATACGATGCTAAGTAGGTACCTGCTCAGCTAGGAGGATAATAAGGAAGCATTCTGTGTCTGGTTCCTAAAGGTCATACCATCATTACTACTTACAGTCAAAAATCAAGCATCAAAAAGACGTAATAAATGTTTATTATTCATCGAATTTCAAAAATTTCAACCAAGATACAAAAAAAACGTGAAGAGGGTGAGAAACCGAAAAAGTCTCAAGCCCATAACCAAAATCTGTACCACTTTTTGCGATCCCCACAAACATTCCCATGGAAACAGGTGATTATAAAAACTGGAGCTCCTTTTGAGTATCAACTCGTTTTTATTGAATGAAAGATTAAAAAATGCATCCGGGGCTGGATTTCCGGGTCGACTAATGAAACAAAAAATCCTATTGTAATAGATGATTGATCGACAAATATTTGGAATGATGGCCTTTTTTGGGTTTTAAATTATGAGAAAATGATTAACTAAGTAAGTACACCCAAGTTTACATAAATATATCGTATCTAGTGATGAGCACTGTAGTTTTGAAAATATAAGGTCCCAGGTTTGATCCCCAGCATGGGAATTTATAATTTATGAATTGTCTCTGGTCAGGTCTGAACGGCTTTGGCCGTGGATGGCTAGTAGTTACCACCCTATACCGGAAAGACGGTAGTTACAATCTTTCGCATCGGGTGCTAGGTTAGATCGCAGTCAAGGGCTGAAACTTGTGAAAGAATAATAAAAAAAATATCAAACATACGCACAAGTTAAATGTTCTTCATAATAGCAGAAAGGCGCTGCATGAACTCTTTGGTCCGAAATTGATTACTTAAATACATAAAAGATAAAGGTTCGAACCTAAGACCATTCTGACCACTCAACTTGACTCATCTATTGAGCCATATTACTTAGTAAAAACAAAAAATAAGCCATTAGTCAGACCTCAAAAGTAAATAATATAAAAAAATAAAGCAACTTCCTGAAAGCGATATCACAAAAAGTACACAAAATCTTAAATCTTAATCGATCGGTAAACATTCTAACTGACCTCTTAAAAATGTTTTTCCATAGGAGATCGAGGGTACCTTTTATATTCTTCGTAGAGTGACCAGATATTTTGATTTGATAGAGACTAGGGACTTATGCTCTACCTAATGCCAACCTGAAATGATTTCGGCCACGACGGCCTATCTCCACAGAATAGGTTTTTAAAATAATATACAAATAAATATACATAGCCTTGATGATCATAATAATAAATAAAAAACATTAAATAATAATTATGACATGCTTAAACCTAAAACTGCGAATGTTCCAAACGCATTCTGGTCTGAGAAGAGCCCCTAATTTACACTCGGGTGTACACACACATATTAGGTACCTACCTATTATCACGGAACAGGGAATCTGCTTATTACTGCCGGCTCTTCTCAGCAGATTATCCGAACTAGTGGTAAAGTCAAAACATGACGTAACGTAAGAGACACTTGTATGTCATTACAGCCGTTAGTGTAACCGTTTCCAAATTTTTCTTGTTATTTAAATAATTGTTTACATTTAAAAATTTGGCCTTTTCGTTTCCTCCGTGCCGCGAAGAGCACGTTAAGTCGTCCTGTTTATTATACCTACGTTACAAAAACCTAGAGTTTAATACTCTTAGTCGAGTCGTAAGCGGAAGGACGTGAGAACCCACCGCATTATTACCCCAAGAAAACTCCTCCCATTAAGTGATTAATGGAATGGGGTCACGGCCCTCAGTAATGAAGTCAAGTCGTAAGCGGAAGGACGTGAGAACCCACCGCATTATTACCCCAAGAAAACTCCTCGCATTATGTGATTAGTGGAAAGGGGTCACGACCCTCAGTAATGAGGAATACGACGCAAAGAGAGATAAGTTTGATGTTGCGGTCGTGCACGCCTCAGAGTGGGACCACGGGTAATCGCCCCTAGGGGCATGGTGACCCTACAACATCCCGTCGCAGGGCGGAAGGAAGCGCCGTTACAATTTGTACGAGTCCGGTTCACACGACCCTACCCTTGGATTAACTTAAAGATTTACTGTGAGAAATGAAAATCATCTTCACATCCCCTTGTTTTTACGAATAACTTGCTCTTTCGATGTAAGAAATTGCTTTGAGCTTTTGTTTTTGTTTTGTTTTCGTTACGTTTCAAATTGGTAAATCCACTAATATTATAAACTAGCTGATGCCCACGACTTCGCCCGCGTGAAATGAGGTTTTTTGGTTCCCGCGGGAACTCTTTAATTTTCCTGGTAAAAAAATAGCCTATGCCGTAGGTATATAATAGCCGTTTTGGCATGATTGAGTAACAAATTCATCCATCCATGCAAACTTTCGCATTTATAATAGTAGTATAGATGTGAATACGCGCCTGTTTGTTACCTTTTCACGGCCTATCTGTTTATCCTATTATGACGAGATACTTTTTGATCCCTGAAAAACAGAACCGAAGTCGCCAATCGCCCAATAAGGCGTAAGTAGTCAACTGTTTGAATACTGACTTATGTAACTATTATTTGGCTGTGCCACAAAATGTATGACTTAAGAGTACCTACCAGGGCTTCCAATACCGGGATCCCGGTATTGGCTAAAACCGGGATCCCGGACTTTTTTCGTCCGTTTTCAATACCGGTATTGAAATGTCTAATACCGGGATACCGGTATTGGTGACACTATAAACGAAACAGTGACTATTGCTTGTATGTCTTGACTACCTACTAAGTAGGTACTTACTTAGTTTGCCGACTTTTGCTTTTCTTCTGGCGATCACTGATCAGACAAAGTACCAGACAGGACAAAACGTCCGGTCTGCGTTAGAAGTAAATGGTGTTTTATCCGGTTGCCCATTGTCCGTGCTCCATATGCCGAGCCTGTCCAGTAGGTACCTCCTTTTAAATTTGTAGTATTTCTTCAATCTTATTTGAAACTGGCCGTTAGTTAATTAGGACATAATTTGTTTACCAAATTTTCCCACTGCGTCCCCCTCGTTTAACGCGTCAACGACAATATGTCAACGGTTATTGGGTTATTCACTTTCATTGGACCATCACGCGATCGCATCGCATGCAACTTCGTTACAATCGGATGGACCACGCGACAAAATTACATTTACCGTTAAAATAACACAAAACAAACCAATTTCAACTATAATCAATTTGCTATTAGGACCGTTATATCGTTTTGTAAACAGCAATAAGTTTCGTCTGCATTTCGATGCATTTTTTAACAACTTTACGTTTGCGCATAAAACTAAACTCTATTAACCGTATTGCTAGACAATACGAACTATTAGTTACTTATATAAACGCAAATAATATATTTGTTTTTCATCCTTTGACCAATTTATTCATGTGCTTCACGAAATGTTATTCAGTTTATATTTTTAGTGTCGTAAAGTTGAATTTACAGTAATTTTTAATAATAGTTTTGTGGTAATTTTGTATTTATTAAGGGGACCGTGGGAGAAATGGGCAAATTGAATATTAATATAGAATTTACGTATGTCGGTATGTCTGTGTAGGGGCGGTAAAGGTCATTTAGAACACCTGGACGGGTCAGCGACATCTTAGTATTACATCAGACTATAAATTATTGTTTTAATGGATTTGAATAATTAGGGGTATACGTTTTGATGATAAACTATGGGAAGTATTGGTTTTATCTGTGCGTAGATTACTAAATTATGTAAAATAATCTATCGAATGGTAAAAAGTAAACATTTAATAAATGATTCTCAGAAAACCTGGACAGTGGATTAACTAAAGTAAGCGGACTTTAATAGAAATGCAAATAAGAATGTTTTACGTAGGTAGACGCGTACCTTTGTAAAAGGTACAGTTATTGAGTATTGACTACAAAGCTTCCATGTTATTTAATGTAAACAGTATTTTCGTCATTTCAAAATAATAGTGTTTTACGAAAACTACTGCACTTTTTTTGATAAAATCCATGGTTACTTAATACCTATCTATGGAATCAAAATTTGTAATTTTTTTGATATAATGAAAAGCTCCATCTTCTGTAATCGAAGTTTTTTTTGAGAATTAAGCAAAAAACTGTAAAGAGTATAGTTTGGCATCTAGGTTACAAATAGTTTAATTGATTTGTCTTAAATAATAGATTTTTACTTTTTATTTAGTTATTTAAGTATTTAAAGCTCCAAGTTAAGGTTAGCAGCCTGTAATCAATTTCATAATAAATCACGTCATTCGCCAAATTGACCCAACCGGGAATCGAAAGCGAAAGCCTCATAATATGACAGCAAGAATTGTTTCCACAGTACCAAAGGGGTCACAAACTTGGATATATTAAGTGTCACAGTTAAATTGTAAAAACCGTTAGATTATAATCGAACTCGCGAAATTGTAAACTGTCGAAAGATTGTGAACCGTTCAATGTTCTGAGTGTCAATTTTTTAAATATTCATTGTATTTACGTTTTCATGTCTGTTTCTTTTAGGTTAGGTTAGGGTTCGACATAAATAATCAGGTAGTGCACTTAGGTTCTATAGGTTCTATCTATCTACCGAAAAATAAAGCGTTAAATTGTAATCTTTCGTTTGCAATTTCGCGAGTTAGATTATAATCTAACGGTTTTTACAATCTCACGGTGACAGATATAAGTCAAAACATCAACCAATGTTAGTACATAGGTATTTCACTATACTTTGACATATTACCCTATCTTGGAAATGTTCGATTGCATGTCAAATAAGTACCTCTAAGGTCCGAAATCGAACCCTTTGCACCTTTCTACATTCCCACACAGCGTGAGAACCGGCCGACACCCCATAAAGAACCCAATTCATATACCGTACCCTATAAAAAACCCTACTCACCTTTTACGCTGTGTTGCACCATAAAGTGTCACGTTTATCGCTCCCTATTTTGAAAGAACTTAATATGGTGCTTCATGGAAAGGTGCGAATGTATGAAGCATGGTATTGTTTTCTTGTGCGCAATATGACGAGAAATTTGGTTCTTGATGGGCGTGCGTGCGGCTACAAATTCCCATACTATACTGAATGAGGGGGCATGTAAAGTAGCTTCATCGAGGTTTTTATTTAGTTTACTTTATGTTTTATGAGGTTTGATTATTTATATTTTTTAAATTAAATAAAAATTTAGTTTTTCCTAAATTGTGATATAAAAAGCCTAGGGTTATATTTTATATAATGTATACGTTTATATGAAAATTCAATTAGAGGGCAATTAAATGAAAATACATACATACAGACTTTATTCTTTCGGGGTTCAGATGAAAAAATATGTGTCTATTTTTTCAATTTAAAAGGATTTTATAAATAAATAAATTTATGCTAAGTAAATATTTATTTGATTATTAAAATATTGAAAATTTACTATTTTAATTAAGTAGTCTTTAAAAATAGGTTTTATGTTTATTTATTTATTATAACATAATTTGTAACACATTATTCCTTTAACTTGTCCTTGCTAAATTGATAATTCATACTTGATAAACAAATGAAAAGCATCGGAATTTATTTATCACACCGAAATCGAACTCCAAACAACACACCCTTTTAACATTCAGTCCCTTGGCGCCATTCACAGCAGGTCCGCGGGTAGAGCGAGACGGAGCGAAAACAAAACATTCCGACACAGTTCCCACGGCTTCAACCCGTGAGTTGAACAGAGATGACTATACTCCCACACGTCTTCTTTCAAACAGGATGAATAAACATGGTGGACAAATTTAAATATTGTTCCATTTGATTATACGTCAGTTCATTGTGGAACGCCGGCCCGGACGGACCTCCGGGGTAAAGTGGAGTTTTAGTTAAATACCTATAATAATAAGATAAGGATAAAGTGTGAAAATGCCGTGCAGTGAAGACGATGACTCTCAAAGTGGTTTTATGTCGGAGCCTAATCAGGGCCAGGGGCTGTCCAAAGCTGAATTGCGGAAGGTGATTGTTCATTTAGTGATATTAGCTAATAAATCGACTAGAAACTCAGTAAAATAACATGCAGGACATGTTTACTTGAAAACATAAGTGGAAGCAATCGAAATCGGTCTAGTGGATAAAGATGAATGGTGAATGGAGACAGTATCCTTTCTTTAAAAGTTAGTTTAAAGCAATTGTGGTGGATATTGTGATGCTTTCCAAAAATAGTGTATATAGAACCTTAGGATTCAGAACTTGAAAATCCTGATGGACCCACTAGTGGGACCAAGCAGTGCGACCTACAGTCCGAAATGAATTTTGCGACCTAAGTACCTACTCTATAATCATTCGGAGGATTCACATTATGGGTCCAACACCCAAGTGACAATATGTTTATCGGGTATTGTCCTGGTTCCTAGGTCTAATATAGGCTAGTGTTTCCGCTATAGTCGGTGTGACTGTCTACTATTCGACAGATGTTAATAAAAGTAAAGGATTTTCAAAAACGGTTCAGCAAATCGCTAGCCTGCTACTCTCTCAGTATGGGATGATGGTTTAATTCATCAAACAACGTTGCATTGAAAATGGCGAAATTTTTTTTAAATAAAAAATATTAAATTGTCTTATCAATTATTATTTCCAGACGAACAAACCAATTATGGAGAAAAAACGGCGCGCGCGCATCAACAATTGTCTCAACGAGTTGAAAGATTTGCTCATGGATGCTACGGACAAAGACGTAAGTATGTTTATAAAAAAATATTGCAATGAAAACAAATAAAATTCTAATCTAACGTCCAAAACATTATTAAGTATGTAAGCATTTTTGCGCACAATAATAAATACTTATCCTATTTTTCAATGTAACCTGCCAGTCATGTAAATTTATTATAATTTATACAATTCAAAAAAAAAATCAGTTCTTAGGTATTTTTTACTGAAAAAAGTACTTAATTAGTAGTAGTTACACTTTAATCAATTATCAAAATCCATTAGGAATGGTTTCCCAATAAGAATGTGGTCATCCGCAAAGGTAATGTCATTGATCCACGGCAGGGTCAATTTAGGAAGTTATAATTTCCGAATTTTCCCTGGTCTGGCCTGGTGGGAGGCTTCGGCCGTGGCTAGTTACCACCCTACCGGCAAAGACGTGCCGCCAAGCGATTTAGCGTTCCGGTACAGTGCCGTGTAGAACTGAGTAGTGGTATGGGTTTTAATATAACTGCGATGCCCCTAACAAGTTAGCCTGCTTCCATCTTAGACTGCATCATCAATTACCATGAAGGGAGGATGCAGTCAAGAGCTAACTTGTAGTAGTTAAAAAAACACTAATACTCTGCATCTGCACCCTCCAAAAACATGTCCTACATGTTATGCCGCAAATACCTGAAACGAATTTTCTCTTCATTTACAGCCAGCACGTCATTCGAAGTTAGAAAAAGCAGACATCCTCGAACTAACAGTCAAGCATCTTCAAACTCTACAAAGACAACAACTAGCGGCAGCCATAGCCGCGGATCCAGCTGTTTTACAGCGATTCAAGGCTGGATTCGGCGACTGCGCCGTCGAAGTCCGAAGATACCTTTCGAGACTTGCTAGCGTACCAACTGGCTTGAGATACCGACTTGGAAACCACTTGACCTCATGCATATCCGGCATAGAACGCTTAAACCCTGACTATCCTCCTTTAGTACCAGATCCTTTACGTCTAGACGACGAGAGACCTAGTGCTTTCCATTATGTTAGAGCTACGAGGCCAACTAGTCCACCCTTAAGTCCGTTATCATGCGACTCAGCTTGTGATTCCTCTACAGAATTGGAGACTCCCCCTCGACCTGTACAAAAGTTTCCTTTCCCAACACCTCCAAGCCATTCCGCATCAGACCAAGACTCTAGTCCTGAGCAAAGGGCTACTGTATCCTCAACTACAATTACTCCAGAAAACTTAAAGCAAGAGGCGTTAAGAAACAAGAAGTTTATGGAACCTTTATCAATAGTTATAGATGTAGAGAACTACAAAATTGGAATCGACGCGTCCCCTAAAAGAGCAATAGACTACTCAATACGACAAAAGTTAAAACGGCATTCTGAGACAATAGGTCCGGTGCCAAAATTAATAAGACTTGAGACTGATAAGCCTAGTTTAGCACCAAAATTAATGGGTCTTGATACTGAGAAACCCAGTTTGGTCCCAAAATTAGTTAGTTTTGATACAGAAAAAACATTAATACCAGAAAGGATAGCTGCAGATAGATTACAAGTCAGTGGTGATAAATTAGAAGGTAGTAAAGTGTTATTAGAGAAAACTTCGGCGTTTAAGAAAATAGAAAGAATACCAAGTTGTCCTGAAAGAAAGTTAACTCTTCCTGAAAGTATACCAGCCGTTATGGAAAGACATCCAGTAGACATAAGACCTATAATAGTACCTAGAACTGTGATCAGTCATACCGCCGAGTCTTTGGCTCAATCGAGTTTTCAAACTCCTCGAAGAGTTGAAGAAACGAAGGAAAAAGCTGAAGCGGATACCAGTTCGAAGTCACCACAGCAAAGTACGTCCAGTTCTGAAATGTGGAGACCTTGGTGAAATCAGATAGATTAGATGTGAGGAATACCTGCTATGGGATTAGTCTTCCAGAATCATTAACGGATATATCCGTTATAAAACTGTGCCTTATGAAAATGACATCATGAAATTCGTTGACATATAATCTGCAATATTGAAATATCAGTATTCTGGTATAAAACAGGTTTTGCTGCCTTAATTTTTATTGACAGCGAGACGGTTTCTCAGTTAGGCCCGGTGGTAGCGGTAGCGGCATCTTATGGGGGAAGATGTGCCAGAGAGACCAATCAGACTATGTATACAGATGATGAAGTGATAATTTGAATTTGAATGTTGATATCACGTCATCTAGATCAATAATTTTATTGGACATTTCCGCTTTGGTGGGATTTTCTCGCGGGTAATTTTATTCGCCTTTTCGAGTTTGTTTAAATTGCGACTTATGGACGGACAGAAAGTTGTCGTATCAGACGTATTCTTCTGACTGCGTTTTCACCTCAGTTTTCGCTTAGTGTTGATGTTTGATAAGTGTCACATTTTTTTCTGACAAAACTTTTACCACACATAAGAGTCCAGCAAAATTGCCTGACCCGGTGGCAAAATAAGAACTAATATTTTTGACTGTTTCGTTTTTACTTTATTTTTAATTATTATAATAGCGACGCTGTCATCGGATCAGTTAAGTTTGTGGGACAGTATAATAATAATAAGCGGCTGAGGTGCACCTTGAAAACTTGGTATAATGTGTTGTATTTTTAATTTGTAGTGTTTTGTTGGTACTTTTGAGTACAATTTTTATTTTTACAATTTTATAATACAAAAGTGTATTATAAGTGCAAAGAATAGCTAGGTATTTACCTTCGTGGTATACTAATTATATTGTTTTTATAAAAGAATAAGATTAAATGGATATTTTCCGAGATTTATACACACAACGTGATTTTATTTATCCCAACCTTAATTATGAAAACACTGGCGCATTAAAAGATTTCTTTGACAAAATGTAACAGTCCACATGTAATAAATAGTAATTAAGTTTACAACTAAGTAGGTACCTACAGCGTTCTTGACAATGTCCTTAAAGGTGTGTCAAACCGCGCTTGGCCAGCGTGGTGAACTATGGCTTGGACCCTTCACTTTCTAAGAGGAGACACGTGCTCACAGAGACAGATATGTTATTTTTTTTATTTTTATTTATTTCATGAAAAACACACATATACACTGTTTTTTTTTTTTTAAATATGAAATAAAGTACAATTAAACAATAGTAGTAGTAGTAGGTACAAAGTTATATACATATATTTATTTAAGAAAATATATATAACAAAGATAGTATCTGGCTAAGGTTCCTGGCCCCCAAACTAGGATTCCCTGTGCTATGGGTAGCCAGTCCTTCGCCGTACCTTCAAATATATAATTAATTGCTTGTAACTAAGTAAACAGTACGTATATTGAGGTTAATAATTATAAAATGATTAGAGAAACAAAAACAGTGTCTAGCTAAGTTCCTGGCCCCCAAACTAGGATTCCCTGTGCTATGGGAAGCCAGTCCTTCGCCCGAACACAACAAAAATAGAATTTATGTTTAGTAAAAAAAAAAAATGGAATCGAATAATAAAAAGTTATACACAATACATGATCTAAAAGTTACTTTCTTTCGTGTTGGTGGGTAGACGTACAAAAAGATAATAATATCGTCTCGGTATGAGTCGAGCGACGATAGGTACCACGGACGTGATGAGAGCGATAGTATATGCAAAAATATCAGAAACTGTAAGACAATATTTACATTTTGTAATTCAACGTTTGCAAGTTATAATTTAAGGAAATAATCATTTTTCAAGAGTTATTTAGTCAAGGATTTAGGAGAATGTTATAAAAGTATATTTAATTATATTATTTTTTAAGATAAAGAACAATTACTTTAAGTAATGATATAATTACTTAGTTTTTAGTTTATTTAAATTATCTGTATTCTGCGCATTTTTATTGATCTATATTAAATTTGTATATATAATATAATGTGTATATACTATATGAATTTGTTACTATAAAGTATTTATTTCATTAGATAGTGATAGTGCTTACTAGTAAAAGTTTTATGTTTTATTTTGTCTTAGAATGTGTTCGGTTTCTTCATATGATTTATGAAGGAGCCAGTTAAATAGTAGTCTTCGGCAGGTATGTTTAGATTTACTTATTAGATTTAATTGTTTATTGGCGAATGTATAAAGTAGTGGTGCTGTGTATCTAAAGAATCTCTGGGCGAATGCAGATTTTGTTCTTGGCGTTGGCCACGTGTGTCTACGTTTAGTTGATTGTTTTCCTGAGTTATTCTCCAAATTGAATATTCGAAGTACTTCTGGGCTTTGATGAAACTTTAGGATAGTTTGTAGATAGTATTGTTGTCGAATAGTCAATACATAGTTTTCTGTATGTAGTTTAAAAGTTGAATATCTACGAGGTTTGGAGAATAAGACTTTTAAAGAGGCTCTTTGAACACGTTCAAGTTCCTTCAGAATGGTTTTTGATTGAGATGATAATTACGAAAACTCTCATTTAAAAATTTAAACATTTATTACCTATCACAAACATTGTTTCAAACACACAAAAATAAATATTGAAACGCAATTTCACAATAACACATAAGCACTCAGAATATTATTAAATTAAATTAAACACCTCAACATCCAGCAACAAAATAAATATTAAGACTTAAGTTAACCTAATTGGACGGAATTTTAATCCAAATCATATTAGATTATCATAATATTATGGCATTATTAGCAGATTAGCTGATGCCTTATTAATTAAATACCTAGCTAAACAATTATGAAAATTATTGAAATATCGAAAATAAAAAAATAGGTACTATCCAGCAATTTATTGCAAAATACATAATAATATGTCAAGTCTATAAAAAATTGATTAAAATTGAAAATGTCATACATTTAGAGCACTTGTTGAGTCAAACAAATATTCCATTATAATTATTATTACAAACAACCATGCCAATGTATTTGCATAAACCCAGCATATTATTCTGTCATTGAAAAATTCATCTAGATTCTAGGCTGTAGTAGGGCTACCACACGGTACGGTACGGTCTACGGTACACCACATTAAATGATTTATTATTTTCAGTCGGCACGTGCACGTTTTGGGTACTTGAAACACGTAAACAAGCAACATATAGTTGACCATGTTAGCAGCATGGAGTGCCCAAATTAATGCCTTCATAAGGTTTGGCCCTGGAATTTGTTGTCATTGTGAAGGTCAATTTTAATGGAAACTGCAAACTCTTAAATTGGGATGGCAATTGCTATTGGAATAATGGGTATAGACCAGGAACTTTAGGAGCTTTAGGATGGTAGCGATTACAATAGATCGGCAACGGTCAAAGTGATACCGGGTCTCTTTACAGAGCCCTGCATAGCCACATCACCAAGAAGATAAGAAAGGGAATTCGTCCCGTAGTCCATACTATCAACTTGCTTTGCTGCAAAAGGACACCCCGGGCGCTGTTTTTGATGATATTTATTACCGGGAGTATTTTCGCTTACAAGATTAAGGGGCAATTTGAAAACGGAATGTGCAGTCCGGCCACCAATCACGGTGTAAAATACGTCTATGGAGTTGTCTATGAAGGTTCATTCTCTGTGACAGCCATTTTGTATTACCTGTCACTTTAACATAAATGTCAGCTGTCACTATCTAAATTTCCTTCTTTTTCGATTCAACCCGTCAAAATTATCATGTCCTTCCGCGCTCTAATATATTAAATGAATAACTAAGACAATACTTAATAATAGTTTAATTTTAATATCAAATAACCCTAACTTCAACACCACCGCTAAGCAAAGTTGCAGCAATGCCCGAGGAAGCCACAGTCAGAGCTATATTGCGGTCCTTTCGGAGTTGGGCCAGCAGAAGACTCAGCACAAATGTCTTACTCGTACTTCCTGATGCGTCAAGAAACAGTAATCCCCCCTCTCCATAATTTTGAATCGTTTCGTAGACTTGACTTTGCTTGGGAAGTAATCGTGCCCCCCGATTATCTAAGGGAATCGTAATCGTAATCACGTCAAAACGCATGTATGTAGGTACTCCTTATAAAGTTCAAGTTATACGTTATGAACTGCCAAATGAATACGATTGGCTTAGACAATTGGGCCTGTGGTGCTATTTCATTGACCAATGGCAATTTAGCTCCTTCACAACATCGCTTGACAGTTCCCCAGTTAGCTGCGGAGTGGGTTGGAGAAATTTTCCAGATATGGAAATCATTTAATCCTCATTCAATATCCCAGCTTCGTTAATGATTATGTCATTTTGAGCGCCATCCAGTGTATGCACGATATCTTCTGATGAAGCGTCCTTGTATTTATCCCACAGCTGGAGGGGGTTGGATAGCAAGTGAGAAGTCCACGTAAATATAGGACGACCATTTGACAGATCGCCTATGACAGAATATATTATTATTAAAAAAAAAACAAAGAAAATAGTGACACCTCCTCTCCTCCCCCTTCCTCTCACCTCGAAAAGGGCACAACGTCTGGCTAACAGGCATTATTGAATAAACACTTAGGACATAAAATATGTTTAGGATGAATGTCACTATAGTTTCTACGTTAAGAAGTAAGGAGATTATTTAGACTTCAAGAAATCTTTCCTTTGCTGCTGTAGCTTTTGCTCGAGCAGTGTGATCTTCTCCTGGTATTTCGCCGACTCTCTGGTCAAAGCTTGAATGGCGGAGTCCTTTCGAGCAACTGCCACTTTTACTCTGGAACAATTAGAAAAATATAAATTAAGAATTCAAAAAAACCCTCGACACACTAAATCTAACTCCCCAAAACAGAACAAGGGTTTCCCCTGCAAAAGGGTAATGAGCGGGAAATGACTAAGCGGAACGAACACTGTGTAGACAAATCGGATTTACACTTTCAATAACAGTTTTTACAGAATACAGTTTTAATAAGAGCTCCGCTAGCTAGCTAGCTTTCTGTTAGCTCTTAGTTGATGAATTAAGTACGGTATTAAGGTACGAAACCTTAAAAAGAAAGAAAGATCTTGTAAGAACATAATATACTTGGCATAGAGCTGGTGCTGTTCGGTTAAAATAACAAATTATTGGAATACAAGTCTATCATAATTATTTCCAAAACAGGTACGGAAGTCGGAACCCTAGAAAGAAAGGAAGATCTTGTAAGAACACTTTACTTACTTGGCATAGAGCTGATGCATTTGCTCGTCGTGCGTCTTCTTCGTGTCTTCTATCTCCTTCTGCAGCGCGTCCACTCGGGCGCTCCAGGATGCCTCGCAATTCGCTCTCACTTCCTCTGACCGGGATTCCAGTTGAGTGTTTTTCTGAAATTCAAGGGCACATATAACAGGGATTCCAGTTGAGTGTTTTTCTGAAATTCAAGGGCACATATAACAGGGATTCCAGTTGAGTGTTTTCCTGAAATTCAAAAATTCAAGGGCACATATAACAGGGATTCCAGTTGAGTGTTTTTCTGAAATTCAAGGGCACATATAACAGGGATTCCAGTTGAGTGTTTTCCTGAAATTCAAGGGCACATATAACGGATTCCAGTTGAGTGTTTTCCTGAAATTCAAGGGCACATATAACAGGGATTCCAGTTGAGTATTTTTCTGAAATTCAAGGGCACATATAACAGGGATTCCAGTTGAGTGTTTTCCTGAAATTCAAGGGCACATATAACAGGGATTCCAGTTGAGTGTTTGCTGAAATTCAAGGGCACATATAACAGGGATTCCAGTTGAGTGTTTTTCTCAAATTCAAGGGCACATGTAACAGGGGTTCCAGATGAGTGTTTTTCTGAAATTCAAGGGCACATATAATAGGGACTCCAGTTGAGTGTTTTTCTGAAATTCAAGGGCACATACAACAGGGATTCCAGTTGAGTGTTTTTCTGAAATTCAAGGGCACATATAACAGGGATTCCAGTTAAGGGTTTTCCTGAAATTCAAGGGCACATACAACAGGGATTCCAGTTGAGTGTTTTTCTGAAATTCAAGGGCACATATAACAGGGATTCCAGTTAAGGGTTTTCCTGAAATTCAAGGGCACATATAACATTGATTCTCGTTGAGTGTTTTTTCTGAAATTCAAGGGAATATATAACAGGGATTCCAGTTGAGTGTTTTTCTGAAATTCAAGGGCACATATAACATTGATTCCAGTTGAGTGTTTTTCTGAAATTCAAGGGCACATATAACAGGGATTCCAGTTGAGTGTTTTTCTGAAATTCAATGGCACATATAACAATCAAGTCTTAAATATCATTAACAGGTTAGCCCGCTACCATCTTATATTGCATCATCACTTACCATCAGGTGAGATCGCAGTCAAGGGCTAACTTGTAGTGGATAAAAAAACTAGCTGATGCCCGCGTGGTTTAAGTTTTTTCAATTCCCGCGGGAACTCCTTCATTTTCCGGGATGCCCTATATCACTCTCCAGATCCTCAACTAAACCCATGCAAAAATTCACGTCGATCCGTTGCTCTGTCGCAGCGTGATTGAAGGACAAACCAACAAACGAACACCCTTTGGAATTTTAATATTAGTATGATGTCCCAAGGTGCTAGAATCGAGACCCCACGTTGTTGAAATGCGCAGTGAAGAGTCGCTGGAAGAAAGAATCTACAAGAAACCAATGCCCAGCTGTGGACAACGACGAAATATTCTCGTCCGAAGAACTTTTGTGCAGATCCATGTGATAGAGATGTGACGGGGAAGGAAAAACTTCAAGATGGAAGAAGTTTCAGTTCAAAATTTAGTCCACTACAGCCTATTAACGTCCCACTGCTGGGCACAGGCCTCCACTCTCATAGGAGAGAGGGAATTAGGAGCTTAGACCCGCCACGCTGCTCCAATGCGGGTTGGCGGGCTTTAACGACTATTATCATGTTAGTGATAATAACCGGGACCGACGGCTTAACGTGCTCTCCGAGGCACGGGGGTGAAACACCGCCAACTTCCAACTCCGGGCTGGTACTGAGAATTTCTTAATTGAAAAACCCAATACCTAACAATATCATCAATATCAAAATTTTGTAACTCTAGCAAAAAATTAGAATGCATGAACGGAAATTATGAAATCCAGAAATTCGGAATGGAACAAAGGTGTAACTAAAGCAGTTGTACTAAAATATAAAACTACTCTTTCTACCAAAATGGTGCAACAAACAGCTAAAAAACGCGCTTTTAATATGTTTATATGAAATAGATAGTTGTGACGTCATCAAATTTCAACGCACTTTTTTTCTTTAATCTATAGTGTAAAATGGTTATCAAACTTAGTACTAACCGAGGTTTTTTGGAAGACAATATATTATTTAATAATCAGTAAGAATTTTTTTTGACCATCATCCATATTCAGCAATGAAATCCAAATCTATTTACTAACCTCAGTAAGTATTCTGTTTCTTGTCTCAAGTTGACTGACCATAACTTCAAGTTCCGCGCCTGAAAAGGATAATATAGAAATTAATACTCATTGGTAAAATAGTCCACCCTTGGCCAGTTTGGTGGACTGTGAGGAGACTCGTGTTCGATGTCTTATGCTCTTAGCGGATACGTCTACGTCATAATAGCTGTCTGCATGCTAAATTTGACCAAATTCGCCTAAGAAACAACATACGTTTGCAATATACAGTAATTCTTAGCTTATTTTATGGCCTTTATTCCAAATATTAGAATTTAACGGACACTTTAAATTAATTTTTTAAAAAATGGGTATTAAATTAATTACTATACGTTTCCGTCTTTAGATTTTTAACCACAAATGAATAACTTAGTCATGTTAAAATAATATCGAATACCACCGCTTGAGCGCTAGATCCGTATCGTAAGAAACAAGATAAAAGCTGCTTAAAGTGCTAAGTGCGGTAGTATTCTGAATCTCACAACGCCATCTATTGAAAGTACAATAATTTAATATTTTTAACGCCATCTGTGAAGTTCTCGATGAAATATGACGATACCTGCATCCTTATTAATAACGCCATCTGTAATGTTTTTGATGAACTACGGCGAATCTTGTCTTATCTACATACTGTTTACAGCCCTATTACAAATGGATAAAGATGATATTTATTGGTTCAAGCAGATTGATCGTGAAAGCTGAAATAACCTCCAAATTGAAAATATTTTTGGTAATAACTAATTTTTAGCAAGTGTCTGTTGTTTAGTCTACTCTCAAGTATAAAACGGTATTAATTTGAACCCAGTACTCAATGTTTTATGACGGTTGGTTCCTAGGCGAACTTTGTATGGGGACGGAACAAAAAAAACTTAACAGGCATAAAAATTGTTCCGAATTTGGCCAACGGGTAAGATAAGCTTGACGGACTATATATGTTTTGATTTGTTATATGGCAACTTACACCTATCTTCAGTCTGGCGTATTCTGGCCTGAGCGTCCTGGTATCTCTTGAGTGTGGCTTGCTCCGTTTCCGCTAGCTCTTTTAATTCGGCTTCGTATTGCTCTTTGTTTCTCCTGAAAAATTGCAATAGCTTTAGATTTGGCCTGTCATTACAGGCATCCACCCACCCACCCATTGGTGGCCCAAAAAAACAAACTACCTATTTCGTGAAATGGAGCCATTATCAATAGAGTCTTTATCGCCAATTAGTCCATAATCAATAGAGTTATTTATAACCAATTAGTGTTTTGTCTAAGTTCAGGCACAAACATATTATTATAACATGACGTCACGCCAATCCAATATGGTGGATAGTCCAAGATGGCCGATGTTTAATCATTTTAATTTTTTTATTCGGGCTCCCTGTTCATATAAAATTAATGAAGATGTGAATAATGGGTGGCCCAAAACAACAAACTACCTATGTCGTGAAATGGAGCCATTATCAATAGAGTCATTACCGACAATTAGTATGTTGTCGAAGTTCAGTCCCAAAAATATAACATGACGTCACGCCAATTCAATATGGTGGATAGTCCAAAATGGCCGATGTTTAATCATTTTAAGTTTTTTATTCGGGCTCCCTGGTCAGATTAAATAAATGAATGTGAATACGTACATAGATAATGTAGGGAATAATATTTTTACGTCTGTGTAAGTGTCTGCTACGTACGGTGTCTCTAGATGTGAATGGAGCTAATCGTATCACATACGATACATACATAAAATAAAAAAATAAAAAAATACCTTAACGCATCTTGTAATTCTTTCCTCCCCGCTTGAGCTTCAGCCTCCATGCTCTCGATAGCTTTCTCGATCTCCCTATCTCTTTCCAACTTGTGCTGGGCGGCTATCTCTGTCACTTTCTTCTTCAACAGTAATTGCTGGTCAGCTTCGTAATCTTTCTTGTATTCTTCGAATTCTCTTTCTAATTCTTCACGTTTCTGTTTTAATTTTATCTACAAAATAATTTCAAAAATCCTTTAAACTATACGTATATTGAAAAATCCAAATTCTAATTCAGATTTCTATTAATTTTACACAGATTCTGCACAGACATCGGTCGTTGTCACAGAGGTCGTCAAAATAATTTTAACTAAATACATAATTTTGAAAAAACCTTAATTGTTTCTGAATAACAATAAAAAAACATATTTAAAGTTTTTATTTAAATAGATTTCCTAAATCGCTAATAAAAAATAATATGGCCCGTTTACGCTTCGGATGTACGATACGAGAACGCATATAATATAATAAATACCTACATTACTATTTAAACTTACTTCCAATTTCTCTTTCTCTTGTGCAATTTCTTCTTCTAATTGTTGTCTCTTTTCATTTAACAATTTTTCTTGTTCACTCTTCCAATTCTCTATAAAGACGAAAAATAATATTTAATATAAAAAATATTAGTTTTTTATATTTTAAGAAATAAAAGGTAAATTTTAAGTCTGCCCTAGGCCAATGCCAAGATATTTCAAATCACATCCATTCTAATATTATAAATGCGAAAGTGTGTCTGTCTGTCTAACTTTTCGGAATTATGTGCGTTTTTAAGAAATTAATATCACTTGCTTCAAACGGTAAAAGAAAACATCGTGAGAAAAAACTGCATGCCCGAGAGTTCTTCAAAATGTTCTCGAAGGTGTTTGAAGTGAAGTGTGCCAACCCACACTTGGCCAACGTAGTGGATTATGCCAAAACCCTTCTTATTACGAGAGGAAACTCGTGATCAGTAGCGAGTCGGCAATTAATCAATCAATCATTTGTATATTGCACATTTGGGTTTATATGGTGTTCTTCTGGGTGTTGTACATCCTAACCTTAACACAGCATGCAGTATTAAAATTGGTAACATCTATACTAATATTATAAATGCGAAAGTTTGGATGGATGTATGGATGTTTGTAACTCAATCACGCCCCAACGGCTGAACGGATCTGGCTGAAATTTGGCACAGAGATAGATTATAGATTATTGACTGGAGTAGCACATAGACTACCTTTTATTTCGGAAAATTAAGGAGTTCCCGCGGGAACCAAAAATCCTCGATCCACGCAGACGACGTCGCGGGCATTAGCTAGTACATCCATCCAAACTTTCGCATTTATAATATTTATTTGATTGATAAAATAGAATAAAACATTTAGGTATGTCATAATATAAGAATAGATTGGACTCATAAATAACTGTTGTCAATGTAGGTGTTTAACTAGAGACTAACTAATTGGGTATTTGACAACTAGTCAAATCAGCAACTTTTTTTTCAAACGCCAAAACGCGTGCTTAGTGTGAATTTTGTATGAAATTTTAAGTTGTGACGTCATAAAAGTTCGACGCACTTTTTATACTTTAATCGATAGTTTAAAATGGTTATTCAAAATAAAACTAGCAGTGCACTTGGATATTAAGACTTTTGGGAGATCCTTTATTTAATAATCATTAAAAAATAATTTATCTCACTAGTAGTCAAGTACCCAATTTTATGAAAGAAAAAAAATGACAATTATTATTATTACTCTTTTTTTGTACACCACAACACACATAAAAATGACACAAAAAATACATAGAAAATAAAGAACGAAGTAGAATACAAAAAGGCGGCTTTATCGCTTAGTAGCGATATCTGCCAGGCAACCTTAGGAATAGGAGAAGTTAGGAGATTAAGGTGCCAGCGGAGGGTGAATTGCCCATATAAACGTAATACCAGAATAATTCGTAATTCGAGAATATTTCCAGCATATTATGCGATTATTAAGATTGAACTTGTATTTATTGTAGTTTTCAAAATACTTTCCCGAAATGTAAGCGCATAGCGTTTTGCATGTTTTTACGACATAAATGACATGTTTTCTCCTTATTTGTATCATATTAAAACTAACGATATCTTACGTACTAATTGATCAGGAGCATAGCCTATATTGTCAAGTTCCCGAATAACAACACGAAGTGAAAAACACAACAAGTTTATCATTCATCATTTTTGGTATTTACGGAACAAGACTAAACGTATAACAAATTCTGTACGATCATATTGTTATACGCGATCATGTGTCATCAGCTAAATAGAGATAGCAATATACTGGCAAATTAATATTTGCGGGTTGAATAGAAATTGCGAGCGGCGATCACCGGCCTCTTAACTCGCAGGTGGTGTATTAATATAAACATACAAACAAATACCTACATACTAATACATAAACAGTTACACAAATAATATAATACTTGTAATAAATATGTAAGCGACGCGAATAATAAAATATATTGAAACTTTTTTAATTAATGTAAATGAGAAGAAAAAGTTGTCAGTTGCGTTGCCATGGTAATAGGCATGATGACAGTAACCAAGAATCAATGAAATTATGAATTTATCTAATGAAATAGGATTCATGGATTCTAAAAAACGTATTTATTTTTCTATTTCGAGTGGGATTGCTATTTATTTTGGTAAAATAAATCTATAAAACACACCAATCCGCCATAATGGATTAAACACAAAGAAGCGAATGACGTCACAATTGTTTGTTTTCGAGCTTTGACAAGTTTATTTATTTACTTATTGTTTACTGCACACTGCACAGAGTACATTGGTAAAACAATAGTGACGTCACAAACGACGCCATGACACACGCGAGCGTTTTGGCGTGAATTTTAAAATTTAAATTTCAAATGCAAATTTTTTCTACCAAACCTTATTTTTCCGCTGAAATAAGATATTTTGTCGAAATAGTAGATACTTCCGAACATAATCTGACCATTTTTCAAAATCAGTCATCATGCCTATTGTAATTTAACAAACTAAGACAAAAAATAAAATTTTCTTGAGAACGACAGAATTTTTCCCTCCCCGTTCGAGCATCCTTTACAAAATATATGAAAAGAAACTAATATATATTATGTATTTTTAGTATGATGAAAGATAATGACGAACCAAGTTCCAACTTCTGCACTTTCTCTTTCCCCGCGAGCTCGGCGGCCACGCGTTCGTTCTCCGCACGCATTTCGGATATGAGACGCGTACGCTGCTCCTGGTACGATAGTTCCAATTCCAGAATCTGTTTCTCCATTCTGGAATACATAATATCATGTAATCTCATTACTACCCTCAGGAGGCAGGGTTTTTTTTAATCCACTACAAGTTATAGGCCTATTACACTGCACTTAAATAAATAAATAAATAAATAAAAGCTTTATTGTATATTATTGTTAGAATTTACACAGTTAAACACTTATCAACTAAGTCCTACGCCTAAAAAAAAGCTAAATAAAATCTAACAATATACAAAGGGAAGCAAACTCAGCATTACTGAGCATTGATAACAATGCTCAGCGCTGGTTTTCATTTTGCTCCGGTTCTATTCGATTGTACAAAAAAAAAATTGCGCTGCGCCCTCTGCCTTATATTTAGATTATAAATAAAATAAGTATTACACAACTAACCTATAAAACAAAAAAAAAAACAGATATAAAACTTAAACAAACATACACATCCAAAAAAAAAGAAATTATAGTAAAAACGCGAAATTATTAAATAAATAACTAATAAATGAGATAGAACGAAACAATTCACTAACTTATACTTATACTTCTTATTCACTTTACACTTGTTTCAGTGTAGTGTAATAAGATTTAGGCAGAAAGGTCCCTAATTTGATCATTATTGCTGTGTAATAAGCGACGCTCTAACTTGCGGCCACGCCCACCCTTACCACAGGGCCCTGTGGAAAGTGCAGTGCTATTACACTGCACTGATTTTAGTGTAAGGGTCCCTGTTGAAAGTGCAGTGTGATAGGCCTATTAGCCCTTGACTGCGATCTCACCTGATGGTAAGTGATGATGCAATCTAAGATGGCAGCGGGCTAACCTGTTAGGGGCATGGCAGTTATATTAAACCCATACCCCTGTTTGGTTTCTACACGGCATTGTACCGGAACGCGTAATCGCTTGGCGGCACGTCTTTGCCGGTAGGGTGGTAACTAGCCACGGCCGAAGCCTCCCACCAGGAAAGACCAGGGAAAATTCAGAAATTATAAATTCCCAAATTGACCCTGCCGGGGATCGAACCCGGGACCTCCGCACGTTAAGACAACAGCGGTACATAATGCGCCACGGAGGTCGGGTTTCACACTATTGAAATTATGTAATCAGTTTTGGCAAATAAAGATTTATTTATTTAAAAAAAACATAATTGGGTATTTGACAACTAGTTAAATTAGCAACTTTATTTAAACGTCAAAACGTACTCTTAGCTTTGTTTTCATCTTAGCTTTAGATGTATGAAATAATGAATTGCGTCGCCAGCAAAATTCAACGCCATTTTTTTATTTTATCGATAGTTTAAAATGGTTTTGAAACAATAAACTAACAAGGGATGTGGACATTACGCCTTTGGGGAATTTTGGAAGACTTTTTAATAATCACTAAAAATATTTTTTTGAATAGATGTGAATGTGATTCATTTAATAAGGAGAAGTTTTGAGAAATTTATGCATTGAAGATGAATGGTTCCACCTTCTACCTCTCGTTAGGTAGGTCCAGGCCTTTTCGACCACATACCTGAAAATTATAGAACCAGTTCCCATTAATTGTGTTCCCTTAAAAGTAAAATAACTGCAACTCTTCTCAACGCCTCCAACTCAGCTGCATACTTGAAATCAAGACGTCCAACCTGTTCAGCGTGAAATACATTGAGATCATTTTATATCTCTTTTACTCATCTAGAACTGGCTAACTGCCTCTCTTTCCACAAAGCCGCCTCCTTCTCTTGCTCCAAACTCCATCTCAACTCTTCCAAATCCGCTACATGCTTGACGTTGAGACGGCCAGTTTGTTCAGGGTGAAATACATTGAGATCATTTTATATCTCTTTTACTCACCTAGAACTGGCTAACTGCCTCTCTTTCCACAAAGCCGCCTCCTTCTCTTGCTCCAAACTCCATCTCAACTCCTCCAACTCCGCTGCATGCTTGACGTTGAGACGGCCAGTTTGTTCAGCGTGAAATACGTTGGTATCATTTTATATCTCTTTTACTCACCTAGAACTGGCTAGCTGCCTCTCTTTCAACAAAGCCGCCTCCTTCTCTTGCTCCAAACTCCTTCTCAACTCCTCCAACTCCGCTGCATGCTTGGTATTGAGACGGCCAGTCTGTTCTGCTTGAAATACGTTGGTATCATTTCATATCTCTTTTACTCACCTAGAACTGGCTAGCTGCCTCTCTTTCAACAAAGCCGCCTCCTTCTCTTGCTCCAAACTCCTTCTCAACTCCTCCAACTCCGCTGCATGCTTGGTATTGAGACGGCCAGTCTGTTCTGCTTGAAATACGTTGGTATCATTTCATATCTCTTTTACTCACCTAGAACTGGCTAACTGCCTCTCTTTCAACAAAGCCGCCTCCTTCTCTTGCTCCAAACTCCTTCTCAACTCTTCCAACTCCGTTGCGTGCTTGGCATTGAGACGGCCAGTTTGTTCTGCGTGAAACATCTTCAGATCTGATACTTCTTTCTGCTGGCGTTCTGCCATTTCGCGTAATTCGCCTTCTAGACCTTTGACTGTGAGCTCCTGCAAATAAAAGTGATAAGAAAAGACTATATTGACAAATATTTGGACAGCAAAGTGTACTATGAAGAGAAAATCTACAAAAAATATACTAATCCATACTAATATTATAAATGTGAAAGTGTGTCTGTCTGTCCGACCGTCTATCTGGCTGTCTGCTACGCTTTCACGGCCCATCTCTTCAACCGATTTTGATAAAAATTTGTACAGAATGAACAGATGAAATTTGGTACAGGGATAGTTTGTATCCAGGGGAAGGATATAGGCTACTTTTTATTCCGGAAATATCAATAGTTCGCGCGGGAATCAAAAAACCTTAATCCACATGGACGAAGGCGCGATATAATATACTTTTGCCTGCGGCTTCACGCATACGGCTCGTTAAGTTCGATTTTCATACAAACTTTAAACACCCATTTTACCCCATTAGGGGATGAATTTTCCAAAATCCTTTCCTAGCCGATGCGGGATGCCTGCGTGATAATATAGCTGTCAGTAATCAGTATGCCAAATTTCAGCCCGATCCCTCATTGGGTTTGAGCTGTGCGTTAGTTAATCAGTCAATCAGTCAGACTTTATATACCTTTGTCTTAGTCTTTATATGTCTTTATCACCTTTATATATTTAGATAAATACGAAAGTGTGTCTGTCAGCTACGCTTTCACGGCCCATCTGTTCAACCGATTTCGATGAAATTTGGTACAGAGATAGGTTGAATGCCGGGGGCATATGCTTTATATCCTGGAAAATTTGAGAATTCCCGCAAAAACCCTGAATCCTCGCGGACGAAGTTACGGGTATCATTTGGTGTATCTAGTAGAAATTGTAAATATCAGAATTAGACACATTTGTCGGTAACATAACAAAGTTGTGAGTAAATTTTGAGGTTACTTTTGATTACTGAAATTGTTAAATCATGCTTGTACGCCTATTGATTCGGATCCAAAGACAACTTACTTTTATCTTTTCAGCTTTCTGCCGCACCCATCTTTGTCTGGCTACCTGGAAAAAATTGATTGATTAAATGATAAAAGAGGATAGTTTTGATTTGCTGCTTGGGATTAAGTCCCAAGTAAAGCATACTGGAACTAAAATTCTTTATAGAAATAGAAATCTTTATTAAAGCAATTAACTTAAGTACAAATACAATGAATTCCTGGCATCTAAACTATGAGGACCCGTATCTTAGGGGCCAGGTCCTTCCCAACAATTGATAATATTTTTCAATATGTGCTACGATTTCTAAAAAGGTAACAATTTTTAGTTATTTTACATTTTAGTTTATCATTACGTTATGTTATTACAAATTAATGTTATATTAAAATATTTAAAAAAATGGAAAAAGCAATTAAAACAAATTTAAAGTGTGAAGTTAATAATGAAGTTATAATTATTATTGTAATTTATAAAATTTTAAAGAGCAACCACTGAGTTTTTGCTGGTTCTTCTCGGAAGGAATGACATTCCGAACCAGAGGGTAGGTTCACTTGACGATTCAAAAGCAATTGCAGTTGAATTTGGTATTTCCGTGACTGTGTTAAACAGTATTTGTTAACTCAAGGTTATTATAATATCGATGATTTTCTAAAAAGGAATAACCGGCCTTGCATGTACTAGCCCACAAGTTAGTGTAATATCTACGTGTAACGTAACGTATATAATATGTTGTAAATCGATATGTATGTAGGTACTAGATAGGCCGTTTCATAGAAAAAAGTTGGGCGTTCGACTTGTAGGGCATACCCCTCACCTGTTTAAGCATGTCCTTGTCCCCGTCATAGCGCCGTCCCGCTTTTCAGACTAGACCGCGTTAGTAAAATAAGTACACTTTCTTTGTTTGACAGGGCCCGACATATAATGTAAATTGTATATAAATTGAGGTCGTTGATGTTGTATTGTTTACTCATTGTAATTTTTTTTCATTTTGAGAAAATAGCAATAGTTTTTTGCCGGCCCTTGTCAGTAGAATCAGCTTGTTGAACCTGTGGTAGAGTCTTGATGTATCATAAGTGACACAAGTTGTCCTACGTTAAATAAATATATAATTCATCATTTAGCCGTACCTGTTGCGCGGCCGCCATTTTGTCGTGCTGGTTCCTCAGCTCGAGTTTGTACCGCTCCTCCAGCGCCTGCGCAGATCACTTCCACCTATCTACCAGCGAGACTTTGAAGGGGATTAACAAATAAAGCTACTAGCCTTAGTATTTCCGTGCCTGTTAACAATAAAGCTACTAACTTTGGTATTTGCGTACCTGTTGCGCGGCCGCCATTTTGTCGTGCTGGTTCCTCAGCTCGAGTTTGTACCGCTCCTCCAGCGCCTGCGCAGATCGCTTCCACCTGTCTTCCAGCGAACGGCGTTCGTCCACCAGCTGCTCTATGCGATGGTTCAATGTTTTCTTGTCGTTTATCAGCTAGAAAACATCACATAGATCGTCTAAACGATGCATTAGACTCGATGAATATTATTGAGTATTTGACAACTAGCCTTTACACAATTTTAAGAAATCTATTAAAAGTATGCTTCTGAAAAAAGCTCATTATACTGTTGAAGATTACGCTAATGATAAAAGAGCATGGATTTGACTCCCTCCAGCAATGCTAAGGCTATGTATCGACATATTGATGAAATTGTATTTTTTTTCCAAAAGAGCAACCACTAAGTTTATTGCTAGTTCTTCTCGGTAGGAATTCCGAACCAGTGGTAGATTCACTCGACGATTCAAAAGCACTTGTAAAACTTTATTTTAATAAAAAACATTTGAACATTTTTGACATTGAATTTTGAATTTATAGTCTAATTAATTATATTTTAGTGATTAAAAAAATAGAGGATCTGCCAAAAGACGTTATATATCCACTTCTCCTGTTAATTTAATGTTTGACAACCATTTAAATCATCGAATAAAGTAAAAAAGTGCGCCACAAGCATCAGCTAATTTTGTATCTCTTGTACTTTTGATGCCAATTATAAGTACAACTTATCATATGAAATCTCTTCAAGTGACAAGTTGTATTTATAATTGTCATTTCAATGTATATGTCAGCGTAAGATTTTAAAAACCGTTAGATTATAATCTAACTCGTGAAATAACAAACTGTCGAAAGATTACAATTTAACGCATTATTTTTCGGTAGATTGGAATCTGTTAGGTATTTTAACCCGATAGAACCTAACCTAACCGATACTACCTGATTATTTGTCAAACCCTAACCTAACCTACAAGAAACACACAAGAAAACGTAAATACAATGAAAATTTCAAAAATTGACACTCAGAACATTGAACGGTTCACAATCTGTCGACAGTTTACAATTTCGCGAGTTAGATTATAATCTAACGGTTTTTACAATCCTACGGTGACATATATATTTTAGTTTTGAAGTTGTTGGTACAAAATAAATAAATTAAATTAACCTGATCTATGAAGCTCTGGTGTCTCTTGATGGCCTCTTCGCACTCCTGCTTCACTCTAGCGATGTTGCGATGCGACTGTTTCTCCAAGTTGCTCACTTTCGATATCATCTGATATATATTAAAATATATAGTATAATAAGTAATATCTATTATCAAAATAATCCATGCACATCCTACAGAGAACTTCTTTTTGACTCTTTTTGAAGTGAAACTTCTTAAATAGTTGTGATTAGAAAATTCAATGAAACGAAAAAGCGACACCAAAAAGAGACAAACATATTCATAAATAAATAGGATTCAGCCTGCGAGAGAATGAGATAGAATACAATACAAGTTATATGTTCACGACCAATAGATGGCGGTGTACGATATTTAGTCGCGCTACTGCTCTATTGTGCTCAAAAGGGTATATTTATCTCATTTTCTCGCTACTTTTCTGAAGTTTGCACATACCAACTTTTTTTTATACGACTGTCTGAAAGAGGAGTATATTGTTTCCAGGGTTCATGTATGTATGTATGTATGTGAGTTTGTATATGCCACCATAACTTCTATACGCCTGAACCGATTTTGATAAATGAGGTATTGTTAGAATCCCTAGCTTATTCCGGGGGACATAGGCTAATATTTTTTTTTTTAATTGATGGGGTGACCATGGTTCCGCATTAAAGACCAAAATTGAAAAAAAAAATCGAAAATAAGCTAACTATATAATCATCATCTAGAAAAAGATGAGTAGATTCCAAAAATATATAACACTATAGTTCAATATCCTGTGATTCACAAAAAAATATCATTTAATAAAAATGTGGATGGAATAAACGAAAAGGCCGAAATTGAAACTTTTTTTTTTAATATATACTAGCGACGCTGTCACCTGGGCAGATAAAGTGGGACTACAAGACTCCAGTTATGTTTTTTCTTATTTTAATCTTTGTAACCATACTTGCTATGCAATACAATAATTAAAATTATGTATGTATGCATTTCTTATCTATTTTTTTTTAAATACAGCACCATCCCGCGCTTCTGTTTATTTATCCTTTCACCAAAGGTTGTCTGTAAGAGGTTGCTTTAGCAATAAGACCGCCTTTGCACATTTCTAGTTTTACTAGTAATTAATGCTTTAAAACTGTATTCTGTGTGTATATTTTGTGTGTGCAATAAAGATGTCTAAATAAATAAATAAATAAATAAAATAAGAATTGATTAAATGATAGCAATATAAGCTAACCTGTTCTTTATGATTGGTTAGGCTTTCCTGTAGTAACGCAATGCAACACGATCTCTCTTCCAACTGAAGGGAAGCTGTGACGAGTCTTTGAGCCAGCTCTGTTTGAGGCAGCTTCAGAAGTCCTTCTAATCTGAAGGGAGATAACATAGTTATAGTAGATACAACTTCTATACATTTCTATACACAAATTGAACAATTCAATATTTATTTACTCAAATTGGATACCACCATCACCACTACATCCCATTAACGTCCCACTGCTGGGCACAGGCCTCCACTCTCATAGGAGAGGGAATTAGAGCCTGGACCTACCACGCTGCTCCAATGCGGGTTGGCGGGCTTTAACGACTATTATCATGTTAGTGATAATAACCGGGACCGAATGTTTAACGTGCTCTCCGAGGCCAAGATAAAGAAAATCCTACACTATATTTTTTTATTAATTCACATTAAAAGTGGAGGTCGGAAATGAGGTAAAAATTAAAAACACAATACATATATAACAATCACAAATAACTTTATTGCTTGACCAGTAATCGGTGCGGTTCTTTACTAAATTTGTTTTAAACTTCTCTCAAAATCTCTTCTTTTTTTTCTTTGACAATTTTCCTGTGTACGCTTAACATGCGTAGCCCGTTCAAACGGTTTTCGGTCCTTTCGGTCAAAAAAACCTTTCTATATTATATTGTATTTATTGTCTCTATATTGTACACGGTTGTGGCAAGCTCGCTAATACCTCGTTACGCCCTTGCTGTGGGCTAGTACTGAGAATTTCTAGTCAGAAAAACCCATTACTTAATTATGATCCGACCCGGGACTCGAGCCCGGGACATCGTCGGCCGCAGTCAAGATGCTAACCACTAGTGACTAGACCAACGAGGCAATTTGGTACACTTTACCTACTCTTATTGACGTCCAAGAACTTATAAAACATCATGGCGCTAATCAATTATTACGGTATCTTAAAACTAAAGCTACGAGGGTTCTAAACGCACCCTGGTCTGAAAAGAGCCCACAACTAACTCAGGCGGGTTTTTTTAATTAACACCATCTCGCAAACATCTTGAATTTAATGGAACTATAATTATCAAATATATTAATCTATCCGCTAGAACAATTCATTCCCATGCTTTTTTATCATTTAAATAATCCTTTACATTGTAATTAGTCCAGTCATTTGGTAGTTTTACCTAGAAAGTTACGAGCGCCGCAAACCAAAACCTAAATTCACCTTCCACAGTTCACCCACAAAACAAATATATTTAAACTGTGGAAGGTGAATTTAGGTTTTGGTTTGCGGCGCTCGTACGCTAAAAGTATTGATTCTAAAAAAAACGTTACCACATAAACTGTAGGAAATTTTCTCAAGTTTAATTTATTACATAACTATTTTCATCGTAAAATTAGTAGGAAAGGAGTTATTGTCAAAAAACTGTTTTGGGCGCCATTTTTCCAATATGGCGGTGCGAGCTGCAAAGATATTAGGTGGCAAAGTGAAGATTCGGAAAGAGCACGTCGAAATCTATAAAATACAGCAATTTTCAAAACTCCCGAGAAATTTTCCAGGTAACCCCCTTTTTGAGCACCAAATTTCTGGACTAAATAGGATTAATTAATGTTATTTTGTTAATAGGTATTTTATTCAAGAAATTATTATTTACTTACTTAGGTATGGTTTGAGGAGTTGTATTAGTGACCACCGATAGAGCATCGTTTGCACTTTGTTCCACTTTTTCCAAGAACTCAAATATTTCCCTGAAATAAAACAGTCATTCAAATAATAATAACTTATATAATTGGTTCCAAGCTTTGTATTCTTTAAAACATCTATACCAATATTATAGATGCGAATGTTTGGATGGATTTATGGATGGATGTTTGTTACTCAATCACATGCGAACGGCTGAATGGATCTGGACAAAATTTATTGCAAAGAGCAAAGCCTTGTACTTACATAAAATTATCTTTTGGAGTTGGACACCTTTCTTGTTCCTTAGTTTCAGAGTCGTTACTTGCATTTGCATTACTAATAGCTGTTACAGGGTTTTCACCGTAACTTTCTATCTCCTTCAACATTGAATAAATATCCAATACTGTCGATTTTGAGTTTAATTCTTTTGATTTTGGAGCTTCTACAGGATTTTGGGGACTTTGAGATTGGGGTGCTTCAGTAACTTCTATAGGAGGGCTGTCTGATTTGTCTGAATCTGCTTTGATTGTCTTTGGCGTTTCGGTTGCCATTTCTAAATTATCTATATCAAGAAGTCTAGGCGATGGAGCAGAAAGTGACATCCATGAATCAATATCTTTATCGTTTTGCACACTATCTAGTCTCGCACTTGAAGGTGTGAGCGCATTTTTCTGATTCCTAGCATTCATTGGTACTTTATTTCTATCGAGATTATTTTTGGTCCTATTGTTCCAAAACTGTTTATAGCCCGTGTTTTCTTCCACTTTAGAATGAATGTTGTTTAACTTTTTATCATACTTCTTTAATAGTTTACCTTCCTTTGAGTAATCACCTTTGATTTTTAGGTAATTTTGGATTAGTTCCTTTGTAGTTACTTTAGAAATATTATCGCGTTTAACGTCTAAAGAATTCTTATCGATTACAGGATCGCTTAATGTTAAACTCTTTTGAGAATTTTCTCTAGAATCTTTATTTTCATCAGAAATGCTATTAGAATTTAGTTCAAATAGATCGTCAATATTAAGGGGTGTCGGCGAAATAGCATCTGTTTTTATATCTTTTAATGTCAATTCGTGTAAATTGTTAATAGCTTCCAATTCTTTTTTATAATCTTCAATAACTTTGGAAGTATACGCTTTTGTGGAACTGTTTAAAAGGTACGTAGGATATTCAAAGTTGTCTTTTACAGCTTCAGTAGTTTCTTTTACTTCTTCACTAGTTCCTGGAATATGAATTTCACTTTTGGTTGGAGAGTTTTGGGGTGGTAAAGCCAGATGACCTTCTTTCTTCAAAAAGAAATCTTTGTACAGCAATCTACTATGATTTAATGGCTCTTCCCAGTTCTTATCATTTTGAGGGTTTGCGTAATCTTTTTCATTCAAAAGCTCCAAACTTTTTGTCTGATCGTTCATATGCATATTAAAATCACATTCTTTATTTAAAGATGTTAGAGGGAGCGAATAATTAGAAGCAATACCTTTCTCTTCTTTCACACAACTATCTGGATAACCAGAATCTTTGGAGGAAGTATCTGTATGAATAACAGTGCTCGATAATCTGATTTTGTAAGGATCGGTATTTTCATGAATGTCATTATAAAAGTTACTATAGTTTTTAGTATCGTTCATGAAATAGTTTGATTGTTTTTGATAATTATCATTTTTATCATTTTCTCCACAGTTAAGCATTTCTAAGTTTTCTCTGTTTAAATTTTGATTGTCATTAATCTCATAATTCTCTGGTGAAGAACTTGTCATATTATTATTTTGAGAAGGAATGCTATCGAGATCTTGAGTTGATTCTTCTTCTACTAATGAAAGTTGCTGTTTAGTAAGATATAGATGACGTGAATACGCATCTATGGATCTTTTAACTTCATTATTAGCTGGGGCAAAAGAAACCCTTCCTGTTAAAGCATCCTCATTTCTAGTATCACCATCAAGAGAAAGGAAGTATGATTCATAAGTTTGATTCTTAAATTGAGGTGAGGCACTCCTTAGCTGAAATAGATCTTTATTTCTTATAGGTGATGGTGGTCGTTGAGATTTTTCTTTGATTGTTACTTCCACCCCGTAATTATTATCATTACTACCACAACCTAACCCGTTTGTTGAACTATCCATAACTCTTCGCCCTTTTTTGGCGATGTTTCGGTATTTTAGGAAATTCTTTGTATTGATATTTCTATTTTTAACACCAGATTGCGCTTTAGCTTTGATCTTAGTACCTAGACTAATGAAGGTATCTTCGGAGCCATAATCAGAAGCATTGCTACTTATCTCTCTATTATTAATTGCTGGATCTAGGTAGGCTTTCGAGTTCGAGAGTAATTCTTCTGTAGGTGGTAGCACCTTTACACTTAATGGTGAATCTGAAAAATAGAACCAATAATTCCATGTTACTTCTGAATTTCATGTTTATGAGATTACCTATAAGGTATTAGAAACAATGGTTCTGAAAATATTTTTTTTAAATGCTGAGTAAATGATCAATGGCTATAATATGACAAGTTATGTTAAGTGATTAATCAAATAAGCACCAATGTGGTGAATAAGTTATGCAGTGGTTAATGTAGGGGAGGTATACCATAATATTATAGTGTGATTATCCAGGTTATACCAGCACCCACCCTTCTCACCTTATAGGAGAATAAATACTATTTATAGTTTAAAAAATCTGTATTTCGACACAAATAAAATCAGGATGTATTTAAATCAAGAGTGAATAGGCATCTTTCAGGGAAGTGCGTCCCATCTCATGCCACATCATCACTTCCCATCGAGTGCGATTGTGGTCAAGCGTGAGCCTATAATGAACAAAGAAAAGGGCCCATCTCAAGTATGGGCTACTGGGAAAATGCAGCAAACCTTAAACAGCAAGTTATTGGTCTTCTGAGGAGATCTTGCAATAGACTTTCGTCCAACAGTTAATGTCCATTAGTTAAGATGTTTTTTTCTTACCATAAGTTCCATTACAATATTGTAATGGCAACTTTAATACCTACTACCATCTAGCCTAAGGGGTAATAAATAATATTAATTTAGCTTAAACTTTTACTTATAAGTAATTTATAGATCTAATTTACAGTCCAATAACTGAACTTAGTTTATTCTAATATACTTTGTGTTCACTACTTTTTTGTGACCTAAGTTAAAAACAACAAGATTCTTTGGTGTGATTTCTAAATATAATACTTCTTACTATGATAAGACTGTAGCAAATCAGCACTGAACGTCTTTAGGAAAGACCTTGTGGTTGGAGCTCTGTCTTTGGTGTCGGCTGAGAATGGCCTCTTATATCTCTCTTGATTATCCTTATCCTGAAATACCATTATTAAGCTTAAATGAGTATGTAGAAGCTTATGTTATATTATTCTTCTAATTTAGAAAGCGGCGATAACCTACTAGTTTAGACATCTGGTTATATCCGGAATCTAGTCTATTCTATTCATGTGGTTGATCCACAGGCATGCACCTCAAACTAAACAGATTTATATGTGCATTTTAAGAAATAAATTGGTAGATAATGAAATTGGAAGATTATGAAATTGGTCCCATTAACTTTACTCACAAGCAACAAATGCACCTGTCTAATGTCAATCCATACTAATATTAAACATGTGAAAGTGTGTCTGTCTCTCACACTGCTATGGCTTCGTGGCCCACCTTTTTAACCAATTTTGTCAAAATTTAAAACAGAGATAGGTTGCATCTCAGGGAAGGACACATGCTACTTTTTGTCCTGGTAAATTAATTTCTGTGGGAATCGAAAATCATTGAAAATCATTGATGATAACCTGCATACAAAGATTAGGAAGTGAGTATTTATAGAAATAGTTTGATTTAAGCTAAGTTGGAAGCAAAAGGTAGGTAACGTGAGCAAGAATTTTCATACGCAAAAAATATTCATAGTTAGTTCCACTAGGTATAATGGGAACTAAAAAGTAATTCACGTTGATGATTATTTAATCTCCAGGAAATAAGTTTGTATAGATATCTACTGTTTGTACTTTAAAAGCGTAGGTACATTAATATAATAAAAGAATCGGTACTGGTGAGCAAGAGTTCTGTAGCGCCGACCGCGGTCGGTTTTTTATGTTCTTCTTATCGTCCCTCTTCTTGCTTCTGTAGGTCAGGTTCACCGGCGAACCGAGCAGTCGCAGGTTATTGCTTTCCTTAGACATTCCTGCTCCAGCATTGGCTATTAATCCATAAAATAATCAATAATATCGCTGACATTTTGTTCAGTTTGTTGACATGGTTGACAAGCTGCCGTTGCTAGGCAACGCGGAGGCAGTTGTCAAAAAGCGTTGTGTTGACACAACACAAACACAGCGTGTTGTCATAAAAAAAGTTTCATCTTTTTATCAATATCAATAAGAAAAACCTCTGGAAAAACACAACAATGACTAGTGTGAATTTTATTATCGATTGGAAATATACCAATATGTAGTTTTATTAAAGTCAAAAGAAAATATTTATTTGACACTAATATTTATTACAAAAAATCATTATTGCAATAATATAACGCGTGTCGTGGCGATGACGTAATGCGCGGAGTCTAAAAATATGTAGTTCTCTGATGTAGTTGGATTCGATCACTTTGGTCGTTGCTCGCTTCTTGCATTGTTCGGTCAAAAAGCGTATAGTGATTGGCTAAGTTCGGAATCGGATTTCGTCTATTCTAGCACTCTAGCACTTGCGGTGTAATATTGAAGGTTGCGGATATTATTACGACGGGCACTCGATCGTCTTGCGAAATAACATAAAGTTAAAATTTGTGAAACATTAATTATTTTGTGTATGAAATAGTCGTGAGTTAATTAATTGTTTGTGTGTTAAATTTGTTCAAAGAAAAAATCTAAGATGTTCAGCGGAATCGCAGGTAAGAATTGACTGTCGCAGTTTTTTATTTTGGATTAAAAACAGTTTTTGGACTAAACATATATATACATAAGTAAATATATATGTATAGTTCAGTTAGTTTGTTAATATTTAATGTAAAATAGGTAAGTAAAAATTATTTTTGTATTTAATTTTTTTGGGAATGTGTAGGTACAGCATAGTTTCAATCAGAGTAGGTAGTAGTAGAATCAATTCGTATGTTTAATTGTATTAGGTGATTTTTCTGTATGCTATGGCTTGAAAGTTCTGCTTGGTATTATACTGCGTAGTTAGTGGTACCTACTGCTACACGAATCCATCATGACTGTAACTATACGAGTAAATTTTGTAGCAACTAGTATAAGATTAAAATTGATTTGATCTATGAATAACTAAACTACCCGCAATTTAAATAAAAGGGTACCTATTTTTAAAAATCCTACATTGATTGATTGATTTCTCAAGTCACGTTGTTGAAAAATCACAGAATTTCCAAAATTATAAAAACACCAGACGAGGCCCAAGAACCAGAACCGTACCACGTATTAATTAATGATAATTGATAATAGCTCTATTAGTTGTTAAAAGTATCAGTTTAATTCAACCTAGGTCTTGTCTGGGCTATGAAAAATAGACTACGGTTATAATCAAAGGGTTCGTTGATTACAAGGAACTTCCCAAGACACCAGACTGCTTGAGACGGAGAATTATTTATGCATTTGTGCTATGAAATCATTCTTTGTTTAACCTTCTTATTCGTCGATGAGGTTATATGGGGGATTTCTACCCACTAAAATAGTTTTTATTTTGGGTTCTTCGTTTAATGATATCTTAAGAACGAGTGCTGACGGTCTTAGAGCGTCCAAGTACTGACTCCTGAGGAAAAATTTTCCCCTGACCTCATCTATATACCTATATAAAATCAACTGACTGACTATCAACGCACAGCCTAAACCGCTGGTCCTAGAGACATGGAGTTTGGAGAGTGTGTTCTTTGTGAAGACTAGATATCCACTAAGAAAGGATTTTCGAAATTCCACCCTCAAGATATTTTTCAATTTATATCACCGAAACTTGGTATTTTGCCTATCGGTAAAAAATAAAGAACTATGTTTGTCACAGTTTTTCAAAATTATACCCCCAAAGGGGAAAATAGGGGTTAAAATCTGTATGAAAGACCTTCAATTCTCAAGTTATAGCCATGAAACTTGGTATACCTATAAGCTTCTGGGTTAAAATAAAGAAATACGTGTTTCACAGTTTTTGAAAATTTTGCCTTCAAGGACGTTAAATAGAGAGTTTGTCCTTCAATCACGCCGCAACTAAGCAACAATTCGACGTAATTTTTTGTATGGGTATAGATGAGAACCTGGAGAGTGACATTTATTTTAACTGCGGGAATTAAAAAACTTAAGCCACGCGAAGTTTCGGGCGTCCGCTAGTGTAAAATAAAGCTTATGCAAGCTGCCCTTTCTAGGCATAATAGATAAAAATGAAAGATCTGAGCGTAGCTGTTCTCTCACAAAAATGCATCAGTCATGCACAAATTTTATTTATTAAAAATAAGGTCACATATAGGACAACTGGTTCCACAAGGCTAACGATGTAAGATAAGAATCGTTGTGGTAGGTACTTATGAATGTCTGTTAATTGGTCATAAACAATGGTTCATTAACTCGACGACTCATCAGTTTGAATAATCTAGAGCACAGATTCAGAGCCTTGAGTATTTTTATTTAAAGAAATTATTCTCTTTGTGTAACAATGAAGTACCTATAATTAAAAATTCCCTTTCTTCTCAAGATTCTCAATGAAGCTAGTATAGAAATATTTGGTTACAGTGCATCAAAACAATAAACTCATTAGGTACATATCTCTAATCAAGTCTCGAATACTACTACTACTTGGACTCTTGTGGTAGCAGTTCGATTGTTAGTCCGGTTGACCGAACTCATTAAGAGTATGACGCAACTCTTTTACAGTTCATGATTCTTAAAAGGTACAAAGTTTAAATTCCGTCATTTCTGATTCATTTATCACGATATCCTATGACGAGGAAACGGTAAATTGAAAGGAACACATTGTTCCTAAATGACTCATATTTTACTTCGATTTGCTGAGACGTAGAATCTCAAAATAATTTTAAGGACGTCGTTATGAAACTACGCAGTGGTAATAATAGAGGACTGTATATTTGACAAAGTCGCTTGCAATTGCAAAATACTAAGTCACGTTTCATATGTACAACACGTCAAGAATCAATATAAGAGAGCACATGTCAAATGTGTGTTACCTATTTATATAAATATATATGTTTATACTTTGTACGCAATTTAACGCATATCTGAGAATTTATTACTAATGTATTTAAATATTTATTGCACACAAGAACACGGAAATAAAGAAGACAATAAAATACGAATAGGACAATACAGTATGCAAAGGCGGATTAATCGCCTTATTTATTTAGGTAGGTACATTTTTATAGATTAAGTTGTAAATTTAATATAAAAATTATACCTACTTATCTAGATGAACTGACTGAAATAAACAGAAAATAATAAGATAAAGCCAACTGAGAAAAGTCAACTTGAGCAGTAACCACTGTTAATGTTAATGAAGCCGTTGGCGTCATACGGTTGACTTGAATCGATATTCTTACATCATCGGACATTTTTATTTCATGCTTCACATGCAACACCTAGGTATAATACAGTACAGATAATATTATAAAAATTAAAAACTTCGTATGAGTACAATGTATTTATGCATATTGTACTTGTATGTATGTATGTATATATATATATATATATATATATGTCACCGTAAGATTGTAAAAACCGTTAGATTTTTAAAACAAAAACAAAATAAGTAAAAAGGGACTAAGTAGGTAATTATTTAGGCTGTTAAACAGCAGACCAAAGGTTGTATCTATTTATTCTAATTTCTAATGGGTACCTATTATGGGTATTTTATGTAAATATGCAGTTACCTAATGCTTGTACTATTTTTTTTCATCAAAAAGGTCACGGATTGCTCTAGTGGGTACATTCTACATAAGTAATATTATGAATTATAATTATTCAAGATTTATGTATGAAAATAATATATCGTGGAGCATGGGCCAGTGCACGCGCACCAATGGCTGGAACGCTCTGGCTGAGGTCACGGCCGCACTATACGCAGCATTGAGGAATCCATGATTCACCGCGTTGTCGTTCTCATTTTTACCATCTTAAGGCTCTTGACGAGTTGCTAAAGGTTGCTGGTTACTTTCATTCATTAGCCGTTAGTTTCTGTTTATATTTAAACAGAAAAAATATAATTTAACGCGATATTTTCGTCAAATCACAAAATAAAACAACAAAGATAGGTACCTATCTCAAATGTTTCCGTCCGTTTTCGTTAACGATGATATAAAATTGTTACGGCATTCCGGAAACGACGAATCAGATATTACTGTAGCCTTGTAGGAGAGGTTGTTTTAACTGCGAAATTATATGTATAGGCGAAGTAGAATTGGTACCTGCCCAAAAACTTATGGTGACACAAAAACTTATGGGTTTTAAGTACCTATCAAGGTTTTACAAAATATAATATTTGTGAGAAAATAAAGTTATACTTTCTAGAAAATTGGTACCTTACACATAATAAAATGACCAATATCGTCTGTTCGGACTCTGGACACGTAGTGCTCAAAATTGGCTAAACAGATTTTTATGTTATCTACGATGAATAAAAGGGTTAAGACTTAAGAAGAACAAAGGGCATTACCAATTATGCAAGTTATTCTTTAAATCATGCAGTGTAGCCGTGAGCAAAGGTTAGTAAGGCCAATGGCCATAGTTCAAAACTATTTACTATAACTTTTATACCAACAAAGATAAGAAAATGTTTCACTAAGCATAACCTCCCCGTCTCGTCCGGCAGTCAAAACAAATTTTGTAAGCAAACGGTGACATCATCAAGGTCGACCAGTCGAGCCTCATAATTATACGAAAGGGACAGCATGATCTGCCCTGATCTTTCATGATGAGGAATGCTGAGGATTTAAATAAAGTTATTTCTATATGGAACTACATTTAAAACAGATACCTGCTTGAGATTTTGATCGTAACTCGTAACTGGATGCCATAAAATCTCATAAAATACATTGATAAGGTACGTATTGGTAATACTTACATCTGATCTGACCCCTATTTTTGTTAAATCGTAAGACAGGTAGCTCGTACCTACCTACCTACTGTTTATGGTTGTCGTACAATTTAAAACTACACATACTTTACAAATAGCTAAGCTTAAGTAACTAACTCTATTACGCCATAACTTTTATTAAGGACCTATTGAATGTATATCATGGATATCGTATCATGATAATGATACCAGTGATACCTACGATGTTAGAGACTAGAGTACCAAGGTGCTGGAATAGAGAACTGGCACCGGAAACGGGAAGCGCAATGTTGCTAAATTGGTAGACCGTTCATTAAGTAGACAAACGATAGGTATAAAACGGAAAATCGCTGATAGCTGAAGCTACATACAGTAAAATTCTTACTTCAATATTCTGGAAAAATCTGATCTTTTCTCCATAACTCCATTCCATATATCGAATTTTAGTAAAGAAGAAACATTGTGCAAAGAAGCTTTGGATATACATACTAACATTTAGACTAACTTCTAAAGTTAGTCTAAAGAAGACGTCCTATACTTACCTATTTAAACCAAAATGACTTGGCAAGGTGACGCGATCACTTCAAATATAAACCAGCCGTAATTCACATTAAATTCCAACTAATTTAAAACCCACATTGCTTTAGTTGTTACGCTATCAAGGTAAGAACTCACGGAAGACCAATACTTTTTAAAAGGAATTTTGCTTTGGTTTAGATTTAAGAATTAAGATCATCTGATACCTACTTGTTTATAACAAAAGGAATGACGTACTTTTTTTCAGGGGCTTTGGTCGGTGTAAAAATAACTCTGGCACATTGGTAGCTTAATTGATATAACTGTTGTTACAAGAAAACTACATCATAACTATAAACTAGCGCATCGATTACAAGTTACATCGTTATTTTAGAAATAGTTATTTGATTGTTTCGTGAGGTTAATGACATGTGACGATATTTTTCTGGATAACCAGAAGGTCAGTTAAATATAGTATTAATAAAATATAAGAGAAGTAGTTGTCATAACAAAAACGTAGTATCTGCATTAAGAGAATGTTATTGTATGTGCCTAGCTTAATATTATATTTGCCGGTAGTGTGGGGGCTATGAGTCGGGGCGGAAGATTAGTACCTAGGCATTAGTTTATCTGTCAATCTTTGTTACCACAGATTACTATGTTTGTTACGCTGGATCTATGTCTATTTACACATATACATAGAGAGAGATAGATAGAGAGAGAGAGAGAGAGAGAGAGAGAGACTGTAAATACATTTGTGCATTTGAGTACCCATTATTATAATCCATCAATAATCGTGTTTGGAGTTATGGCATGGAGATAAGATAATGTATTAAGTAAAGATAGTGTAAGAAAGGACGGTAGTTGGTACGGCCGGCCCGTGTTATTAGTTTGCTCATCATGGCGGGAACATTGCTGTGGCCTCCGATAAAGTCGTAGAATATTAAAATAGAACAAGTATCAAACATACTTTTTAGTGTATTAAACGGATAAAGTGTTTTAAAAAATGTAATAGCAAATGAATACGAGTTCCTGACATCCATTCTGTTAAAATACTAAGCTGTCTCATATGTCTCATAATAAGCTTGTATTATCATATCAATGGTTGATGTTTTGCTTCCATAAGGAGCCTAAGTTGAAATTGTACTTAATTAAAGCAGAAAAAAGAAATGACTTCCACATTTGCCATGCAATGATGCACCATAAAGCACAGAATATTATAAATGCTTAAACATAGTAGATGCTTAGTGCCTACTAAAGTAGGCAGACCACTACAAAGTACAAAGCTGCTTACTTTGTACGATCCGTTCACTCAATGTTAATTGTACAATATTTCCCAGTGTTAATCTTGATCACTAGTATGATGTCATTGTACCAGGGGCAGATTTTAAATGACGGTATACATATAGTAAGTGCAGGCGTGAGGTGATTTGCGTTCGGCCGCTGGAGGAAATTCCATCTAGAGAGCCGGTAAATAAAATGGTTAAGACCGTTTTTACACTAACGGATGAAATGCGGCTTTTATTATATTTCCGAGCACTAACGAGGTTATTATTATTTATTTACTTAAATAAGAACTAGATCAATATTTAACTATTTTAGCAAATTAAATATATTTCAGCTCAAAAGTTTTTTAACATCATGAAATTACGTAAGTAAGAAAATTATTTCTTTAAACCTTTAACAATTCTATTCGTCAATATTAGGTCTAGTTTAAAAATATCAAGAATCACACAGATCACTATACCACAGACTGCCTTTGGAGTTGGAACTGCAAATTTGCATTTCGGATTTTAGGATGCAGATAAAATATCTGCATCTAAACTAAAAACAATTAGGGTGAGGTGACGAGCGTAACTTCTTGAGTTATGAGTCGCGTTATTACGATCGTGGAATTTCTGCTCCATTCTGCACAATTTAAAAGTCCGAATCTGCCGCACGACGGGACGACTCAAAAGAGTCACGAGTTACTACTGAATTTTGGTCCGGGACCGTGATAAGGTGTGGTCAAGGTGTGGTATACGACTATTCTGGGTGCATGCCATACTAAATATTACATTCCATAATTTACCAGTCACAAGCACTACACTTTTTTCGAACCTAACGTAAAGGCTCAACGTGCAAAGTATCAGCATTCTGCAGTCTAGCGTATCGAATCGATACAGTCTTTCTCGGTCTAAATTCAGTTCAGACCCAGACAGGCTGTCGGCGCCTAATGGCTTATGGGACTTGCATTACAGCGAATAGCTTTATAGACTAATCAAGTTAGTCAGGGTGTGGGTATTGATTAACCTAAATAGCTAGCATATATACCTAAGCTTTTTATGACTTATTATTAGGCAAAAATTACTAAGTTACATAAAAAATATTACCATAATGACTAGCTGTATCTATACCTACTGATATTATAAATGCGAAAGTGTGTCTGTCTGTCTATCTGCTACGTTCAACCGATTGATGAAATTTGGTATAGGGATAGTTGGTATCCCGGGAAGGACATAGGCTCACTTTTTATCCCGGAAAATTAAGGAGTTCCCGCGGGAATTCAAAAACTTAATCCACGCGGTCGAAGTCGTGGGCATCATCTAGTGAGTTACTTGTATTTTGGTGGTTACATCAACTAAGTATATTATTTATACTATAGGTACTTACCTACTCGTACATGGTATATTATTATGAGTCGAATTCGAAAGTTTCGTGACTAGGTACTAGTACTTAAGTTTTAGTTTACCATAAAATACATTGCCGTATAGGGCTTCAAGAATGCAATCAAAAAATTCTCGACCTAGCTTTATTCCATAAAATACTAGTCTAGGTAGTATGGGTTTGACGAGACGAACTACCTAGGTCCTATGACGTGGACGAGATCTTAAGAAAGTGGTGGAAAGTGAATGGATGAGAAAGGTTGAGGACCGTGTGTGGTGGAGTGCTTTGGAAGACATGTTCAGCTGATTATTGTCTCTTTCATGCCCTCTGGTGCCAAGACCTGACAGTTGACTTGATGGCAGAGTTCATAGCTGGCAGACCTTAGTCGACTAAAATCTACCGGTGGAAGCGTTTTTCCCTGCACCGTATCCGGGGAAGGCCCCAAGCGCGTTCTTGTCTAGATCTAAACCGATAGGATTAGAGCCTAGTCCAAATAGCCTTCCTAATATGAATTCAGCCTAAAACCATGGAACTAGAACAACAAACAGGAAAGCGAAAAAATTCCACAATCCGTCAAGAATAAACATAAATGTTGTTCGCTAGGGCTAATCTTAGCCCGCGGTGGTGTGTAAATATTTACATTGGATAAAAATATCGTGTGAGATAACGACTACCAGTAGTTAATAGTACGCGATTGCCAAATATTTCTTTTGGGAAGAAGGTTATAAAACGATATCATTTATAGAGGAATACATTCATAATTTGTTCCTAAGCGGTCATAGCTACATGAAAGGGATGAGGAAGTTCGATGAAACCAATATACCTCATGTTTGGTTTCCAGTTTCTACCCAGCATCGTAATGTACTCTCAATCGCTTGGACGTACGTCATTGGTGGCAAATAGCCACGGCCCGAGGAACACTTTACAACCAGACCACTATGAATTCCTCCTGTTGCTCCGGCAAGAAAAAATAATTATAGATGGTAACCTTGAAACTACCCTTGTGGGAGTCAAAAGTACTGATAGGTATTGGTGACCGCCTGACTGACTGATAACTGATGGTGATATCCATTTATCAGTTAGTAGTTTATCCTGTATAGAAAAATACTAGTTCTCGTATCTATCTATATACCTACGCAAACCTTTTATGATAACTATGCGTCCCAAACAAAAGTCCAACAATCGCAAGTCTCAACGGACCGGCTGTGCTCTATTTTAGGTCTCCATCCGGACCGTTGTACTCTCATGACACTTTAGCGGTGCTAACAAACTGTGCCAACATTATTGTCCTTAATATTACTGATATGATCATCATCATCAACATCCCATTACAACACAACGCCAGCCCACATCAGTCTCCTCCTTTCTTCTTCTCCATCTATCTATTCTGAATGAGAATGTGTTCAATTAGTTTTTCAAATCAATAAAAATCTTAATTCAGATGCAGAACGGTTCTGAGTTGCGAGTTGCGACTTGCGAGTTGTCTTTCTGCGTCGTATTACTCTTTGCTTAGGGTCGTGACCCAATCCCCAACCCAAGTTAATCACATAATGGCAGGGGTTTTCTTGTCAAAACCCCTACTACTACTTTACTTAGTCAAAAACCCTTAACGTAATGATGATGATGCGGCGTGAATGTGATGTAATTAACTATTCTCTGCCCAACCTACCTACTGATTTATTTGCCAAAAATATTGAAATTTTTAAATATTAATACAATTGTTTTGATTAACTTTAAGAATAAAGTCGTTAATATATAACAGCCATACCCCTAACAGGTTAGCCCTTTACCATCTTAGACTGCATCATCACTTACCGTCAAATGGGATCGCAGTCGAGGGCTAATTTGTAGTGGATAAAAAATACTATTTCGTAAATAAGTGTTGATTTTAAAGCTGCAGTTTATGAAAAAAATTCTACTCAATATTTTTTTACTATAATTACTTGTATGTTTACAAGTTCACACGAATATCAATAAAACAAAATTAAAACAGAGTAAATAATCTTTTTAAAAAACAGTAAAAAGTATCAAGTGTGTCCAATCCTAGTTCATCGATTAAACGTACAAGACAATGTTTTAAAATTTGGCGCTATTTCTTGCAATCGATTTTTTAAGGTCTAAGCAATTTGTGTGCCACGTTCTTCCAAATTTTTTTAAAAATCTATTCTCGATAATCTTTGTTAGAATAGGCGTGAAAATCTATAATCTATAATCTAATATTTATAAGACGTAAATAGCCGGTTCGGCTGTAGGTGGAGGTCGTTAGTCCCTTAACTGTAAAATGATACAGACCTAGACTAGCAGGTTAGCACCTAGCTATTTAAATCTATTTCTGAAGCCTAGGTAGGTACCTAACTGTATTAAACGCGCGCCGTAGGTACGAGTAAGTACCTACCTAAGATTTTTGGTAATTACCCTATGGTTTTTTATCATATAGGTTTAAGATAATAATTGTAAAATAGAGTTTCTAATATATTATGACATTTCTTGAGGTACCTACCTAAATCATCTCGGTAAAAGATGGCGGGATACGGCTTTTGATTTTGATATACAATCAAAGGATGCGGCCTACAAAGCAGATACAATTATGCTACAAAGTACCTAACACACATAGAACCGTTTGGCCGCCATTTTCGGTGGAAATGACATAATATGAAAAGTACTTCCTTCCAAAAAAGGAAACTTATGTTACTCAAGTAGTCTACTCAAGTTCATGCTAAAGTTACGATCACGCTTATCTGTGTGTGTGACATTCAAATCATTATAATTTCTCATATAGCCATAGGTATACCTAGCATGAGCCTAGCATGCATTCTGACTTCTATTTTCATTCAGCCATGTTTATTCATTAATTATAGATTAATACATAAATTGATTTTCGGTCCTTAACATAAATTACTCTGTTATTGTAAGTAACTTGGTACATATTGGTTTTAAATATCTAAGTTAGATAATTTTATCTAGTGATCATTTTATCATTTAATACCTGATAAAAATTAAAATATACCTAGGTACTAAAACTTCCTACATAATTTTGCACTATGCTTAGCCCACAACTCATATTAGGTATATAAATAGTACTCAGATGTACATATTTAAGTAGTTTCATTTTAGATAACAAGTAAGTAAACAAAGTTTTTGGCATGGACGTAATACCTACTTAGTATTTTAGAATAATGTAATGATCACCTAGTTGGAATGTTCCATAACTAAAAATAATTCTTATTTTGTAAATTTCCATGCTGACCGATAGACAAGAACCTTGGTGAGTTAGAAAATAAATATTACTTACCTTAATATACTTATTATCTATTAAATTATGTATTTATAGCTACCTATGTTACGTGGATATTACATGGCGATTAAAAAGAAAATATAAAATCCGTTCCCTTTGATGAGTGAGAAGTGAAGATTCAAACACGAGAAATTACAGGGATACCTATCTCTCGAAATACAGAATTTGTCCCAAAAGAATAAAAAAATCAAGACAAAGAGCCTTACGCGAGCCAGAGTACAAGTGGTGCCATCTAGGTTTTCGTTCAGACTGAGTTAGGGCCCGATAGTGCATTGTAATACGCTAACAATTAAGACCACAGGGCCCTTGAAAAAGTGTAGTGTAATGGGGCTTTTTCTAATAGGTACGTATTTAAATGCAAAATTATATATGTTTATCCGTTTTACAGTACCTACCTACCTCCTACTGATTTACAACAAAACCAGTTTCCAGATTATAGGTATTTTCAAAGGAAAATAATTAGGTAAATAACAGTCCACATAATAAGTAGCTAGTTAAGTAAGGTAAGTACAAAATACTGCAGCAAGATTGCGGCAAAACGTAAACGTAATGTACCTAGTGGTAGTGCAGTGTGTCCTTTTTCTTTCTTACTAGGTATGGATTTGGCACGAATGCATTTATAGTGTTAGTTATATTATAACTTATCAGCTCCAGGTCCTAAACTATAACCGATTTTAAAGAAAGGCACAATATAGTCCAGGTGACTACTCGAAACCCTTGTTCATTTTATTACCGTAAAATCACGATATACAGGTTTAGTTCTTTGTGATCCTAAAAAATATTGGTCTGCCGAGGCGCAATCTGGCACTTTGGTTGTGTAAAACTTTTACGAAGCTTGTATATTTTTACATATAAAATATCTCATGTAACTTACCTACTTACCGAACGAAATTAATCTTTAAGAATTACGACTGATAGAACTTAAACCTGTTGGTCTACCGCGTAAACTTAAGCTATATCGATTGACAACCCTATTTCACCTCGATTTTACCTCATCAATTTACCGAATTAAACCAACAACTTATCATAGTTGAAAGCACAGCTCTGTTTACTTTCAAATGATACCTAAATGATTTATTTCTTTCACGTATGACAACTTAGGTATATCACTTATGACAACCCAAGACTCTACCAACGAATCGGAAAGCTGTTCTACTGAGAAGAGCCGGCAAGAAACTCAGCAGTTGCTCTTTTTATAAAAAGAAAAATGTTAATAAATGTTAAATATATACATTAACAAGTATTTACACTGACTAGTGGGCTGCAGGATACGAAGTCGGTCGCTTGCACAGGTCGCTTGTCATTAAGAGAATCATCAATAATAATATAATATAAATAATAATAATAATAATATACTTAATATTATAATAACCTGGACTCAACAAATGCTGCGTATACCCACGGTACTTAAAATGCATGCGTCCGACTCATTTGCATTTTCAGTATACCTACAGTAGGACTGAAAATGCCTTGGTTCAACGACCTGTGTTTACTGTTTTGCGCCTATTGCAGTAGTGTGGGATCATGAACCTTGAAGGTCAAAATAAAATATATTTAAATGCAGTTATTCAATAAATAAGTAGTAATAGGTATGACCTATCGTCGGCGTTCACAGAACTAAAATAAAATATGGCGAATGGACTGGATTACTCGTTGAAGGTCGTAACTTAATGTGTCTATGCCGTGTTAGGCTCTAGGCATGAGCTAATAGAGGTACATTATGTATTACCGTTTCATACGAACGCTTGGTGACTAAGTACCTACCGACCAATAATTTACAATAAATATTACTTAACTAGAACAACAATTTGAAATATGTATCATGTTTTTAAAATTATAGTCTTGGACTGCAATTTTACCTGGGTAGTAAATGAAGATGCAGTCTAGTAGAGAGGCTTCCACATAAATTTGTCCTGGCCGGGGCTCGTACTCCCATTTATAAGACCACAATGGCTATTTTTGGCTACTGCTTACCACTGCGCCAGAGAAGGCATAAAAATTTAGTTGTAGGTACGTACTATATCTACGTTAAAAATAACGTTATTCGAATTAACAATAACAATCGTTAGCCGCCATCCGGTTAGTGCTTGGTAATATCATTGTAAAACGGTACATCGAAGAAGTAAATAATATAATAGAACAATTGTTAAGTTGGATTGCTGTACACAGCCGGTATAAAATTCTAAGCATGAAAAAATACTAAATTCACACTCAACTCATGTAAGAAGTCCGATCTGAATCCGAAAATGGAAAAAACATAGCGATTAGTGATTACTGATTTTTGCAAATGTGTCTGATTCTAATTAGATCCAAGAATCCAATCAGCTGTTATTTAAAAAAAAACTAAAACAATTTTCTTCTCGCAGGCGCGTTCCGGAGCATTGGAGAAAAAACTGCATCCCTCTTCGAAAGAAAGAAGAAGGATGCAGAGCAGATCGCGACGGAGAAGGCCACAGAGGCGGCGCACGTCGTTGAAGACCAGGTGAAGAAGGCTGGGGAGCTGGTCACCGGCGCGGAGAAGACTGCTGCTGATGCTGCTAGCTCTGGTTAGTTACCTACTAGTATGTAATAGATAGAGTAAGAAAGATGTAAAGATGGTGTAGAGATAAACGTAGAGCAGTTGGCGTCAGTAAAAGCCACAGAGGCAGCGCACGACGTTGGAGAACAGGTGAAAAAGGCTGTAGAACTGGTCACTGACACGGAGAAGATTGCTTCTGTAGCTGCTAACTCTGGTTAGTGACTAACTAGTCTGCGTCTGTATTTAATAGAAAAGAAGTAAGAAGTAGCGCAGCTTGCGTCAAAGACAGCCACAGCGGTAATGCATAATGTTAAAGAGTAAAGACCAGTTCTGGAAAATGTTCACTGGCTCGGAAATGACTGTTTCTGATGCTGCTAATTAAAGAATAAATAGAAGAATAGTAAAGCAAATTAAAGAATTTGCTTTACTATTAACACTTGCTATTAAAACTTAAAATTAAGAAGGACATACAAGTACAACATGTTATAAACAATAAAACTTGGAATATACTTTGCAAGAACCGCCTTGCCTTGAAAGTGCTTGTTATTATTCACTATCTGCGAAAATAGATTCCAATCCAGTTAGCTAGTGAAGTTTCCCAGGCATGATACATATCATATATATAACTACTTTTAAGCAATTGTTGTTTTTATTGGAACTAGTTTGACTAGCCAGTTATGTTACATTCAGATGGTAGAATTTTTTCAAAATAATTGGTAATTATAATAAAATGGATTTAAATCACAATAAACTAATTCAAAGTATAATATTTTGAGATGTTTTCCACGTAGGAGACCCTTGAATAAATTCGAATATTATGAGTCATAACAACAAATAAACAAGAACAACAAATTCTCACGTCGTCGTCGTTATCGCGCATTAATCGAATGCTAATTATTTATTTAATTACTTTATTTATACGAAAGGAAAATTTTCATAATGCGTTAACCTTAATAAATAATATATATGGCCTTTGGAATTGCAAAACATGTAAATAAACGTTTTTTAACGAAATTATGAAATACTTAATAGGTAAGGTAAGTATTAGTTGTAGATAATGAAGTATGTTATTAAGCTAAGACTTATCTATATATTTTACGCATTAACACACTTACAAAAAAAAAATACTTACACTTATACATCAAGGAGGCCCGGTTTGCCCTCGCCCTTTTAGCGCATACATAAATAATCTGGTTTTAACAGTGATGTTCTATATTAAATTATAACAAGTAATAATTAAAAAAATTTAAAAATACGACTGCGATGCCAAAAAACTAACTTAAAAGTTAAAAAACAATAAATGATATTTTTTGTGAATCACTGGATATTGAACTATAGTGTTATATATTTTTGGAATCTACTCATCATTTTCTAGATGATGAATGATATATGGTGAATCTTATTTTCGATTTTTTTTCTGCTTTAGTCTTTAATGCGGGACCATGGTCACCCCAAAAATTTTTAAAATTATACTAGCCTATGTCACCCGGAATAAGCTAGGGATTCTAACGGTAATAACGTCTTTAATGCGGGTCCATGATCATCCTAAATTTTTTTTGGTAATTTTACTAGCTTATGTCACCCGGAATAAGCTAGGGATTCTAACGATACCTCATTTATCAAGATCGGTTCAGGCGCATAGAAGTTATGGTGGAATATACAAACTCACATACATATATAAATGAACCCTGAAAACAATATACTCCTTTTTCAGGCAGCCGTATAAAAAGAGGGGTTTTGTATTTAGAACTGTAAAAGCAAATTAGAGGTTCAAAATATTTAATCTAACTGAAATTAGGCTTCAATAAATGATAATACTATAATACACTAATAATAGATTTTCATAATACGATAATACACTAATAATAGATTTTTATAGATATAACTCTTATATAACTATGATTAAGTGTAAAGAACCTTTTGAGAACGAAAATAAATTATCGTAGCTTCATAAACAACAGGTAGACAAACATGCTAATCAGTAAGACCTTGATCTTGGCCTTTTTAAGATATATATAATGTGAATTTCAGCGTTTGCCTCAGTATTACCCTAGAACAGTTACTAACAAGGTCCCAAACGTGCTCTTGTATAGGAAGAAGCCTACAACAATACTACCAAGTGAATCTACCAAGATTAAAAGTTTGAATGTCGTATTATTCAACAGCCGCCAACGCTAAAAACTCAGCGATCGACGCCCTGGACAAAGAGCTAGCGAAGGTGTCAGTTGCTGCCGGTGAAGCTAAAGACGCTGCCAGCAAAGCTGTTGCAGACGGCAAGAAAGTCGTTGATACTACTAAAGGTAAGGCAACTAATTAAGTTGTTTTTCTGAAGGCGTAAGACTAAGTAAAAAATAATCTAGGCAAACGCGTTACAGATTCCATCTTAGGCTGCATGATGCATGGTCAATTCATCACTTAACTATTAAACAAACGAATATGACTAAGTATATACTCAACATAAATGCTAGTATAGTGGCTGTGGTACTAATAAAAATCACGTTATAGAGTCATTAGCACCTATATATAGATACTGAAGGATCTAGAAGACTAAAACGAAGTTCTTCAAGAGAAATGTTATTTTTAAAATATTTTTTTTTATAAAACAACAGTTCACACACCAATTAAGAAAATATTTTTTTATATTATTATATAATTTTTTGATTATTTAATAGGTACCTAATCAAATTCAATCAATTGAGTAGATCGCGTTTCGGATTCAAAATAATTTATCTACTAATAGTAGGTAATAATACCTTAGTATTTTTATCAGGTTCTTATTGTACCACAGAAAAGGCAAGGGTTGTTCATGGTTCCTATTAGGTGTTTAAAACTTATTACTTCCATATCAATTTCGCGTTGTTATTTTGTAATTGATTGATTGCAGTTAGTCCGTTGTTTTGTTATTGATTGTTAGTCACACTGACAGATTAAATATATTGATATTGAATATTGAAATCGGATAAATCTTGGGGGAAATTCTTACTAAATTATTAATCGGAATTCTTCAGGACATATCTACTCAATAAGAATTTTAAAATGAACCACAAATAAATAAAATATTTGAAGAAATATTATCATTGACGATCATGTGTCTTTATATGTTCTTCAGTTTTAATTTCCGATACCTACTTACATTTCTTGGCTCAACTTTAGGTCTGTGCCGCGCAAGTAGGCAGTTCATTATCTTTTACAAAATGGTATTAATGTTATAAACGTAAAGCCAAAATGTTTTCCGTCGAATCGTAATGGTTTTCGAGATGTTACCTAATTTGTAACCCCTCCCCCCTCCCTCGCGGCACATATACTAAAGGACAGCCCCTTTCTTTATTTCTATTTTAAATTAAGTAGGTATATTTTTTATCTTCAGTTTTTATTTATTTTATTTTTCTTTCATTTACCTTCCTTAGACACTCTCGCAACAACTGTAGATAATACGAAAAAGGCCGCCGAGTCAGCTATGAACACAACAAAAGGTAGGTGTTCTATGGATTTTACCTAAATAATGAACATAGTACGTTGTAACAACATTTGCACGTAGTCCTTCTTGATATGGTTTAGTGCTCACAAAATATTATACTGGAAGCAAAAATGAATAAATTCATCAATACACCTAATTCATGGCATGTTTCACTATTTCAATTGATACATATCCAGTTATGAAACTTGAAACAGTGGTGTTATGTTACAGTACTTACGTCTAGAATTATATAGATTTCTGCTTGTTAAGATGAAACCTTAAAACCAACCAACTGTTTCAGCTTTCGTAACAAGAGATGTAAGTAGTTAGATGGTATAGGTTAAAATTTGCTAATAGGTAGGTATTATTTTTAATGCTATAAGCATGTATGTTTTTATTTTGTATTAGATACAGCCCAAAGTACTGTAGAGACTGCACAAAATGCGGCTCATAATGCCTTAGAAACTGGGAAATCTTATGCTGCTAGTGCCAAAGGTAATATGTAATGTAATTTTCTACTAACTAGGTTTTAAATTTAATTTACTTTATTGTAGATACTATATTAAGCGCATTACAAAGCTCTATAGATACTACGCAAAAAACCGCTAAATCTACTTTTGATTCCGGAAAGTCGTACGCTGTAGGCGCTAAAGGTAATTTTGTTTAACCCAAATGATGTTTACTTTACGCACTAAGTTTCAAATTTATTTTAAAATCCTAGATGCTGTGTCAAACACATTACAAAGCACTGTAGATACGACGCAAAAAACCGCACAATCTGCTTTCGACACCACAAAGTCATACGCTGTAGGCGCTAAAGGTAACTTTGTTCTATCTCGTGAAGTAATTTGTTCTTTAGGCACTAGGTTCTATTTTTTGTTAATGTCGTAGATGCCGCGTCAAACACAATACAAAGCACTGTAGATAAGACGCAAAAAACCGCACAATCCGCTTTTGATACCGGAAAGTCGTACGCTGTAGGGGCTAAAGGTAATTTTGTTTAATCCCGCGAAATAATGTTTACTTTACGCACTAGAACTAGGTTTCAATTTTTTGTTCAAATCCTAGATGCTGTGTCAAATACATTACAAAGCACTGTAGATACGACGCAAAAAACCGCACAATCAGCTTTTGATACCGGAAAGTCGTACGCTGTAGGCGCTAAAGGTAATTTTGTTCTATCTCGTGAAGTAATTTGTTCTTTAGGCACAAGGTTTTATTTTTTGTTAATGTCGTAGATGCCGTGTCAAACACAATACAAAGCACTGTAGATACGACGCAAAAAACCGCACAATCCGCTTTTGATACCGGAAAGTCATACGCTGTAGGGGCTAAAGGTAATTTTGTTTAATCCCGAGTAATAATGTTTACTTTACGCATTAGAACTAGGTTTCAATTTTTTGTTCAAATCCTAGATGCTGTGTCAAACACATTACAAAACACCGTAGATACGACGCAAAAAACCACACAATCTGCTTTTGATACCGGAAAGTCGTACGCTGTAGGCGCTAAAGGTAATTTTGTTCTATCTGGTGAAGTAATTTGTTCTTTAGGCACTAGGTTTTATTTTTTGTTAATGTCGTAGATGCCGTGTCAAACACAATACAAAGCACTGTAGATACGACGCAAAAAACCGCACAATCTGCTTTTGATACCGGAAAGTCATACGCTGTAGGGGCTAAAGGTAATTTTGTTTAATCCCGAGTAATAATGTTTACTTTACGCACTAGAACTAGGTTTCAATTTTTTGTTCAAATCCTAGATGCTGTGTCAAACACATTACAAAGTACCGTGGATACGACGCAAAAAACCGCACAATCTGCTTTTGATACCGGAAAGTCGTACGCTGTAGGCGCTAAAGGTAATTTTGTTCTATCTCGTGAAGTAATTTGTTCTTTAGGCACTAGGTTTTATTTTTTGTTAATGTCGTAGATGCCGTGTCAAACACAATACAAAGCACTGTGGATACGACGCAAAAAACCGCACAATCGGCTTTTGATACCGGAAAGTCATACGCTGTAGGGGCTAAAGGTAATTTTGTTCTATCCCGTGAAGTAATTTGTTCTTTAGGCTTAATTTTTTTGTTAATGTCGTAGCTGCCATGTCAAATACAATACAAAGCAATGTAGATATGACGCAAAAAACTGCACTGTCTGCTTTTGATACCGGAAAGACATACGCTTTAGGTGCTAAAGGTTATTTTGTTCCATCCCGTGAAGTAATTTGTTCTTTAGGCACTAGGTTTTAATTTTTTGTTAATGTTGTAGATGCCGTATCAAACACAATACAAAGCACTGTAGATACGACTCAAAAAACCGCACAATCTGCTTTTGATACCACAAAGTCATACGCTGTAGGTGCTAAAGGTAATTTGGTTTTATCCCGTGATTTAATTTTGTTTGCTATGTGAAATACTATTTACTTTACTTTTCGGTTGCAATTTTCTTTTGAAATCCTAGATGCTGTGTCAAACACATTACAAAGCACTGTAGATACGACGCAAAAAACTGCACTGTCTGCTTTTGATACCGGAAAGTCATACGCTGTAGGCGCTAAAGGTAATTTTATTTTATCCCGTGATTTAATATTATTTGATATGTGAAATAATATTTACTTTACGCAATAGGTTTTAAATTTTTATTTTCAAATCGTAGATGCTGTGTCAAACACATTACAAAGCACGGTAGACACGACGCAAAAAACCGCACAATCTGCTTTCGATACCACAAAGTCATACGCTGTAGGCGCTAAAGGTAATTTTGTTTAGTCCCGTGAAATAATGTGAACCTTGCGCATTAGGTTTCAAATTGTTATTATTTTCAAATCGTAGATGCTGTATCAAATACATTACAAAGCACTGTAGATACGACGCAAAAAACTGCACTGTCTGCTTTTGATACCGGAAAGTCATACGCTGTAGGCGCTAAAGGTATCAATTTTTTACCATTTCAACCTATGAATCACCTTAATTGATAAATTATTTCATTTTACTCAAAAGCTCTTTTTATCAATATTAAAGTGGCGTTTACATATTATTTGTATTTTATTTTTTTAGATTCAGTAGCTAGTACTGTACAGAGCACATTAGATACAACTAAGGCTGCTGTAGATACAAGCAAACAATACGCTTCGAGTGCCAAAGGTATGGTTTGTAACTTAGAACTTGCTGAAAGTGTAAAATTGGTAAAAAATTGGTTGAAATGTTATTAAGTACCGGAAATGATACAGTTGCAAGTAATATTCAAAGCTCTATAGATGCAACGCAAAAAACTGCTCAATCAGCCATCGAAACCGGAAAAAGTTACGGAGCTGCTGCTAAAGGTATTCAAAAAGTAGACGATTATTAAATATAATGGCAGAGATTTTTATCATACTCAAGCATCCAAAATAAAAGTGGAACTTGACGGAAAATTAGAGGATGGTACATTTTTTAAGCACTACTCTAAGGATCCTGTTCATTTTTAATACATATTATGTCAATCTTTATTATTTAACATCGATCCCAATTTTTGTATGAATATGTTAATTAATTGTAGATACTGTGACAAACACTATTCAAAATACAGTAGATACTTCTAAAAAAACTGCGGAAACTGCTATTGAAACTGGCAAATCTTACGCTACAAGTGCAAAAGGTATTTAATGTTTTATAGATTTGCCTAATCTTAGTAATATTTTTATAGTTATTACTAAATAAGATTTAAAAAAAAATTTTTTTAATAGATTCAGTTGCTAATGCTGTTAATAATACAGTAGAAGGATCTAAAAATATTGCAAACGCGGCATCTGAAACTACAAAAACACACATGGATAGTGCGAAAGGTAGACGAAGTTGAAAAAAAGTGAGCTTTATGTCGTGTGATTGTGAACTAATCTTTGAACCCTTGTCAGTAAAATTGTGTTTTTTTGCTAGTTTTTCCGTATTAACAAAATTAGGATACTGTTTTGTTTTTTCACTAACATTTGTTTGTTTTTATTTTTATGCTACTTTTATTTAGATTCAGCACAAAACACATTCCAATCAGCATTGGATTATTCAAAAGGCTATGCGATTTCAGCTTTCGATTTCGGAATGTCATATTTAGATAGTGCAAAAGGTTAGACACTTATTTATTTAGTTTATGATTTCGCTTCTTTACGTGTTTATTGAGTTTTATTTTTTATCTTATTTATTCACATTATTATAAGTATTTACAATTTGTAGATTCTGTCGCAAGTACTTTAGATAGTACAAAAAAGGCTGCCGAAAGTACTGTAGAAACGGGAAAATCTTACATGGATTCCGCTAAAGGTACGATCGCACTGTTTGCTATTTCTTATTCATGCATTGCTCATGTTTTGTGTTACAGTGAGCTCAGGGATAATATTCAACATTAATACAGTCTGGAAGATATTTTATGATTCCTTTTCATACGATTATATATTGCGATGTACAATCTATATCACATTTTTGACTTAGTAATCATTATATTATATTGCACTTGTGGAATCAGTTCACGGTACAATTCATACTACTGTAGAATGTAGATACCACAAAATTGCTGAATAATGATCTTTTGAGAAATGCAAATCCTATGTTGACACTGCAAAAGATTAATGATATAAATGTTATGTCAATTCATTACAATTTATTGTTAAAGTAAATTTTGGACAATAATGTAATGAATTATGAATTATATGAATAAAAATTATCTTGTTCAAGCAGCTAGAGATTCGTTGGTTTGTCACAATATTTTATTTTCTATGAAACATTACGTTTGAATTTTATTCGCCGTATAAGCAGTAAGCACGACCATGTTTTGTTTCATTTTTTTCAAAGTAAATTATAATATGCTTTCCTGTATAATCTTAAAATATCCTTGTTTTATGATTTTACTTTTGTGTAGATTCAGTAACAAGCACTGTGTACTCAACGGTAGATACCACCAAAAACGTAGCCTCATCAGCTGTAGAGACTGTAAAAGGTAGAGCAGCAGCTTCTTTTTTAGATGAAATATTTTTATTTGCTCATTCGCTTACGTAAATTTCGTTTATTATGATAGATACGGCTGCGAGTACTTTAGATGCAACTAAAAATGTTGCAGCATCGGTCGTAGATAAGAGTTCATCATTAATTGGAAGTGCTAAAGGTATATTTTAGTATTATCATATTGCGAAACTTTTATACCATTTTGATATGAAATTCATTTGTGTTTCATATGTTGATGCCACTATCGTTATGATTACCATTTCATTTGTTATGCTTGTAGATACATTAGCAAACACAGTACATGCAACTGTAGATACGACTAAAAACGTAGCAGCATGTGCCGTAGATAAAGGATCATCATTAGTAGGAGCAGCTAAAGGTATACAAAATATTACTACTTTGTAATAGAATGCTATATTTTTATCTGAAGAGGATCAATTCTACTTTAAAATCTCAAGTCTCAATCTAAATCGCAAACGAAATGAACGTTATTTTGTCTTTTTTTAAACATTTCTTGAGGAAGCAATATTTGGCGCTTTTTTGTACCGTACAATTTTTTTATAAATAAAGTTAATATCATATTTTCGTACCATTACCATACTTATCATTACTTCATTAACTTGTAGATACAGTAGTAAGCACAGTAGATACAGCCAAAAACGTAGCCTCTTCCGCAGTTGACAAGGGTGTCGCGATAGTCGGTAGTGCTAAAGGTAAAACTAAAATACCTCATCAAAATTTTGTCGTCAAAGTTAATAGTAACAGTTATTTTAATAAAATTGTATTTTTTAGAAACGGTAGCAAACACCGTGTCATCTACCGTAGATACGACTAAAAATGTAGCCGCTTCTGCCGCGGATAAGGGCGCATCTTTAGTAGAAACAGCCAAAGGTATACTGAATGAACACCATACTTGACCATAATAATTATAATTCTTACGTTTACTTACTATAAAGAGATTAGGATCTTACCAAACAAGTTTTCTCTAAATCTTAACACATGCGGATTTGATTTTAAATTTTGACGTCATTCTCATTCAATCACCATTAATAAATAGAGATTTCTTGATTTCTGTTCAATTCATTACTTTTCTACGTTGTGATTTAAATGCTTTATTAACGCAATAAAAATTCAAGGGATTGAGGATCAACCTCATCGAAAACATTTTTTCTATTTTAGCGTTTAAATATTTTTTTTCTGCAACTGCAACGGTCGTCGTAATTGTTATTTTCATAAACATTTTATTTTGTAGGCACAGTAGCAAGCACGATAGATACAACCAAAAATGTAGCATCATCAGCAGTAGATAAAGGCTTTTCGTTAGTTGGCACAGCTAAAGGTATAATTATAATAAGCAGATTCCTAGTTCCATGTACCTATACAATAGATCATTTGTATGACGCGTGCTTATGAAGAAACGAATCGCAACGATGTTAATTCCTTTCCTATATCTTTCCATCGCACTTACACATAATTCAAAAGTATATTGTGATGGTAAAAAAAAACTCTTTTCAATTTGTCTCATTCTTGGCACGCGCTATATCAGAAGTGAGATAGTTTTTGACTTAGCACTTTTTAACTTATTTACTCACTTGTAGATACACTATCCAGCACTGTAGATACAACTAAAAATGTAGCGGCTTCCGCCGCTGATAAAGGGGCATCACTCTTTGGAGCTGCAAAAGGTAAACTGAAATAGTTTTGTGTGGTTATGAAGCTATCCTATCCCATGATCATACTGACGCAAAGAATAGCCCGATAATATACAATGTACAATGACAAAATAATAATCTAATGTTATTATTATTTATCATCACAAACCGAAAAATATTACTATCGTACTTTTTTTTGTGTATTTTTTGTATAGTTTCATAGGTTTCCGTTTATTTATGTGCGCATTTCATTATTTTAGATACAGTATCAAGTTCAGTACAAAGTACAGTAGACACGACCAAGAATGTAGTTGGCTCGGTATACGATAAGGGTGCTTCAGTAGTGTTAAGCGCTAAAGGTACGGTTTTAGCTCGTTTGAATTCGTATAATATTCAAGCACTTGAAAGGGAAACAGTCAAGCGGAAAATCGCAAGTGGAAAATTACGCACGGAAATTCTTTCTAAATGTATCGTAAATCGTAAGTTAGATTAAGGAGGGCGTCATCCACGAGAGAGAATATTTCAGCTCATTCATTTGATTCATTCCTAGGCTTAAAAGTTTTTCTATGATATTTTTCAAATATTTTATTTACCGGATGGCTTGTAGTTCATTTTCTTCAAGGATTTTTTTTTACCTCTGCTTGATCGGGCTTACCTAATTAGCTCGATAAAAAAGCTAAAATCCGTTAAAATAAATAGGTAGGTATATGCAATTACTAGTCATCCTGTTTATAATGAATAGTTGTACAAGGTACATGCTTGCATGCTTGGCTTTTAGTACATAGTACCATCGCATTTTTAAGTAAAGCCTCGTAAGGCCACGATTATATGTATTGTTTATTACCTACTCGACGAATTCTTTAAGTTAATTTGGAATTTACGAAGAAGGGCACGACGGTGGTGCTAACTATCTATACTAGAGGACGTCTAACCTGAAAATGAACGCGCCTCCAATATAAGAAGTAACTTTCATTGCATTTGGTCTAGGCCTTACGTGGTTAGAGCATTTTGGTTGCATGTGGCTCTCTAATTTTCCTTTCTCTATGTTTCTTTACCATTTCTTTTAGATACAATAACGTCTTCGGTTGAGGGGTCCACTGACACTGCAGTTGATAACACTAAAAGCTTTTTTGATAGCACAAAAGGTGAACTTATTTCTTTTTTTTCCTTTTCATTTATATTTTTTTTTCTTATTTTTTAAAGCATGAAAATGTGTTCTCCCCACAGGAAATTGAGTGAATTTTTTTGAGATTTTTTATCTTACGGAGTACGGACTAATATTTTTGGTTTTAAACTAGCCTTAAGTTTAATTCTATATTTTTAATTTTTAGATCTTTGTACCAAAATAGGTGGTAAGAAAGATTCTGCAGTAAACGTTCTAAACGAAACATCTGAGGGATCAATCGGTAATAATTAGGAATAAATTATGTTCAAGTGTGAATATGCTTAAAAACTTAATGAGCCATTCAGTGAAGATTGATATAATAGATAATAATTAAAAACCGTGTGTGTGTTTACAACAATTTAGTGGTCTAAACACGTTAACCTAAAATAAAAATATTTTTATAACACACCTAAAATATTTTTATAACATACGTTTTGGCAAAGTCACCGCGTTTGACTTTACAGGTTGGTTATAAAGCTGAGCGCGCATGGTGTTTCACTAAAATGTACAATTTATTAACATCCTAATAAAGGCATTACAATATATTCTTTTGCTAATCCAACTTTACAATACATTTTTGTAAATGAGTTAATTTAGGTATATTGTCGTTCCAATGACACCGCTACGACCACAATATATTAACTAAGACCGTTTTTCTAACCTTTAAGCTATGAATATTTCACTCAAAGATTTTTAATGTAACGTTTCTATTTCTTCCACAGACTCAATCAACGCGACAGTAGAAACAACGAAGAAAACTGCCGAGGATGCGAAAACAGCAGCTCTGAAAGCGGCTGAAGCTGCCAAGGAAGAGGCTAAGAGGGTTGCCAGTGAGTACACTATAATTAATTTAGTATTCCGTATTCAACAGTAGTTAGAGTCTGTCGAACAAAGTCAAACTTATCTGACTCGGTTTAGTTTTTTAATTTTTGCCAGTTCAGTTTTTGTTTTTATTTTATTTTTAATATACTTACTAGTGGTTCGCCCCGAACTGAGACCTCGCGGTATCCATAAGTTAGTTTTAATTATATGTAATAGTTAAAACTTTTAACATTAGACGCAAAAGTGCTATTAGAGTCATTGGAGAAACGAATAAACTTTTACGGAGCGCCATCTATTGACATCACTGTGAAGTTCTGTTAAAATGCTGAAGCTCATTAAAAATTAAATAATTTCGTTCCCTTATAATATTTATCTTATTTTAGTATTTGTTGTTCAAGTACATGATATAATTCAAATAATTGATCAAAGTACAGGCTCAGCCTTAAGAAAATTGAGAGTTCTGAGGTCAACTTTGGACGTTAGAAAATCTCCACTTTGAAAGCCGCCCATTTCGTCAGTTTTAGGGGAGAAATTAAAAAAATATATTTTTGTACTCTATTCCTAATTATCTATAAAGTGATATACCGCAACCCTATGTAGCGCTATAAAAAATATTTTACTTCGCATTCGCTTCTATGAGAGCCCCCCTGAAATAAATATTTTTATAACTTTTTAAGCCATATTCGGCTGGAGGCCATCGGTTTACATATTATATTTATATTTGATGTAATTACGTTCAGTAATTCCGAAGTTATAAGGCTCTGACAGACGGACGGACAAGTGCAAATTCACTCAAGTAATTCACCTTCGCTTCGCTCGGTCATAATATATACGAGCGACCCTGTCACCGGCTCAGTTTGTGAAGTTTGTGGGTCTGTACCTAACCATACATATTCCTTTCTCTGTCTACGGTACCTAACCGACGGCCAAAGGCGAGTAGGACACAAGACCAACCTTCTTGTCATAATTATAAATCTGTCACTCAGTGTCTGAACGATCGGTTGGTAACATATAATCTCAGCTGTTTTAACCACCGACCAGAAAAAGGAGTTTTAACTGCCTCGCTTAGCTAGTGGTTTGCGTATCCAACTGCGGATATCGAGGTTCAGAGTTCGATTCCATTGTCGGGAAAAATAATAAGATGGGTTTGCTGTCAAGAAATTTTCAGTTAGGTACAAAATAATTGGGGATGCTCCACATCCGTGCCTCGAAGAGCACCAAAAGCCGTCGATCCTGGGACTGTGCGATTAATGAAATAGAGAGTGCACTTGTGTTTGCGCACACACTTTTGCAATATATTAATATCTATCTCTCGCGCAGATGGCTGATTAAATTGCATCTGTGGAGATTGGTCGCCGTGGCAATAAAGACAGGATTGAGAGGACATTTTAAGATTATTTTATTACAAAATTTGACAACTATTCAAATAAATTAGGTATTTTTCTGACTATTAAATAGAGAATCTCCCAAAAGTAATATCCACGTCCCGTGTTTCGAGAACCATTTAGAACTATCGATTGAAGTAGCAAAAAGTGCGTTGAATTTTGATGATGTCACTGTTCAGTATTTCATACAACATCACACACTAAGCGCGTATTTTGACGTTTGAAAAAAACGGTCTGATTTGACTAGTTGTCAAATACCCATTTAAAGTCCCACAAACTTATCTGACCCGGTGGCCAAAATTGGATATAATTGTTATGCCTGCTTCGTTTTTATTTTATTTTTCATAGATACCAGCGACGCTGTCACCGGGTCAGATAAATTTGTCGTACTTTATTATTGTTTGGTTTGATTCAATTCAATTTTTGGTTTTATGCGTTTGTACCAAATTGGTACAATATACCTCGCCAATGACGCGTGGAATGGAGGAGACACGACATACCTGAGCGCGCGTTTTGACATTTGAAAAAAAGTTGCTGATTTGACTAGTTGTCAAATACCCAGATACAATTGTTTGGTTTAATTCAGGCGCAGCAGTAGAAGAGTCCAAGAAGGCGGCTGAGAAAGCGGCGGCCGACGCGAGCAACGCCGTCAACAGCACCGTTGACAACACACTCAAGCGGATGGAAAACGCCACCGATCAGGGCATGAAGAACGCCGGACAAGTCATCGACTCTAAGATCAAGGATACTGACAAGTACTTGAGCGAGAAGCGCGATACGGTGAGATGATACCCGTGTGAAAATCTTATATATATATAAAAATCAATTGCGGTTCGTTTGTCTCGCTAAAACTCGAGAACGGCTGGGCCGATTAAGATGGAATTTTTTGTGTGTTTGAGTGGGTCCAGGGCTGGTTTATATTCATAATTGGACCCGGTAGGGGGCGCTGCAATCGGGTTCTAGGCTCAGGGCACGACGTCTGATGGGCCCACTAGTAAACAATATAAGTGCAAGTTTTTATTGTATGAGAATAACTTGCACTGATTTGATTTGTCTTCCGTAATTTAATCTTTGTCGTAGACCAAATTCCTTAAAATTTCAAACCAAAAAAAATCTTATTACCTATTAATTATAATTAGAAGTTGTATATAATCATATACCACGTTTAACAACGGATTATCTATTTTTGAAGTTGATAAAAAAATTAATTTGAATTGATAAAAAAAAGGTGTCAGTGAAGCCTATTGGTTTAGAGTTAGACGCCCGGCTTCCTATTCGGGTAGTCAAGGGTTCCATATCATTTGTTTTAACGACGAAGGAAAAGTGAGAAAGCTTGCATCTTCATAGGCATGTGAAGTCTCCAAATTCGCACTTCACCAGCGTGGTGGAGTGCCAATGGTCAAAACCTAATTCTGAGAAGAGTTTCGTGCTCAGTGACCCGGCAATGGATTGAAGTGAGTTTAATTTAAGGTTCCGTTTTCAGTTGGTGTCAAACTTCTCCCAGGCAGCCCACGATGGCGCAGATGGCGCTGCCGGCCTCCTCAGCAAGGGCCTCGCCACCTTCCCCAAGTAATCACCTCCACTCCTCATCACACGCCTACATCACTCGGGAAACAGACTGCATTGTATAGTATCTATTTACAGACAGATTAAAAAAAAACCTATAATCTATATTGTGTTGTTAAAACATAAACGTGTATAGTATCTATTTACAGACAAATTTAAAAAAACCTATAATCTATTGTGTAGTTAAAAACATAAACCTGTATAGTATCTATTTACAGACAAATTAGAAAAAACCTTTTATATTGTGTTGTTAAAACATAAACGTGTATAGATCTATTTACAGACAAATTTTAAAAAAAAACCTATAATCTATATTGTGTTGTTAAAACATAAACGTGTATAGTATCTATTTACAGACAAATTAAAAAAAAACTATAATCTATATTGTGTTGTTAAACCATAAACGCGATATTCTTTGAGTGGCACTGACAAAAACTTCGGACTGGAAATATGATCCATTCTGCAGTTATTGTGTCATTTGAAGTTCAAATTCAGTTTTCTTGGATTTTGGAGTAACTCAAGTTGGTGACCAGATTCGTATGCAGGCATATTTATATTTGCATACATATTTCACAGTTATTAATAATTAATAAATTCATGTTTAAATCTATGCAAGTTAATGTATGCATATTCTATAAATTCAAATTAAACTGCACATGAAAAAAAAAAATCCCGAGAGTTTCCCATCTCAATTTTTCTGTCAGCTATTTGTTGTAAGAGTGTATACTTAGTCGTATAGATGTTTCCACTAATCTCGAAATAAAAAAATCGAATCGGTCTACAATAATTTATTTTTAAGGCATATAATACCTATTTGTATCATTATTATTTGATATTGTTAAAGTTTAATTTTTAAGTTAATTTTAAGAAATTGTGTTTAGAATTAAAAGCATTTGGTATGCATTTTTTATTTGATTATAAAAAAATACACAGATAAAGCTTGGCAGGTACCGTCCATATTACCTCTGCAAATTGCATACTACCTTTACAAATAACAAATTCATTAGGATGATAATATTATAAAACCATAGTGCTTGTCATATAACAACTGCTTTGCAAATTGCAATATATTTTATATACGAATTTTAAGCTACTGCCCTTTGATAATTTAAATATATCAAAGCTACTGCCTACATTATAATAATTATTGTTGCTATTTTGTCAAAGAAATATTTCTATACTCATAAAAAATAAATACCTACAGTGCTAATAATAGTATCCACATTAAGGAAGAAGCAAAATATGTTTCGACGCACAGATATTAATTATTTTATAAGTATAAATAAGTATATAGCGTTGAATATGTAAATTTTAATGGGATATAATATTTTGTTTTTAAAGCATTTGTAATGTTGGCGCTGAGTATATTGTTATATTACTAAATATGATATTATTTATTGATTAAAATTAAATGTCATGTATGTTGTTCATTATATGCATTACCATTAAACTTCTATTTTTTTTTCTTCATAATAATTAATAGATCAGTTTTCTAGTAATTGTTCTGCAAGTGCATTCATATTCCACCGGAGATGATCATTCACTGAAATAATAATAATATTAATGTCCTCCCGACCGAATTTCGGCTACGGCGGTCAATCTCCATATCTTCAGATTAGATTAGATTAGATTAGATATTATAGTGCACAAGTATGGCGTAAACACAAGGGCACCCTCTATTCCCTTACTCTCTTAGCCCAATGGGACGGTAACTCCAACACGACCGGAGAGAGATCAGGCGCAGTTCCGAAGATGGTTTACGTGTTTTCCGAGGCACGAAGGTAATATACCGCCAACTTTCTAACTAAAATGTCCACGCCTTTACACGTCCTAGCGTAAGTTTCAGATCCGGGCTTTTTCATATGTCAGATCAGTTTGCAGTCAGTGAACATAACAGCAGTGGGCAATTTACAAAAATGTGCGCCAAGAATTATGAATTCGATTGAAAAACTAATAAGCTTAATACAGTGCACTATCCCACACAGCAATAAGGATCAAATTAGGGACCCTACGTCTTAAATGTTATTACACTACACTGAATCAACATAAGGGTCCCGGTAAGTAGTGCAGTGCTCCTCAGTAGTAATTTAGTATCCCCGTAGTAATTATGTTCCTTGGTGCAGTGTAATAGGCCTTTAAATGCCAATTGACAGATATCAAAAACGAAATGTGTCAAGCTGAGGTTGACATTGACAATTTAAAGTAAATAAAGCAAACGCAGGATTTCTAATTTTCGAATAAAACATGTATTTTTTAACTCGAGCTAGCTCGTTAGCGAAAAATGCAGTATTATCAACATTCGTGCGGTCTATATCAACCACTAATCAGTTACAGCTTAAAGAATGTAAGTATTTACTTGTTGTTCATCGAGGTAACCTCAAAACTTGATACATTTTTCAGTATTAACTTTTTTGCAGTGCACGAACGTAAAGAAGGATCTACATTAATAGTGGAAGGAGTAACAGTGCCGTCTCCACGTACAGAACTCCTAATACGTGCTGAAAATATCAAAGAATTGGCTCCAGTAGAGAAACCTGAACATACATGCTATATGTGCGCTTTGGATTTAGATGTAAAGCATACGGACGTGTTAATATTAAGCCAGTTTGTAAGATCCGATGGATGTATGCTGCCACGGCGTATTACAGGTTTATGTCGTCGGCAGCAGAAGAAAATTGGGAAAATGGTCTCTATGGCTCAGAAAGCAGGTTAGTATGCATTTTATTTTTACTATTTAAAGATGTTCTGTCTATAATCTATTTTAAAGGGTTGAAATATGGATTCAATCTTCAAAGTTTGCATACGCATGCACCCTCTCGTCAACAGTGTATGATTTCTCCAGGAGGGATGCGAATTTAATAGAAATGAGCTAATACAAATTTTCCAATTTGTTTGTACAATTCATCTGCCATCTAACAGTCTGCAGGATGGTACTATGTCAGAAACCTTCATGGAATTTTCTACTAAATCAGATGAAGAATTTTAGCATTATATTAAATCATGTAAATTTTGCAGGTTTGATGATCAATTTGACTCCATCCTATTGCAAAAAGGACCCCAAGCAGAGATTTGCATACAAAAAGTTTAACACATACTTTGATGAAAAAACTATATTCATGAAGAAAATACCTAAGCCAGTAGACAAATTCAAACGATAAATTGAATTATAAATAATATTGTATAAAAATAAATTATGTTAGTTAAATGAACGTTTTTGACTTTTATTTTGTCCAAGCAAACAGTTTCAGCCCAAGAATACTTACCAGTATATATAATGTACTGTGTCCTATATGTTACTTGTCTGTCTGTGCTGTGAATTCTACCATCTTTTAACAGTGGATTCCTGTTTTTTCTTTTAACTGACTCTGGGTTCCAGCCCTTCTGAATCTTGCATTCCTCTAGCCACAGATTAGGTATTAGGCATGTAATAGTGCTACCAACACTTATAGTAGGAGTTTCTTTCGAAGATGTGATGCACATTTGCATCGGTTAGATATAGTTTGGAGTATGCTCAGAAAGTTCTCAACTGTCTTCCTTCTTCACTGTTCTACCACAGAACCTAGAATTGTGAACATTGGCATCCTTATTCTACATAAGGGAAGAAAAGGTACCATATCATTAGTTAACATCCAATCAACGCTCATGTAGCCTTTGTAAATTACATCAAATGTTTCTGATATGAACTGCCAAGGTATGAAACGTCCTTCCGGCATTTAATGTTTCCTGCCACTTCTAACTTAAATACTTTCAAAGCAAGAGTATAAAGATATATTTTTTCGACAAGCTCTTATCTAGACCTTTTTTATCCCACTGCAATATCTTGACTGCAATGATTGTGCCATGAATTCCACTAGACGGCCAAAGAAAATACAGTAATTATAAATTCCCTACCCTGTTCGGATCAATCTTTGAACCTCCTATCATCAAATACCTGTTTTCCAATTTCCATAAGCATTTTTTTAAATTAACTACATATTGTTAGCCCTCGACTGCGATTTCACCTAATGTTAAGTGATGATGCACTCTTAAGATGGTAGCCGGCTAACCTGTTAGGGGCATGGCAGTTATATTAAACCCATAATCCTACTCGGTTTCTTCACGGCATCGTACCGGAACGCTAAATCGCTTGGTGGCACGTCTTTGCCGGTAGGATGGTAACTAGCCACGGCCGAAGCCTCCCACCAGGCCAGACCAGGGAAAATTCAGAAATTATAAATTCCCAAATTGACCCTGCCGGGTATCGACCCGGGACCTCCGCACGTTAAGACAACAGCGCTCAACACTGCGCCAGGGAGGTCGTCATGATTGTTGTAAAGCCTATCCTGCAATAAAGCTAGATATTACAGAGGTTCAAATAAAAGCACAAGTGGCACATACTAGCCTTTTATTTTCGTTGTCTATAAATTTAATTCACTAGAATAACTATATTATAGTCTCGACATCAATAATTATAATATAATTTTTACAAAACTTTAACTCTTTATTTAAAGAGCCTTTGCACAGAGCAATGTAACAATGTTTTAACGACACAACATTTGAAGCGAGTTAAGATTCTCACGCAGCTAAATTCGCATCCAGAGGCCCTATTACAGTAAAATGATTGCTACAGCGATCGCAATTACCTAATTTGCTAACTCTTTCGCTATAGGCTGAAATCCATACTATAGTTAGCGCCAATCAAATACCATTTTTTTTTTAAAGAGGGAAATCTTCGTATGATACCTGGATTCTTGGGATAGAAACCAGGTTATGTGAGATTTTTACTCGCTAAAACCCCCTCGTAGGCCATCTTACGCGCATGTCGGGAAGCTTCGAGATCTCATAAATGAACGCAATCAAATACCTACTCGTCTATGAGCTGAGGTGCGAGTGCTTTTTGAAGTCAACGGACGTATTGCGCGCTATATGCTATATGCTATTGCTACGCGTCTTGCTGTCAACTTCAGACGAGACTAAATGATTACCGCCAGCTTTAGCAGCAAGTAGAGTCCACTTAGTGAAAGCTGAGAGTCGAATTTATACTGACAACACACGCATACAAAACTCAAGGTGTAGCACAAAAATTATTGTATTAGCATTAATTTTGTTTTCAATTATTGTTTCCTACTATATTATAATAATGAAATAAGTATTTCAAACCTTGTTATCTTGTTTGCATGACATATATAACCTTAAATGCTATGTGCACTTGTAATCGATTTACATATAAGAAATAGTAATAATGTGAACGTTCTTGTGTTTGTCATATATGTGAATAGGCATGATGACAGTAACCAAGAATCAATGAAATTATTTATTTGTCTAATGAAATAGGATTCATGGATTATAAAAACACGTATTTATTTTTCTATTTCGAGTGAGATTGCTATTTATTTTGATAAAATACAACTATAAAATACAGCAATCCACCATAACGGATTAAACACTAAGAAGCGAATGACGTCACAATTGTTTGTGTTCGAGCTTTGACAATCACGCTATTGTTCACTGCACACTGCACAGAGTACATTGATAAAAACAATAGTGACGTCACAAACGACGCCATGACACTCGCGAGCGTTCTGCCATGAATTTTAAGATTCAAATTTAAAATACAAATTTTATCTAAAAAACCTTATTTTTCTGCTGAAATAAGATATTTTTTCGAAATAGTAGATACTTCCGAACATAATCAGATCATTTTTCGAAATCAGTCATCATGCCTATTGTTAGTGTACTTAATAAATAAAATAAAAAATAAAAAACTAGTAGGTACATTTTTGGGTTCCCCACACATTAAAAAAAAATTAACCTAACATAAATCCAGCCGATCAAAAACTATTGAGATTGTTACAATGATTCTCACAGCTTTTTCGGAATAGGCCTACAGTTTTTATGGTGCGTGTGTAGTAGTATTCGTGTGCAAAGGCTCTAATGGGGCAAACGCATTACTGTGACGTGACAATAGCAGGCTATAGGAGTAATAACACTCCGGCAGTCATAACACATTGTGGCCAATTCTGTATAACACAATCTCTAAACTAAAATAACAGCTTTAAAACTAGTTATGTCCCTTTCTAAAGGGATTATTATGAAAGGGTTAGCAATAATTCATTTTAGTTTAGTTTAGAGATTGTGACTGTGACTGACAATGACACCCCAATGACGCTCCAATGAGTAGTCAAATTTTGATGAAACCACAGCAATGTGTCTGCAGCCTAACAAATTCTTTCTTGTCAAACTATTATGTTATTCAACATATGCAGCTAAATCTTAGTATAAAAAACGGATTTAAAATATATTAATTTCATATGCAGGCTTCTTAAAGAATATCCTTAGAAATTGAGCTTAAGAAATACCTAGTATATCCACTATCCAGTGTACCTATACTTAAAAGTTTTAAAGTAAAATAAAGGTGTTATGAGATTAAAAAAAAACTAGGCAGGTTTAGAGACCGTAGGCTTTTGGAAGCAATAATTAATTAGAAAACTCACTCAAGACAATCTTTTTAGTTAAGTAACAAATAGTCCCTATTAGGTATTAAGACAAACAAACAAAAATATTATAAATGCGAAAGTGTATCTGTTTGTCTACACTACTGTCTTTTTTTTTAATTTTTTATTTAATAACAAGAAGTACCATAGGTTTTGATTTATTGGCGAGTGTCAAAATATGTGGCAATATAATATAATATATATATAATATAATATATAATAAACGGCCGTATCTTTTAAGCGTTGACTTAGAAGCTTGATTTTATTACAGCTCCAAGGATCCGTAGACCTAAATATTTGATAATAATTTCAACTTGATCTCTGTTTCTTTTATCCACTACAAGTTAGCCCTTGACTGCGATCTCACCTGATGGTAAGTGATGATGCAGTCTAAGATGGTAGCGGGCTAACCTGTTATGGGCATGGCAGTTTGGCTTTTCAATTGATTTTGACGTTTGGAACAGAGGTTGCATCCTAGGATAAGACAAACTACTTTTAATCTTAGACAAATAGTTCCCATGGTATTAAAAAAACCTAAAACCAAATGGACAAAATCGCAGACACTGGGGCTAATTCTGTTGTATGCAATCCCATAACTAAATTGGGGATTAGACAACTAGTCTAGTAACTGTGAAATAGAGTTTTATGTCAACTACCTTCAGATCCCTAAAATAAGGAATTATAATCCTTACTAGCTGATGCCCGCAACTATGTCCGCGTGGTTTGAGGTTTTTTGATTCCCGCGGGAACTCCATAATTTTCCGGGATAAATAGTACCCTATGTGTGTATTCCAGACTATAATCTATCTCTGTGCCAAATTTCATCCAAATCCGTTCAGCCGTTCGGGCGTGATTGAGTAACAAACATCCATCCATACATCCAACTTTCGCATTTATAATATTAGTATAGATATGCAAACGTCAACAGTATTAAAACAATACTGCTTTAAGCGATGGAAGCATGCCCCCAGCAACTTTTGTCAAACTTCAAATAGTTTAGTATAGGATGTTTTATGAAATACCTATGACGTCATCAGAAGTCAATGCATTTTTTTACTTTAATCGATAATTTAAAATGGATGTTAACGTCTTTTTGGGAGACTCTATTTAATAAGCGCTAAAAAAATAATTTAATTTGGGCATAGGCAACATTCCAATTGGCTCTCTCATTTAGTTAATAGTCCCACAAACTTATCTGACCCGATGACAGCGAAGCTAGTATCTATAAAAAAAAAATTAGCAGGCAATTTTGGCCACCTGGTCAGAAAAGTTTGACGAACTGTAGTTTAGAGATTTTTCACTACAGAATAGGGATGATGACAACTCGATCAAATCAGCAACTCTTTATCAAACTTAAAAACGCACTTACGGAAGTTGTATGAAATTCACAATTATGACTTGTGACGTCATCAAATTTCAACACACTTTTTTTCTTTAAACTATATTTTAAGATGGTTATCAAACTTAAAATTCACCGTGGATGTCAACTTTAGTTTTTTTGGAAGTCCTTCTATTTAATAAAATCAGTTAGATATAATTTAGAAGTTCAGTACACAGTTACAGTAGAATCATCTTTCCGAACGGGTGGTAGAGTCTTAACGTTTCATAAGTGACACAAGTTGTCCTACATGAAAAAAAATAAATCATTTATAACTTTTTTTATATAGTCATCATCCCTTCCCTATTGGCCACATTATCTAGTCTAGTCTATCGATCGGCTATCCACGTGAAATTAAAATATAGAGGATATTTTAATAAAATCAGTTAGAAATAATTTATGTTTTATATAGTCATCATCCCTATTGGCCACATTATCTAGTCTAGTCTATCGATCGGCTATCCATGTGAAATTAAAATATAGAGGATATTTTAATAAAATGAGTTAGAAATAATTTATGTTTTATAGAGTCATCATCCCTATTGGCCACATTATCTAGTCTAGTCTATCGGCTATCCACGTGAAGGTACAGTCGTCACCAGTCAGCGCAACCGCAGACACGCACTCGGGCGCGCTTCGCTCGCGTGGCATCACAGCCGCTCGTATAGGTACAAGTAGCCCAGGTCTTTGGGCGGGTTTTCCGAGAGAGCCACCTGAAACAAATAAATCATAATGGTTATTTATTTAGACATCATTATTGCACACACAAAATATACAGAATACAGTTTTAAAGCAGTAATTACTAGTAAAACTGGATAGAAATGTGCAAAGGCGGTCTTATTGCTAAAGCAACCTCTTACAGACAACCTTTGGTGAAAGGATAAATAAACAGAAGCGCGGGATGGTGCTGTATTTAAAAAAAAAAAAGATAAGAAATGCATACATAATAAAGTACATAAATTTTAGACCAATAAATAGATGTAAATATATACTACTACTACACAACTACATATATAAATATACCTATATAAATAAATATATATCATTAATATATTCTCCATTATGGAATAAAGTAAACACTAATAATTACAAAGAGATAAATAATGAATTATACAAACGACTTTTGAAAATTGAGAGCGATTTGGAATGGCGGATTTCAGAAAACAGACTATTCCACAGTATTACAGACTTGCACGTAAAGGAGTTGTCATAGTACCGCGTGTGATGGGCGGGAATGTGCAAGCGGTTAGTTACGCTACTAGTGCAGCAAAATGAAAATTACAATCAAGACGCAAACTTCAATAACTGAACCGCAATTGAGGGTATTAAAGTTAAAGGACTTGACCGGTGGAACTATGGCAGCTTGCCTAGGTGTCAAAAATCAATGTTCAGCAATGATTTCTTTATTATTGTAATTGTAATATTTCACTGTTTTCAGATAAAAAAGTTTCAGGAGTCTGAAGGCTCGGAAAACTGCGAAAATGAACAAAAAAAGTTTCACCAAAAGACTGCTTTCCCACACTAGATGGCGCTATTTATTGTGTTGAGCGAGTCTAAAAAAATATTTTCAAGTATTATTTCTTTATTGTAATTGTTATATTTTATAGTTTTCAAATAAAAAAGTTTCAGGAGTCTGAAGGCTCTGAAAACTGGGAAAATAAATTAAAAAAGTTTCACCAAAAACTGCTTTCCCACACTAGATGGCGCTATGTATGTGGTGAGTCTAGAAAATATTTTTAAGTATTGCTCACTACTTTTAGTTAACAAGTTCAACTATTCGACCACAGATGGCAGCATATGCAATGTGAAAGGGCGTTCCAGTTTAACTATTCGACCACAGATGGCGGCATATGCAATGTGAAAGGGCGTTCCTTTAAACGCAGTATTTCAAAATGCTTTGTTCGATCTATTAGTTTGAGACTTGTCAAAAAATAATTATAAACAAAACATACATTTCCTTTTCATTACTATTTAATTGATCAAAAATAAATCATTCATAATATAATGACTAAGGTACTTAAATGGTATTCATGTAGGGTTACAAGATTATTATTAGGCATGGATATAATGGAACGTCAAAATGGAGTAGTGCTTAAAGAGGAAAGCGGACGCTCAAGATTTAAACAATAAACGTACTGTTTTTTTTTGTCATTTGAACCCTGACCTTATTTGGAATAATAAATCCATAATAATTTCGTTTTGAATTTTTAAACCTTATTGTAAAAACGGAAATCCTGTGCATTGTCCCGAATCGGAGGGCAATTACTGGTCATGTCCTTTTCAATCTATTATTATATGTATAATAGATAATGTAACATATAAATACAATGTGCAATATTCAAGCGCACTAAATCATGCAAGGTTTTATAATACACTAGCAAACCCGGCGAACTCCGTTTCGCCACCAGATGGCTTCCTTTTCAATTTTTCCTGAATTTTCTTTGCTATAAACCTCACGGAGCCCGAGACCTTTCCAACGAATGCAAAACCGTGGAAATCGGTTCGTGCGTTCTGGAGTTATAGCGTCAGGAAGGAAAACCCGACTTATTTTTATATAGTTAATACATTAGTGTGGGACGAGTGAGTGATATGTACCGTTATAAGAAAGTTATTGAACGGTCTATATATAGCGCTATTCTTAGAAAACTTCAATATCGTGATTCAGGCTTGTATGGTAACTTATACGTTTTCAGCCGATTATCTTATTCCGTGGCGTAGATACAATAAGCGTCATCTCTAGTTTGCACTGTAGTAACCGCTACAATTAGTGAGCAAAAAAAGTAAAAAAACGCGCTTGAGATTGTATTCTTCAAAATGTGTCAGCGAGAGATTTTTAGTATGTCATGTATTCAGTAAGAAACCAAGATATTAAAAAACAGAGTATGCCATCGTATTAATTTACACTAGCTTGGTACTTTAAAATACCTCGACAAACATGGCGGCATCGAAACAGCTGATTATTTTGTATGACGGCCATTATATTGCCGCACTAGTGCTGAAATGAATATTACCTCACTCCTTTGTGGGCTAATAAGTGCGGTAATACTTTTATCGCCCAAGTGTGGGTTCTTTATAGAGTCGAAGAGTCGATAGCGGCGAGAACAACAAATGTATTGTAATATTTATTTATGCTTGTAGGGCGGCAAGATGAAAATTGCACTCAAAGCGGAAACTTTAAACCTGAGTCGTCGCATCGGTATACGCACCTTGTTGTCATTGAATATGACCCATCGGCCTTCGTGTAAAATGTGGCACACGTAGTGACCCACCATGGTTGACGTGCCCATGTGAGAGATAAATGCCACCAACTTGTACTCTGAAACAAACACATACTTTGTTATTCTCTTTAAAATGCATATATCAAACTCTAGGCTTAATTTTACTGAAAAAAGCCAGGTTTATTTTTATTTCTAGTGTTTTTACTGTATTCGGAGAGAATATATTTAAATAATGAATACCTCTGCACTCCTGAGTAGGCCAATAAGTGTGTGATAATGTAATAAAATATTTGTATAAATATAGATAGTATTTTTATCTTCCAAGAGTGTTAATAGTCTACTTTATAGTCTCGATAGCGGTGAAACAAGAGCAACTTTATGAGATAATGTATTGAGAGAGCTCTGATAGTTGCTTAGATGTTAGATGATTATTTGTGAAATGGTGATAATGAAAAAAAAACCCCCGTCTGAGTTTGTTGTGGGCTCTTCTCAGACCAGGGCGCGTTTAAAACCCTCAAGCTTTAGTTTTAAGATACCGCCGATTATCACCATTATATTTTATAAATAACTAGACGTCAATAAGTGTAGTATACCTACCTAAATTGAATAAACATTATTTGACTTTGACTTTGAGATAGTTATTTATGCTACAAGTGCAGCATGATACAAATTACACTGAAGATCCAGTCCAGCGCTGATGTAGGGATCACTCACTCTCAGGTCCGTCCCGGCAGTCCAGCGTCCTGTCGGAGGAGGGCAGCTCTCGGTGTCGAGCTGGTCCGCGTGGCTGAAGATCCAGTCCAGCGCTGATGTAGGGATCACTCACTCTCAGGTCCGTCCCGGCAGTCCAGCGTCCTGTCGGAGGAGGGCAGCTCTCGGTGTCGAGCTGGTCCGCGTGGCTGAAGATCCAGTCCAGCGCTGATGTAGGGATCACTCACTCTCAGGTCCGTCCCGGCAGTCCAGCGTCCTGTCGGAGGAGGGCAGCTCTCGGTGTCGAGCTGGTCCGCGTGGCTGAAGATCCAGTCCAGCGCTGATGTAGGGATCACTCACTCTCAGGTCCGTCCCGGCAGTCCAGCGTCCTGTCGGAGGAGGGCAGCTCTCGGTGTCGAGCTGGTCCGCGTGGCTGAAGATCCAGTCCAGCGCTGATGTAGGGATCACTCACTCTCAGGTCCGTCCCGGTAGCCCAGCGTCCTGTCGGAGGAGGGCAGCTCCTCGGTGTCGAGCTGGTCCGCGTGGCTGAAGATCCAGTCCAGCGCTGATGCAGGGATCACTTACTCTCAGGTCCGTCCCAGCAGCCCAGCGTCCTGTCGGAGGAGGGCAGCTCCTCGGTGTCCAGCTGGTCCGCGTGGCTGAAGATCCAGTCCAGCGCTGATGCAGGGATCACTCACTCTCAGGTCCGTCCCAGCAGCCCAGCGTCCTGTCGGAGGAGGGCAGCTCCTCGGTGTCGAGCTGGTCCGCGTGGCTGAAGATCCAGTCCAGCGCTGATGCAGGGATCACTCACTCTCAGGTCCGTCCCAGCAGCCCAGCGTCCTGTCGGAGGAGGGCAGCTCCTCGGTGTCCAGCTGGTCCGCGTGGCTGAAGATCCAGTCCAGCGCTGATGCAGGGATCACTCACTCTCAGGTCCGTCCCGGCAGCCCAGCGTCCTGTCGGAGGAGGGCAGCTCCTCGGTGTCGAGCTGGTCCGCGTGGCTGAAGATCCAGTCCAGTGCTGATGTAGGGATCACTCACTCTCAGGTCCGTCCCGGCAGCCCAGCGTCCTGTCGGAGGAGGGCAGCTCCTCGGTGTCGAGCTGGTCCGCGTGGCTGAAGATCCAGTCCAGTGCTGATGTAGGGATCACTCACTCTCAGGTCCGTCCCGGCAGCCCAGCGTCCTGTCGGAGGAGGGCAGCTCCTCGGTGTCGAGCTGGTCCGCGTGGCTGAAGATCCAGTCCAGTGCTGATGTAGGGATCACTCACTCTCAGGTCCGTCCCGGCAGCCCAGCGTCCTGTCGGAGGAGGGCAGCTCCTCGGTGTCGAGCTGGTCCGCGTGGCTGAAGATCCAGTCCAGTGCTGATGTAGGGATCACTCACTCTCAGGTCCGTCCCGGCAGCCCAGCGTCCTGTCGGAGGAGGGCAGCTCCTCGGTGTCGAGCTGGTCCGCGTGGCTGAAGATCCAGTCCAGCGCTGATGCAGGGATCACTTACTCTCAGGTCCGTCCCAGCAGCCCAGCGTCCTGTCGGAGGAGGGCAGCTCCTCGGTGTCCAGCTGGTCCGCGTGGCTGAAGATCCAGTCCAGCGCTGATGCAGGGATCACTCACTCTCAGGTCCGTCCCAGCAGCCCAGCGTCCTGTCGGAGGGCAGCTCCTCGGTGTCGAGCTGGTCCGCGTGGCTGAAGATCCAGTCCAGTGCTGATGTAGGGATCACTCACTCTCAGGTCCGTCCCGGCAGCCCAGCGTCCTGTCGGAGGAGGGCAGCTCCTCGGTGTCGAGCTGGTCCGCGTGGCTGAAGATACAGTCCAGCGCTGATGTAGGGGTCACTCACTCTCAGGTCCGTCCCGGCAGCCCAGCGTCCTGTCGGAGGAGGGCAGCTCCTCGGTGTCGAGCTGGTCCGCGTGGCTGAAGATCCAGTCCAGCGCTGATGTAGGGATCACTCACTCTCAGGTCCGTCCCGGCAGCCCAGCGTCCTGTCGGAGGAGGGCAGCTCCTCGGTGTCGAGCTGGTCCGCGTGGCTGAAGATCCAGTCCAGTGCTGATGTAGGGATCACTCACTCTCAGGTCCGTCCCGGCAGCCCAGCGTCCTGTCGGAGGAGGGCAGCTCCTCGGTGTCGAGTTGGTCCGCGTGGCTGAAGATCCAGTCCAGCGCTGATGTAGGGATCACTCACTCTCAGGTCCGTCCCGGCAGCCCAGCGTCCTGTCGGAGGAGGGCAGCTCCTCGGTGTCGAGCTGGTCCGCGTGGCTGAAGATCCAGTCCAGCGCTGATGTAGGGATCACTCATTCTCAGGTCCGTCCCGGCAGCCCAGCGTCCTGTCGGAGGAGGGCAGCTCCTCGGTGTCGAGTTGGTCCGCGTGGCTGAAGATCCAGTCCAGCGCTGATGTAGGGATCACTCACTCTCAGGTCCGTCCCGGCAGCCCAGCGTCCTGTCGGAGGAGGGCAGCTCCTCAGTGTCGAGTTGGTCCGCGTGGCTGAAGATCCAGTCCAGCGCTGATGTAGGGATCACTCACTCTCAGGTCCGTCCCGGCAGCCCAGCGTCCTGTCGGAGGAGGGCAGCTCCTCAGTGTCGAGTTGGTCCGCGTGGCTGAAGATCCAGTCCAGCGCTGATGTAGGGATCACTCACTCTCAGGTCCGTCCCGGCAGCCCAGCGTCCTGTCGGAGGAGGGCAGCTCCTCGGTGTCGAGTTGGTCCGCGTGGCTGAAGATCCAGTCCAGCGCTGATGTAGGGATCACTCACTCTCAGGTCCGTCCCGGCAGCCCAGCGTCCTGTCGGAGGAGGGCAGCTCCTCGGTGTCGAGTTGGTCCGCGTGGCTGAAGATCCAGTCCAGCGCTGATGTAGGGATCACTCACTCTCAGGTCCGTCCCGGCAGCCCAGCGTCCTGTCGGAGGAGGGCAGCTCCTCAGTGTCGAGTTGGTCCGCGTGGCTGAAGATCCAGTCCAGCGCTGATGTAGGGATCACTCACTCTCAGGTCCGTCCCGGCAGCCCAGCGTCCTGTCGGAGGAGGGCAGCTCCTCGGTGTCGAGTTGGTCCGCGTGGCTGAAGATCCAGTCCAGCGCTGATGTAGGGATCACTCACTCTCAGGTCCGTCCCGGCAGCCCAGCGTCCTGTCGGAGGAGGGCAGCTCCTCGGTGTCGAGCTGGTCCGCGTGGCTGAAGATCCAGTCCAGCGCTGATGTAGGGATCACTCACTCTCAGGTCCGTCCCGGCAGCCCAGCGTCCTGTCGGAGGAGGGCAGCTCCTCGGTGTCGAGTTGGTCCGCGTGGCTGAAGATCCAGTCCAGCGCTGATGTAGGGATCACTCACTCTCAGGTCCGTCCCGGCAGCCCAGCGTCCTGTCGGAGGAGGGCAGCTCCTCGGTGTCGAGTTGGTCCGCGTGGCTGAAGATCCAGTCCAGCGCTGATGTAGGGATCACTCACTCTCGGGTCCGTCCCGGCAGCCCAGCGTCCTGTCGGAGGAGGGCAGCTCCTCGGTGTCGAGTTGGTCCGCGTGGCTGAAGATCCAGTCCAGCGCACGCGCAACGTCACCACCGGTGGAACGGAGTGCCCGCGCCGCCTGTGCGCTCGTGAAGCCCATTGACGTGATCTGTTCCACGCTGGCTGAATCCACGGGGATGTTCGCACTAGCGCCTGGATTGTGAAACAAAAAAAAAATTATCGCTTCTCTCTTTCTCCAAATAATTTTAACGTGACTTGATACTAGAGCAAGCGATATTATCGTGGCCAACCGTGCAGCATCTACTTTACAATTTAACAGCGGCGGATAGCAATATTATCACACGCATTTTTAATTAAGTCAACCGTGCCGTACAATTTCTATCACACATGTGCGGTAAGACATGTGTGATAGAAATTATAAGGCACTTTGCAATTTGAAGTAGTTAGCTGTGTGGTAATATTTTGTCGCACATGTGTGGTAATCAATACATTACCGATTTGAGAGGGCGGTGTAATAAGAGTCACTTTACGCACCTGTTGGCTGAGAGCCTGGCGGTTCGAACTTGTTGGCGAAGTCCCAGTCAGTCATGTGCTCCATCAGCCAGTTGGACGCAGCCTCTATACCGGAGTTGTTTGTGAAGTATAACGATTTCTTACAAGCCTCGACCGGGAAACCCATATCCAACTGTGGAGACAAGTTACTTTCTTAATTTTTTATACAATCTATGTGAATTTTAAAAATGCGACTGTTTCGTTCTGTATTTTACCTTTTTTTAAACATAAAAAGCAAGCAAATAAGCAGACGGGTCACTCGATGTTAAGTGATTACTGCTACCTAAGAACATATTTTGCAGTACCAGAGGAACTGAATTTTTTAATTTTTTTTTGACATAATATAATAGTTATTATTTTACTTGACATAATTTTATTTCATGTAATCTGATATTTTAATGCTGTAATTTTAATGAATTGAATGCAATGTAATTGTTTTATGTTTAATCTTAATTTTAATATAAATGTAATAATTAAGAAAAGGTGATTTTAATATAAAGTTTTTTAATTAATTTAATTTATGTAATTGCTTTGCCCTAACAGGGCTGAAATGCAAAAATGAATATTAATGTGAACTGCCAACGTGTGTTGTTTCCACGCAACCCATTTTGATGATTTGGTACAGCTCTGACGGACTAAGCCGAAAAAAACCTTTAATAGCTAAAAGTCGCCGACGTCGGCAAATGTAATTTAAAATTTATATTTTATGGTCGTTATACACTACACATACATATACATATTTTACACACATACATATTTTACATTACCGCACGGTCTCTGCCCGGCAGCCCGTGCGGTAATGTTATTGCGGTGAGGTAATAAGTTATGTAATATAATTTTTTTCGGACAAGTGCAGTAATCATGTGTGACAGTTTTACAATAATAGTGTAATAAGACACTTTATGGGCCAATGTGTTGGAAATATATATGTCACCATAAGATTGTAAAAACCGTTAGATTATAATCTAACTCGCGAAATTGTAAACTGTCGACAGATTGTGAACTGTTCAATGTTCTGTGTCAATCTTTGAAATATTCATTGTATTTACGTTTTCTTTTCCGTTTCATGTAGGTTAGGTTAGGGTTCGACATAAATAATCAGGTAGTGCCTTAGGTTCTATCGGGTTAAATACCTAACAGATTATAATTTACCGAAAAATAATGCGTTAAATTGTAGTCTTTCGACAGTTTGCAATCTCGCGAGTTAGATTATAATCTTACGGTGACATCTTTCGACAGTTTGCGTCTAACAGTTTTATGAATAGTGTATTAAGACACTTTATGGGCCCAATGTGTTGGAAATATATACATACAAGTTGTGACAGAAGCTCTTCGTTGAAGACTGGTGGTGGGGTTTCGGACGCGGCATCGGGCAATACGGTCTCGTCAGGCTGTAGCCCCCGACCTCTCAGGCAACCTAGATCCACCTGAAAATCAATTTTTCCTGAAAGTGTGTTTGTTTGTCCTTCAATCACGCCGCAACGGTGCTCCGTTCGACGGATCGACGTGATTTGACGTGGGTGTAGTTGGGGACCTGGAGAGTGACATAGGCTACTTTTTATCCCAGAAAATTAAGGAGTTCCCACGGGAATAAAAAAAACTTAAACCACGCGAACGAAATCGCGGGCATCAATCAGCTAGTACTTTATAGAAGTATTCGTGATCTAACAGATCTAACAAATCGATACTATCTATATATCATATAATCTATCTAATATTATAAATGCGAAAGTGTGCCTGTCTGCCTACGCTTTCACGGCCCATCTATTTAGCCGATTTTGATGAAATTTGGCACAGGGATAGTTTACATCCTGGGGAAGGACATAGGTTACTTTTTATCCTGGAAAATTCAAGAGTTCCCGCGGGAATCTATTATCTTTATGCACGCGGACGAAATCGCGGGCGTCATCTAGTACTTTATAAAAGTAATAAACATTTCGTCAAGTCAAAGTTACTTGCCATAATAGAAATAATAAATATTCTATCCGGGATAAAGCGCCTTACTCGAAATTGTGAAAAAAGAAATAATAAATATTCCATTAGAGATAAAGTGACGTAACTCAAAATTATTTAACAAAAAATACATCACTGCAAAAGTGATTTAACTCAAATTTTCGTGTATAAACATTTCAATAGGGAAATAGAGACCTCACTCAAAATAACTTGTTAAAATAGAAATTGTAGTGACTTAACTCGAAGTACTTAAAAATAATTACATTAAATCTTTGGAAAATAAAGATTACACTGAGCATAACTTGCATGGATCCCCAGTTCGATTCCCGGGACGATTAGTGTGTAAAGAAGATATAACGTACCTCCCATGGCATATCGACTGCCACATCAAGCTTGGCAGGCGTCCAATCTTCTTTGATTGTGAATTTCTTCAGTTGAATCATCAAATAGTCTGGGAACGTGGCTAGCCGTGTAATCCTGTCAATGGAAAATCATTGTTTATAATGAGCATCAAAACGTATTACATTATTTCAGTTACGAATTAAAAGGTTTTTATTCAAGCAAACTTTTCAATATGGTAAAGAACAATTGGCAACTTTGTATGGATCTTGGAGCACTTTCTTACCTACCTTGAAATGAAGATCCGAACAATCTTAACATTTTATTATGAGGCAGTGTAACTCTAATGGATCAAATGTTACGAGCTAACTCACTTGCGCGCAGTGACCTTCTTGTTGAGCGCGGAGCTGAAGAACTGTTCGACGAGCTCCTCCTTCATGAAGCTGTCGAGGCAGGCCCGGAACGGGATGAGCGACGCGTCTCTGTGGACCACTTCTGTGCTGTTGCAAGCTAACTCACTTGCACGCAGTGACCTTCTTGTTGAGCGCGGAGCTGAAGAACTGTTCGACGAGCTCCTCCTTCATGAAGCTGTCGAGGCAGGCCCGGAACGGGATGAGCGACGCGTCTCTGTGGACCACTTCTGTTACAAGCTAACTCACTTGCGCGCAGTGACCTTCTTGTTGAGCGTGGAGCTGAAGAACTGTTCTACGAGCTCCTCCTTCATGAAGCTGTCGAGGCAGGCCCGGAAGGGGATGAGCAAAGCGTCTCTGTGGACCACTTCTGTTACAAGCTAACTCACTTGCGCGCAGTGACCTTCTTGTTGAGCGCGGAGCTGAAGAACTGTTCGACGAGCTCCTCCTTCATGAAGCTGTCGAGGCAGGCCCGGAAGGGGATGAGCGACGCGTCTCTGTGGACCACTTCTGTTACAAGCCAACTCACTTGCGCGCAGTGACCTTCTTGTTGAGCGCGGAGCTGAAGAACTGTTCGACGAGCTCCTCCTTCATGAAGCTGTCGAGGCAGGCCCGGAAGGGGATGAGCGACGCGTCTCTGTGGACCACTTCTGTTACAAGCTAACTCACTTGCGCGCAGTGACCTTCTTGTTGAGCGCGGAGCTGAAGAACTGTTCGACGAGGTCCTCCTTCATGAAGCTGTCGAGGCAGGCTCGGAAGGGGATGAGCGACGCGTCTCTGTGGACCACTTCTGTTACAAGCTAACTCACTTGCGCGCAGTGACCTTCTTGTTGAGCGCGGAGCTGAAGAACTGTTCGACGAGCTCCTCCTTCATGAAGCTGTCGAGGCAGGCCCGGAAGGGGATGAGCGACGCGTCTCTGTGGACCACTTCTGTTACAAGCTAACTCACTTGCGCGCAGTGACCTTCTTGTTGAGCGCGGAGCTGAAGAACTGTTCGACGAGCTCCTCCTTCATGAAGCTGTCGAGGCAGGCCCGGAACGGGATGAGCAACGCGTCTCTGTGGACCACTTCTGTTACAAGCTAACTCACTTGCGCGCAGTGACCTTCTTGTTGAGCGCGGAGCTGAAGAACTGTTCGACGAGCTCCTCCTTCATGAAGCTGTCGAGGCAGGCCCGGAACGGGATGAGCGGCCGCACCGTCTGCGACGCGTCTCTGTGGAACATCTCTGTAACGTTACCGTACTGTAACTTATCTGGCCAGGTGGTATTAAAATTACAAATACGAAAGTGTGTTGAACAGGTGGTGAAAGCGTAGCTGACAGACACACGTTCACATTTATCTAAATCTTACTGTCGCTTATTACACATCAATCAGGACCAATTTAGGGACCCTCTCTCCCTAGATCTTAATACTGAGTCCTCCTACACACTGAGTCACTCACTACACTGATTCAAGTGTAAGGGATGTTGGAAGTATAAACGAACCATTATTATAAACTTACTGTATTGGTCGTTAGTCTATGGTTTGTTAATTGTCAAACGACACATAAATTTGTAATCTCTCTTTGCCTAGACTGACAGGCCGGCGAACATGTATTTACAAGTGCTCCTTAAATATAATCCAAAGGACATTGTTCCGTCCCCATACAAAGTTCGCCTAAGAACCAACAGCCATAAAACATTGATTACTGGGTTCAAACAAATACCATTTTATTCTTGAGAGCAGATTAAAACCACGGACACTTGCTAAGAAATGACTTATTACCAAAAATATTTTCAATTTTGAGGTTATTTCAATTTTCACAATCAATCTGCTTGGACAAATAAATACCATCTTTATCCAATTGTAATAGAGCTGTAAACAGTATGTAGATAAGAAAAGATTCGCCGTAGTTCATCAAAAACATTACAGATGGCGTCAGATATATAAAATTATTGTACTTTCAATAGATAGCGTTGCGAGATTCAGAATACTAGCGCATTTAGCACTTTAAGCTGTTTTTATCTTATTTCTGACGATACGGATCTAGCGCTAAAGCGGTGGTATTGCATATTATTTTAACCTGTAAGTTATTGATCTGTGGTTAATAATCGAGAAACGGAAACGTATAGTAATCAATTTAATACCCATTTATTTATTTTGTAATTAATTTGAAGTGTCCGTTGAATTATAATATTTCAAATAAAGGTTATAAAAATATAAGCTAAGAATTACTGTATATTTCAAACACGTGTTGATTCTTAGGCGAATTTGGTCAATATCCTTAAAGAGTTTCTTTGTTTGATTTCTACAGCCTATCCCTTCAAGGGACCCTGTGAAAAGTGCAGTGTAATAGTTCTATAAGTGAAGCGGGTGAACTCACAGTCTCTGCCCGCTGGCCTCAGCCTGAGCTCTCCTCGCCTCGTACTCGCGCACTTGCTGAGCGTTGGTCGCCGAGCCCACCGGCACAGGCAATGGTAAGTGGTGCTCAGCTCGGTGGGTGTATCTCACTCCTAGGGACTCGGTGCACTGGATGCGGTCCTCCACCGCGAACTTGAGGCAGTCCGCCGGGTTGGTTTTGTGACGACTGTGGCGCTGTTGCAACGAAACGGCTTTTATTATCACTATTGTGAAGGCAAAAGTATGGTTTACACAATACACATCCACTACAGCCCATTAACGTCCCACTGCTGGGCACAGGCCTCCACTCTCATAGGAGAGAGGGAATTAGAGCTTAGACCCACCACGCTGCTCCAATGCGGGTTGGCGGGCTTTAACGACTATTATCATGTTAGTGATAATAACCGGGACCGACGGCTTGACGTGCTCTCCGAGGCACGGGGGTGAAACACCGCCAACTTCCTAACTCCGGGCCAGTACTGAGAATTTCTAGTCAGAAAAACCCAACACTTAGTATGGCCCGACCCGGGACTCGAACCCAGGACCTCGTCAGTGAGTGAGTAAATGTAGATAGAACTCGTGCACGCAGCTATCATTGAATCGAGGTACCAAATGTAAAAAAAATGATTGGACAGATATAGTAGCATAAAGACAATAGTCTTGTCTATAATACAGTAACCTCTATGAGAGTGAGTAAATGTAGATAGAACTCGTGCACGCAGCTATCATTGAATTGAGCCACCAAATGTAAAAAAAATGATTGTACAGATATAGTAGTATAAAGAAAATAGTCTTGTCTATAATACAGTCACCTCTATGAGAGTGAGTAAATTTAGATACGTCCTGCTGTCGCTTGGTGCTGAACTGTACATGTACATTCAGAAATATAAAAATATGTTCACTTACCCTCATTTATTAATCTATATATTTAGTAATCGTTCGTAAGGAGTAAACTCCAGTCGTGCGTCGGAGCTGACACACACATTTTTTTAAACTAATAAATAAAATTTATCGGAACAGTCGTAAAATACCCAATTGGTTGTAGGTAATTAATTAGGTATAATTTTAGTAAATAAATAAATAAATGTTTATTTAGCTTTAAACGGATAACAATAAAATAGGAAAGAAACACAAATATGAAAAAACTAAATATAGCTACAAGATAATTACTTGCTAAACTTACTTACAAAAAAAAATATGCAAGAATTATACTACAAAATTACTATTAAAAAAAATGCTCCGTGTATTCCGCTTAATAGGTTGCTACCTCAGCATATTGCTGCAGTATAAGATAACTGCAGCGCTGATTTTCAGGCAGAACCATAAGTGACGTCACGAACCGGAAGCGACTAGCACATAGTAAACAAACACCGTTAGTCTTGTCTACAGTAACCTCTATGAGAGTGAGTAAATGTAGATAGAACTCGTGCGCTTCCTGCTGCCGCTTGACTTACCCTCATTTACTAATCTATATATTTTATAATCGTTCGTAAGGAGTAAACTCCAGTCGTGCATCGGAGCTGACACACATTTTTTTAAATTAATATATAAAAATTGGAATAGTCGTAAAATACCCAATTGGTTGTAGGTAATTATTAGGTATAATTTTAGTAAATAAATGTTTATTTAGCTTTACGCGAATAACAATAAAATAGGAAAGAAACACAAATATGAAAACATCAAGCTGAGTTAGGGCCCTTTTGTTGGCACGACACATTCTAGAAGTTGAGTGATTAAGTTAAGTTAGATTTTAAGTACTTTTTGTATTTTATGTTTACTATGTGTTGTATCATCAGCAAATAAAACATATTCTATTCTATTCTATTCTAAAAAACTAAATATAGCTACAAGATAATTACTTGCTAAACTCACTTACTAAAAAAAGATGCAAGAATTATTCTACAAAATTACTATAAAAAATAAAAAATTGTCTATAGTAACCTCTATGAGAGTGAGTAAATGGAGATAGAACTCGTGCGCGTCCTGCTGCCGCTTGGTGCTGAACTCTGCGTGACCGCGTGCGACCACTCGCCGGTACATGTGCGCCGAGACACCCTGTTGCGCCCCCTCCAGTCCCGGGAACGAATACCGCCCGGATACCAGACCCACGCCTAGTTTAGCCCTGGAAAAAAGATTAATGACCAATTGGGTTTCTGATTTTTTTTTGTTTTTAATGTATTTTAAAACTGTTGGCGGATTATAACAAAATAATTGGCATGATGACTGAATTTGAAAAATGGTCAGATTATGTTCGAAAGTGTCTACTATTTCGAAAAAATATCTTATTTCAGCAGAAAAATAAGGTTCGGTAGATAAAAATTGGCATTTGAAATTTAAATTTTAAAATTCGCGCCAAAACGCCCGCCTGTGTCATGGCGCCGTTTGTGACGTCACTATTGTTTTTACCAATGTACTCTGTGCCGTGTGCAGTAAACAAGAATGTGATTGTCAAAGCTCGAAAACGAACAATTGTGACGTCATTCGCTTTTCGGTGTTTAATCCACTATGGCGGATTACTGTATTTTATAGTTTTATTTTATCAAAATAAATAGCGATCTCACTCGAAATAGAAAAATAAATACGTTTTTTATAATTCATGAATCCTATTTCATTAGATAAATTCATAATTTCATTGATTCTTGATTAGTGTCATCATGCCTATTGTAATCTTTTCTTGTTTTATGTATTTTAAAACTTTGACATTAATTGTTTATATAATCTGTTGCGGATTGCGTGTAGTTGTTGTGAGTTGGGGCAAAATTGATACACACAGACTCGGTGTTAATATGGCAATGGTAATATATTTACAGATTATTCCTAACCTTATATACTAAGAAATTAGTTACATTATAGTGGGGAGAAACCTAATAAATTATCATGTAGTGCTTACTAAAATATTGCTTATTTATGTTACGTGACAAAGTGCGAAAAACTCTGATTTTTTTTTATATAAATTAATAAACAATTAAAAAATTTATAAAATTTTAATAATAAAAAGAAAGAATACAGCGAAAAAAAAAACTAAAAATAATTTTGTTATTAAACTTATACATGATCTTTCGATTTATAACAAAAACCCATTATCTCTAACCTTAACTATAATAATAATTATCTGCAGGATGCCACGCGAACGAAGTCGCGGGCATCAGACTATATAGAATAAGCAAACAAGATGGCTTGTTAGTTACAGAGTCACCCTCAAAGTTATAAATAAATAAATGTGGTGCTTTCTGTATTATGAAAGGGATAGTGATATATAGAGCTGTCATTCAATTTAGTTTAGAGATGGTGTACGACAGAACAAATTCCCAAATCGACCCTGCCGGGGATCGTAACTTAAAACAAACATTAATTAATTTAAAAGAAGCTTACGTTTGCACATCGAAATCGTTGGCCGGATCTTCTGGGAAAGTGGAAAATATTTCGGGAGCTCCTTCGACGTAGCGTCGTATGAAATCCGGCATCCGGAACAGAACCTGAAAATTAAAATAGTCATTTATGTTACAGGTCGGTCGGTTTTTTACCGGATATACTTTGTAGTTTGCTCAGGAACTTTTCAACCTTGGTCCCCCTTCATCGTTCTACCACAGAACAGCAAGAAACCGTCAGCGTTGGCATCCTTATGCGGTTGACGTCCAGTCTGCACGAACGAAACGGTTCCGTTTTACGTTCCTGCCCCCCGATTGTGTAAGAATTGTCGATCAAATCGTTAAAGTTCGTCAAAGCAAAATAAACCATAACGCATTGAATTAGAGCTCAATTTCGTGTATCCATTCTCTTACGTTTAGGTATGTACGATACTATAAACGTATTAGAATGGATACACGAAATTGAGCTTTAATTCAATGCTGTTATGGTTTATTTTACTTTGACGCCGAACTTTGACGTTTGGATCGGCAATTCTTACATAATCGCACCTCTGAATCGAACCGCTAGGATGTGCTATGTAGCCCTTCCAGCGCATTTATTCCCTGACACGTACACCTGAAGTACCTTCAAGTCAAGAGTGAATAGGCATCTTCTAGGCAAGCGCGCTCCAACCTAGACCTCATCATCGCTTTGTATTTAGCATGATTGTCGTCAAGCGCAAGCATATCTCACAATAAAAAAAAAGGCGCAGCATGTTGGAAATTACACTCGAGGCGAGTGTAATTTCCAACATGCTGCTCTGGATATCCGTATCCGTATCCGCGGATACCCGAGGGACAAAAAGATCCGTATCCGCATCCGTTACTTTTTTGACGGATCTTTTACCTTATTAATTTTCAATACATAGATGATATTCTATTTATATAATATACACATAGGCTACATTTTATCCCGGAAAATTAAAGAGTTCCCGCGGGAACCAAAAGACCTCAATCCACGCAGACGAAGTCGCGGACATCAGCTATTAGTACACGACTCTAGTGTAAAGTTTACAGTACTTAACTTCTTTGCAGACATTTTTTTAAATTCATGTACGAACACAAACGTTATCTCCGCTGTCCTGTGTCACACTAAAGTTTAGTTTGAGTTTAGTGACTAAACTATATACAAAACAAAAGGAAGACCCGCGCAATACAAGTCAAAACTTGTCCAGTTACGCAAAGCGTCAAGTGGCGCCGGCTATGGTTTTTTAGGTCACGCGCACTGACACAAATTGAGTTAAAGAAAGTTAAGATCCGTATCCGCGGATATCCGAGGGACAATAAGATCCGTATCCGCATCCGTTACTTTTTTGACGGATCTTTTACCTTATTAATTTTCAATACATAGATGATATTCTATTTATATAATATACACATAGGCTACATTTTATCCCGGAATATTAAAGAGTTCCCGCGGGAACCAAAAGACCTCAATCCACGCAGACGAAGTCGCGGACATCAGCTATTAGTACACGACTCTAGTGTAAAGTTTACAGTACTTAACTTCTTTGCAGACATTTTTTTAAATTCATGTACGAACACAAACGTTATCTCTGCTGTCCAGTGTCACACTAAAGTTTAGTTTGAGTTTAGTGACTAAACTATATACAAAACAAAAGGAAGACCCGCGCAATACAAGTCAAAACTTGTCCAGTTACGCAAAGCGTCAAGTGGCGCCGGCTATGGTTTTTTAGGTCACGCGCACTGACACAAATTGAGTTAAAGAAAGTTAAGATCCGTATCCGCGGTCCGTATACATTTCTAACGATCCGGCACATCACTAATTTTGTGAACGTACGTACAGTCGACGTCAAAAGTGCATCATATCATACTAATATTATAAATGCGAAAGTGTGTTTGTTTGTTGATTTGTTGGATTATTGGTTTATCCTTCGATCACGCAGCAACGGGGCAACGGATCGACGTGATTTTTGGCATGGATATAGTTGAGGATCCGGAGAGTGACATAGGATTCCCGCGGGAATCAAAAAACTAAAACCACGCGGACGACGTCGCGGGCATCAGCTAGTATAGAATAAGCAAACAAGATAGCTTGTTAGTTACAGAGTAACCCTCAAACTTACGTCAGTAATATTCATCTTGTAGGTTGACATAATTGACAATTTATGGCGATACTTTATGTAGTATTAAATAGTAATGGTTTGAACATTATATTGTTATATTAAGGTAAATATTTTGTACAGATCATGTTTATATGAACTGCCTCGTTGGTCTAGTGGTTAGCATGTCCGACTGCGGCCGACGAGGTCCTAGGTTCGAGTCCCGGGTCGGGCCATAATTAAGTATTGGGTTTTCCGAGAAATTCTCAGTACTAGCCCGGAGTTAGGAAGTTGGCGATGTTTCACCCCCGTGCCTCGGAGAGCACGTTAAGCCGTTAGTCCCGGTTATTATCACTAACATTATAATAATCGTTAAAGCCCGCCAACCCGCATTGGAGCAGCGTGGTGGGTCTAAGCTCTAATTCCCTCTCTCCTATGAGAGTGGAGGCCTGTACCCAGCAGTGGGACGTCAATGAACTGTAGTGATGATGATGATGATGATGATGTTTATATGGATGAGTGATTCAGTTTGCTTGCACACAGTTTTAGCAGTTAAACCATGTATATGTCACAGTAAGATTGTAAAAACCCTTAGATTATAATCTAACTCGCGAAATTGTAAACTGTCGAAAGATTGTGAACCGTTCAATGTTTTGAGTGTCAATTTTTGAAATATTCATTGCATTTACGTTTTCTTGTCTGTTTCTTGTAGGTTAGGTTAGGGTTCAACATAAATAATCAGGTAGTGCTTAGGTTCTATCGGGTTAATATACCTAACAGATTACAATCTACCGGAAAATAATGCGTTAAATTGTAATCTTTCGACAGTTTGCAATTTCGGTTTTTACAATCTTACGGTGACATATAGACTGACGTTGACCGTACGTACCTGAACAACACTGTTGATATAGCAGGAGTTGCCCAAATTGTTCAGTCCAGTCAAGGCAGGTCCGTGAAGCGGCCTCAGCTCAGTGCCAGACTCTTGCAACGTGTTCCATTCCCCGGTACGCCGGTTCAGTTCCAACTCCAGTTCTAGCATAGATTTTTCAGTCTGAAAAGAAATCGCTGCTCTTAAAAAAATAAAAATCCCAGTCGAGTGCGAGTCAGACTCGTAGTAAATAGCTAAAAAGATGTCATAACAACACCCAAGCTGTGAAATTACTGGATTACTTAAGGCGCTAAACTGGTAGCTCCTGACAAACAATTGATTTTTTACAGCTTCAAAGAACCGTAGATCTTGTAGTATTTGATATTAATTTCAACTTGATACGTCCCACGCGTTCCCGAGAAAAAGGTGGGTGACACACAGACAGATCATATGACAACGGACAATGGAGTGATCCTATGAGGGTTTTTTTTTTATTCGTAAGCCTTGACGACCTCCGTGGCGCAGTGTGTAGCGCTGTTGTCTTAACGTGCGGAGGTCCCGGGTTCGATCCCCGGCAGGGTCAATGTGGGAATTTATAATTTCTGAATTTTTCCTGGCCTGGCCTGGTGGGAGACTTCGGCCGTGGCTAGTTACCACCCTACCGGCAAAGACGTGCGGCCAAGCGATTACGCGTTCCGGTACGATGCCGTGTAGAAACCAAATAGGGGTATGGTAGCCCGCTACCATCTTAGACTGCATCATCACTTACCATCAGGTGAGATCACAGTCAAGGACTAACTTGTAGAGGGAAAAAAAAGGTATGGAACCCTAAAAAATTGACAATCTAACATGCTCCTATAATGTCGGCTCGTACGCAAACATCGACGGTTTCGACTCACTGTATTACAAGCGGTGGCAGGACATACCTTCTGCAACTGTTGCACGTTGATCCCAAAGTGTTTCAGATGGTCGGCCAAGTACGGGTCCTCCACCATGTCGTCTTCAGCATAAGAGTATACGTCCCCTTTGCCCTCCGCTGTGATGGTGCCTAGCTTCACTGCTAATGGGTAGCCGGTGTTGCGGTAGTGTTCAACCTGAAGACGAAAAATGGTATAACAATTAAAAAAAAAAAACACAGTTGCGGCAGTGTTCAACCTAGAGACAAAAAAGTTTTAAAAAAAAAATGCCCAGAAAAGCAGATAAAATATAAAAATAGTCACAACTTAGCACAAGCTTTAGTAAATTTTCAAAAGAACAGGGGTTTCTTTTGAAAATTTACTACAACACACATACTTGAAATAAACAAAATATAGAAGTTAATTTCAAGTAAAAAAAAAAGAGTGTGCAAGCAAAAGCCCTCTCTTTTTTATTGGTCTAAAAACCACAAGACCGAAGTAAAACTTAGTTAAACAGAAAATGGACGATGTGATCGGAGAAATCCGCCTCCGCATGCACGGAGGCAAAGCCCCTTCACCTCCGCATCCGCCTCAGCTTCCGCTAAGAACGCCTACGCTACAACCCTAATATCCACGTCCCCAGTTGTATTATGTTGAATAACCATTTTAAACTATCGATTCAAGTCAAAAAAGTGCATCGGACTTTGATGACGTCACAATTATTTAGTAACGCAATGGTCGCCCTGCTGATTTGACTAGTTGTCAAATACACAGTTGTTTTAGATATCACTCGCAGTTCGCGCGCGAGTTGAATGCAGAGTAAATGTATGTGCCACCATACATTTACTACGCATTCAACTCGCGCGCGAACTATAGGTTCAGGTGGCCTGCTTTTTTGCGCTATAGAATAATAACTTACAGCATGATCATTGCCTCCGGAGCCGTCAAAGAACCGTCTTCCGCATAGTATGGAGCCGTCTGTGAGGTTGAGCCATAGGTTAGTGGTGAGGTCACATTCAGCGCATTTCCAGCCCGAGGGCGGAATCTTCACACCGTTGTCTAGCTGATTCAAGCTTACGGCATGACTGTAACAATCGTATAATAATACACATTGATATAAAAACTGTAAATCTCTTCTTCCTGCCCTTGTCCCACGCTAAGTGGGTTCGGCACAACATATTTTCTTCTTCCATTCACTTCTGTTATCCGTCAATCTATCATTTCACACCTTTTATACGCATATCCTCTTTCACACAATCCATCCATCTTTTCTTTGTTCTCCCTCTACCCTTTTTCCTTCCACATGCATATCTATCATTCTTCTTGTAATATGTCTGTCATCCCTCCGCATTACATGCCCATACCATGCTAGCCTATTACTCCTCATCTTTTCTATCACTGGCGCTACTTTCAGACTTCCCCTTATATAATAATAATAATAATAATAAGCCTTTTATTTCTAATCCCCTGGTAATTACAATTGTATATTACTACTTTATATATGAAATAAGTGTTAGTTGTGTTAGTGTTTGTCTTATTCTAGTTAGTATTGTTATTTGTTGCAGTATTTGTTGGAGATGTAGTCCCATATCGGGTAAAGGCCTCCTCCATCTGCTTCCAATGCTCCCGGTCTTTGGCAAGGGTCAGCCAGTTTGTGCCAGCAGTCTGGGCTACGTCGTCCGCCCACCGTTTGTATGGTCTCCCGACCTTTCTTTTCCCTGGTGGTCCTTTCCAGTTAGTAATTTGTATCGTCCATCTGTCGTCAGTGAGTCTTGCGATATGTCCTGCCCATTGCCACTTTAGTGCTAGTGCTTGTGTTAGAGCATCTGTCAGCATTGTCTTTTCCCTAATTTTTGTACTTCGCACTTTGTGAATTTTTCTTATTCCTAATATGCTCCGCTCCATTGCTCTCTGGGTAGTTGTAATTTTTTGTTTGGTTCTGTTAGTGTAAACCCATGTTTGGCAGCCGTATAATAGGCAGGGTAGTATACAAGTGTCCATTACTACTTTCTTGAGATTTACGGAGTAGTGGCCTTATATATTCATTCCTAATCTTATCCATTCTAGTCACACCACACATCCATCTCAACATTCACATTTCAGTCGCATGTACTTTTCTTTCATCCGTCCCTTTCACCGCCCAAAATTCAGAACCATACAATGCGACAGGTCTAAAGACTGTCTTATATATCAATATAAAAACTGTAAATGATTTATTTAAAAAGAGCAACCCCTAAGTTTCTTGCTGGTTCTTCTCGGTAGGAATGATTGATGGATGAATGAATCTACCACTGGTTTATTCCGAACCAGTGGTAGATTCATTCATTCACTCGACGATTCAAAAGCACTGGTAATAAGTTTATTTGAATAAAAAAAATTGGCAGTCATAGGGACAATAGAATTGAACACGATTTTTTTTTTTCTAATTAATAAAACAATTCAAATATAAACCTTAAAACTAAGACATTAAAGTTTAATTACGAATGTACTATATTTATATTTAAGACCCTTTGTCTTCGTAACAACGCGAGGTATCGGTCACGGTTACACAGCACTTATTAATATAAACCTTAAAACTGAGGCATTAAAGTTTAATTACGAATGTACAATATTTTACATAAGACCTTTTGTCTTAAGAAGTATGGTGTCGGTCTCGCGTATTTCACATCTTTACCACCTACCAAAAAGTGCTCAACACGCCTAAAGAAGTTTTCACTTGAAAAAATGTTAGTTTGAGTTTAATATTTGTCCTACTTATAGTTAAGGATTTGACACACTCCAGCTATGCTTGGGACTGCATTTACTTTTATCCTTATATTGTAATTTTTTAATGAAAAGAGCAAGCACCTTTCTTGCTGCCTCTTCCTGGTAGGAACCAGGGGTAGATTCACTAGACAATTGAATGAAACTTGTGAAGAAAATCACTCTCTTGTTTCTTCTCTTTCTCTCCTCTCTCTTTATCATTATGATGACGAATTATCCCAAGCCAATTGTTAACATTATTTAAGACGAGATGATTCCAGCGACTACATTCGCATTTTTTGATTCCTTTTATTTTCCGCGACAAAAAATAGCCTATGTCTTTTCCCGGGATACAAACTATCCCCAAATACCAAATTTCATCAAAATCGGTTCATCAGATGGGCCGTGAAAGCGTAGCAGACAAACAGACAGACAGACAGACTTTCTATATGTAAAACAAACTGTTGTTACCCACTGTTGTTGTTGTTGCTTGTTTGTTGGCTAAATAAATGATTTTATCTTATTTAAACAAAATTATCTTATTTTATTGGATAGAAGCAAATGTTATTTTGCGGAAATCCATGATAATGAAAAAACTAGAAGTTCAATTCGCTATAATCCCTTAGTTACTCCCTAGTTTTAGCTTAAGATAAGCTAAAACTAGGGAGTAAAACTTCGGCCATGGCTAGTTACCACCCTACCGGCAAAGGCGTGCCGCCAAGCGATTTAGCGTTTCGGTACGACGCCGTTTAGAAACCGAATAGAATAGGGGTATGGGTTAAATGTAAATGCCATGCACCTAACAGGTTAGCTCGCTGCCATCTTAGACTGAATCATCACTTACCATCAGGTGAGATCGCAGTCAAGGGCTAACTTGTAGTGAATAAAAAAAAAAGTAATAAAAATCCTGATGAACCTTACACGGACACTTCACGTTTCTCTCCGTCCCAGGTTCCGGCTAACGCTTCCATCTCCGCTAGTTTGAACGGTGATTCCGCGTCTATTACCCCTTGTACAGACTTTTTGACCTGTAACAATAGGAATGATGCCTATATCATACTAATATTATAAATGTTCCTTAGTTGAGATGATTTGTGAGATGGTGATAATAAAAAAAAATACCCGTCTGAGTTTGTTGTGGGCTCTTCTCAGACCAGGGCGCGTTTGGAACTCTCGTAGCTTTAGTTTTAAGATACCGTAACCGATTATCACCATGTTTTATAAGTAATTTTTAACGTCAATAAGTGTACCTACAGTGTAGCTATATTGAATAAATTGTATTGAGTATAATGCGAAAGTGTGTTTGTTTGTTGGTTTGTCCTTCAATGACGCTGCAACGGAGCAACGGATCGACGTGATTTTTTGCATGGGTATAGTTGAGGACCTGGAGAGTGACATAGGCTAAAAAATACTTATTCCACGCGGACAAAGTCGCGGGCATCAGCTAGTCAAAAATAAATTATTTCTAACTAATTATTCAATATAGAGCGTGTTAAATAATTTGTTTTAAAGAATTGGGTTGAAATTTTATGACGCCACAACTGTGAATTACATACAACGTCCATACTAGAAGTGCGTTTTTAAGTTTGATAAAGAGTTGCTGATTTGATTGAGTTGTCATTATTCCTATTGGGAAATTTAATAGATTTCTTTAAATTCAATCAATTAAATCAATTTGGGGCAAGGACTAACCTGTAGTTGAATATAATAAATTAAAAAACTGTATATTTCCAGCCACATACAACTTAAGTACCTTCAAGGCAAGAGTGAATAGGCATCTTCTAGGCAAGCGCGCTCCAACCTAGACCTCATCTTTGTTTTATATTAAGCATGATATTCATCAAGGGCAAGTCTATTAAAAAATTGGCCATAGGGACTACCGATAGAAGTGAAAACAAATATAAAAAATAACAAAACAGCACTTTAAAATTTTTTAAATATAAACCTTAATACTAAGCCATTAAAGTTTAATTATGAATGTACTATATTATTTGTACTTAAGACCTTTTGACTTAAGTAGAATGGTGTCGCGAGGTGCCAGTCACGGTTACACATCACTTTTAAATATAAACCTTAAAACAAAGGCATTAAAATTTAATTACGAATGTACTATTTATCCCAGGTTCGAGTCCTGGGTCGGGCCATAATTAAGTATTGGGTTTTTCTAACTAGAAATTCTCAGTACTAGCCCGTAGTTAAGCCCGGAGAGCACGTTAAGCCGTCGGTCCCGGTTATTATCACTAACATGATAATAGTCGTTAAAGCCGCCAACCCGCATTGGAGCAGCGTGGTGGGTCTAAGCTCTAAAACCCTCTCTCCTATGAGAGTGGAGGCCTGTGCCCAGCAGTGGGACGTTAATGGGCTGTAGTGGTACTATTTATACTTTTTATACCTTTTGTCTTAAGAAGAACGGTGTGGTATCCCGTTTCCACATCTTTACCCCCTACCAAAAAGTGCTCAATGCGCCTAAAGAAGTTTTCACTTCAAAAAATATTAGTTTGAGTTTAATATTTGTCCTACTTATAGTTATGGATTTGACACACTCCAGCTATGCTTGGGACTGCATTTACTTGTATCCTTATACTGTAATTTTTTAATGAAAAAGAAGTTTTCACTTCAAAAAACTTACCAAATCAGGTAGCGCATCATTGGGCCACGGGAACGCGTGGAACCCCGGCAGAACGACCACATTGTAATGATCTGTGTACGTGAACTTGGGCTTGCCGCAGTCGGGGTCGAACCCACCCTCCACGCCGATCGCGAGCCGCGTGATCTTCTTCTCTGGGCCATCACCCGTTTGCTCCGGTTCTGGTATCTAAAATCCATATCCATACTTATATTATAAATGCGAAAGTGTGTCTGTCTGTCGGCTGCGCTTTCACGGCCCATCTGTTCAACCGATTTTGATGAAATTTGGTACAGGGATAGGTTGTATCCCGGGGAAGGACATAGGCTACCACTTATCCCGGAAAATTCAAGAGTTCCCGCGGGAACCGAAAAAAAATATCCGTTCAACCAATTTTCATGAAATTTGGTACAGAGATAGTTTGTATCCCGGGGAAGGACATAGGGCTCTTTTTATCCCGGAAACGTCAAGACTTCCCGCGGGAATCAAAAACCTTAGTCCACGCGGACGAAGTCGCGGGCATCATCTAGTGAGATATAAAATTATCACACTTAATATGATAAATGCGAAAATGTCTATTCAAGGCCCTTTGGAAGGAAGCATTTTGGTGGTGACATTTAAACTTTAATAAGAAACGGACGAACTACGTCACAGCTAAACTATGATACGGTCGTCCGATTTAAACTTTGAAAATAATTTCAGGATATTTCTTGAGAATGAAAATCAAGAGCCGATTTTTTTTCTGTTTGACAAGTAGACGGTATTTTAAGAGACGTACTTTCTTAGACTTTAATATACTACTTTTAACAAAATAATGATCGTCAAAAATTACAGCAAATAGCATGGGTATGGAAACCCATCAATCCACTCGGATCCATTTTTACTTACCTCATCTGGGTGCTCTGATCACTTGATCAGCTTTTTATTGCAAAATGAACATAGATTTGATTCAATATAAGAGTTAGATTGGGTTAGCTCATATAATTTTGAATGTAAATGGTGCCCCATTATTAATTCAAAAAGGGCAAAAGGTCAAAGTAACAATATAATGTAGGGGTCACTACATAATTATATGAAATAGATCACGCTATTAGATCCATGACACAAACAAGGCAAAGTCCGAAGTACTTACTTTACGGTACCGCCAACCATGGAACGCTTGTTAATGTGATAAGTGACGTAATTGAAAATGGTGGTGTCAACTTGTGTTTCATTTTTAACCCCCTACACAAGGCCATCGGAATAAGAACTGAGACTGATGGTAGGCCCGCTCGGTAGGAACCTGTCTTACTTATAATACTTACAGGTTTCTTCTCTCTCTGTATGTGTAAAAACACTGCGTTGCCAGTCTTCTGAAAATACTGTTCGACGTAATTGCGGCCGAAGCCGAGGAACGATGTTAGTGACACGTACAATCCGGTTTCAGATTCCTGTTAAAGAACAGAATGAAAAGGCGTTGTATTGCGTCGCTTTCGTCGTTCACCTAGGATAACAGGTATATATCTTGTCTGGCGGAAGACTTGTTGGTTTAGTAGGAAACAATTTTGATGAATGACAAGGTCCTGGGTTGTAATACACGGGTAGGGTACATACAAAATATACTTGTTTATTGGAATATTTTGTCTAACCAGAAATGGTGGTGTTTCACCAGTGCCTCGTAGAGCATGCTAAGCCTTCCGAGTCCGACATTCGGGAATAAGTAAGTCAGGCCAAGTATTATATATTAATTAATATTTTGCGTTTAAATACGCTTTTTTGTGTTTAAGTAAGTATTTCGCGGGTGTAGGTAAATGCGCGTACAGACTCAAGTTTAAATCAATAAGTTTACACTTTCCAAGCCCCTATAATTTGCATACCGATAAATATATCAACCGGCGCGGAAGTGCGAAATTATGGGGGCTCATCATAACTGTAACTACATTCGCCTCGACAAGACCACACCAAAAAAAATGTTGAAAAACGTTGATTTATATTTAGGAGTCTTCCTCATTTTATGTGGATTTGCAATCAGTTTGCTCAATTTAAGGAATATTGTATCAAGTGGAAATAATACATCATATATACTACTATCAGAAAATGTGCTTCTAATGTGTATTGGTATAGCTTTTATGTGCCGCGCTATTTACTTCTTGAATCCTGCAAACTTAAGTATGGAAAATGTAGAATTGAAAATGGCTGGATTTAAATTCAATGAGGCGAATTTCCAATGTGGGTTCTCTACTTTACTTCTCAGTTATGGACCATTGATAGTGTCGTTAGTTAACAGCTTTCTGGGACTTATAATAGACAATTACTTGCATTATAGAATGTTAAGAGACGTCAAGAACAAAGAACAAGAAGATATTGTGCAAGAAATTGGCGAAACATCTAGAAGTATCAAAGATGTTAAGTTGAATAAATTTTATGCATTTTGGAAGAAATATTTCTCTTTTCTAACAGTTGTATTACAATGGATGGTACCAATATTGATTGCTCTATTTATGTACCCAATGAATGTGAAAGAAATGTCGGTATATGAACTGAGAAGCTTAGAAGATTCTTGTATGGCTACATTACAGATGGGCAGAAGCGATTGTAATAACCATTCAGATTTTGAGAACATATCAATAGAGCTACGTAAAAACTTTATATCACCAGTAAATTATGTAGAGGCTATGGAAAAAGTACAACATAATGCGAACACATCATTGCAAATAGATGAAGTTTTGAGCAATGTGTTTAATATTCTGAGAAATTATAACAATCAAACAGATTTTCAGTACACAAACTTGATGAAATCTTATCGACAACCAAAATTCCATGACAAATGTGTTAAAATGTGTTTCACGGATAACAAAAATATGGTAGTCTACATGTTTGTGTTGGCGGTGATAAGCTATTTTATTCCAATTACAATTTCAACTATAATTTTAACCAAAATTCACCTCATGGATGTGAAAAGGCCAAATGCTAAAACCTTTGTCACTAGAGAATTGTTATATAATGTACTGTTTTGGACACCCGTTATGTTTGATACCTTTTTGTCGTTAGTTATGTGTTCTTTCACAATGCACGGGATGAGGACATCTTTGCTGAATGTTGTGGCAAATGTGTATCAGGCTGTTAGGAATTTTATGCAAACCAGATATTTTAAGGAAAACACTGTTGTGCCTGTTTAAGATATGTTAATCATATGTTTTTACTGATAAGATCTTTGTACTTTTAGTCTCAGTTTTGATATAGAAAGATGAATGTTGCTAATGTAATCATAAAAGTTTGGCAGATTATAAATATAATTATAGGAGATACTCTGGTTTTACATGTTTTAACTTAATAATAAATAGACTCAGGGCCCTGTATAATTTATTCATAAACTTTTTAATAGATATTTGATTTACTTGCTTACTTAATGGAAACTTTATACTCAAAATTATAGTACTTAAGTATGTATGTATATATACTAAGTATTTGTATTCTCTACTTACCTTTCTAATGTTTACTTTACTTAACTTTCTAATGTTTTATAACTAGTCTGTTATACTTACAGTAGGTTTACTGTTGTATTCTTTCTTTCTGTTTAACAAGACTACAAACAGTTATAAAATGGAAAATTGTACTGAAATAATTACCTGATAAATAATTATCGATGAAAATCTGTTTAAAATCGATGTTTTGCATTTGCATTATTTCTTTTGATAATTCGGTTTTAAGTGTAAAAATACCACCTACTATTATTTAAAAAGAAATCGAGAAAATATTCTGTTATAAATATTAAGTTTAGGTATAAATACCTAACTTCTGTATGGATTTTTTGATGGACATTTTTGTATGAGTTTACCACACTACAACCCTGCCAAGTTTCAACAACTGAGGATTTAATGCAGGGGTCTCCATACAAAGAACCGCCCCATTTCCTAGACTACTACTGAAATGAAGGATAATAAAGAAAATCTACTTACAAACTTTATTTTGACCCAGCAGTATGAATTGGGATGATGACAACTCAATCAAATCTTTAACAAACTTAAAAACGCACTTCTAGTATGGAAGTTTGTATGAAATACATAGTTGTGACATCTGTAGATTAAAATGGTATCCAAGTAACTAACAGAGGATGTGAATTTAAGGTCTTTTGGAAGACACTCTTTTTAATATTTATTTTGATTTTATTTTATTTTTAATTTTATTAAGTGTAAGTGATGGTCCGTGACGTCGTGACCCTTGGGCCCCTCCTGAAAATCAGCGTTGCAGTATGTTAGGTAGGTATATACCTATCTCTCATGCTGTGGCGCGGGCTGAGGAGGTGGCCCATTGACCACATGTTTAATAATTTAAGTTTTATTTGTATTTGTATAAGTTTAGTTATGCTAAGTATTGTAGTGCTGGTCAATAAACTTTTATTTATTTATTTATTTAATAATAAGTAAGAAATAATTTATTTTTGACATAGGCATCATCCTTGTATAATGTTCATAATTATATTATGTCAGAGAGCCAGTTTCAAATTTTATCTGTCTGTATCAGATAAAGGTTTGTTATTTGATGATATTTGCTACATTAAATATGGTACCATTTCTTTGGTTATTATTCTAGTAATTTTATACTAGAACATACAGTGGTTCCGTGGGAATTGGTATGAATCCTGTAGGGGCTATAAGAAATCCACTATGAAGATGACCCTAAGTATTAACCTCTAACCTAAGGGCTGACTATTTTGGGTATGGTTTTAGGTTTTTAGTAGTTTGTGTGGTGTGGACAACCGCAAGTTATTAAATGATGCATATTGAAGGCTGTGAAATTTTAATACTTGCCCTTATTGGGAATCTACTAGAATCATGATGAGGTTAGAAACAAAACGCAACTCACCGGATTGTCAAACGAATACACACACTCATCCTTGTAAACCAGTTGTTGGGGCGCCGGTATTTTAATTTTGGACAAATGCGATGTTAGAATATCCAACGATGCCATCTTTACGATGTTATCGCAGAAAGACCTTACTTTTAATTAATCTTTTCTTTTTCAATCTCGATATTGGCGTCGAAACTCAAAACCAAAAAGCAGCCATAAACTTCACGAAGTTCACGACGAAAATTGACAAATGGCAACTAGGACTGGGACAATGACAAATGAGCAGGTATGTTCCGATCATAGAGTATTAATTAAGACACCGTAAAATTGCAAAAACCGTCAGATTGCATTAAACCGCTTTTTTTCTCGATATGTTGTCAACAGATTGTGAACAGCTGGGCGACCGCTATCTCTGACAGCTACAGTGTAACGATCGCAATCACCTCTGATTGGTTAACACTCTTCCACTATTGGACAAAATCCATTGACGCGGCAAGAATACCATAAATTCAGCCAAACACAACAATTGATACTGTAACAATGATTGATGCAGAAGATATGCGGTGGCCCTGCTGCAGCTGGGTTACCGCGTATCTCTGACAGCTACAGTGTAACGATCGCAATCACCTCTGATTGGATAATACTCTTCCACTATTGGACAAAATCCATTGACGCGGCAAGAATACCATAAATTCAGCCAATCACAACAATAGATACTGTAACAATGATTGATGCGGAAGATGCGCGGTCACCCTGTTCAATGTTCCGAGTGTGAATTTTTAAAATATTCATTGTATTTACGATTTCTTGTCTCTTTAGGCATAAATTCAGTTCGACATAAATAATATGTGTATATAGGATAAATAAGAAAATAGAAGATAAGGAGTAACATCTCATAAGGGAGAAAAGTTGAAAAAGTGTCCAGTGGTTGCTATAATTATTATCGTGCGTGCGTATTGGATTTTCATTCAAATATGCTTTGATTTTAAAGGAGAGGATATGAAACATCATATTTAAATTGAAGCTTCCGGGAAGTAAAAATGGCGTATGGACGGAGCTTAAGCTGGGGGTTAGGGCTCTTATTATCGATACTTATATAATCGATATAAAATTATCACAAATAAAATTAATAAATAATTAAACATAATATTTTGAAAAACACTAGTATTCGTATTTAATAATTAACTAGCTGATGCCCGCGACTCCGTCCGCGTGAATTGAGGTTTTTAGGTTCCTGCGGTAATTTTCCGGAAAATAAAACTAGCCGATGTGTTAATTCAGACTATAATCGATCTCTTCCATCCATCCATAAATCCAATATTTCGCGTTTATAATATTAGTATAAATTTATATTATCAGTTCAATGTAAACCTTACAAACAAAACTGTTTCATAATATTAGTTGGAATTAGATAATAAGGAAAAATGTTACTGAATGACGTGATAATAATATGATTAATAAAAATAGACTAATTTTAAAAATTATTTATTACAAATGGGCAGGCATCATCTTTGAGATGCGTGTGGAGGCTCGGTGCGTCGTCCACACGAGTGGATTTGTCCTAGAGCGAATCAAATTCGATCTGCAAGCGATTGAACCAACCGTACTAGTAATAATAAAATATGTTCAGCGTAAAGTGCGCCACACAATCGAATATGGTGCGAGAGCGCATCGCGTTCGTGGTTCGGCCGCACCATATTCAATCGTCTTAGAAGTGGAACTTTGGAAGGTTCCGGGTTCGATCTCCGGAAAGGTTTTGTGAATTTATAATTTGTGAATTTACTCTGGTCTAGTCTCGTGCATCGTGGAAGATGCGTGGATGGCTTCAGCCAAGTTTTAGTTATTAAATTTTTTATCTATCATTAAGATCAGACGTCCCGTTCTGAATTTAAAACACCAGGTCTTGGCTCTGTTCGTTTTGCGTGCAGATGAAAATAGACGAGGCATAAAAATCCTATAGTTTATTAGTTAAAAAATATTTAATTAGACATACCTAGTTACAATTAAACAAAGTACATACCTATTCAAACATTGATTTTGCGTATTTGCGTCTTGACCGCAGACTTCAACAGACAAATGCGGTGGCAAAAAGCAAACAGACGAAAGGGACAGAGCTTGCGGTGGCGACCGCCAAGATCGCGTCTTGTCCGCGCTTGTTTGAATACTCTCTTGTACAAACAACTATCCGCCACCGCAGACCGTGTCTTCTGTCTGTAATGCGAGAATATTCTCAAGACTAAATTAAGCTTTTGCACTTGTGCTGTTCAATTATTCGATTTTACGCTTTGCTGCATCGATTTGTATTTGAGTTTGAGACTGTTTGAGACTCGCAGTCTTGAATGGAGTCTGCACTTTGACAAAGTTTATATTGATCAAAGACGTTACACGTTAATAGGTGTAACGCCTTTGATATTGATGGAATTGGTCATAGCCAGTTTATTTACCTACCTTTGGTTTATCTGTGTTGGCCGATTGAAATTGTGGTTTTGTCCACAGGTTTTGTCAGGTTTTGTCTGTGTTTTGAAAGAAAGATCAAAGACTGGAACTTTGCCTAGCAAAGGTAATTTGTTCCCCAGTATATTCGTATAGTCTATGCTTTGTCTATCTTTGTCTTTGTTACCTAAAAACTTTTTTGTTTTTTTTTGTTTTGACACTTGTTTTTTACTGGGTTTGTTCCATTTGTTTTTCAAGGGAGGTTAATATTAATTATTAAAATGGTTCTAAAGTTATACATAGATCTGATGTCGCAGCCATCAAGAGCAATGTATATTTTATTAAAAACTGTAAATTGCAATTTTGAAACAAAGTTGGTCGATTTGCGAAAAGGTAGGTAAATAATAATACCACGATATTTAGTAAATACTAGCTTATGACCGCGACTCCGTCCGCGTGGATTGAAGTGTTTTAAAGGTATGAAAAATAGAAGCCGATTCTCAGACCTACTGAATATGCTAAAATGTCATAAAAATCGGTCAAGCCGTTTCGGAGGAGTAGGTAAGTATGGTAACTAACATTGTGACACGAGAATTTTATATATAACTAGCTGATGCCCGCAACTCCGTCCGCGTGGATTGAGGTGTTTTAGGGGTATGAAAAATAGATATAGTACGCGATTCTCAGACCTGAATATGCATATAAAATTTCATAAGAATCGGTCAAGCCGTTTCGGAAGAGTTTGGTAACTAACATTGTGACACGAGAATATTATATATAAGAAGATTATTTACTAAGTTTAAAGTACATTCATTACATATTATTCGTAGTTTAAAAAAAGTATCCTAATGTAGTGATCGTAGTTGCAAGAATACAAAGCATTAAGTAATAATTCAATCTAGCCAGTCAGTCAGTTGATGTTGAGTAGAGTTTGTAACCAATTATGCAACGTTGACTTCATTTCCTCCGTGCCTCGGAGAGGACGGCCCCGGTTATTATCACTAACGTCTGATAAAAATCGTTAGAAACTCAAGGCGCGGGATATATTTGAGAGGCGCAGCGGTGGTGTGGCCCTGGAAGTATGAATATAGATAGTAGTGGCCCTGGATAGTATCTTAGGTTGTATGTTGAAGGACCTGGACACCCACCACATTATTATCCCAAGAAAGCCCCTACCATTATGTAACGAGTCATGACCTTCAGCAGTAAGGAATACGGCGCAGAGAGACTCAAATTACATTTTTACTAAAACTACAGCTGCTACTAAAATACTCAATAGCATGGTTTTTCTTTCTAGGTGCCCATTATACTGATGAGTTCACAGCCATAAATAGATTTCAAAAAGTGCCAGTTATTGATCACAATGGCTTTATTTTGACTGAAAGGTTTGTATTCCTCACCTTAGGTTCACTCTACCCTGCAAGTTTGTCTTATAAAACACTAGATGAGGCCCGTGACTGTATGGATTCAGATTTTTTGATACCCGCGGAAACTCTTTAACTTTCCAGGATAAAATGTTGCCTATGTCCATCCCCGGAATACAACCTACCCCTCTATCAAATTTCATCAAAATCGGTTGAATGGATGAGCCGTGAAAGCGTAGCAGACAGACAGACAGACATCCAGACTCTTTTGCATTTTTAATATTAGTTTGGATGCTATTTACAGTCCATCAGACTTACCAGCAGGTGGTCAAAATTGGAACTAATTTTTTTGCCTGCTATGTTTATTTAAATTTTATTTTTCATATAGCTACAGCAACTCTGTTAGAGGGTCAAATATTTTTGTGGGACTATAATTTGATTTGTTAATAATATATTATAATGACAACTTATTATCATCCTTTGCAGTGTTGCTATAATAAAATATCTATCACGTGAGAATATTATCCCTGACAACCTATTGCCGAAGGAAAGTAAATTGCAAGCAAAGGTTGATGAGTTTTTGGAATGGCAACACATAGGGTTGCGCATGCATTGTGCTATGTTCTTTAGAGTGAAGGTAAGTACATTATATGTTTAAACCTAAAGTTTATTTACTACATTGTTTTCTTTAATTTTTAGTAAGTACTTATATGATTTTTTAAGTAAAGAAATACTATATAACAATATTGTGATCTCTGCATGGTCATGGTTTATGTCAACACAAAGGCATGAAAAAAATTGTAAGTACAGCTATTAAATAAACAAATAAATGAATCGTTTATTTGCTGGAAACATTGCACAATTGAGATGACAAAGACCAAATTTGCAAAACTTGTTTCATAATTACGGACGTGCACATTTAGAACATGAGTTGAAATTATCAAAAGTAATTCATAAAAACATTAATCAGTTAATCCACAAACATAATTTTTACATAAAGAATATAAAAAGCAATGAAAAATTATCTAAGATGCTTAGAATGTATTGTTATTTTTATTAACATCAAGTAAAGGGTTTGCTTTAAATCGGTTTGATGACAACTCAATCAAATCAGCAACTTTATCAAACTTAAAAACTTCTAGTAGGTATGGAAGTTGTATGAAATTCACAATAGTGATGTCATCAAATTTCAACACAATTTTTTTCTTTAATATTATATATATGGTTATCAAACTTAAAACAAACCGAGGATGTGAATTTTAGGTCTTTTGGAAGACCCTCTATTTAATAATCGGTTAGAAATAATTTATTTTTCATACAGGCATTATCCCTATTGTGTCAACCATGTTCATTATAAATTATTCTCAGACAAAAATGTTCTTCATTAATAATATTCCTAGATATAAAAAATTGTGATTTAAAAAAAACTCTTTCCTAACGTTAAATTCAGGTGGGCAGAACAGTCTACCAATCATTTTAGCTGCAGTTTAAATTTTTGTCCAATGCAACATTTCAATTTTGCATTGTGTGTCTCTGGCGTAACTTAACCTTTACAAAATATGAACTATTCTTCATAATATTACATCAAAGTTATTATTTTCGTCCATCAAAAACTAGGGAAAGTTTCAAATGATATAACAAACAACACAACTGGTCAGTGTAAAACAAAACAACCTCTGCCTGGCTTATTATTAGGTCCAAAATATATAATTAATCTTATCACCTTTTTTACTATTTATCAATACATCAGAACTGTTTACAGTAATTTATTCCCAAGCTTTTTTATTAAAATAATGTGGTTTTCTCCTAAAATCAAGGTTCTAGACCCAGTATTCACAGGAAAAGCACCAGATGCAAAGACTCTAATGGGATATGAGAGGAGAATGATATCTTCTTTGGAAATGTTCGAAAAACACTGGCTACAAAATGGCACTGAGTTCATAGCCGGTGATACTATCACTGTGGCAGATTTACTTGCGGCTTGCGAGTTGGAGCAACCAAGTAAGTATTGCTATGCTATGAGATTCATTATATTATTGAAAAATAACCTTTTTTTTATACTAGCTAATGCCTCTGCCTAGATGTAAGCCTGATTAAAATTCCAAAGAATCTCTTTGATTTTCGGCTATAAAAGAAGCCATGTAATGTCAACCCTAGCCCCCATAGCCATGTTACGTACGCTTCGTGTCTATTCTCTTTCTTTATTAATTGCTACAGCTCTAGCGGAAGCGATAAAAATCGCTAACCATAGACTTATTTTTCTCTCTCCTTAAATCTTGTCAAACCTTATAACTCACATTGATCTGTTGCTCTGTTACGGCGTGATTTTAAGATTTTAAGAATCATGATGTCAGAAGTTACTTTTTCATCACAATGTTATCACAAGCTATATCAATGACATGGTACTGAAAAGCTGATTTCTTCCATGCAACTTTGTCATTCAGAAATTCCTTAATTATTTAATAACCTCAACAAAACTTAAAAAATGTAATAGCAGATCTGAAATCTCTTATTTTAAGAAACCATATAATTATGCACTGCACTGGCATAGGGAATAAAGACAATGTTAACAAATAAAAAAAATACACTTACAGTTCGTCAAACTTATCTGACCCGGTGGCCATAAAGTGACCTAATTTTTATGTCTGATAAGTTATTGATTTTATTTTATTTTTAATAGATGGTACTAGTGATGCTGACACTGGGTCAGATAACTCTTACCTACTTATTATTTCACTATGTAAAGTCATTATTTTACAGGAGCAGCAGGTTACGACCCCGCTGCAAACTTCAAGGTTATTTCAACCTGGTGGAAGAAAGTGCGAGATCATTTTAACCCTTACTATGACGAGGCTCATGTTGTTATTAATAAACTCACCGAAAAAAACAAGTTAGCTGCTAAGCTGTAATAAATAATAATCCGTTGTTAGGGATGATGACAACTCAATCAAATCAGCAACTCTTTATCATACTTAAAAACGCGCTTCTATTAGGGAAGTTGTATGAAATTCACAATAGTGACGTCATCAAATTTCAACGCACTTTTTTTCTTTAATCTATATTTTAAAATGGTTATCAAAATTAAAACTAACCGAGGATGTGAATTTTAGGTATTTTGGTGGAAGTCCCTCTATTTAATAATCAGTTAGAAATAATTTGTTTTTGATATAGGCATCATCCCTATTCAAGCAGATATTTATAGAGATTCATACAGTATGTACGCAAATTGAATGCATTCAGACCCTGAGTGCTGAATGCTGAAGCTCCTTGTACTCCTGCATAGAAATGTTTAAAATTTTCCGTATTTTTTATAGAGAAATTCTCGGAGTAGACGTAAAGACGTTCTCAATGCTAAGTCAGGGCCCGAATGAATTCAATTTGGGTATTTGACCACTAGTCAAATCAGGTACTTTTTTCAAGTCCTCTAAAGATTATTGATCACTAAAAAATAATTTGACTAGCTGTCAGATACCCAATTCACGTGCGTACTGTAAAATAACCTTTATTCAATATATTATAAAAGCTATATGTATTATAGCTTAAACTGACATATCAACAGCTTTAACCGCTCGCTGGGTCCAGAAACTCGGGATTTTTTTACATAGGTTTTTTCTGTTACTAGTTTTTTTACATAGGGTTTTTTCTGTTACTAGACTTATAAGTGAAAAATATAATTTAAGAAGTTCCACGTGATTTAAGGCAGATTAGCTGATTAAGTAAAAGCGCATGCCACGGTGATGCAAGTTTTACTTACAATTATTAAGGAATCGCTTACGTAGCCACTAGGTAGATTCTCGTACCGTAAATACGATTTGGCCTCGATTCCGCATGAAATAGACTGCCGCATGCCAAATTGCCGCAACATGTGGCAGCGATGCATGCGACAATGCGACATGCGACTAAGAATGGCGTATCGAATGTATAGTAAGGCATGTTGGAGTACCAATGCCGGAGAGGAAATACTAGGGCCTGTCCGCAATCATCAATCATCGTCCTAGAATATGGAGGCGATACGAATTTTATAATATATAATATTTTAATGCAATTTGACTTTTTAATTTAAACTTTGATTTTGTTTTTTAAAAATAATAATGATATATTTCTAAATTCTAATGATGATTAATGATATTGACATTAAATTGTAATAAATATGGATTTTTGTAATCTGAAATAAATTAATTGAATTGAATTGAATTGAATAGTCCGTGTCACGACAAAAGTCCCGCCGCAGTTAGTGGAACTAATGCATTTTACATACGATATGTAAATTGGGAATTGGCAACGCTTGGGAATTTCTTTTGTGATACGGACTAATAATTATATCGCTCTGGTGGCGGCATTTACGGGATCGGGATTTAATAGGCAAATAATAGGATAAGATGGCATTTTTTGATTGTACTATGAATTTATGACAAAATAAATGTACCGTAATTTAAATGGTTTTTATACAATTAGATACATATACAATAATTATAATGGTTTATGTTAAAATTAAAAGGCGTTAAAAAAAATCGTTTGTTTATATTTTTATCCTGTCTAAGTGGAAGGAGTACGATACAGCCCTAATGTTTACGATAATCTCTCTGGTTCGTATTTAGGATCTTTTTTTATTCCACTACAAGTTATCCCTTGACCTGTGATTTCACCTGACCCTGCCGGGAATCGAGCCCGGTACCTCCTGTGAACGCCTTCTCCAATAAAACTTCAAATACTTATTAACATTGTGGCAAATTCTGTTGTAAACCATATCTAAACTAAACTTGAATGACAACTCTCTGACAATGAAAATTTTTATTGCTATCCCTTTCAGAACACTTCCAGTGGAAAGGGGCAGCTGTCATTTTAGTACAGATTTTAGTTTAGATAATTAAGTATTACTGAAATTTACTGTATCAATTTCTTTTCTTTTTCCAAACTTAAAACAATACGTTGAAAGCCGGCTCTTATAGCTTAACTAGCTAATGCCCGCGATTTCGTGTGCTTGGATCGAGGTTTTTTGGTTCACGCGGGAACTCCTATTTTCCTTAATAATCTCTGTGCCAAATTTCAGCCAGATCCGTTCAGCCGTTTGGCGTGATTGAGTAACAAACATCTATACATCCCTATATCCATCCAAACTTTCGCCTTTATACTATTAGTAAGAATTAGTAAGATTAAACCACTCGCTTCACTCCTCAACCTTACTAGCCTTATATCGTATAGGTACTAAAATTCTACACTAATGCATTTAATATCCTTGCTCGCTCGGGCATGCTCGCGTTGTTACGAAGACAAAAGGTCTAAAATATAAATATACCACATTCGTAATTAAACTTTAATCTCTACTTCAATTATGTTAATTTTTTTATTTAAAAAAAAACGTTTTCACTTCTATCGGCAGTTCCTATGACTGCCATTTTTTTTTACTATTCCATTTGTATCGCTTAACTATCTTTCAAGATTTAAGGGATTATTCATCCTAGGTATCCTTTCAAGTTTTGCACACAAAAAGAGATAGATCGAATCGTAAAAAAAATATTGGAAAATACTGATGTGGTGAATATCGCGAGCTATAAGTGCAGGATACACATACCACATAGATTTACAATTGTCGCGGTTTATAGCGAATTAAACTTCTAGTTCCTTCATTATCATGGACTTCCGCAAAGTAACGCATGCTTCTATCCAATACATAAGGTATACCTACGTAGCTAAAGATACAAAGATTTTTGAGTTAACTTTATTTATTAAACAATTTGTATTTCAAATAATATTTCAGTACCTAAACTACAATATATACCATATTTCATTTGACTACCTACTTATAATCATACTATTAATGTTATAAATGCGAAAGTGTGTGGTTTTTCGCACTCAAATTATTATCTTCTGACTAGGTGTCAGAAAGAAGGTGCCAACTCACGATGGTCGTGAAGTAGGTTTGTAGGTATGCGTGTTTTTTTCGTGTGTATAATATACTCTATGTAATATACGTGTATGATTGTGAGTGACCCTATGTCCAGCAGCTAATGAGTGCTCCGTCAGTTAAATGTTTGTTTGTTTGTTGGTTTGTCCTTCAATCACGCCGCAATGGAGCAACGGATCGACGGACGGATTTTTGGCATGGGTATAGTTGAGGACCTGGAGAGTAACCTAGGCTACTTTTTATCGTGGAAAATTAAGGAGTTCCTGTAGGAATTAAAAACAAACTTAAACCACGCGGACAAAGTCGCAACTCGCGGGCATCGGCTAGTACTTAATAATTAAATTTAGGATGTTATTTATTATATTATCCTTACTCATCATAATTCCCTCCCGATAATGATGTCTCATTATCGTGAGGAAATAATAATTAGGTATATCGTCACAAATCTTTCCGAAAAATCGTCTGCTATTTTATAAATAAGAATGTGATTTCTCTCGCTATTCATTGACCTGTTAAATATTACTTCCGCCGGTGCCCTACCTATTTTTATTTGTACCGTATTATTATAAGACACCATTAAATGCGTCCTAATTTGGTATTACGATCATCATCCTTAAGATTAGTAAAAGATCCTTAAGATTGTAGTCCGATTATACCTTTTTAGCTGTCCATTAGACTTAGAGCATGCCACGGCATTCAAAACATGTTAGATTCCTCTGCCAAGACAGAATTTCCTGAAAACGTGCCATGTGAAATAGCTGCCGCGGTTGCTAAAAGTGGACAGCTACAATGTAGTTTACTTTAAAGGCTTTAGTTTTCTGGACTGCATTTATTAAAAAGACTTTCGTGGACGAGTCCACGATGACCACTAACTAGTCGTAAGTATGAGTATCAGAACTTTCGACGGTTAATCCTTAGAAAAACCTAATCTAACATAACCTATCTATGATACAGTACATTGAGCAGTCTGCAAGCTGGATCCCAACACTTCTGAAGTGTAAACGCCTTCTCCTTTATAGCGACAAATAAGTAGTTACTTATTAATAATGACGTATAATTACTGAAATTTACTCTATAACACTTCTTTTTCCAAGCTTTTACTGCAAGATACGGATATAAAACGATTGCGATTGTTAAGCAACGTTGACCCAAGTAACTGGATGGGTGACCGAATTTATAGGTTCGACTTTGGCCTTATAGGTTCCTACGTGCCTCGGAGAGTAATTAAGCCGTCGGTCCCGGTTATTATAACTTACATCTGATAATAATCGTTACAAAAACCTAAGAGTTTAAATAGGTACTCTTAGTCGAGTCGTAGGCGGAAAAGGACGTGAGAACTCACCGCATTATTATCCCAAGAAAACTCCTACCATTATTTGATTAATGGAAACGGTAACGACCCTATATGACGCAAAGAGAGAGACTACAAGAAAACTCTATTAACAATCACGTCCACTTGACCATCTCGATCGAGTGCATCAAACTCCCTAGTATGGTAACATTAGCGTTTCTTTTTCCCGTCAAGTTTTCTTTTTCGTAAAAAATAATATAAATCTCATAAAAAATTATCGAACCTTATACACTCCCACTTATAAGATCATAGCGCTCACCACTGCGCTAGGGAAGTCGTCAATATTTTGATCCGCTTCCATTAATAATTGAATGCGATGGGCTTGAATTGCTTTGAATCTGGGATTACGACTCTTGAAGAATATTATCAGATTTTTGGTATCGATGGCTTCAAACCAAGTTCCGGCCTAGTATGTATCTTTACACGGAACATTTTACGTTGGTTTTAATAGCCCGCGGCATGGTACCACGTATATACGACTTGGGTCAACTCATATAATTGACTTGTACCACGGTCGCACCCACTTATGTAAATAATGCATACTTAATATTATAAATTCGAAAGTGTATCTGTCTGCTACGCTTTAATGACCCATCTTTACAACTTTGATGAAATTTGGCACAGAGGTAGTTTATATTCAGGGGAAAAATATAACCTCAGCCACCTCCGGAAAATTAGGGATTTCCCCCGGGAATTAAAAAAACCTTAAATGCATGTTCGACTGCGGCTGACGAGGTAGTGGTTCGATTCCCGTCGGGAAAAAATACTTATAGATCGTGCGCGAGCTCTGAGGAATCCTATGGGATAAAGGCGGCAATGCTTTTTCGCGTCATTTCCTTGATAAAGCATTGCAAAAGCCACGAGATAGAAGTACCTACTTACTCATTAACATTTTCATTTTCGGATCCGAATGTTAAAGAGTCTTGTTTTATGGATAACATAGATGAATATGAGACTTTAAAGTAATGCCCTAGAGTTGTTTAAAGTTCAAAACAATACTCCTATCGCAAAATTAAATGCGTCAAGCTAAAGAATAGTGCTGGGAGCAAGCTTTATATCGAGCAACGATCCGGGGTGGCGTACAGCCGTCGTTTCTCTTTCGTCGAGCTCGTCCGCGGACTTTAGGTAAGTAGTATTGGGATTTTGTTTAGAAATTCTTAGAACTCGCATACAGTAGTGTTACCCTCGTGTCTCGGAGAGCGTTACGCCGTCTGTCTTGTGCCTAAGCTCTTTACGGTTGGAGGATTACCGTCCCATCATCTATGGGAGTAAGGGAATAAAGAGTGCACCTGTGTTGGCACACCCACGTAGGTATGTTCAAAGTATAATAAATCCCGCGTAGATTGATATTTGAATGTCTGTGTAGATTAGCCACCGCCGAGATTCGGCCGAGAGGACATTATTAAGAGAACTCTATCTTATAATGTGTCTCTCTTAATAATGTGATCATATTACCATTATTATTTGAAGATTATTTAAAGTCCCATCCATCCATCAGCCTGCATTCGTCCACTGCTGGGCATAGGCATTTAAAGTTCAATTCATTTCAATTTATTTATTTGCGGTACTTCACATACGGGCCATAGTTTAGCATTAAGTTTTTCTGACTAGAAAGTCTCAGTAGTAGCAGTAGTTGGGAAGTTGGTGGTGTTTCACCACCATGCCTCGGAGAGCACGTTAAGCCCGGTTATTATCACTAACAATGGTCGTTCAAGCCCGCATTGGAGCAGCGTGGTGGGTCTAAGCTCTGATTCCCTCTCTTCCATGAGAGTGGAGGCCTGTGCCCAGCAGTGGGATGTCAATAGGCTGTAGTGGTGGTGGTTCTACAATAGTAATAACTATAAATAAGTTGGGTATTATTACAGAGGGCCAACTACGATTATGTTTCAAATTATTATGATGTAGCCTGTAAAGGGCAATACACTACGGAAAGGATGTGAGAAAACTTGACCGCGAAAAAACGCGTTTCGTCGTGTCGCGCAGGTCTGTGCAGTAAAATATAAATGTGAGCCGACGTTTTATCTTGGCTCTTCAGACAGTCATATGAATGACTGTCTGAAGACGACACTGGCCGTGCCGAGCTTTTCCTCCAAGGCCGCAATTTCATTTTTCAGTTTTATTCACGCAAGTCGCTTACATGAGTAACTTGTGAACGAAAAACAGTCGTGTAGGTACGTTACGTGTAGGACTTTATGTTACGTTAATATTCCAAGCTTGAATGTTATACGTAGGCAGGTGAGTAGGTACTTGTATACTCAGTTATTATAGCTTTACACAGCGTTTTGCTTTGAAGTGGCTTGGTGCTCACGAATCATTACAGGGGCTCCAATTAAATGAGGATTAGTTTGTCTGGCTTCTGATAATAGAAAAAATTTACCTACTTAATTTATTCAGTATACTCAGTACCAACCAGTAGACTTATAATATTTATTGTTACCTCCCTATACTTGGGGTAGTTATTATTGTAGACTAGTAACTAGGAGAACTTTCTTGCTGGCTCTTCTCGGTAGGAATGGCATTCCGAACCAGTGGTAGATTCACTTGACGATTCAAAAGTACTTGTAAAAGTTTATTTGAATAAAAAACATTTGAATTTGAATTTGAAGTGAAATTCGGATAAATATCTATTGTTTTTGACATCCTCCGTGGCGTGTTGAGCGCTGTTGTCTTAACGTGCGGAGGTCCCGGGTTCGATACCCGGTAGGGTCAATTTGGGAATTTATAATTTCTGAATTTTCCCTGGTCTGGTCTGGTGGGAGGCTTCAGCCGTGGCTAGTTACCACCCTACCGGTAAAACCTTACCAAGCGAAGCGATTTAACGTTCCGGTATGATGCCGTGTAAAAGCCGACTAAGGGTATGGATTTAATATAACTGCCATACCCCTAACAGGTTAGCCCGTCACCATCTTAGACCGCATCATCACTTACCATAAGGTGAGCTCGCAGTCAAGGGCTAACTTGTAGTGGACAAAAAACTAGGTAAGAGAGAGTCAGACTTGCTCACAAAGAGTTCCGTACCGCCACACAATGAGTTATTTTAGCTAATAACAAGAAGTACCCTAGGTTTTGATTTATTGGCGAGTGTCAAAATATGTGGCATAAGCGGCCGTATCTTTTAAGCGTTGACTTAGAAGCTTAATTATTTTACAGCTCCAAGGATCCGTAGACCTAAATATTTGATATTAATTTCAACTTGATCTCTGGTTTTTTAAATTTCCACTACAAGTTAGCCCTTGACTGCGATCTCACCTGATGGTAAGTGATGACGCAGTCTAAGATGGTGACGGGCTAACCTGTTAGGGGTATGGAAGTTATATTAAATCCATACCCTTAGTCGGCTTTTACACGGTATCGTAAGGCTTTACATCGCAGTCTTGGTAAGGCTTTACCGGGCTTTATACCGGTAACTAGCCACGGCTGAAGCCTCCCACCAGACCAGACCAGAGAAAATTCAGAATCGAACTCGGGACCTCCCACGTTAAGGCAACAGCGCTCAACACTGCACCAGGGAGGTCGTCAAAGGGACAGACAGACAACGAAGTGATCCTATAAAGTATAAGGGTTAATTTTTTCCTCTTTGAGGTAGGTATGGAGCCCTAAAAATAAATAAATCTAGCCATCATGAGAGCGTGTAAGTATACCTAACAGCTGTGTACTAATTACCTAAGTACCTACTAGTGGTACTAGGTTTACCTACCTCTGCTTTCATAACGTAGGTACCTAGGTAGACACTAATTGATTCTATATGCAACCAACATATGCAACTTTAATTACAGCGAGCTAAAAGCTTTCGATTTGTTGGATAATTAAGTTCTCGTATGCAATAAAAGATATACGAGTAATGAAATACATGGAAAATGTTTAAACCAGCGATTTCGCCCATTGGTCGATGTAAATAAAAATATGAAATGGGACGCCACGTATTCCTCTGTCATTGGCCAGTTTCGAGCTATTAATAAAGTTGCACTGAAGTTGGTATACTGTAAGAGTGTCCGTGAAAATTCAAAACTTTTAATGCTTGTAATGCAAATTGGGTACCTATTTGACAACTACCTAGTCAACTACACTCTTTTTTAGTGATTATTAAATAGAGGATCTCCCCAAAGGCTTTATCCACGTCCCCTGTTAGTTTTATGTTGAATAACCGTTTTAAACTATCGATTAAAGTAAAAAAGTGCGTCGAACTTTGACGTCGTACCAATTCAGTATTTCATACAAAATCCTATACTAAGCGCGCGTTTAGACGTTTGAAAAAAAGTTACTAATTTGACAAATACCCTATTAACTTATATAGGAATTTAACCTAAGGCCGAGAGCCGTAGAATAAATGGTTGCATGCCATTGCATGCAGGTCGCAGGTTGCATTTAACTTATACTAATACTAATATGAGAAATGCGAAAGTTTGGATGGATGGATGGATGTTTGTTACTCAATCATGCCAGAACGGCTGGACGGATCTGGATGAAATTTTGCTCAGAGATAGATAACACTGGAATCCGGAATAACACTTATGGTACTTTTTATTCCAGAAATTTAAAAAGTTCCCGCGGGAGCACAAAAAACCTCAATCCACGCGGACGAAGTCGCGGGCATCAGCTATCAGCTATTAATACATAATATATTAATGTTCGGTTTGTTGAGTCACCCTCTGGCTATAGAGTCGTAGAGACATCTTACGAGATATTTCAACAATAGAATCACAAAATCACAAATAACATATGTTTAGTCTGTTTTAATGCAGTTATTATGCTTACGGACGCAATTACAATTTTTTTTTCGTTTTAACAATCATTTAATCCAGTATAATAAATCTTTATACTCACAACCAACCATTTGCCTATGCAAACTCGTATAAAATGTTTATTTTACGGTATAACTTTATATCGTAAAATAAACAATTCTGAGCTAACAACAACAATATAAAGTGAAACCCAAACCTTTTAGCTTATGTTTTCCGGCAAAAAAAGTCCTTTTATCGTATTCATCTGACTGACGGGGGCTATTGTTGCCACGATCAGAGCCTATCGATATAATATTAAGACTAGGTACACATACAGGTATACCTATATAAAAGCGTTACCTACTGCGCCGAGAGGTCGTTAATTTTAATTTAACTAAGGTGTATCATCATACTATGCTCATTACAGACAAGCATCTCTTCTCAAAATGAGTAGTGTTTGGGCCACAGTCCAACATGCTGGAAAAATTTGTAGACTTCACTCACCCTTCACTCACCTTTCAGAACATACTACACAAAACACAGCTTTCCTTCACCATTAAAGTAAGTAAAATTATAGGGACATATCATATATACCTACCTCATTTATTTAAAAAAAAACATACTAGGTACTTAGTATTATAAATGCGAAAGTATAGCTGTACTTTTGTGTATCTGTCTGTCTACTACCGTTCATTTCATTATCTTTTTCACCTTTACAAACTTTTCTTTTCAGACGACTTTAACAAAATTTGGTACAGTTATAGAGGTCACATTGCACCCCAGGGAAGAACATCCAGTTTTATTATAATTGAAATTATTTAAAACGCACATAACTTCGAAAACCTAGAGCGGCATGCTCTGATTTCGAATCCTGGTCCCGCCGAAGATTACGATTAAGTTTGTGAAAGTTTTTGAAAGTAAAATGAAACAGTGCTATCTCTTAGTGTATAAACATTGGTTCGAGGCAACAATAGCGCGAAAGAGTTTCTCTACACATCGCGCGCATTCCGCTACCATTGGTGGAAAATCTGCTTGACTCTAGCTTCGGATACGCCCCACGAACCAATTTGACTCGGCGGGCGATACGGCAGTCGCAGTAGAATCTTTCAGTGGAACTTGCGTTACTTTAGAAAAAAAATACGACAAAACTTTTCCGTTCCGGAGACTTCATTTTGATATTTCTTTACGAGTAATATCATCTAAATAATTCAGTATTAGATTTTCGTAAGAATTTTTTCCCTGATAATTAAATCATTAGCATATTTATAAAGTAAATAATTTCAGTTAGCAACGGCAATGAAAAAGTTCGGCGATCGATTGAATTTAGACGGCTTTAATTTATCTCCAAGTCAAGAGGAGAAAATTCTCTCAAATTTGCGGAAAATGAAATCCAAGAACGAAAAGAAGGCAGCAGCACCCTCTCTAGTACCTATCGCGAAGTAAGTATTCATTTTGCAATTTTTGAAATTCTCATTGTCATTATCATCTCAACTTATCTCTCGGCACACTATCTACTAAGGACGGGTCTATAATGAGGATGATGAATTGTAATATTAAATAAAATAAAGAAAAATTAAACTAATGCTTGGCTGCGGGGAACACTAAAGTGGCCCGCGGACATGAAGATTTTTTTTTAAAGAATGCAAGCATTGTCTTTTTAGGCATTCCTTATAGTTTAAAACTATTTGGGTCTTAACTAAAGCATTTTATCGGAACCATACGCACCGATATTGATTTACTTGGCTTTCTTTTAAAATAGTTTTAAAAGCTATAAGTTTGGGAATTCCATCTAACATAAAATTTTATGCAGACCAATCAATCCGCGATAAATGTTATCTTGATCACCAAAGGTTCAAACTAATTGATATATTAGTATGGTATCACATCATATTTGACGCATAGTTTTTGGATTCGTAATATTTTGGCCACTTTTTAATTTCCAAGAGGAAAAAAGGAACCCTTATAGGTAGGGTTACCAGATGTCAGGAATTTTCCTGACATGTCCGGAATTTCAGCTGTCTATCAGGGAAACAGGGAAAATTGGAAATTGTCAGAAATAAAAATAAATAAATCATAAGAAGTAAAATTATAATAATTAATTATTTATTAATTCATGATTCATCTGAATCTCGTACTGTTCATTGCTGGATATAGCTAACAGCAACTGCTGTTCTTTCATAACAATTTCATGAAACTCTTCACATGATTTACATGTTCTTCAGACTGAACTGTGTCAACAGTAGAGCCTTAACAGAAGCTATGGACAGTCTATTTCTCCCCTTTGTCCACTGTGCACCCATGAATGAAAACACTCGTTCAACGTTTGCATTTTGTGCTGAATTGCAAACACAAAACAGCAAAATTTACTCAGTTCTTCCAGTCTCCCACAGCTGACGCATTTTAAAATATTTTCCCCTTTCCTTAAAATATATGCCCAGTTTAATGGGCACCATTTCAAAAAAGTCATTGCTTTGCTGCCATGTATCTCACACGCATATTCAAGCTCGCCCGCGAGTTTTTAAAATAACATACTTTTCTGTCGAAATGTCAGGAAATTGATTTTTCTAAGCTAAGAAAGGGATTTTTCCAGGAAAACTTATTTTCGGATCTGGTAACCCTACTATACCACCTACCTACTATACCATTGTGTGGATACCACCCACACAATGTAAAATAAATTTATGTTGTACAATTGTACGGAATCCTTTGTAAGCGAGTCTGACTCGTATTTGACTGATTTTTTAAAGGACCGTTGGTGAATTTTCCATATTCATAACGTTTCGTTTTTTTTTGTCGACGTAAATAATCAGGTGATTATTTATGTCGAATTGTTTATTGTTATTTAATATATATGTCACCGTAAGATTGTAAAAAATTTACAATTTCGCGAGTTAGATTATAATCTAACGGTTTTTACAATCTTACGGTGATATCTTCTTCTTCTTCTTTATGTATAAAAATCAATTGCTGTTCGTTTGTCTCGCTAAAACTCAAAAACGGCCGATTTAGCTGATTTTGGTTTTGAAATGTTTGTCGTAGTCCAGGGAAGGTTTAAACGATGGGAAAATATGGAATAATTGCGAGAAAAATAGTAAAAGCAACAATTTCATTTTCCATATAAACTGTTCTACCTACTTTCCTATCAAACATTTGACGTGCAATCGAGTTCTAACTTCAGGGCAGGACAACGTCTGTCGGGCCCACTAGTATTTATAGATATATATATATATATGTATATATGTCTAGGTACAAAAATAACTAATACCTACAATACAATACGTAATACATTACGTGGAGTTAAAGGTTTTATTTGTTTTTAGAATAACGCTTCGAATAGCTTCCACTTTCAAATAGTGCACAACACCACGTCAAACTTATCTGACCCGGTGGCCAAAATTGGAAGTTATTACTTACTATGCCTTTTAAGTTTTTTTAAAAGTGAAAAAGGGGGTAAACTTGTGGATTCGCGTCACCGACATGCTCCGCGCCAACATGCTCGCGTTGTTACGAAGACAAAGGGTCTTAAATATAAATATACTACATACGTAATTAAACTTTAATGCCTTAGTTTTAAGGTTTCTATTTTAATAACTTTTTAATTTTTTTATAAAAAAAAATTCTACTGGCAGTCCCTATGACTGCCAATTTTTTGAAGTGAAAACTTTAGTCGCATTGAGCACTTTTTGGTAGGGGGTAAACTTGTGGGTTCGCATCACCGACACCGCGTTGTTACGAATACAAAAGGTCTTAAATATAAAAGTACATTCGTAAACTTTAATGCCTTAGTTTTAAAGTTTATGTTTTAATTCTTATAACTATATATTTTTTAAATAAAAAATAAATTAAAATCATTAAAAAAAAAGAATTCGTTTTCACTTCTAACGGCAGACCCTATGACTGCCAATTTTAATTTTAATTTAATTTTTTATATCTAATAGCGAAGCTGTCACCGGGTCGGATAAGTTTGTTGGACATAGATAAAAAAAAAAAACATCAACGAATAAGTTTGATTAGAATATGAATGGCAAAGGTAGATATTAAGACTAGTTAGCAAAGTCTACTTGAATAATAGGTTTGAGTTTCACTACCGGCGTGTTTTAGTACCTAAGCCTGGCTCACTTGTCACGTGACCTGAGATTTGAGGTGCAATTTTACCTAACTTTGCTACCTGATACCTTCCAAAGCAACCGCGATCTACACTTCACAGTCGGGCATCGTTTATACCTCTATGAGAGACATACACAGAAAAAATTTCAGCTTTAATAAAATAACTAAGGTCTGATCGTCGCGGGATCTTGGTCCATAATGTAGGTAGCAAGCAATAATAAACTTTCATAATATTTGTCCAATAGATACGGGAATGCAGAGTTAGATCAGATTGAAACACCAAATGAAGATTTTGCGTTTAATCTTGAAGATTACGGGATATATCCTATAACATCTTGGGTAATGGCACAACCTCCTCCATATGCACAACCTCCTCCGTATGGACAACCTGCTCCGTATGCACAACCTCCTCCATATGCACAACCTGCTCCGTATGCAGAACCTGCTCCGCATACACAACCTCCTCCATATGCACAACCTGCTCCGTATGCACGACCTGCTCCGTATACACAACCTCCTCGATATGCACAACCTGCTCCGTATGCACAACCTCATCCGTATTCACAATCTTCTCCATATGCACAACCTGCTCCGTATACACAACCTGCTCCGTATGCAAAACCTCCTCCATATGCACAACCTGCTCCGTATGCACAACCTGCTCCGTATGCACAAGCTGCTCCGTATGCACAACCTGCTCCGTATGCACAAGCTGCTCCGTATGCACGTGCCAGACAACCGTCCAGGTGAGTCGATAAACTTTCATTACATTTTATTTTAAGAATAAGTTAAACATTAATTTGCGAGAATTGTCTGCAGGCAACAGTGTCCTGGCTTACCCCTTATCTGAGGAGGCCAGAGCTCTGTACAAGATATATGTCATATGTTAAGCGTAGGAAATAAAATGATGATTTTGTTCCCATGAGGGTGGCATGTTCAATGTTGAACAAACCCTCTATAATAAATTTAGATTAAAAAATAAAACTTACATAGCTTTATATAGCTTTGTATAGAGAAATTTGAGATAAATTGCTGGATGACAAAAAAAAACTCGAGGTCATCAAATCGAATTAAAATAAATGCAAAAGTTTGGATGGATTGTATGGAGGGATGTTTGTTCTTGAATGACGCCCGAACAGCTGAACGGATCTGGATGAAATTTGGCACAGAGATAGATTATAGTCTTGAATAACACATAGGCTACTTTTATCCCGGAAACGTGCGTTCATTTTTAGATGAGACGCTCTCTATTAAATTGTTACAGTGACATTAGCATACTATCAAATTCAAATTTATTTATCTGGCAGCATATAAAAATATTTTTCTAGGCTTATATGCATTTTCTTCTGTCTCATTTTGCAGATACTACAATCAACAGCCACAAGCCACCGTTCACCAAAATTCAACGCCTCCCCAACCAACCAACTCCAACCAACTCGCTTAAAGCAGTATTATTTTAATCTTGTTGATCCTCTTGTTTCAGAATTATAACCATTATTATAGGGAAGTCATGTACGTCATATTTAAAACGCTAAAATCAAAATAATATGGCTCACTGGGTAGATGACTGGTCATTTTTGTAAGTTGAAGCGTCGGTGAATGGCTACTGCGAAACCCGAACTGGTTCTCGCGCAGCGGCAGATAATGGCCTATTCTTCGCAGTAGCAGACGTTTGAATAGTTTGCCGATGTCTACGCTTAAGATCGCTTAAGTTCAAAGTCTGCCTGCCAGCTGGCAGGCAGACAGCGATCTTCGTCGGCTTAGGAAGGACAATAATCTTTCCCTTTTTCCGGGATCAGTAAGGAGAATCCTATTAAAGGCTTTCGGAAGTGCTACGAAGGCCTCTCTGTGTTGCAGAGCAGTATTTGTGATTCCATCGTTACCTGGCGCTTTTCACTTAGGTAGGCGAAGGACAGTCTTCCGCAGCTCTGACGGTAAGATAAAATCTTCACCCCGGAGTTGCGGGATTTGGGCCGACAGAGACGTCTCCACGAGGGTTTGGATGTCTGCATAGTGTCGAATGACATTTGCGTTTGTCGTATTTGGTGGATTTGGAGTAAATGGCCCCTCCAAGTGCTCAACCAGGATTTCGGCTCCATCCCTGGCTGCGTATTTTCTTCTTCTCTCTTGGTCTAATAGTGGATAGATCGGAGTATCTTTGCCAGTCAGTTGTTTGCAGAGGCGTTATAGCGATGTGTCGGACTCAGATGTTTATCGATAGTATCCTATCGATCCCAATATTCGTCGTCGAGAGCACCGAGCGCACGCAATACGATACTAGGTTATTTGAGTCACTTTTCACACTCGGACATCGCTCGCATGCCCAGAGTCGGCGATGTTTACGCTTTCTTCGTATTTTGTCCACTATAAGTAAGTTTTTCGTATTTTGTATACTTTTAGTAAGTAAGTAGTGGATCCTGTAGCCCTGAAAATTGCGACGATCTAATGATTGTGGTAGCAGCTGTTTTGGCCTTTTGTATTGTTGTATTGTGTCCGTTATCTTCTTGACAGCCACTTCCACATCTGCAGCTGTTGATATAGGACCCGAGAGCTGTAGATCCGCAACGTCTGTGTAGTATCGGTAGACGCAGTATCGGTCTCAGTCGATCCGCGTTCTTGGTGGACGTTGCATGATGAATCCACTCTGGAGTGTGACCGTTACTAAAATAGGTAGATGCTGGGTGTCCAGATCATAAAGTACCTCGACGTCAATTGGGCATCTCAGTCCGTACAGCAGTACATGTCGAGAACGTCAGGTTGGTGTCGTTCATTTGCAGAAATTGGGGTCGGCGCTCCTGGACTTATCACTCCATATCCCTGGTATTCACTGTCTTCGAAAACCTGTCTTCCAGTTGGGGTGATAACACGTGAGCCCCAAGCGTTGTGCTTCGTGTTCAGATCACCCACGATTATTGTAGGTCCTTGCGCCTCGAAGAGTGTCCTTACGTCTGTACTGCGGAACGACAATCCGGGTGGCTTGTAGGCTGCAAATAGACGCAGTTCTTCCTCCCCAGCATGGACTTGAACTCTTAGTGTACATAAGCTAACAAAGGGTGAGTGGTCCAGTTCTTCGTGAACAATGTCCCTTCGCACCAGGGCTGCTGTACCTCTTTAGGGTAACCCTGGAGAGACACGAAGATGTTGGCGATGCGTAGTTCGATGTTGTCCTTGAGCTTAGTTTCACCCAGGAGAATAACATGTGCATTCTGCGACTGGGCGAGCTGAGTAAGTTCCCGGATATGGCCTTGTATACCCGAGTTCCAATAAATTCTTCTCTGTTGCGGTCTTGTTAGGTGGCGCTGCAATCGGGTTCTTGGTTCAGTGCAGGGCAAGATTTCGGGCCCACTAGTTTTAAATAAATAACAGGTATATTAAGTTAGGTATCGTAGTTTTCATGTGAACTTGTAACAGATGTTTAGAATAATAATATGTAGAGATTTTTCTTGTCATAATTATTGTGATTGTTTAGATATAAACTATAGAAAAGATAATATAAACTGACAGAAAACATTTATTTTAAAATGGATCATTCAAAAACTCTAGAGATTTAAAAAAAAATTGATACTGAAGCTAATCAATATTTTAGTGAATAGTTATAATAAGCGTTTTAGCAAGCGAAATTATTATTTTTCATTGAAATGCATTGCCGTTTTTCCTGTTTTCCTGGTTATATATCACATTAAATATGCTTTTTTTAAAATTCATAGTGTTTTAAATAGCGAATAAATAAGTAATAAAATATGGTCTGCTTCTATACAAAATTTCATTATTTGACCACGTTGTTGCTCATATGAGCAACTCCAATGCGAAAATCAAAGAGATTTTTACAAACCTGATGTCGTGAGCATCATCTACTTTTTAATAATTGCTTAAGACTTTGCAACCATGAATATGTATAGTTCATGCAATGCAAGTCATCAAATATGGCTGTGTAATTGTTGTAACGTTTCTATTTTAATTTTAGTGTACATAGGAGTAGCAGGGATTTATTATATTAATACTAGCTAATGCCCGCGACTCCTTCCGAGTGGATTGAGGTATTTTAGGGGTATGAAAAATAGATAGTAGCCTATTCTCAGACCTAGTGAATATGCATATAAAATTTCATAATAATCGGTCAAACCATTTCGGAAGAGTATGGTAACTAACATTGTGACACGAGAATTTTATATATAAGATTTTATTCTAACTGTAAGCTTTTAATAAGTTACAGCGATTTGGCCAGTCACTTTATTAGATTTCAATGGAAAGATGACGGTAGAATATCCAAAGTTAAAGTGCATTTCTACCAGAGATGTGTAGCTACCCTAAATAGGAATAGAAGCATAATGTACAGTTAATAGGAGCGCTTGATTTTCATAGCTTAGATCGCTAGATTAACTCCCCGATTGTGTAAGGTAATTGTAATCGTAATCGTTTGCCAAACGGATAATTCGACCTATAAGGAGTTCATAAAATGTTTAAAGCTGTCAAATGATTAGGATTGGCTTAGACAATTATTAGGCCTCTAGAGCGCTCCTATTGGTGGGTTTGACGCATATTCATAGCTTATAAACGTATTATTGTATTTTTTGCTTTGATTTTTTTGCCACATTATGTACTATGTAATGTGTGTTTTTTGTATTTTTTTGGTGATATAAGTCAAAATTAAATGTTACGTCAAGTCTTTCAACTTTTTTTACACCCGACAAACCTGATTCTTATCTTTTTTTTTATACACTACAAGTTAGCCCTTGACTGCGATCTCACCTGATGGTAAGTGATGATGCAACCATGACCCCTCTAGTGCTTAGGGGTCATTGGTTGTGAGGCTTCGGCTATAGACAGGCAAGAATATGCTGACAGCGGCCATACTACCGATACTTAAAGCCATATTGGTTCAATATTATTGTGTTTCGTGTTTTAGAATTATAGTCTTTATTTTGGCAACGTCAAGGCATGTGACATCAAACTGTCATTTTGATTTTTGTAATATTGCTTAAGGATTTGCCTTAAGCGTTGGCAGTAGACCCCAGCTAGGTATGTGCAGTTAAAGTTAACTTGTGCAGTATTAAATCGATTCCGGAAAACTTTGAAAATCAGTTCAAGCCTTTTAAACATATTTGAGTAATATTGCATAAGGATTTGCTTTAAGCATTGGCAGTAGACCAAAGGTCTAGGTATGTGCAGTTTAAGTTAACTTGTGCATTATTAAATCGATTCCGGAAAACTTTGAAAATCAGTTGAAGCCTTTTAATCTTATAATAAATACCATTGCTGGTGCTTGTTAAATGCATAATAAATTATGTCCAACGTAAGCTTGTTTATGCAGAGGCCTGATTGTCTAAGCAATTCGTAATCATTTGACAGCTTAAATTTTTTAACTCGAACTGTTTAAGAAGTTCCTACATGCTTTTTGACGTGCAGGCATCTATGAACTCCTTATACAGGTCGAATTATCCGTTTGACAAATGATTACGATTGCGATTTTTTTACACAGGCAGATAATAGGCATAAAGCAGATAATAAATTTCTTATTATGAGTATGAAAACTTCAAAAGAAAATGGTGTGCAAATATTTATTTACTTTGGTAGGAAATCTTAGCTTCATAAATGCATCTGGGTTGTAGCGGCGGCGTAGACTCGTGTAGCGGCTGCCGTAGAGATGTATGATTGTTATAATTTATAGAGCGGTTACAAAAATACACATCATACACAGGACACATCATACGACGTGGGGACAGCAGTCTCGAGAAGCTGATTGTCACGGGCAACACTGAGGGCAAAAGAGCAAGAGGCCGCTCACCAACTAGGTGGTCTGACCAGCTGAGGGACTCTAACGCGACGAAATTTCACACTTTAGTGAGAATGGCCACCAACAGAGGCCAATGGAAGCGAATGATCCGTTCGAGGGTAGGATCTAGCCAGGACCACGATCTTCAGCAATGAAGGAACGACCGAAAAGAGACAAAAATACACTGCGAAAAAAAAAACTGGCAAAAAAACTTCAGCATCACTCATTTTCATTTGTAGTATTAGAAGGAAACTCGGTTATCCATTTAATTATACTTTTATTTAGCAATTCACACAAACACTACCGCACTCCGTTACCGAGTACCATTTCTTTTTTTATCCACTACAAGTTAGCCGTTGACTGCAATCTCATCTGATGGTAAGTGATGATGCACTCTAAGATGATAGCGGGCTAGCCTGTTAGGGGTATGGCAGTTATATTAAACCCATTCCCTATTGGGTTTCTACACGGCATCGTACCGAAATGCTAAATCGCTTGGCGGCACGTCTTTGCCGGTAGGGTGGTAACTAGCCACGACCGAAGCCGCCCACCAGGCCAGACCAGAGAAAAACCTGCCGGGGATCGAGCCCGGGACCTCCGCACGTTAAGACAACAGCGCTCAACACTGTCCCACGGTCGTCAAAGACCCGTATTGCCACCTTCGACAATGTATTGCATAGATTAAACAGTTATGCCCATTATAGATGTCACTGTAAGATTGTAAAAATGAAATTGAAAATTGTCGAAAGATTACAATTTAACGCATTATTTATCGGTAGATTGTAATCTGTTAGGTATATTAAGAGATAAGAAAACGTAAATATAATGAATATTTCAAAAATTGAGACTCAGAACATAGAACGGCTCACAATACTGTTTACAACCTTGCTAGTTAGATTATAATCTAAGGGTTTTTACAATTTTACGGTGACATAGACATTGAGCCTAACAGTAGCGAGCATACTAGGGGACACGACAAAACGCTGTTTTCCTCTGACGTCGATGTTATATCCTGTCAGGTCCATAAAATGTTTTCTAAGTAAGTACACTTAATTCATCTCAACGAAAGCTTTTTAAAGCAGAAAAAGATTATACATATTACGAGAATGTAAACTTCAAAAGAAAATATGCTCAGATTTTTCTTTACCTCGAAATCCGAGCTTATGCTTCTAGATTAGTAGCAGTGGCGTAGCCCCGCGTAGCAGCTACGTAATTTATATTTAAATATGATATTTTCTAAAAATGAAATAAGAAGCTCTCAAAGGGAACCTTCCATGTCCGACTAGACATAAGGGCGAGAACATACGAACGCACAAAATTATTGACTAGCGGGCGAAAGGTAACTGCCTCGTTGGTCTAGTGGTTAGCATGTTTGACTGCGGTCGACGAGGTCGAGAACCCCCGAGGTCGAGTCCCGAGTCGGGCCATTATATTGAGTATTGAGTTTTTTGACTAGAAATTCTCAGTACTAGCCACGAGTTAGGGAGTTGGCGGTGTTTCACCCGCGTGCCTCGGAGAGCACGTTAAGCCGTCGGTCCCGGTTATTATCACTAACATGGCAAAGCCCGTCAGCCCGCATTGGAGTAGCGCGGAGGGTCTAAACTCTAATTTCCTCTCTCCTATGAGAGTGGAGGCCTGTGCCCAGCAGTGGGACGTTAATAGGCTGTAGTGGTGGGGCGAAAGGTCCGCGCGTGCACTTTCATTTGGAACTGCACAGACTACTGCCACAGGTCAAAACGTGTTTCAGCAGATATTTTGACCTTTTCCGTCCGTAAGTACTGAGTGGTTTGTTTTCGCATTAATTTACTTTTTAAAATTTTATGAGAATCAAATCAAATATTAATTTATTAAAATTAAGTACATTGTAGCTACACACTTTTTGATGCCAAATTACTTATAAAACATGATGGTGATAATCAGTTACAATATCTTAAAACTAATGTTACGAGGGTTCCAAACGCGCCCTCGTCTTTTACGAGACTTTTAACCGACTTTCAAAAAAGGAGGAATTTTTTTCAGTCCTAAGAGGAAGCTGTCGAGGTGGTCCCATCAAAAATTCTGACTCCAAATCCTCAATCCTGACACTAAAAAGTTAAAAATAAAATTTATTTCCAAAAAACCGACTTCCAAAGCCACTGTAAAGTAAAAAATAATTTTGATTTCTACACACTATGAAGTCGGGCGGGTATAACAAAGATAAGCAAAGTTGACGCATCAGGCTCGCCCGACTTCCAGAAATCAAAATTTAACGTGCTCTCCGAGGCATGGGGGTGAAGCACCACCAACTTCCTAACTCGGGGCTAGTACTGACAGTTTCTAGTCAGAAAAACCCAATTCTTAATTATGGCCCCACCCAGGACCTACCTAATAATAACTAATCTGTAATTTACATATTATGTACTATAAAATGACAAATATTTGACGTGTAATAACATATACATAATTATTAATAGACAAGCTGATGGCCGCAACTTCGTCCGCGTGATTTGAGGTTTTTCGGTTCCCGCAGGAACTCTTTAATTTTCCGGGATAAAAAGTAACCTATATCCTTCCCCAGGATACATCCCATCTCTGTACCAAATTTCATCAAAATCGGTTGGACATGATGATGATGATGATTGATGGGCCGTGAAAGCGTAGCAGTCATACAGACAGACACACTTTCGCATTTATAATATTAATATGGATTCCAGACTCTGTACCAAATTTCATCAAGATCCGTTCAGCGTTAATGCGTGATTGAGTAAAAAACATCCATCCATCCAAACTTTCTCATTTATAATGACATGAGTGTATTTTACATGGACGGGTCGGCGTAATCCGCTACGGTAGAACTGCGAAACGTAATTCCGCTTCCACTCACCATACTGAACATGCAGCCTAACAACGACGGTTGAGCGGTTCATATCAGAATTGTTTTTGTTCGAGAGCAAATGCTTTCGCACGGACGACTTATTAATGTAAGAGAAATGCAGATTTACACGACCCTGCAAATCGTTCATTTGAAATTTCCCTTTGAACGAAGTTGGCAATTATGAAATATTCAAATTATTTTTGCAAAATCTCTTTGAGTAAGAATATGTTAGCTCAACTCGCCACAAAAAGGTCTGTCTTCGTCGTATTCCTTATTGCTGAGGGTCATGTAACCCTTTCCATTAATCACGTAATAGCAGGGTTTTTTTGGGATAACAATGCAGTGGGTTCTCAGGGCCTGCCGCATACGACTCGACTATAAGAGTACTCTTAGGTTTCTAACGATTATTATCAGATGATTGTGATAATAACCGGGACCGACGGCTTAACGTGCTCTCCGAGGCATGGAGGAGGCGAAAAGGCCAACAATCGCAATCGACTGATATGCGAAGTCGTAACTAGGCCACTCATGCGCGCAGCTATTAATTATTATTAATTTGGCATATTAAATACCCTATTAATTGTATAAGATTGTGATTAGTATGAGTATGAGTGTGTTTGTTAGTTGGTTTGTCCTTCAATCACGCCGCAACAGGCCAACGTATCGACGTGATTTTTTGCATGGGTATAGTTGAGGACTAGGAGATACAGGAAATATCTACATGTCGCTACATAATTTATCGTAACAAATTCAATGATATTTCATGATTGTTGAGAACTCCCTTAATTATCCATTGATTTTGAGCATTAAGTAATTTTCAAATATTTGGTGAGGTCTGCGAGCATGAGTTTTCCAGAAGACCGTAATACTCCATCAAGTCCAATACTCTTAGTTATCAGGGTCTCAATTGTCTAAGCAAATCGTAATCATTTGACAGCTTAAAAAGTATAACTCGAATTGTTTATGGAGTTCATACTAATAAGTAGAAACACTCGATAACTATTTCAATCATACTTTATTAGCAATTTACACACAAATATTGTACAACCATTTTTGACATTCGGCACTGAAAATCCCCCGCCTAGTGCTTCCAATCGTCCGTCACTGTCGAGAGCGCTGTAGAGCAATCAGACCATAGATAGACCATAGATAGATCCGTAAATTTCAGTCTAACAGTTCATACATGCTTTTTGACGTGCAGGCATCTATGAACTCCTTAAACAGGTCGAATTATACGTTTGACAAATGATTACAATTACGATTTCCTGACACGATCGGGGGGCATGTCCAATACTATTAAAGTTTTGAGTCATACGATTAATGCAATCGACGACGTAATAATTCGACAATAATTTGTCGTTTAAACCAGTTCCTTTTTTTTTTTAGAACGACAGCGTAGGTCTGCGTACTACCAATTTTAATTGTTCATTTGTGGAAACACTGTGACACGGTACACTTTGCAATTTGGACCCAAAGCAATAAATAAAAATCACCTGTGCACCTACGTCCATGATATGAGCGAGTACGATTTTTATACTCGATAACAATCGGTTTTGATATCTTTTATTGCTATTTCCCTGCAATGTAGTTCCCGCAACCTCTTCCTTTAATCACTTTTTTTTTAATCAACTTCTAGTTAGCCCTTGACTGCAATCTCACCTGATGGTAAGTGATGGTGCAGTGTAAGATGGCAGCGGGCTAACCTGTTAGGGGTATGGCGGTGATATTAAACCCATGCCCCTAATCGGTTTCTACACGGCATTTTACTGGAAAGCTAAATCGCTTGGCGGTACGTCTTTGCCAGTAGGGGGGTAACTAGCCACGGCCGAAGCCTCCCACCAGACCAGGCCAGAGAAAATTCAGAAATTATAAATTCCCAAATTGACCGTGCCGGGAATCGAACCCAGGACCTCCCACATTAAGGCAACAGAGCTCAAAACTGCGCTAGGGAGGTCGCAGAAACGCTAAATTTCTTTGCGATACCTACTTATTATTTGCCGGTAGGGTTGTTATATTTGTAACTAGCCGACGACCTTCCCGGCGCTGTTGTCCTTAACGTGAGGAGGTCCCGGGTTCGATCCTTGGCAGGGTCGATTTGGGAATTTATAATTTTTCCCTTATCTGGCCTGGAGGGAGGCTTCGGCCGTGGCTAGTTATCGCCCTACCGGCAAAGACGTGCCGTCAAGTAATTTGGCGTTCCGGTACGATGTCGTGTAGAAACCGAATAGAGGTAAACATCTTAAACTGCATCATCACTTACCATCATGTGAGATTGCAGTCAAGGGCTAACTTGTAGTGGATAAAAAAAATATCCGTGCCCCCTACCGGGTCCAATTGTGAATATAAACCGTCTCGAGACCCACATAAATACACACAAAATATTCCATCAGAATCGGTCCAGCCGTTCTGAAGCGAATCGAAATAACATTTCGGAAATTAACTTTTATATAGATGTCACTCACGATAGTTTAAACTCCCTTGTAACAGAACCTCGCCTCAGCCTCCGTAAGTGCGGAACTTTCGCAAGAAGTCGTACCTCCGCTTCCGCATCCGCCTCCGCCGTTTTTTGCGGAGTTGCAACGGAGGTTTACTTACGTTGCCTTACAATCCGAGAGGTACAAATCGAAGTAGGAGACGTCAGTTACACCATTACAACAAGCAAAAAGACCATTGCCCTTAGAAGAATCCTCAAAAAAAAAACAAATGCCCCACATTTGTTGTTGTTCATCGCATCCTAAAGCACAGAAAATGTGCGATGTGATTGGAGCAAATCCACCTCCGCATCCGCCTCTGCTTCTGCTAAGAATGCCTCCGTAACAACCCTAGTTTAAACGTTAAATAATATCCTGATCCTTTTTAATAACGTTTAAACTATCACGTTTCCATTCTCTTATAACTTGAAGTACACTGCACAGTTAATGCCGTGTTGAACATTGCGAATATTTGAACTATGTAAAAGTTCGAGCGAGTCACAGAGGATTTAAAATTGACGCATCAACAACTTACAACACGATGAGAACAGAATGTTATGGAGTTTCAACGAGTCAAAGGAAACTTTTCTAACGTAAAAGCTTTGAATATCACGCCATTTCATCTTCTGGCGAAATAAAAATGAATGATTATGAATATGTTTGTATCCGTTACAAGTTAGCCCTTGACTGCGATCTCATCTGATGGTAAGTGATGATGCAGTCGGTTATGGTAGCGGGCTAACCTGTTAGGGGCATGGCAGTTATAATTAACTCATACCCCTAATCGGTTTCTACACAACATCGTGCCGGAACGCTAAATCGCTTGGCGGCACGTCTTTGCCGGTAGGGTGGTAATTAGCCACGGCCGCAGCCTCCACCAGGCCAGACCAGGGAAAATTTAGAAATTATAAATTCCCAAACTGCTTTTATGCCTGTTTAATGTTATTTTCATTTATACATATAATAACTACGTTGTCACCGGGTCAGACGAGTTTGTAGGACTTATACCATAAATGTGTAAATGAACATTAATTATTTAAAAAATTAAAGACGTGACTGCCCTTTCATACAAATTGAATTTTTTTCAAAAAATTTATAGCCCGTGTCACTCGAGTCAAATCCAAATCTATTCAGGCATTCTTATACAAAAGTTATAGTGGAATAAAGAAACTCACATACATAGTACATACACAAATAAACTCTAAACACAACTTTTTTTGCCTCGTAATTGCCTCGTTGGTCTAGTGGTTAGCATGTTTGACTGCAGCCGACGAGGTCCCGGGTTCGAGTCCCGGGTCGGGCCATAATTAAGTATCGGGATTTTCTGATTAGAAATTTCCAGTACTGGCACAGAATAGGTAATACTACTAAGTACTAGCCCGGGGTTAGGGAGTTGACGGTGTTTCACCCCCGTGCCTCGGAGAGCACGTTAAGCCGTCGGTCCCGGTTATTATCATGCATGATAATAGTCGTTAAATCCCGCCAACCCGCATTGGAGCAGCGTGGTCTAAGCTCTAATTCCCTCTCTCCTATGAGAGTGGAGGCCTGTGCTCAGCAGTGGGACGTTAAGGGGCTGTAGTGATGGTGGTGGACTCCTTTTATTTGGGCAGTTGTGTAAAAAGTTTGAAAACGTACTAGGGACAAAAAAAAAAATGTCTACCGACAAAAACTCCGCGTTACTCGCTCATATATGGATCCAAATAGATTAGCACGTTGCGTCGTTCCCCTTCAACACGGTCGTTTTGTTCTTTCCAGTCCCTAGTGTTTAAATACATGTACAATATTAATATCAGCTCAAACTAAGCTTTATTTACTTTGTCGCTAGATGATGTTCGCTACTTCGTCCGCGTGGATTGAGGTTTAATGGTTCCCGCGGGAACTTTTTTTTATTTTCCCGGATTAAATATAGCTAGAATGTAATGTAAATGTTAAGTCAGGTAAACTTCATGCCAAATTTCAGCCACGTCTGTTCAATATTTGGGGCGTGCAGAAGTAACAAACATTCAAACTAACAAACATCCAAGCTTTCACAATTTATTATATATTAGTAGTCGATGTCAGAACTCCAAAAACTTGTCAGACCGTCTCCTTTTTAAAATGCAAGTTGTCGGAAGAAGTGAAAATATCGTTACTTTAGAGTTTCGAGAAAATATTTCTCAACTTTCAAGTTCTTATTTTTACGTTAACAAGCTGTTCGCTTACTACCATCGCATAAAGCAGTATTATTTTAATATTGACTTTACATATGATGTGCCTTGACGTCGATTAAATAAGGATGATTCTGAAACAAGAGCGTAAATACTTCTTTTAAACACACTTGCTGATAAAGTGGCTCTAATAGGGATGATGACAACTCAATCAAATCAGCAACTCTTTATCAAACTTAAAAACGCTCTTCTACTATGGAAGTTGTATGAAATTCGCAATTGTGACGTCATCAAATGTCAACGCACTTTTTTTCTTTTATCTATATCATAAAATGGTTTTCAAACTTAAAACCAACCGAGGCTATGAATTTTAGGTCTTTTGGAAGACCCTCTATTTAATAATCAGATAAAATTAATTTATTTTTGATATAGGCATCATCCCTATTTCACCGCAATTAGGCACATAATGATACCTATAATCAAACTGTGACTTTTTCATTGCTGTTCTTCACAAGTGAGTAGAGTTTTTATTTTATTTTATTGGTTGAGTTGCTTTGTTCATGAAAAAGTTTCGATACAAAAAAGATTATGTTCAATAGTACAAGTAAATGAATGTAGCTATTGCTTGCTCATTTTTTGCAACTTCGTATTTAAATAGATAATTTCAACTTATACGTGTGTAATAAATAAATCTTTCACTCAAATATAACTTTTGTTTTTTCTGTGATAAAGGAAACTTCAAATTCCCCATTTTCACGTGGCTAAAACGCTATCCGCGAAAAGTCAAAAAAAAGAAACCTCATTATTTTAGTCTATGGCCGATCGCCATTGTAAGATGCGCGCGTATAGGAAAAGGGATTAATTTTTCCCGCCATTGCGAAAAAATTTTCACAACTCGTTTTCACTGTTGAAATTACAGTTATTTATTAATTAAAATGTCTAAAAGTACTAATTATGGAGAAAATTATTTATGTTGTACACCGCCCGATATAAGATGTGAAGCCCTTAACGTTATGGAAAACTCCAAGGAAAAATATTTATTAGCGTACCAAAATTTCATACAATGGCAAACAACAAGAATACGCAGTCTTTTCAGAAAATGTGTTCATTGCGTACTTTAAAGAATTATTTTCTAAGTACAAATCTAGCTCTTTGTGGTGTATATACTCAATGTTAGATGTACAGTCCGAACAAAGAATGCAGTGGACTTTAAAACATACTCTAATTTGTCAGCTTATCTAAAGAGACTATCCGATGGATTTAGAAGCAAGAAATCAAAGGTTTCATCGTCTGACGATATTGAAAAATTTATAAAAGATGCTCCAGATAACCAATACTACTGGCTACTAAGGTTAGTTAAAATAATTTTAAATATCTACGCGACTTCAGCCTGTGTTGTGTGTTGAACTTAATTATTGTTTCTTTTTTCCAGGTTGCCATTTTCCATTTTTGTTGTAACTGATGCTTGTAGGATACAAGAATTAAAAAACATAACTGTAAAAGACGTCGAGATAATAAAAAATAATAAATATGAAAATATAAATTGAATAATAATATATTTTTTAAAGTTTTATAATTATAATTATATTTTTTTATACGTAAGAATAATTTTAGCTTTTTTAGTCAAAATACCAATATATTTTGTCCATGGCCAGATGCTTTTAGTGAAGATACCTATCACGAAAAATAAAATACCGAGGTTGTCCACTATATACGGTCCATTCTATGAAATTGTTATGAAAGTTTGCGTTCACCAAAAGCTATAAATGACTGTTTCTTTCTAAATTACCAGAATGGTAAATGTACCTGTCAGCCTATAGGTATAAACAAATTTAGTTTTATGCCTAAAGAAATCGCTAAGTTTTTAGGTTTAGCAGATGCTATGTGGGTGGCGATCTAGCAATGTAGCAGAATCATACGTAGAAGATTCCATACTAAACGAGAAGGAAATTTGTGCAAAAATCACAAAAAGAATTAGACTTGATTCTGAGGTGCGTCCTACTGGCGAAACACCAAGTACATCCAATGATTGGATTTCACCTACCTACACGATTAATGAACCATCTCAAATAACAATAGAACATGAAAGTATTTCAGTAAATAATCTATCTGATGAGACCGCTATGCCATCAAAAAGAGTTAATTATAATTTTACTAACTGCACATTTACTAATTGTTTCAGATAAACAATTAAACAGTTCCCGCGGGGATCAAAATACCTCAATCCCCGCGGACAAAGTCGCGGGCATCATCCAGTTGAATAATTTACGAATCTCATTCGCATGACTTCGTCTCTTACTACAGTTGTAAGAGAATGCTTTTTCTAATCCGTAGAGTAGCCTAATGTCCTTCTCCGGTATGTAAACTATCTCTATACCTAATTTCATGAAAATAGGTGCAATTTATTGGGCCGTTGAAGCGTTGCAGACAGACAGATACACTTCCGCATTTATAACAGTAGTATGCAAAAACAAAACAGGCATAAAAATTAGTTTCAATTTTAGCCACCGGGCCCATTGACTTATTATGACCGGGCCATAAGTTGGTGGCCATAGGTTAATGGAACTACACGTATACCAGGCAATCACTCCCGTGCACGGGTTTAGCTTGGGCGAAATAAAATTGAGAAAAGATCTCGTAACAGACAGCGGAGGACGAATATCCCGTATTTATTGGCAAGAATAACGTTTGCGTGGGTGTAATCTGCTTGAGTCTGAACTCTCTAGACAACCTTCAAAACAGAATAAAGCCCGCGTCAGACAACGCGCAACAACAGCTGCGTCAAGAGAGGTTTATTTGAAATTCTTTATTGTACATACATTACACTGTACAAAGGCGAATTAATATCTAGAGGTATTCTAGAGGTATTATTTTTAAATCAACAAATATCACAAACAAATGTCTACGGAGATACGTAATTTAATTATTTATCAGTTATTCGAGGCGTCGAGACAGAGCAAAGCAGAGCTGAGAGGTGACAAGGACGTGGCACGTTCCCGTCACCGGAGGGGGGAAACTGTCAGAATTTTAAATAGACATTTCTGTCACTCTTAATATCAAATTCAACTGCACTTTTTATGTATGAGCAAAGTTCGCCAAACTTATCTGATCCGGTGGCCAAAGTTGGAACTAATTTTTATGCCTGTTAAGTTTTTGTTTTTATATTATTTTCAATAGACCCAGCTACGCTGACACCGGGTCAGTTAAGTTTGACGTACTATACGGTATCTCTCTCAACCATAGTTTCTTGTAGGGTTGTAACGAGGCGTTCTTAGGAAGTCGCGGGCATTAGCTAGTCAAAACTCAAAATATGATGTAGATCTATTATGTTTTACAACGGGCGAAAATAGTACCTATTCCCTTCGATATAATAATATACTCAATATTTAATGGGCCAAAGTACCTGCGGATTTCCATCTCATCTCTGAAGAAAGTCTGTTATTGTTTATCGAAGATCTTACTTAGCTTGTTAAAGGTGAAAATAAACACGGGTAAGTAAATTAAATGAAAAAACGTTAAGGAAAATAAGCATGTTTACGTTGAAATGTTTTTTATTTTATTTATTTTGTTAAGATACGTAGAGAAACAGAAACGTAGTGGACAAGGAAGCACTTATCTCTAATAAAAGAAGGAAGGTAAGGTCTTAAACGAAAAATACGCAGGTACAACAAATATGAGGTGGAATTTATGAAAATACTGCAAAAGAAATATTATAAGTATCATTAAAGACAAATAACATACGTAAAAGAAAGAAAAACATTTTATTCGACAATGGTACCACAGACAAAACATAGATTATAGATGTAATAATGTCGTCTGTGACACCCCCAGAAGGGGTGTACAGCTCAGCGTTAAGCCCTGTATTTTATGCCAGTGAATCGCATACAAAGCAAGGCGTTGGTTTTCAACTATGACCCGGGTGACGTCACAGTAAAAACTATATTAATTTAAACAAAACAAAAGTAAAGTTTATAATAGTAATAATAAGATACACATGCTATTAATATACACATTAATAAATAAATACCAAATACGTATGATATGACATAATATCACTATTTGTTATATTTGTTTAATAACATTATTTGTTTTTAACAAACGTTTTTAAGAGGCGATCAAAAAGTTTCCGGTAATGTTCAAAAACCACAAGAACTAAGTATATCTTATTTTTCAACATAATCTCCTTTTACTTCATTACATTTGGAATATCGCTTTTCAAGTAATCGTGTTCCGGTAAAAAAAAAACTTACAATAGGCATGATGACTGATTTTGAAAAATGGTCAGATTATGTTCGGAAGTATCTACTATTTCGAAAAAATATCTTATTTCAGCAGAAAAATATGGTTTAGTAGATAAAATTGGCATTTGAAATTTAAATTTTAAAAATCACGCCAAAACGCTCGCGGGTGTCATGGCATCGTTTGTGACGTCACTATTGTTTTTACCAATGTACTCATTATACACTAGTACTGTGTGCAGTAAACAATAAGTCTTCGTACAGCAATTTAGATATTTTGTGTGAAAAATATGAATTCTAAAGTGTGTAAGTCGTATGCGGTCCCCCAGTGTGATAACACATCAAAATTAACTCCAAACAAGTTATTTATTCACGCGCCACTTAAAAAAACAATGCGATCTAAGTGGCTTAATCTTGCACGGCGAGATTCTACAGCTATAGGGCTAAATTCTACTATTTATTTCTGCGAAGATCACTTGACGTAAGTTTTTGCTTTATTCTAATACTAGCTGATGCCCGCGACTTCGTCCGCGTGGATTGAGGTTTTCTGGTTCCCGCGGGAACTCCTTAATTTTCTGGGATAAAAAGTACATTTAAATCTTCCTCTTGAATCACTCTATCTATTAAAAAAAAAACGCATCAAAAACCGATGCGTAGTTTTAAAGATAAAGACCATACATAGGGACAGGCAGCGGGAAGCGACTTTGTTTTATACTACCTATGTAGTGATGCTGTTTTGCATATAGCACAAACAACTGCGAAAAGTTAGAACCCCAGACGCACCGAATAGGAGGCAGACGTCATACTTACTAGGCAATCACCGCTCATATTAAGGGTATAGTTTTATACGGATTATTTTTAAAAACAACATTTCATTAACATAACCTCTAATAACTATCATGAAGTGCTTAATAAATAAAATAGCAGATTTTACGGGTTTAGGACCTATAAATTATTATGTTATTATTGTACATGGAAGTTTTGACGTTACGAAATTCTGCTGAACAAAAGTCTTTGTTTGATGCAAGATACTCACCCAGCATCAACAAATCAATACTGGGCAAATTAGAGCTAGTAGCTTTGGTAAATCCTTGATCCCTGGCTAACGATTTTTAATTTCTTGATTTTGAATTCGGTAAAACAAAACTAGACTATGGAAATGAGGTTTTGGAAACAAAAAAAAACACGAAAATACTTGATAAACATTTAAAACACCTGTACATAGAGAGATTGTTTGCCGATTGTTAAAGCTCGAAAACAATTGTGACGTCATTCGCTTCAGTAGTGTTTTATACAATATGGCGGATTGCTGTATTTTATAGTTTTATTTTATCAAAATAAATAACAATCTCACTCGCAATTGAAAAATAAATAAGTTTTTTATAATCCATGAATCCTATTTCATTAGATAAATTCATAATTTCATTGATTCTTGGATACTGTCATCATGCCTATTGTGCATTGTCGAGTCAATGTCTCCTGAAGATGCTCCGGTGTCGGAGTGAAACGTACGTTGAGAATAATCTGGAAGATTTGTGTGGTGTGGTGACTATCGCAAGCTACAAGTGTAAGATACACACTGTACCACATTGATTTAGGTACCTACTGTGACGGATTATAGCGAATTAAAATTCTAGGTCCTTCATTGTCATGGACTTCCGCAAAGTAACGTCTGCTTCTATCCAAAAAAAACTTGTTCGTGAGTCTAAAAAAACAGCTTTTATGTATGAAATGAAATTAAAATTAAAGTATTAAAATAAATATTATAAATGCGAAAGTTTGGACGGATTTATGGATATGTCACCGTAAGATTGTAAAAACCATTAGATTATAATCTAACTCGCGAGATTCTAAATTGTCGAAAGATTGTAAACTGTTCAATGTTCTGAGTGTCAATTTTTGAAATATTCATTTTATTTACGTTTTCTTGTCTCTTTCTTGTAGGTTAGGTTAGGGTTCGACATAAATAATCAAGTACTTAGGTTTTATTGGGTTTAAATACCTATCAGATTACAATCTACCGGAAAATAATGCGTTAAATTCTAACCTTTCGACAGTTTAGAATTTCGCGAGTTAGATTATAATCTAACGGTTTTTACAATCTTACGGTGACTGATATATGGATGTATGGATGGATCCCCAATCCATGCGTACGAAGTCGCGGGCATCAGCTGTATTATAATATATCGTAAAAGTTGTAAATAAAGTAAATAGTATAGTATAGATACAGAAACGTCATCCGTACACAGACCTACATAACACAGGCTTTATTAGGTTCTAAGAACAGTGAAACAGCAGTGTTGTATCTCACCCTTTATGCACCTGCATTTAATAATAAGTTGCCCGGTCTGTCTGACCCTATACCTCAATAACTAACGCTTTACACGTGTTTACCTGTCTACCTCAGGCGTTTAGAATTTTCCTAAGTTAATTATGAATATACCGCGCTGGCATTTACAATACAGTTTTAACTTTTCTTAAGTTTTGAAAGATCCCTAGACTAGATAGTTTAATTTGTTTATCGTTAAACTAGTTGATGCCCGCGACTTTGTTCACGTGGATTGAGGTGTTTCGGTTCTCTTTCCGTGGGAACTCTTTGATTTTCCGGGATAAAAAGTAGAATTAATGTTATTTCAGACTGTGCCAAACTTCATTCAGATCCGTTCAGCCGTTCTGGCTAGATATTGTTTGAGTAAAAAACCTCCATCTATCCAAACTTTCGCATTTATAATATTATATTAGTATAGATATAGATTTGCCCACCAAAAATCTCTGAAAATGTTTGGCACAACTCAGTATCCTAACATCCAAAAATAAGATTTTAAGTCAGTGTAAGAGCCCTGACTTTTGTAATCCAAAGTGGTTGTGTTTAGGTTGTAAAATTTAAGGATAACTATTACTATTGATGGTGCAATCGACTCTAGTGTTGCACGATCACTTATACCTACATAATATCGATCTTTTGGAATACAATCTTATGTCACCTCTAAATAGTAGAAGCAGTCGTATTACATAATCGGCTAACCTACATAATATTCGGCGCCGTTTTATTATACGGATTCTACAATCGGGCTGCGACATCTATATTAAGAAAAGCGCAAAACGGGGTAAGGTATAGGCTTGACTAAACTGCCATTTTACAAGTACTTTTTTCACGTTAGCCTGAATTTTTCTCAGATTTTATCGTCACTTACCAGCTCTTCTTTGACTGCAATCTTCCTTGGCTGCAGTCAAGAGCAACTTATTTATGTTATTTTATTTTGTTCGTAAAACTTACTCTCTCTCTCTCTGCGTCATACTGAGGGTCATGACCCGTTTCCTTTAATCACGTAATGGTAGGAGTTTTCTTGGGATAATAATGCGGTGAGTTCCCACGTCCTTCGGCGTGCGACTTGACTAAGACGTATTTAAGCTCTTAGGTTTTTGTAACGATTATTATCAGATGTTAGTAATAATAACCAGGACCCGACGGCTTAACATGCTCTCCGAGGCACGGAGGAAACGAAAGGGCTAAATTTGAACGTCCAAATTCGGTCACCCATCCAGTTACCGACTTGGGTCAACGTCGCTTAAAAAATGTAATCGACTGATATGCGTTGTCACCGCTAGTATATTCATCTCTCCTATAAAACTTCAGCTACATACAAAAAAGTGGACAGATAAATATAAAGAATAAGTAAGTATAACGCCTAAATTACAAGTTTATACAGATAGAATTTTAATGAAATTTAAAATAACTTTCGTATCCCTTTTCGCCGTGCACCTTTAGGTGTCCTTTCTTAGCTGTCTCTTAAAATAACTTCTGGGTCTTCATTGTTTCAATAATCAATTTGGAAATTTCTAATCGCACAGGGTTTATAGTAAATATTTGAGCTAGCAAGACTGGTATTGAAGCTCGAAAGTCAAATAATACCATACCTACAAATTATATTCGGACAGGTGAATTCAGTAAACACTAGGCTATCAAAAGGGCTTAGTGTTGCGGACTGCCCTGGGCCCTGGGGTTTACAGATAGGGTGGAGGGTGGTGAGGGTTCCAGTAATGACGGAGGGATGATATACGCGCCACACTAACAAAATTATGTTTGATTTTATAGAGTATGTGCTGTAATTAAAGAGCAGAATGATTGAGTTCTCGCATTGCATTGTTAGGGATTCTGTTATATTTTTTATTGTGAGATAGGCATATATATATTATATTTAATTGTATTGGTATATATTTTAGTATTTTTTATTCGTGTAATTGTTTACGTATTATTAGAATGTATAGTTTATGTAGTATATTGTATGTATTGTTGTTGCACTATCCCGCTTCGTTGCATTTGTTTCTTTATTTAAAGGTTGTCCGGAGGAGATCACTTTTAGTGATAAGACCGCCTTTGCGCACTTATTTATGTTTGCCTGTTCACTGTTTTTGTTTCTTTTTTAATGTTTTGTGTGGCAATAAAGTATTTATCTATCTATCTATCTATAGGCTTGGGCTTGACGATAATCATGTTTACTGCAAAGCAATGATGAGGTCTAGGTTGGAAAGCGCTTGCCCAGGAGATGCCTATTCACTCTTGCCTTGAAGGTACCTAAGTTATATCCATTAATATAAATGTGAAAGTGTGTCTGTCTATTTTTTTAAATTCCACCACAAGTTTACCCTTGACAGCGATCTCAATTGATGGTAAGTGATAATGCAATCAAGATCTGGTAGTGGGCTAATCAGTAATCTGTTAGGGGTACGGCAGTTACATTAAACCCATACCCTTAGTCGGTTTCTACACGGTATCGTATCGGAATGCTAAATCGTTTGGCGGCATGTCTTTGTCGAGAGAGTGATGACTAGCCACCAGACCAGACAAGACAAAATTCATAAATTATAAATACCAAAATTTACCCTATCAGGAATCGAAGCCGGGACCTCCAACTAAAAGACCACAGCGCTTACAACTCCGCCAGGGAGGTCGTCAACCGTCTGCCTGACTGCTACGCTTTCACGGTTCACGGGTATTCAACCAATTTTGACGGGTACAGACTACAGAGATACCTAGCACGAACCTACTATTACTTAGTGCTTAGGACGCATCCCGGGGGAGCACGAGGGCTACTTTTTATCCCGGCGAATCAAAGAGCTCTAATCATTTTTAAAACCCTAAATACACGCGGACAAAGGGCAATATCAGGGTAGTGTTAGGCCACAATTACTCTAAAGGCCACAACTACTCGTAAAGCGCGTTTGGCATACAAATGTTAGTTGTGTACATGTTACTTACTTACAGGCATCTGAAATTGCGGCTTAACAACGACTTCGACGACAATTATATGTAATTTATGATTTTATAATAATTCCACCTACCCATTCATGAGTTGTAATCGACTATTCACTACAGTCCATTAACATCCCACGGCTGGGCACATACCTCCACTCTCATAGAGGGAATTATAGTTTAGACCCACCATGCTGCTCTAATGCGGGTTTTAACGACTATTACCATGTTAGTGATAATAATCGGTACTCCCCGAGGCACGGGGGTGGAACACCGCCAACTTTCTAACTAACTAGTACTGAGAAGTCAGAAAAACTCAATACTTAATTATGGCCCGGCCTGGGACACGAACCAGGGACCACGTCGGCCGCAAACGGACATGCTAACCACTAGACCAACGACGCAGTTGGCAGTTGTAATAGTTTTCTCTTATATTGGGCTTGGCAAGATTTTTAGGGTTCCGTACCCAAAGGGTGTAAACAGGACCCTATTACGAAACCTCCGCTGTCCGTCCATCCGGCCATCTACCAGCGGTATCTCATGAACCGTAGTAGATATCTACAGTCAAAATTTTTCCAGAAAATGTATTTTATAGCCGCTATAGTAACAAATAATAAAATACAAGAAACGTGACTTTCGAGTGCCTCTCTTGTTTCTTAAATTACGCAAGTATTAAAAAAATGGTACGATTCCACTGTATTCTGTTTCATAAAGACCCCACGCACCAATTGAAGTGCCTTTTGTTGCCATTGAGAATACAGGGTTTCAATAATTAAAGGAACACCCACCATATTCACTAGACCTGTTTCCTAACGATTAATAAGTATTCCCTAAGTTAAAAGAACACATCTCAGGCATAAAATTCAAGAACAATGGCGACGTCACGATTGCCGTAAAGGTGTTCTTGAAACTCAGGAACAAAATTTACGACTTTTTTGGCGCAGTGCTGAGCGCTGTTGTCTTAACGTGGGAGGTCCCGGGTTCGATTCTCGGTAGGGTTAATTTGGGAATTTATAATTTCTCAATTTTCTCTTGTCTGGTCTGGTGGGAGGTTTCGGCTGTGCCTAGTTACCACCCTACCAGCAAACACGTACCACCAAGCGATGCCGTGTGGAAACCGAGTAGGGGTGTGGGTTTAATATAACTGCCATACCCCTAAGAGGTTAGTCCGCTACCATCTTGGACTGTATCATTACATACCATCAGGTGAGATCGCAGTCAAGGGCTATCTTGTAGTAAAATATTTTTTTTAGCGGGAATACGATAACTTGAAAAGGATATTCTGGATGTATTGAAGTAGAAGGAGATTTTTTTTGTACCAAACTTAAAAACTAAATGTAAACAATGAAAGGATGTGCACAAGGACAACTTATCTCTTGAAGAGATTCCTAGAAAGTAAGAATAATGAAACACATAGATAATGCTGAGTAGGTACCTACTTATAAACTAGGAAATCGAAAACCTATTCGAAAACTAAACTATTTATTGCTTACTAGCTATTACCCACGGCTTCGCTCGCGTGGTTCAAGGGAACAATAACTGAGTTTTATGTGAAAAATTGACAATTTTTTAATTTACTGAGAACAAGTTCCAAGAACTCAGATCTTGATAATTTAGTGCAGAAAAACTGTATTTAAATTAAGCATGCGAGAGTTGTCGCCTAATTGAAGAATTTATTCGAGAAAAAGAGCATACTATCCCACAGGAAGTTTGTTTTCCCGGGATAAAAAGTAGTCTAATTACCACTCTCCAGGTCCTCAAATATACCCATGCAAAAAATCACGTCGTCTCGTTGCACCGTTGCCGCCTAATTGAAGAACAAATGTGAGATAAAGAGCATAATTTACTACAGGAACTGCTTGTTTTTCCGGGATAAAAAACGGCCTTTCAGGTTCTCAAATATACCCATGCAAAAAATCACGTCAGTCCGTTGCGTCGTTGAAGCGTGATTGAAGGACAAACCAACAAACAAACCCACTTTCGCATTTATAATATTAGTGTGGGTGTTGAAAAATTAAATTTTTGTATAGTTTGTATAGTTCTTGTGGTTTTCATAACTTTACCGTTATCTTTGATCATCCCACGCTACTGTGGGCTTGATGCCGACGGCGCGTGAATTATTCTTTTACGTAACGGAAAAATGTTTGCGCCTTTGTAGTTTGTTTGTAGTATGATTTTCCATGGCATCTGCATTTAACCTCCTCTGAATTTCAGTGATAAGTATTCTAATTCAAATTATTTTTATTTAAATAAAGCTAATCTTTTTTTTTATGATTGAAAATAATACTAACCCTATTATACGACTGCCTGAAAAAAGGAGTATATTGTTTTCAGGGTTCATGTATGTATGTATGTATGTATGTGAGTTTGTATATTCCACCATAACTTCTATACGCCTGAACCGATTTTGATAAATGAGGTATCGTTAGAATCCCTAGCTTATTCCGGGTGACATAGGCTAGTAAATTTAAAAAAAAAAATTGATGACCATGGTCCCGCATTAAATACCAAAATTGAAAAAAAAAAATTCTAAAATAAGGTTAACTATACAATCATCATCTAGAAAATGATGAGTAGATTCCAAAAATATATAACACTATAGCTCAATATTTAGTGATTCACAAAAAAATATAATTTAATAACAAATGTGAATAAGATTCCAAAGGCTATATACGCAAATCGCTTCTTAAGGAGGTAAACTCAAAAAATAATATAGCAGGGCAGTCGTATTTTTTTAATTCGTTAAATTAACTTCTTACTATATAAATCATGCCCACGTGGAATGGTGATACTTATTACTAGATATTATTACTACAATATGTAAACCATAGCTCATTAAAATTAGAAATAGTGTATAATGTAAATAAGTACCTACTAAGATAATTAAATTATAATGTTAACTAGTAATAGAATCATAATTAAAAATATATAATGCATGCTTTATGTGTAACTACTAAATTTATGTTTGAAAAAGTGAACAGTTTGTTCTTAAAGAGAAATGAATATCTTTAACCGAAGTTCGAGTTTGAGTTCAAATTTTGAATGGTTAAGTGAAATCTACTACTGGTTTTGAATGCCATTCTTATCCGAGAAAAGTTGCAGTTTTTTTGAAAGATTAATTTAACAATATATATACGTACGTACGTAGTTGTAGTATTACTAAAGGCTGGAGCGAGTCCACTTAGAGTGTAATTTGTCCTGATCCTCCTTATCAGGGCAACAGGCTGATGCATATTGGATTGAGTCTTGAGTATAAGGGCAAAAACACTACGGGATAGACAGAACAAAACGACAGCGCAAAAAGTCCGCGTGGAATGGGAAACACGTTTCATCGTGTCGCGCAGGACTATGCAGCTCTATAAAAAAGTGCACGCGCCGACGATTCGCGTTAACGTTTTGTCATGCCCTAAGTGTGTCGGTCTGTCTGTCTGCTACGCTTTCACGGCTCATCTGTTCGACCGATTTGGATGAAATTTGGTATGGAGGTAGGTTGCATCCCGGGGAAGAACATAGGCTACTTTAATCCCGAAATTAAAGTGTTCCCGCGGGAATAAAAAACTTAATCAATGCGGACGAATTCGCGAGCATCATCTAGCTGTATATAAGTACACTATCAGATATAATTACGTGTTGTACAAATTCAAAATTCGAGTATAAAGACAACACACAAAGAAAGTATGCTGTTGGGCTGTATTACAGTGCCTAGATAAGCTATGGGTGATCTCTTTTGCACTTAAAATATATTAGTGATTTTGTTAAATAGAAAGTCGTCCAGCAGACGTAGAATCCACTCCGTTTGCTAATTTTGTGTTCAATATCCATTTCAAACTATAAATTATTGATTTAACTTTATTCTTTATACGCGACGTTGATTGTGGATAACGACGACACAAATAAGTTTCAAAATTATACAAACTTATTTTGCTGAAAGTTCTTGGATGAATAAGTTCATCCAAGTGAAAGTTTGCTAATAAAGAACTGCTTACTTGTCAAGCAATTTTTCCAAGAAGTTGGCAAGTATTCACTGGGATTATTTAAATAAATCTATATCACGCGTATGATAATAATATAATCTTTATTTTCAGACATTATCATCCATAATTATACAATACTACTAAACTATATCTAATGTTAGTTATGTTAGTGAAGAATAACTTCTAACTATATTAGTAGTGTTAATTAACATGATATCTACCGATTGCGAAGCACTGGGAATGCATGTGCAAGACTACCCAGTGTCTCACAAAAGGATTTAAAAAAAAAACACAAGTGAGAATACCGTTGGTACTCCCCCAACTCCTTTTCGATTCTCGGTTTTAATTTCTAGGCGACTCAATGTTACTAAAATAGAATGAAACGGAATAAAACGTCACAAACGTAGGTAGGTAGGTACTTAGAGTTTGAAACGAAAAGAATTTAATTTTCTGTGTGCGTGTTAATTTCTGTTGGAATTAATTTCTCAGATCAAATGCCGACGGCCATCTCATGCAATTTGTTTCTGCGTTTTCTATTAAAACCGGCCCTGTATATCATCAAAGCATATTCGCTTTGAGAGCGAAAATATTTTTTGTCTTTTTTATGGAGTGCATTCGATATAAAAGTGATTAATGCACGTTTTGTTTGTTGTTTTGCAAAAGAGTTGATGCTTTCCGAACCACTGGGTTGGTATCAATAAGTGACATAAGTTGTCCTACATGGAAGAGTTTGAGATTCAGACTTACTGACCCGAACAGGGGCCATAATGTCTACGCTTAAAGCCATAATATTTTTTATTTGTTTAACTAGATGCCCGCGACTTCGTCCGCAAGATATTTTTTTTAAATTCCGTAATGGGCCGTGAAAGCATAGCAGACAGACACACTTTTGCATTTATAATATTAGTATGGATTAATGTTGACTTTCGTGTTACAGAATTATAATCCTCATTTTAGGAAAGTTAAGGTCTATCATTTTGAGTAGTATATGGTTAGGTATTGCGCTAAGCGTAGGCAGTATGACCCCTGACCTGAAAAATTTCCGAATGATTATCAAGAACAGTCTGGTCGTTGTCGTCAACCATCCACTGCTGGACATAGGTCTCTTGCAGGGAGTTCCAGAAGTTTCCTGGATCCAGCGGCTCCCTGCGACTCGCTTGATGACATCCGTTCCCCTAGTAGGGGTCTGCCAAGGCTTAGCTCTCCAGTGTAAAAACAAAGAGTCAATTAGAATCTAAACACACTACCCGGACCGGCAGCCCTACCAGCTAAAAATTGTCGCAATATCACATCCAAAAATATCCATAGGGATCGTATTTGTTTTGGTCCTTATAACTGGCTTCTCGTAAGCTTTTTCAGGAATGTAGCAATGGGTCGCAAACCACAGATTACTAGTCACGAAAGTTGAATATCGACGTTTTGGTGATGCAGACCTACTTTTAAATATCTATGGTAATCATGTGATAATCTAGCAATTTAAATCGACATCGCAGTTTTCCAAATTTAACTGCGTTACATAACCAAGTAATATTTTAGAGTCTGCGGTATCTTGTGATTTTTTGTTTATTATTTGGATTTGTTTTTTAATAAATATAATACAAAACACTTTATTAGAAGAAGCCATGCGCGCATGTTAGTAAATTTTCTTTTTATGATGCAATCAAAGGTACCATTAGCTAGAAATATCTCGAGATAATGCAAAGTGCAGATGCAAAAGATACGCGGTCACACTGCGGGCAGGATAAAACGTCAGGGCGTAACCCCACTACAGAAGCGCGAGGAGATAATACAAGTATTCTTTGTACTATAATTATGTCGCAGTGCATTTCCGTCCCTAATTGCCTCGTTGCCTAATTGAGTCGGGCCATAATTGGGTATTGGGTTTGTCTGATTAGAAATTCTCAGTCCTAGTCCAGAATTAGGAAGTTGGCGGTGTTGCACTCCCGTGCCTCGGAGAGCACGTTAAGTCGTCGGTCCCGGCTATTATCACTGTCATGATAATAGTCGTTAAAGCCCGCCAACCCGCACTGGAGCGTGGTGGGTCTAAACTCTAATTCCCTTTCTCCTGTGAGAGTGTGGAGACCTGTGCCTAGCAGTGGGACGTTAATGGGCTGTAGTGTGTGTGTGCATTTCCGTGCCCAGCTCCATATGAAATCGTACAAAGAATATTTGCCGACATTCAAGGTGAACGTCGTTTTATCCTGTGACGCTAGTGTAGATCCATAAAAAAGTGAGTTACGCAAAATTTCCAAGTCTAATGATGTGTTTTAACCCTTAACTCTGCATATACCTATCCAGACGAGAGAGAGTTGTCGGGTCTATTAGTTCTGTTACGAACTAAGCCATTAAAATTGCGAACTCGAGAGCTTATGTAAGTAAATACGTTTTCATAAAACAACGCGCGTTCGACATCAAAGGATGCTTACAATTTTATTACCTACAGCGAGCGCCCCGGGCCGCTAGGTGCATCCCGGCCGGCTCCCATAGCAACCCCGGGCATGCAGCTACACGTACCTAGCATTCAGTCTAGACCGAAATATATGATAAATTATATTTATCGGGCAATCGCAAAATGAACTCTATCTGTTTGAAAATAGAGCTCAAATGTTGTTTATGTGAAAAAGAAGACATAATTGTCGTCGGATTGTTTTGTAGGCCAAGAAGCAGCCGTTAGAAAAGTTGTGTGAGGAATATAATGTTTTACTAGCTGATGCAAGCGTCTTCGTCCGTGTGGTTTAATTTTTTTTTTACCCGCGGTTCTTTAACTTTCCGGGTATTAGTATGCCTATTGTTGCGGATTGCGTGTAAGTTGTTGTGAGTTGGAGCAGAATTGATACACACAGACTCGGTGTAAAGTGGAGTGGGGAAAACCTTGTAATTATCATGTACTGCTAACTAAAATAATGCTTATTTATACTACGTGACAAAGTGCGAACTAAATATAATTAAATTGTAATAAATAAAATTTGTTACCTAGTTTCTATGGTCACGTATTGCTAAGTGCCATACCTATCAAGATAGAAAAGATAGGCCATGATAGCGTAACAAACAAGTTCATATTCACATTTATAACATTGGTTAGGATTTTAGTTTTAGCTTCGGTGTCGGAGTGAAATCAAAGCCGGCAAAGACGTGCCGCCAAGCGATTTAGCGTTCCGGTACGATGCCGTGTAGAAACCGAAAAGGGGTATGGGTTTAATATAACTGCCATGCCCCTAACAGGTTAGCCCGCTACCATCTTAGACTGCATCTTCACTTACCATCAGGTGAGATCGCAGTCATGGGCTAACTTGTAGTGGAAAAAAAAACGGACGTTGAGATTCTTTTGGAAGATTTGTTTAGTGTGGTGTGGTGTGGTGGTGGTGAATATTGCACTGGTGAATATTGGACGGGCGGTGAATATTGCATGCTGCTGTTGTAGTTAATTTTACATTAAACTTCCATACTTCCATCAAAGGGTTCCTGCGGGAATGAAAAAACTTTCTTCACGCGGACGAAGTTGCGGGCAACATCTAGTATTATAATAAAGGGGATCAAACCAGGCATTTTCATTTCTATCGGCATTTTTTAAATACAGTTTTTTTTTTATAAAATATAAACCTTAAAACTAAGGTATTAAAGTTTAATTACGAATGTAGTATATTTATATTTAAGACCTTTTATCTTCGTAAAAACGCGAGCATGTCGGTCACGCGAATCCACTAGTTTTCCCCTACCAAAAAGTGCTCAACGCGGCTAAAGAAGTTTTCAATTCAAAATTTTGGCATGTCCGAGATCTTTTGTTGTGGTTGTGGGCTCTCATACTATCGGATTGGCCAGGCATTAGTACTCGTGTAGGTATAAGATAGGCACTCTCGGAGGGCTCTTGTTTGCGTTCGAGGGGATTATATTATTGACGGTGATTATTAATTTGATATTCCACGACATACGGATCCGTGATATTATAGACTTATCAAAGGATACAAGTTATAAACGATTTTTCTTTTAAACGGTTAAACGGTTGTATTGTATAGAAAGATAATAATTACGTAGATAATGGTGCCGATTCTGTAATGTAACATCTCTAAACTAAACTAAAATGGCAGCTTTAAATCTAGTTCTGTCCCTTTCCGTAGGGAGTATTATGAAAGGGTTAGCAATATTTATAATGCTCTAATTTTCGTTTAGTTTAGAGATTGTGCACTACAGAATCAGCCCCACTGTACCGAAAGCTAAAAAATAATTAGGTAGGTCCTAGGCACCAGTCATCACACCACTCTTTCTTTTTATATATAGGCTAGCGTTTGGCTGCAATCAGACTTGCTAGCAACTCTCCTATCAATATAGGGCATTGATCAGATTCAAAAATAAAATGGTGCGGAATAAGTTTTTTGATTCCCACGGGAACTTCCTAAACCCTTTCTAAAAATTTCCGGACTTAAAAACCCAAAGTTTAATAATGGCCCGACTCGGGGATCGAACCCTGCACTCCTATTATGGTGAAGTGCTAAATTGTTGAAAACATTATTTGTTTGAACTCGACTCCATGAGTCTACCTGAGGTTACCACCACCACATCACTACTGTCCACTAACATTCTACTGTTCACAGGCCTCCACTCTCATATTTAAGAGAGAGGGAATTAGAGCTTTGACCTACCACGCTGCTCCGATGCGGGTTGGCGGGCTTTAACGACTATTAATTATCATGTTAGTGATAATAACCGGGACCGACGGCTTTACGTGCTCTCCGAGGCACGGGGGTGACGTACTGCCAACTCCCAACTCCGGGCTCCAGGATCCGGGTTCTGAAAATTTCTAGTCAGAAAAACCCAATACTTAATTATGGCCCGACCCGGGACTCGAACCCGGAACCTCGTCGGCCACAGTCGAACGTGCTAACCGCTAGACTAACAAGGCAGCCTACCTGAGTTTATCTCTATCCAAACCGAGTAATTAGTTAGTTTCGCATTGGCTTTGGCTTTTGGTTTAGCTTTGTATCAATGCAGACTGATATATTAATCCCTCCACATGTAATCATTTCTCGTGTCCTATAACACGCTGCAACCGGATAGTCAAACACAAAGGATCACCTATCTACGTATTCAATCACTGCCCTTTGATAATAATTAAATGGAAACCCAAATGAAATTTGTCAATTAATTATGTGACTATAAATTGCATTGCGTTCTTAATTAAGTAAATTATTCTGCAGTTAGTTTAGTAAAGTTGGAGTTTGTCAAAGCTATGGAGAGTTTGTTGGTAAGTAGTGGAAATTGCTCAGCTTTTAAAGTTTCGGAGTTAGAAGTTGGGACCCGAGGCTCTATACAAAGTCTTGGCAGTTTGCTTTTGAATAGAAGCAGACATTAGAAGTATCAAAATATCGTTATTGAAACTTGTAAAGAGATGCCTTGGAGATGCCTTAGTAGCGTTAAAATTTTCCACGAGCACTATTTGACGTGATTTCAACTCGTTAAGAAAAATAAATCTCAACATTTTTCTCTACTTTTATTCATTCGGAAAAAGAATTTAGAATTAGAATATATTTATACTTGTGCTAGCTGATGCCCGCGACTTCGTCCGCGTGGAATAATTTTTTTTTAATTCCCACGGTGTCTACTTAATTTTCCGTTACAAAAAGTAGCCTATGTATAAGTTCTCAACTACACTTTCACTTCAAGTTCTCAACTACTCGTATACCATGCAAACAACCACGTCAATCCGTTTCTTTGTTGTGGCGTGATTGAAAGACAAACCAACAAACAAACACATTTTTGCATTTATAATATTACTTTGATTTCTTGACTAGACTTCCAGATTACTTAAACGTTATACACACCGACCGGTGGACACTTTGTTAGGTTATGTCTGATTGATTGAGCATAGTATTAATATGCACACGAATCACTTACAGTTTCGTTTTCTACGGTAAATGTTAATATGGAAACTTCACAGTAAGAGGAGTTAAATCCGAGAATAGATTTAATAGCATTAAATCGATGACTTGGCGATATAGAACAGAGACCGAACAGACTTCTTTCCACTTGATGTTGTCATATCACCACTTTTTCCGCGTAGTTGCTGGTAGTATCGGCCGTACGCATCGGATAGTACAATGTTGCCCGTGTTTTACGAATTAATCTCAGTATCAACACTTTACTAAAGGGTTTGATTGTACCAAGTTTGAGTACAAATTCAAATTCAAATTTTTCAAATTCAAATTATTTTATTTGCAGAAACATTGACAGAAAACAGAAGATGTGATCGCTCAGGTGATAGAAACGATTCCGCGGCCAGTCTTATGGAAAAGTATTCATTATTATTCGTAAAACCATCCCCCTTTTTCCCCCCGACGCGCCGGCCTTTGTGTTGCATGCAACTGGTAGCAAATTAACAAGGTTCTACCTTTGATTTTCAATAAGCGGGGTCAGATTTCAGCGTGTTATTTTCGATTTTGAAATAAAAAATACAGCCACGTTTTATTTAGCGTCGGCGGTGCTCGTGGATCGCATTAGGCCTAAGCCCACAAAATAGGTAACAGTACAGGCAAGACATATGGTCTAGTGGGAGGCTTTAGGCATGGCTAAAGGTAGTTAGAAGACGTAAAAAACGTTGGACTTGAAATATGTACTCGTACTACTAGCTGATGCCCGCAACTTCGTCCGCGTGGAGTAAGTTTTTAATTTCCACGGTATCTACTTAATCTTTCGGAATAAAAAGTAGCCTCCAGGTCCCCATACAAAAAATATATACCCATGCAAAAAAATCACGTCGATTCAATGGTCTCTTGCAGCGTCATTGAAGGACAAACCAACAAAGCAAAAAACCAATACACATTCGCATTTATAATATTAGTAAGTAAAGTATGATTCATAGACGAATTGTATGCGACATGATGTGGAAACCTACAGCATTATTAATCTCAAGAAAAGTTATATTATGATTATTGAAAAAGGTCCACGACCGTCAGTAATAAGAAATACGACGCAGCCATAGGACGTAATAGGATTCAAAAGCACTATTAAAAGTTTATTGGAGTAAAAAAACAGTTGAGTTTTAATAACAGTCGAGGTACAATTTGTTGGAACGACAACATGTACTTATCACTTTTTTAATGTAGAGTTAATGTAGCCTTAGGGGATTAAACACCCCCAAACAACCGACCCCCTTTTGAGTGTAAATTGTAAACTGCAGTGGACATTTTAATAAAGCGCAACGCAGTATTGACACACACAAAGTCTGTATTTCAATCACTGGCCTTTGATGAGGCCGACGTGTATACAATTTTGACGTGTGTTATAGGTATACCTGCCCGCGCCCAATATCTGGCGGACGTTCAAACATTGATATTGGTCTGTCTGTTTACTGTTTTTATACTATACCTACCTATCTTCTATAACTAACTACTATTATTCGCACCTGAGTTGAATGCAGAGCTTATGAATATGCTTGTGCTGTGATTCACTTGACGATTCAAAAGTACTTGTAAAAGTTTATTTTAATAAAACACGTTTGAATTTGAATTACTTATTGAACTTTGAATTACTGACAGTCATATCGATAAAAACAAGCAGTGGCTGTATTATTTTAAAAACATTTAAAATATTGATTGTAACACAATCATAAAGTCCAAAATTTACTTCATTTCTTAAGTAAAGAAAATAAAATCATTCGGACAAGTAGGGAGGTTTGTTTTAGTCAGATAAAAGTCTTCTATAGTACTGTGAATTACTACAATACGATTAAATATAGCGTGCAACAGAAATAGAACACGTAACGGGTGTATTAAAGAGAAGAAATTAAGTAATACACAAAAGGATGCAGATATGAGTAATATAAAAATATAATTATAAGTATCTGAAGATATATAATATAAATAAAAATCATAAAACCGGGTTTTACTCCAGTTTAGAGATTTGTTTGAAAATCGAACTTAACGTGAGCGAAGCCGCGGGCAAAAGCTAGTATTAGTATAGATTTTCATACCCTAGCTGACACGCCCCTGATTTTAGAAAGTTTGAAAAAAAAACCTTTAAACTTATTCAATTGACTATACAAAAATTGTAGAGCAGCCAGCTGTTTAATCGTTAACGGATTTTGATATATATGCTGTCCTTAAGTAGCGTAGAAACTGTCTATATTTGTCAATAGAATTCATTTTACCTGCTGACCAAAACATCAAATTCTGCCGAGCGATTAATTTATAACCACAAAAACACAAAGGGAATCCGGTAGACGAGTAATGATGATAATTTCAGAGGGTCTTTTACCTTGCAATAGAAATTTAGGAATCCGGAATACATCGAAATGTGAATCGCAGAACGCTCAATCAATTCCAGTGCATGCTCTATTTGAGAGGGGCGCAAACATGCTTCGTGCGTCCGCATACCTCGCTACAATGAGAGATGCCTAACTGACGTGAATTTTATTTTTCAATCCAGGGACTCGCCGCTGTCTGAAAGCGTAATCGATCATACTTCGTACAAGTACGAAGTATGATCGATTACTTATTGAATAAAAAGTATAAGTCTGGAAGAAAGAGCTATAGCTTGTTTAGTTTTAACCAGATTTTTAGGTTGCAAATCTGTATATATACAGTACAGAATAGGTAATAGTACATTATATTCAGACACTATGGTTCCGGTAGGTACAGTATCTGCAGTTTTGACGACCTCCCTGGCGCAGTGTTGAGCGCTGTTGTCCCGGGTTCGATATTTATTTATCAATAGATTATGCTTGCTTCATCCCGTGAAAGCTCTTTAAATTAGCATACGTCCTTCTCCGGAATACAACTTAGCCCTGTACCAAATTTCATCAAAATTGGTTACACAGATGGACCGAAAAGTATACCAGACAGACAGATACACACACTTTCGCTATTACAGTATCAGTATGATCTTTACTTGATCGAAAACGTAAATTTTTTTTGGTGAGCGAATTTTTTCATACAGACAGACACATTTTCGCATTTATAATATTAATACGGGTTCAACATTTATCAAGATTATTCAAATCTTATCTGTGCGATCAGAAATGAAAATGCGAATTGCTGATCTCACGTAGAATGGCGACGTGGGTACAAACGTATAAGTAGTTTAATTTAATCTGGTTACCCAGCGGATGATAGCAAAATAACATTTTCTAGTCCCTCGCAATATAACATATTTCATTATGAATATTCCAGTTACAGCAACGCAAAACGAAAACATGAAATACTAAATCAATATTCGAGCTTGCATCGCCCGGGGTTTCCAGGTAAGGGCTCGGGCTTAATAATGGAGGCTGCATCCCACTATCAACTCGTATTATTCCGATCTGCGTAGCACGGTTACGTAATTGCATGGAAAATTCTTGTGAAATCGTCTACGTTTTTGCAGATTTTAAGGGTATTTGTTGTTTATTGTTGTGTTGTGTTACTGAATGAGTTTTTAACATCCCATGGGAAGTCTTTAATTTTTGAGATGAAAAGTAGCATAAGTCTGTATGTGTTTGTATGCCAAGATCACGTCGATTAGTTGCTCTGGTGCGGCGTGATTGAAGGACAAACTAACACACTTTGGCATTTAAAATATAAGTATTAGCCTTGGTTTTACGCGTAAAAGTTGACTTTTTTTGTTGAGCGGTTTTTTTACAAATGAATATCAATATCTAGATGCTATTAAGATAATAGGTAGCCTTCTGTCCTTTTCCTACGCGTGACTGGATGGAACCATACGTTACGTGGTTGAATATCAGAGAGTATTATAATTTAGATCTTTGTTTTTCTTTGCAATTCATATAAAACAAGCAGTGTAGCGCTGGCGTAGATCTCGTAGACATGCAGCGTAGCGCTGCCGTTGATCTCGTAGACAAACAGCGTAGCGTCGTAGAGGTGTAGATAGTTACTCGTAGCCACATACTCACAATCGATGTACGTACAAGAAACCGCCATAAGCTTGTAACAGCGTCATATCGTGTGCACAAGGTGTAGATATCCTTTGTATGATCGAGTGTACGCTTTTATAACATGGTTCCAAAAGTGTTTCTGGATTTGCCATTGCACAAATTTAAAGACTGTATTAAACAGCATTTGGTAACTCAATTTTATTATACTACTAGCGACCCGCCCCGGCTTCGCACGGGTAGCACTAATAATCATAATTATTAATCAGGATCAGAAAATCAGGATTTACATTAAGATGGCTAATCTCTCTGGAGATAGGCCGCCGTGCCCGAAATTCGGTCGGGAGGACATTATTACGAGACTAGATGATGCCGGCGACTTCGATTCAGGCGGGAACTCCTCAATTTTCTGGGATAAAATGTATGCCTTCACCGGGATCATTGCCAAGCTTCCTTGTCATTTAAGTAATCCTTTACATGGTAATAGGATTTTTTTGTGAGTTTACGTCTAACATTAACTTTGAATTGACGAATTTGAACTGTCAACTGGCGAATCTTTTTAACCGCATATGCAGCAGAACTAAGCCTGATCGATAAGTCATTTATGTGATTGCCCCATTGGAGCATCTAACGTTATTCCGAGAAAAACAGCGGTATCCACTAAATTTAATTCCTCATGATCAAGTTGTGCAGCGGTTATTACCTGTTTGACATTAGGTAATGTAAATTTAAGTTATAAGATATAGTTTATTATATAATCGTATTGTGTGTTTTTATAGATAAGTATATGACATAATTTGTAGTTTTTTAGTTGTAAGAATAAACTTATTAGAGCAAGATCCCGCGGCGATCAAACCTTCGTTATTAATAATATTAAATTCATTTATTCCAAAAATTCATAGTACAATTACCAATTTTAATTACATAATATTTCTAAAATAAGCATTATACAATGCATTATATATATAGTCCTCAGTACTCAGTAGTAGGTATGATATATAAAAATGGATTAAGCCAGCAGCTCACCTAGGATCTTGCGATTCTGTATTAAAACTGCCTCTGCACGGCTGAAGATTCAGCTACTAATTTCTTAATTTACGTCTTCACATTTGGACTATTACATTTTCTAAACTAATTAATTAATTACATTGGAGGACGTTTAAAATAAGTTTGTTAGTAATGCCTACATTTGATCACATTAGGTAGCTAGATATTTAGTTTTCCAAAGTATAATCAGACAGTTTTATATAGTCAGTCAAGTGAGTCAGTCAGTAAGTCATATATCAAATTTTATATGATCAGACAGGGTGTTTTATAATTTAAGAGTGTTTTAGAGGGGATTGTAATCGTACTGTCTGACAATGGACAACGTGGTTTCTAATATTAATCGGTGGTAGAGTCTTAACGTTTCATAAGAGACACAAGTTGTCCTACATGAAATAAATAAATCATTAAATCATTAAAATCCAAAGAAAAATATAAAAGAACGGAGCTTAATACTTTGACGAATTTGAGGTGCCACCTTTTCTACCTGATACCTTCCAAAGCAACCGCGATCCAAACTTCATAGACATTTATTTCTCATATTCATACATATTCTCTATTAGACACATTCATAGAAACACTTTCAGCTTTAATAAAATAACGAAGGTCTGATTGTCGCGGGATCTTGGACCATATTGACGGCGGCAAAATTCATATGAATTTATGATAACACCACATTTAAATGTAATTCTACTCGTATATTGATTGTAGGTACAGTTAGAAATTATTTAATAAAAAAATTCTAATTTGGTAAATAAATCATTTCATTTAGTAAATTAATCATTATATTTCGATATAGCTAGGATGTATGATGTGCTAGCTGATGTTCGCGACTTTGTCCGCGTGGATTGAGGTCAGAAGCTCATTCGAGGGAATGAGCATTCTTTTCTTTTACAAAATTCCACAACCTATTTTAAACTTGCCTATACACAAATTTAAGAAATCCATTAAAAGTATGCTCCTGAAAAAAGCTGAAGACTATGTACTGTTGAAGATTATGTAAATGATAGAGGAGCATGGATTTAATCGCTCCAGCAATGCTAAGAACGGTTACTTAATGTACACATTGATTTAATTATTGTAAATGAATTATTTAAAAAGAGCAACCACCGAGTTTCTTGCTGGTTCTTCTCGGTAGGGAAGGCGTTCCGAGCCAGTGGTAGATTCACTTGACGATTCAAAAGTACTTGTAAAAGTATTATTTGAATAAAAAACATTTGAATTGATTTTTGAATATAATGTGTAATTCCAGACTATCATCTATCTCTGTACCAAATTTCATCCAGGTCCGTTTAACCGCTCTGGCGTGAAAGAGTAACAAACATCCATACATCCACACATCCGTATGGATGTATGTATATGTCACCGTAAGATTGTAAAAACCGTTAGATTATAATCTAACTCGCGAAATTGCAAACTGTCGAAAGATTACAATTTAACGCATTATTTTTCGGTAGATTGTAATCTGTTAGGTATATTAACCCGATAGCACTACCTGGTTATTTATGTCGAGCCCTAACCTAGGTTAGGTTAGGGTTCGAAGAAACAGACAAGAAAACATAAATACAATGAATATTCCAAAAATTGATACTCAGAACATTGAACGGTTTACAATCTTTCGACAGTTTACAATTTCACGAGTCAGATTATAATCCAACGGTTTTTGCAATCTTACGGTGACATATACAAACTTTCACGTTTATAATATTAGCAAGGATTCATATAGCTGATGAAATCCTCGGATGCTAAGTGCGACTAATACGTGTAAAGCAAACCACACAGGGATTTCCGAGCAACAATAAATGGCTTGTGACCCGCTTTCCCCGGGCTTGGCGACAATCCAGACGCGGGGCACGTAATTGGCAACCAGTTGCATCTAGGATTCCGTTGTGGCCGGAATCAAGGGAAATACCGAATAAACCTGTTTTAACTGCAGTCCAATTCAAACTTTATGACTTCGAACATCGTGCGTTTCGATTCGTTTTATGACATCTTTCTTGTTATTCACTGAAAGACTTTACATTATGTGATGGTACGGAACTCTTTGTGTGCGAGTCTGACTCACACTTGACCGGTTTTTTAAAGTGACAATGAAGTAGACCGGACTTGATATAATGTATAGTACGCTCGCGAATTGAATGCATATGGGTCCTGAATTACATCAGTGAGAACCTCGTTCCTTGTTCTCCGTGAAGTATCTACTTATTTATTGATAAGCGTGCGAAAGATATTTATGTCACTTAACAGGCGTTCGAGAGAGGTGTTCGAACTCAAGGCTCGAACGTGCATTCATAATAGGCATGATGACTGATTTTGAGAAATGGTCAAATTATGTTCGGATGTATCTACTATTTCGAAAAAATATATTATTTCTGCAGAAAAATAAGGTTTGGTAGATAAAATTGTCATTTGAAATTTAAATTTTAAAATTCGCGCCAAAACGCCCGCCGGTGTCATGGCGTCGTTTGTGACGTCACTATTGTTTTTATCAATGTACTCTGTGCAGTGTGCAGTGAACAATAGCGTGATTGTCAAAGCTCGAAAACAAACAATTGTGACGTCATTCGCTTCTCGGTGTTTAATCCAATATGGCGGATTGCTGTATTTTATAGTTTTATTTTATCAAAATAAATAGCAATCTCACTCGAAATAGAAAAAAAAATACGTTTTTTATAATCCATGAATCCTATTTCATTAGATAAATTCATAATTTCATTGATTCTTGGTTACTGTCATCATGCCTATTAGGATGATGACAACTTAATCAAATCAGCAACTCTTTAACAAACTTAAAAATGCGCTTCTATTTACAATCATAATTATATAGTGGTGACGTCATTAAATTTCAGCGCATTTCTAGTCTTCAATCGATAGTTAAAAATGGTAGATCTAACCGAGGATGTGAATTTAGGAACTTTTGGAAGACCCTCTATTTAATAATAAGTAAAATATAATTTATTTTTGACATAGGCATCATCCCTATTCATGCGTGCTGTGCATATAATAATTATTTATTCTTTAGAAGCAATAAAGAAAAAAATGACAACATACTGTATAAAGTTACAGTTTATTACAGTTAATTTTGAAACATTTTAGAAAATACACAATAATTATAGCTCTGGGGCTATACTGCTAACGCTTAAAGCCATATTGTTTCATTATTGTTGACTTTCCTGAATTACCTTTTAATTCTTATTTTGTTTATGAAGCAAAGCTTTATGTTTTAGAATAAAATCCTCATTTTAAGAACATCACGGTACGTGACATCAAACTGACATTTTGAGTAATATTACTTAAGTATTGCTTTAAGCAGTAGCAGTATGCCCTAGGAGTGCTGGAGCTCTCAGGGTAAGAATGACTAACTATATTTTAACTATATATGCCGGAGCTTTTGTTTCTGTGTGAGGGATGGTAAGGGTGCGTCCAGGTTAATTACCTTTTAATATAACTTCTGTTAAATAACACGCGTTTAGTATACAAGGTACTAAATTGTTATATAACCGTAAGTCATGTTAAATAATCCGTTTCTATAGCATTCTATTGATAGTTCCATCCAAGAAGAGACGCCCTACTATTTTTCACTCATCAGGAAACTTTCTCTACAAACTTACATTATTTTTAAGAAGTCGTGTATTTTGTCTTATTATTCAAACATGCAGTACATGTTTCTGAACGCACCTTTAGGTGAAATAAAAGAAACCACATTCTTCTCTCATAACATTTATTTCTTGTAACATAAATATACCTACAAGCATGTATATGTGCTCTTGTAACTTGTGTAATGGTGTTTGAATATCATAGCATCTTGATTTAGTGACTAGAAGGAGTAGCATGGAAGTTGTGATAATCATAATGTTGCAATGTTATAATCGTAATTGATGTTTTTTAATACTGTTAGAAGTCGTCTAATCTTGAAAGGAACGTACTTCGCTAAACGGGTCAATAATGTTTAAACAGATTCAGCCATAGAAGTGATGTTATATTAAATTGTGTGTATAAACAGCTGATGGCTGAAAGACCAATTCGTGTGTACTAAACACTTATTGTAGCCCTATTGTACTATAATTGTTTATGTAACCTCAGCCACAAAACACATTTTAAGTCAAGACGATTTCTGAGTACCTTAACGTTAGAGAATCAGAGTTAACCAAAGGATGATGTGATCGTCACTGTGGGTGTCAAACTTGGGCCGTGGCCATACGAAGTTTAATGATCTATAACTATCTCTCAATCAGAAGTTTTGTGAGACTGGCAGTAATACATATACGGACTGTGGTTTTTGTTGCACTGTTTGTAGCACCATTTAATGTTAATTTTATAAGATTAATAATGAATAAATAAATAAATAATAATTAATAACATACTGTTTACTAATTTTGTTGTGTGTGCAGTGTGCTGCAGAGCTTAAAGAAGTAAAAATCTTTTGGCGTTAGAGTTTATGTGTGTCTTTACAAATTAGGTTGCAATTTAATTCATGTTTGGTGGATTTCTCAATGATTGTTCTCTTTGGACCGGTCAATGCAGTGGAGGTGAAATGCCTTTCGTAAGATTTCACGCTGCTCTGCTTTTAGATAGGGCAGCTGCTGATAGTAGTACCTGTAAACGGAAAGGTATCATGCTATTAATATTTAAGGATTTATTTCTGTTACATATCAGAGAATAGCTCAAGCCATTGAGTCTGGGAGCTTGATATTTCACATGTAGGTATATTTTTTTAAAGGATTTCGAGGATTAAGAGTATGAGCATTCAACAAAAGTGTGGTCTTCACTTGCTCACGACTTTGATATGAGAGAGTGGATCTGAACGCAAAGTTCAAATCCACAATTTAGACCCCTATTTCAGCCCATCTATACTAATATTATAAATGCGAAAGTTTGGACGGATGGCTGTATGGATAGATGGATGTTATTTACTCAATCACGCCAGAACGGCTTAACGGATCTAGATGAAATTTGGCGCAGAGATAGATTATAGTCTGAAATAACACATAGACTGCTTTATATCCCGTAAAATACCAAAATAGTTTTACTCAAATATGCAAAGTGTGACGGACGGACATAGATGCACCATAACCGTTGCTTTTTTACTATTTTGGCCCGGAACCAGTTAGTTCAGTTATTATCATACAAATAGATTTTTTATATATTAAATAATTATCAATGGTTATTATAGTCATGATGCGCCGTATATTCTTCATTATTGGTGATCGAAGTTGTTAGTCAATCAGAATTTGTATGATCCTATTATATTATGTAAAGATTCAATATAATATGGATTACAAAAATGCGGACAATCGGATCGGGACAAAACGGCGGATATTTTAAAGCGGACACAGTAGGTGTAACAGTACATTCATAAAGATAAGCTATACATTAGAACGGTGTGGAACCATCATGAAAACACAGCTTCAAAACCGGAACCCGCAGCTGAAATGTCTGTATCCAGTAAACAGGGTAAGTATGGGTCTCGATCGTATCGTGAGCCACATACTTGCCCCGCTTGCCGAAGAGACTCTGATACCACAGAGTCCTGTGAGGAAAAAACACACACAAATCCCGCGGGGATAAAAAACATTAATCCACGCGGACGAAGTCGTGGGCATCATCTAGTGGAAAATAAAATGAAACATAGGTACACATTAAACATGATACCCTACCAGGAGTAGTGCTAATATAATAAGTAAAATCACCACTATGTTTCTTTAAGATTTCTTCATCTCTTCTTCTTCTTCCTTCGTCGAAGTTAATGGTCATCCAGATCTTGGCGCATGCATCCTTTACTTTATATGCTTGTGATAGTGAATACTTCTCACATAAATTAAATAAAGGGGATGCCCAAGACCTATATGCCAAGACGTAGGTATCTAGAGGGTGATAATTTAAAAACAAATGAGTTAATATTACATATAAACACACATTACATTTATATTTTCCTCTAAGTTAAAGGTCCTCTAAGTTTGGTCACTATACACAATACCGACAGAATTGCGATTTTAATTTTACTCTTATTTCTTTAGTCTTCTGTTATCATTGATGTTAGTGGTCATCCAGCTCATTGCGCTTCCATCACTCATATAGCATGTTTGTAAATTCATATGCAGTGTGGATGGCCAAGATCTAAATATCAGTAACGCTAGACCGCGAGGATTTGGAAACGTCAAAGAAGTACTAAGTATCCGAAACCAGGAAATTATTAAAGTTGTGTAACACTGAAAGAAAAACATGAACCAAAAAATCACCTGGCATTTAGTTCGCAGATGTACTACAACATAGATAATCTTGGTAACTAGCTTTCGCGCTGAAACTTACGTTTGTATTTATTTTATTAACTTAAGATAGATAGATAGACTTAATAGAAAAAAATTATACCACTGAATCAAATCAGTACAATACCGAGGAGTAAAGGTGTATATTTAGGGACACAATTGTGAATATAAAAGACTAACTCAAAACAAGTAGTATTTCTAGCAGTGAAGCAATATCAATTACGGCTAAACTATGATAGAGTGCTTCAATAGAAAATAAAATGAAAAATAGGTACACATTACAAACATGGCATCTTGTCCGGAGTAGTGGTGATACAATAACTAAAGTAACCACTATGTTTCTTTAAGATTTCTTCTTTCCATCATCTTCTTTCTTCGTCGAAGTTAATGGCCCTCGAGATCGTGGTTCATCCATCCTTTACTTTATATGCTTGAGATAGTGAATACTTGAATACTTTTCATATAAATTAAATAAAGGGGATGCTCAAGACCTAAATGCCGAGACGTAGGTACCTAGACCGTGAAAATATCAAAAACAAGTGAGTTATTAATTTAACATTTAAATACACATTACATATTTAACATTTTAATTGATACATTTTTGTAACATAACGGATTTGATTTACGTTGCGTTCAGAACTTATGTACCTACGACTTCGCCCGCGTGGTTAAAATGTTATAAATCATGGTTTTATTTTATACTATGGAATTTTTAATTGTATTATTTGCATTAAAAAGTAATTACTATTGTGTCGTATTTAGTACACGCGTGGCGTGTGGTTCTATCTTTAATTATGGGAATTCAGACCCTCTAAGTTACAGAAGTTTAAATTTATTCCTATTTCTTCTTTTGCTCTTTTCTTTCCTTCCGTTTTCTTTTTTCATTGAAGTTAGTGGTCATCCAGATCTTCGCGTTCCATTCCTCTTATGACATGTTTGTGAATTCATATGAGGTGTGGATGGCCAAGATCTAAATATCAGTAACGCTGCTACTAAGTATCCGAAACCAGGAAATTATTAAAGTTAAATAACACGGGTACAGCTGCTGCGTTTAGACTATAATATAGCATAAATACATACAAGTGTTCTTCATTCATCAAGGAGTACTGAATAAATATATAAATAAAAAGTTACATAAATATAATTTAATGATAATAAATAAATAATATTAAACATTCCGCAAAGTACATGGTAAATTTCTGTATATTACTAATTATTATATTGAAATATATATTGAATAAGTTAATGTTCAGAGAGGGCTAAGTACATATTAGGCGCAACGTATACAAGACATTGTTCTAAATTATTTTCTTTTCTTACCTTATCTTTCTTCTCTTGGTCTTGGAAACACTGAAGACTAGACTGAATTGAAGGCTAAGGCATCCTCAAAGTATATTTATATCTTTGCCGATGCCTTAGCCCTAACCCGTCTTTGTGTTCTTTTCTTCAAAATCATCTTACATATACCCGCCGACCTTACCTCCAAAACCCAACTTGAACCAAAGAATCACCTGACATTTAGTGCGCAGATATACTACTATGTAGATAATCTTGGTAACTAACTTTTGCACTGAAATTTACGCTTGATTTTATTTTACTCACTAAAGATATAGATTCAATAGAAAGTTTTTAATAATACCACTGAATCAAAGCAGTGTAAGACCGAGAAATATAGGAAATCCTATGTCTATCAGTAAACGAATACCAGTCAACGGTTAAGCTATGTTAGGGCCAAAATAGAAAATAAAATAAAAAATAGAAACCATTACAAACAACGTATCTGGTTCAGGTTGTAGTGATATAATAACCACTCAGGACCGTATGCTATGTTCCTTTAGAATTTTTTCTTTTCTTAATCTTCATCTCCGCCCTTCGTCGAAGTTAATGGTCATCAAGATCTTGGCGCATCCATTCTTTACAGTATATGAACACTTTTCATATAAATTATATAAAGTGGATGCCCAAGACCTAAATGCCTAGACGTAGGTACCTAGACGGTGATAATTTCAAAAACAAGTGAGTTATTGACATTCAATTTATATTTTACTATTTCATTTTCTTGATATCTTGGTACCTCTTCAGATTAGACTGAAGCGAAGGCTAAGGCACTACTTGAACGATATGAAATGTTAGTTTAATTATATCATCCAAGGGCAGCCTTAGCCCTAACCCGTCTTGGTGTTCGTTTTTCTGGATTCTTCATTTTCTTGAAATCTTCGTACAACTGAAGACTAGACTGAAGCGAAGTCTAAGGCACTTCTTTAAAGATATGAAATACAATTATATCTTTCGAGCGTGCCTTAGCCCTAACCAGTCTTTGTGTTCTTTTGTACAAAATCTTCTTATATAGAGCCGCCGACATCTTCAAAACCTAAACTATGTACTGCTTGAATTATATCCATATAATTTTTTTACTGTACTTACCCTTATTCTTATTTAATTCGATTGATCGTATAAGCATTCAACGTCATTAGCATCAAATAAGAATTAAATCTTAATCAAACCTTAAATAAATTAATCTGAATTTAATCTTAAAATAATGGTACTGAACAGTCGTGGTCAGAAAATGTTTACTTTGGGTTCATATTTGCATGGACCCATCTGTGTCAGAAGGTCACAAAGCATAGATTTTTAAAATAATTTAGATTATTTCACTACAAGTTATCCCTTCACCGCGATATCACCCGTCTTCAGTCAGATCTTTTTCGTCGCAGATTTTTTTTTCATTAAATTTAACTTGTAGATTTCAGGAGTGATGTGTTTCTTTAGAGAAGATGGTAAAAAATTATTGATCACCTTAAACACAACCAGTGGATTAAGTTTTTCCCCGATTCCAGTGGGAATCAAAAAAAACTTAATCCAAGCAGGGATTAGAAGGGTTGTAATTTATGCATTCCAGGGATAGATTACATCCCTTCCCTGGAATGCAATTTGTTCCTGTACCAAATTTCGTCAAAATCTAGTTGATAATATTATTAGCATGGATCTTCAATGTCATAAAAATATAACGGACTTTTACCTAAGTTTTTCTCTTTCTCTAGGTTAAACTCTTGATGTTTTCTTATATGTAGCTTTTCATATTTCTTTTCTTCTTTTCTAATTCATTTCCCTTAACGGTTGACTTTGACATATTTCCGCAAGACAATTTTTTGTCCGTATTCCGTAATGTCCAATACAAAAACAAAATAATAGACAAAAAAATTGTGTGGCGAAAACATGCCCTTATATTTCCCCTGCTTCTTCCATTCTTGGTCTTCGTTTGATGATCGCAGCGACGATTTTAAATGCGGTGAAATAGTGAATATGTTCTGACCATACTAATCAATCTTATGTTAGTAATAATGGCCCAAAACATGTTCACGTGTCCACCCATAGTTCTTTCTTCAATATCTTCAAAGTTCGAAGCTCCATATCTCAGAAGATAATGCCCAAGATGAAAATCGCGGGCATTCGCTAGTGGAAAATAAAATAAAATAGTTGTGGTTATATCCTCAGGACCGTACAACACGCTTCTTTAAGATTTCTTCTTTCCTTAAGCTTCATCTTCTTCCTTCGTCGAAGTTAATGGTCATCCAGATCTTGGCGCATCCATCCTTTACTTTATATGCTTGTGATAGTGAATACTTTTCATATAAATTAAATAAAGGGGATGCCCAAGACCTAAATGCCAAGACGTGATAGAGGGTGATAATTTAAAAACAAATGAGTTAATATTACATATAAACACACATTACATTTATATTTTCCTCTAAGTTAAAGGTCCTCTAAGTTTAGTCACTATACACAATACCGACAGAATTGCGACTTTAATTTTATTCCTATTTCCTTAGTCTTCTGTTGTCATTGATGTTAGTGGATGTCCAGATCATTGCACTTCCATCACTCATATGACATATTTGTAAATTCATATGCAGTGTGGATGACCAAGATCTAAATATCAGTAAAGCTAGTCCTCTAGGCGTTGAAAACATCGAAGAAGTACTAAGTAACCGAAAACAGGAAATTATTAAAGTTGTATAACACGGGCAGAGCCGGTGCTTTTAGGCTTTAATATAATATGCACAAGTATTCTTCATTCATTAAAGTGACCAAAATAAGTATACAAATAAAATAAAAACATGAACCAAAAAAACACCTGGCATTTAGTTCGCACATGTACTACAACTTAGATAATCTTGGTAACTAGCTTTTGCGCTGAAATAAACGTTTGTTTTTATTTAATTATTATTGTTTTATTATCTTACTTATTATTATAAATGCGAAAGTTTGGATGGATGTATGGATGTCTGGATGTATGGATGTTTGTTACTCAATCACGCCCCAACGGTTGAACGGATCTGGCTGAAATTTGGCACAGAGATAGATTATATTCTGGAAAAGCACACTACTACTACTTTTTATCCCGGAAAATTAAAGAGTTCCCGCGGGAACCACAAAACCTCGATCCACGCAGACGAAGTCGCGGGCATTTGCAAGTAGAAAAAAAATAAAAAAATAGAAACACATTACAAAGATCATGTCTTATCCCGGTTGTGGTGATATAATAACTATAATAATCACTCAGGACCGTATCCCACGTTTCTTTATGATTTCTTCCTTTCTTAAGCTTCATCTTCTGCCTTCGTCGAAGTTAATTGTCATCCAGATCTTGGTGCATCCATCCTTTACTGTATATGCTTGTGATAGATACTTTTCATATAAATTAAGTAAAGGGGATGCCCAAGACCTAAATGCCAAGACGTAGGTATCTAGAAGGTGATAATTTAAAAACAAATGAGTTAATATTTCATATAAACACACATTACATTTATATTTTCCTCTAAGTTAAAGGTCCTCTAAGTTTAGTCACTATACACCATACCTACAGAATTGCGACTATAATTTTACTCCTATTTCTTTAAGCTTCTGTTATCGTTGATGTTAATGGTCATCCAGATCTTTGGCTTCCATCACTTATGTGATATGTTTGTAAATTCATATGCAGTGTGGATGGCCAAGATCTAAATATCAGTAACGCTAGTCCGCTAGGCGTTGAAAACGTCAAAGAAGTACTAACTATCCGAAACCAGGAAATTATTAAAGTTGTATAACACGGACAGAGCCGGTGCTTTTAGGTTTGAATATAATATGCACAAGTATTCTTCATTCATTCAAGTATACAAAATAAGTATATAATTATAAGAAAAACATGAACCAATATCAGTCAAGACTAAACTATGATAAAGTGCTTGAATAGAAAATAAAATGAAAAATAGGATATTACATTACAAGCATGGCATCTTGTCCGAAGTAATGGTGATACAATAACTTCAGTAACCACTATGTTTGTTTAAGATTTCTTCTTTCCCTCATCTTCTTCCTTTGTCGAAATTAAGCTCATCCAGATCTTGGAACATCCATCCCTCATATAACATGTTTGTGAATTCATATGCGTTTTGGATGTCCCGGACCTAAATACCAGTAGCACTAGTCCGCTAGTCGTTGAAAACGTCAAAAACATGTACTAAGTAACCGAAACCATAAAATTATTAAAGTTATATATCTAAATATAAAGTAAAATAAAAAATAGAAACACATTACAAACATCATGTCTTATCCCGGTTGTGGTGATATAATAACTATAATAACCACTCAGGACCGTACACCACGTTTCTTTAAGATTTCTTCTTTACTTAAGCTTCATCTTCTTCCTTTGTCGAAGTTAATGGTCATCCAGATCTTGGCGCATCCATCCTTTACTTTATATGCTTGTGATAGTGAATACTTTTCATATAAATTAAATAAAGGGGCTGCCCAAGACCTAAATGCCAAGACATAGGTATCTAGAGGGTGATAATTTAGAAACAAATGAGTTAATATTACATATAAACACATATTACACTTATATTTTCCTCTAAGTAAAAAGTCCTCTAAGTTTGGTTACTATACACAATACCTACAGAATTGCGACTATAATTTTACTCCTATTTCTTTAGTCTTCTGTTATCCTTGATGTTAATAATCATCCATATCTTTGCGCTTCCCTCACTCATGTGACATGTTTGTAAATTCATATGCAGTGTGGATGGCCAAGATCTAAATATCAGTAACGCTAGTCCGCTAGGTGTTGAAAACGTCAAAGAAGTACTAAGTATGCGAAACCAGGAAATTATTAAAGTTGTATAACACGGACAGAGCCGGTGCTTTTAGGTTTTAATATAATATGGACAAGTATCCTTCATTCATTCCAGTATACAAAATAAGTATATAATTATAAGAAAAACATGAATGAATATCAGTCAAGGCTAAACTATGATAAAGTGATTGAATAGAAAATAAAATGAAAAATAGGATATTACATTACAAGCATGGCATCTTGTCCGAAGTAGTGTGATACAATAACTTTAGTAACCACTATGTTTGTTTAAGATTTCTTCTTTCCTTCATTTTCTTCCTTTGTCAAAGTTAAGTTCATCCAGATCTTGGAACATCCATCTCTCATATCACATATTTGTGAATTCATGATATGCGTTTTGGATGTCCCGGACCTAAATACCAGTAGCACTAGTCCGCTAGTCGTTGGAAACGGCAAAGACATGTACTAAGTAACCGAAATCAGGAAATTATTAAAGTTATATAACTAAATAGAAAGTAAAATAATAAATAGATACACATTACAAACATCATGTCTTATCTCAGTTGTGGTGATATAATAACTATAATAACCACTCTGGACCGTAGACCACGTTTTTTTAAGATTTCTTCTTTTCTTAAGCTTCATCTTCTTCCTTCGTCGAAGTTAATGGTCATCCAGATCTTGGCGCATCCATCCAATTTATATACTTTTATTATATATATTAAATAATGGGGATGCCCAAGACCTAAATGCCAAGACATAGGTATCTAGAGGGTGATAATTTCAAAAACAAATGAGTTAATATTACATATAAATACACATTACATTTATATTTTCCTCTAAGTTAAAGATCCTCTAAGTTTGGTCACTATACACAATACCGACAGAATTGCGACTTTAATTTTACTCCTATTTCTTTAGTCTTCTGTTATCATTTATGTTAGTGGTTGTCCAGATCATTGCGCTTCCATCACTCATATGACATATTTGTAAATTCATTTGCAGTGTGGATGGCCAAGATCTAAATATCAGTAAAGCTAGTCCTCTAGGCGTTGAAAACATCGAAGAAGTACTAAGTAACCGAAACCAGGAAATTATTAAAATTGTATAACACGGGCAGAGCCGGTGCTTTTAGGCTTTAATATAATATGCACAAGTATTCTTCATTCATTAAAGTGACCAAAATAAGTATACAAATAAAATAAAAACATGAACCAAAAAAACACCTGGCATTTAGTTCGCACATGTACTACAACTTAGATAATCTTGGTAACTTGCTTTTGCGCTGAAATAAACGTTTGTTTTTATTTAATTATTATTGTTTTATTATCTTACTTATTATTATAATTGCGAAAGTTTGGATGGATGTATGGATGTCTGGATGTATGGATGTTTGTTACTCAATCACGCCCCAACGGTTGAACGGATCTGGCTGAAATTTGGCACAGAGATAGATTATATTCTGGAAAAGCACACTACTACTACTTTTTATCCCGGAAAATTAAAGAGTTCCCGCGGGAACCACAAAACCTCGATCCACGCAGACGAAGTCGCGGGCATTTGCAAGTAGAAAAAAAATAAAAAAAAAGAAACACATTACAAAGATCATGTCTTATCCCGGTTGTGGTGATATAATAACTATAATAATCACTCAGGACCGTACCCCACGTTTTTTTATGATTTCTTTCTTTCTTAAGCTTCATCTTCTGCCTTCGTCGAAGTTAATTGTCATCCAGATCTTGGTGCATCCATCCTTTACTGTATATGCTTGTGATAGATACTTTTCATATAAATTAAGTAAAGGGGATGCCCAAGACCTAAATGCCAAGACGTAGGTATCTAGAGGGTGATAATTTAAAAACAAATGAGTTAATATTTCATATAAACAGACATTATATTTATATTTTCCTCTAAGTTAAAGGTCCTCTAAGTTTAGTCACTATACACCATACCTACAGAATTGCGACTATAATTTTACTCCTATTTCTTTAAGCTTCTGTTATCGTTGATGTTAATGGTCATCCAGATCTTTGGCTTCCATCACTCATGTGATATGTTTGTAAATTCATATGCAGTGTGGATGGCCAAGATCTAAATATCAGTAACGCTAGTCCGCTAGGCGTTGAAAACGTCAAAGAAGTACTAACTATCCGAAACCAGGAAATTATTAAAGTTGTATAACACGGACAGAGCCGGTGCTTTTAGGTTTGAATATAATATGCACAAGTATTCTTCATTCATTCAAGTATACAAAATAAGTATATAATTATAAGAAAAACATGAACCAATATCAGTCAAGACTAAACTATGATAAAGTGCTTGAATAGAAAATAAAATGAAAAATAGGATATTACATTACAAGCATGGCATCTTGTCCGAAGTAATGGTGAAACAATAACTTCAGTAACCACTATGTTTGTTTAAGATTTCTTCTTTCCCTCATCTTCTTCCTTTGTCGAAATTAAGCTCATCCAGATCTTGGAACATCCATCCCTCATATAACATGTTTGTGAATTCATATGCGTTTTGGATGTCTCGGACCTAAATACCAGTAGCACTAGTCCGCTAGTCGTTGAAAACGTCAAAGACATGTACTAAGTAACCGAAACCATAAAATTATTAAAGTTATATAACTAAATATAAAGTAAAATAAAAAATAGAAACACATTACAAACATCATGTCTTATCCCGGTTGTGGTGATATAATAACTATAATAACCACTCAGGACCGTAGACCACGTTTTTTTAAGATTTCTTCTTTTCTTAAGCTTCATCTTCTTCCTTCGTCGAAGTTAATGGTCATCCAGATCTTGGCGCATCCATCCTTTAATTTATATGCTTGTGATAGTGAATACTTTTCATATAAATTAAATAAAGGGGATGCCCAAGACCTAAATGCCAAGACATAGGTATCTAGAGGGTGATAATAAAAAAAAAATGAATTAATATTACATGTAAACACACATTAAATTTATATTTTCCTCTAAGTTAAAGGTCCTCTAAGTTTGGTCACTATACACAATACCTACAGAATTGCGACTTTAATTTTACTCCTATTTCTTTAGTCTTCTGTTACCATTGATGTTAGTGGTCATCGAGATCATTGCGCTTCCATCACTTATATGACGTGCTTGGAAATTCATATGCATTGTGGATGGCCAAGATCTAAATATCAGTAACGCTAGTCCGCTAGGCGTTCAAAACATCAAAGAAGTACTGAGTAACCGAAACCAGGAAATTATTAAAGTTGTATAACACGGGCAGAGCCGGCGCTTTTAGGCTTTAATATAATAAGCACAAGTATTCTTCATTCATCAAAGTATCCAAAATAAGTATACAAATAAAAGAAAAACATGAACAAAAATCACCTGGCATTTAGTTCGCAGATGTATTACAACGTACATAATCTTGGTAACTAACTTTTGCGCTGAAATTAACGTTTGTTTTTATTTTATTATTATTATTTTATTATCTTACTTAATATTATAAATGCGCAAGTTTGGATGGATGTATGGATGTCTGGATGTATGGATGTATGGATGTTTGTTACTCAATCACGCCCCAACGGTTGAACAGATCTGGCTGAAATTTGGCACAGAGATAGATTATAGTCTGGAAAAGCACTTTTTATCCCGGAAAATTAAAGAGTTCCCGCGGGAACCACAAAACCTCGGTCCAAGCAGACGATGTCGCCGGCATTTGCTAGTAGAAAATAAAAACATAAAATAAAAACACATTACAAACATCATGTCTTATCCCGGTTGTGGTAATATAATACCTATAATAATCACTCAGGACCGTACACCACGTTTCTTTAAGATTTCTTCTTTTCTTAAACTTCATCTTCTTCCTTCGTCGAAGTTAATGGTCATCCAGATCTTGGCGCATCCATCCTTTACTTTATATGCTTGAGGTAGTGAATACTTTTCATATAAATTAAATAAAGGGGATGCCCAAGACTTAAATGCCGAGACGTAGGTACCTAGACGGTGAAAATTTCAAAAACAAGTGAGTTATTAATATAACATTTAAATACACATTACTTAACATTTTAATATATGATACAGTTTTGTAACATAACGGACTTGATTTACGGTGCGTTCAGAACTTATGTACCTACGACTTCGACCGCGTGGTTAAAATGTTATAAATCATGGTTTTATTTTATACTATGGAATTTTTAATTGTATTATTTGCATTAAAAAGTAATTACTATTTTGTCGTATTTAGTACATGCGTGGTGTGTGGTTCTATCTTTAATTGTGGGAATTCAGACCCTCTAAATTACAGAAGTTTAAATTTATTCCTATTTCTTCTTTTGCTCTTTTCTTTCGTTCCGTTTTCTGTTTTCAGCGAAGTTAGTGGTCATCCAGATCTTCGCGTTCCATTCCTCTTATGACATGTTTGTGAATTCATATGAGGTGTGGATGGCCAAGATCTAAATATCAGTAACGCTAGTCCGCTAGGCGTTGAAATCGTCAAAGAAGTACTAAGAGTTTTCGTAGTAGTTTGTACGTAGTTTTCTTAGTAATCTGTGATTATAGCCGGTATTTTTCTTTTTAAAGTTACGAAAACAAAGACTTGTCAAATACATGATGATATTTGCTTGTCACCACTTGTTATTTATTGCCTAATGTCAAACCTGACACTTGTCATTGAGATATCAATGACAAAGTTGGATAATAGACAACTGTACTGCGTTTTTATCTGTGCTCATGTCTAACCATAGACTGTGCCATGGACTTATATATTAAAGTAGTATAAACATAGTTGTGATGTGAAGTATAAAATATCGTATTGTTTTTATCTTGTATTTTGTTACACAGTTACTTGTTTAAAATAGCTTATTTCTGCCAGATAATGTGGGAATGGTCAAAATAATATTAATACAGATATTTAAGCGTTAGCCTATTATAATTATATTTTATTTGTGTTTAATATTAATAAAGTATTATTTATATATATTATTTTATTATTATATTATTTTTATGTCTGATAATAATCCGAACAACAATAATAATAATATTGAATTCTTTTCCTGCTCTTCGTCTGACGATTTCCGCAGTGCATACAGTAGCTCAGTTTCTCTTGACAGCATTGAATCTCTTGATGCAGAACTCAAATCTATATTTGTTAATAATTCTAATTGTCTTAATTTAGTACACATAAATGCTCAAAGCATTCCGGCCCACTATTCCGATCTTCTCGCATCCTTTAGCAACGTGCATGTTGATGGTATTCTGGTGTCAGAGTCCTGGTTAAAACCTTCTCTTCCCTCTTCTCTCTATAATCTCCCTGGTTTTACGCTGATTCGCAACGACCGAACTGATAAGGGTGGCGGGGGCGTTTGCATTTACCTGGGAGACAACCTTACTTTTAAAATATTAAGCCAGTCTCCCAACTCGTACTCTGGTAACCTAGAATACCTTTTTCTTGAAATTTCAACACGCCATACTAAACTTCTTCTTGGTGTTGCGTACAGCCCTTCTCTTACTATCAACTACTTCAACACCTTTGAATCACTTCTCGAAGACCTTTCTCCGTCTTATGATCACATAATTGTTATGGGGGATCTAAATACTTGCCTCATTAAAAATAACTCGAGGTCCCATAAGTTACAATCTTTAATTTCTTCATTTAACCTTTCTCTTCTGCCGCTGTCTGCGACCCATTTCTCCCCCAACTCTGACCCTTCTCTTTTGGATCTTATTATAGTTTCCAAAACAGAAAAAGTTCTTACCCATGGTCAGCTAAATGCTCCTTTTTCTTACCATGACCTTATTTTCATACGCTATAATTTAGCGATACCTAGGCGAAAAGGTAAAACTATTCTGCGACGTAATCTGAAGCACATAAACATTGAAGCTCTTCATAAGGATGTTTCTGCACATGATTGGACCCCACTTTATGCTGCCTCTACTGTTGATGACAAGGTTGGAATTTTGAATTCGACCCTTACTGACTTATTTGACTCACATGCTCCTGCCCGTCCTGTAAGGGTTAAGTACCTGCCTGCTCCTTGGCTTACTCCTGACATAAAATTATACATGGCAAAACGCAATAAAGCTAAGAAGTTGTGCAAAAAGAATCCAACCGAGGAAAATGTTGCTAACTATAAAAGGCTGCGAAATCGCTGCAATAAGATGTGTAGGGATGCTAAACGCCGTTATATACATTCTTCAATTGAGCACTTCACTCCGGGTCAGACTTGGAGTTTTTTGAAATCATTGGGTGTGGGTAAATCTCCTCATTCTCTTAGCCAGTCGCTTGATTTAAACTCTCTAAACATGCATTTCTCTTCACCTCCGGTACGAATAGCTGATAGTAAGAAAAATTCGTTGCTTTTAAAATTAAATAGTGATGCCCCACCTACTTGTGATCCTTTTATCTTCAACCAGATCTCGGAAGAGGATGTCAAGAAAAGTATCCTTTCCATTTCCTCCAAAGCAGTGGGTGATGATGGTATTAGTCGTGATATGCTCTTACTAATCATAGATTACTTAACACCTATCATTGCTCATATACTCAATTTTTCCTTAATAACCAGCACATTTCCAACGTCATGGAAAATGGCTAATGTCATTCCATTACCCAAAACAACAAACCCGACTTCATTCTCACAATTCCGTCCTATTTCTATTCTACCCATTCTCTCCAAATTATTAGAAAACTCTGTCTGCAAGCAAATCTCTTTTTATCTCTCACGCAATAATCTCCTTAGTCCTTTTCAGTCTGGCTTCCGTCCTTCTCATAGTACTACAACCGCATTGCTCAAAGTAACTGATGATATTCGGTTTGCTATGGATAACAAAGAGCTTACTGTTCTCGTACTGCTTGATTTCAGTAATGCTTTTAACTCAGTTGACTTTGATGTAATGCTTGCTATCCTCCGTTCTCTTAACATTTCTCCTCCTGTGGTGGATTGGTTTAAGTCTTATCTTCAGGGTCGACGGCAGAGAATCAGGACTGACGAAGATTCTTCGGATTGGGCTGATCTCTCTGCTGGCGTTCCTCAAGGCGGTGTACTATCTCCATTACTGTTTTCCATTTTTATAAATGAAATTTCCAAAGCAATTTCTTGTCACTACCATCTTTATGCAGACGACTTGCAGCTTTATAGGCACGCAGCATTGCCCAACCTTGCCGATGCCGTAGAGGCGGTAAACTCTGATCTAGCTCATATCAAGACATGGGCTGAATCTTTTGGTTTGCTTGTCAACCCTAAAAAATCTCAAGCGCTTATAATCGGCAGCAGCCGAATGCGCTGTAAGGTTGACTTTAAAACTTTACCTGGCTTACACTATGATGGTACAGCTATACCTTTTTCCGAAAAAGCTAAAAATTTGGGTTTAATATTTGACAGTAACCTTTCATGGTCTGCTCATATCAATGAGGTGAGTAGGCGTTTAAACTATTCCATTCACTCTCTTCGCAGACTTCAACATTTCTTGCCTTTACGCACTAAAATTATGTTAGCACAATCTCTTCTCCTTCCCCTCATCAACTATGCTGACGTTTGCTATTTGGATGCAACAGAGGAGCTACTCGACAAACTAGATCGGCTTCAGAATTTGTGCATCCGTTTTATTTATGGACTGCGCAAATTCGACCATGTTTCTGAATTCCGTCGACAACTGAAGTGGCTCCCTATTCGCCTTCGCCGGAATGTTCATATTCTAACATTACTTTTTAAAATATTAAAGTTCTCTTCCCCACCTTATTTGCACGAGCTTTTTCAGGATGCTCGTCCCAGAACAAGACCTTTGCGCACCTGTGTAATGAAAAAGTCACTTGAAGTACCCACATGGAACACTATATTTTACGCTAAGTCGTTTGCGGTGGTAGCAGCACGTCTTTGGAATTCCCTACCATGGAATATCCGTGAGAGTCCATCCGTGGGTGCATTTAAATCGAGACTGAAGCAGCACTATCTTTCTTCTTTATATGATTAGCTTTTATATTATTTTGTATTTATTATTGTATATTATGTATGTATATTAGTACTATTTTTTTTTTGTATGTATGTTATTAAATTATGTGTTTCCTGTATATATTATATGTAAGTATACTTTTATGATATTTATCATAAGTCAAAATTAAAAAATCTATTCTCTAGTTTATAAGTACCTACTCAGCTTTATCTATTTTTCACCATTCTCACATTCTAGGGCTGCTGGAAGAAATCTCTTCAAGAGATAAGTTGTCCTTGTACATGTCCTTTAAATTTGTATGTTTAGTTTTTAAGTTTGGTACTAAATATATAAATAAATAAATAAGTATCCGAAACCAGGAAATTATTAAAGTTAAATAACACGGGTACAGCTGCTGCGTTTAGACTATAATATAACATACATACAAGTGTTCTTCATTCATCAAGGAGTACTGAATTAATATATAAATAAAAAGTTACATAAATATCATTTTCACACCACATGCTCGACAATGCCGAATTATATGTTATGTAAACCTTACCGAAAGCAAGACATTATATCTCTTGGCTTTAGCCGGGTTATAATGTTCTATTGAATTTCATTATAACCCGCTGGTCAATAATGTGATTTTTACTTTCATAATTCTTATTGCTAAGACCATAAAGTCTAATTTCGCTGAACAGAATGTGTCCTCAGCGGGCGCGGCCAACTCGATTTTCGAAGACCGAAGCCGTGGCCCACTAGATTCGCACAGAGACGAACTTCATTTGTTTGTCAAATCGAGTCGGCCACGCCAGCTCAAAGAAGTGGCTATATAGGCCATGGCCCACTAGATTCGCACTGAGACGAACTTCGTTGGTTTGTCAAATCGAGTAGGCCACGCCAGCTGAAAGAAGTTGCTGTAGCCGTAGCTAGTACCTTTAGAAGATTCTATAAATATTTCAAAAAAAATGTCGAGTGATGAAAGTATTTTGACTCCAGAAGCTATTAAATTATATGCCATAGGCATTTTCAATAATCTACTCCCAGAAAAGTCAAAGGAAAAATACCTGAAAGCCTATAAAGGTTTTGACCCATGGAAAACTGCAAAAGGCGCAGTCTGTGTCTGAATCAGTGCTTCTGGTCTATTTTGAATATTTATCTACTAAGCCTGGTTTTTTATTGTCTCGCATAAAGTGAAAAGAGTAGAGTATACACCACAGGGATAAAACTGTTTTTGTCTTAGGCGCTTGAATCCCTCACTGCACTCAGGACTCAATCTTAATTCCCGAGCAAAAACACCCTCCCTGCGCTTGGGAGTTAAATTTGGAGTCCTTCGTAACGTTCAGGATCAAATGTAGCGCCCGTGTCATAAAACAGTGCTTTAACCCCTTGGTGTATAATCTACTATTAATGATAATAAATAAATAAATATTAAACATTCTACAAAGTACATGGCCAATTTCTGTATATTACATAATAAATATTATATTGAAATGTATATTGAATGAGTTAATGTTCAGAGAGGGCTAATTACATATTAGGCGCAACGTATACAAAACATTGTTCTAAACTATTTTTTTCTTACCTTATCTTTCTTCTCTTGGTCTTGGAAACACTGAAGACTAGACTGAAGCGAAGGCTAAGGCATCCTCAAAGTATATTTATATCTTTGCCGATGCCTTAGCCCTAACCCGTCTTTGTGTTCTTTTCTTCAAAATCTTCTTACATATACCCGCCGACCTTATCTCCAAAACCTAACCTGAACCAAAGAATCACCTGACATTTAGTGCGCAGATATACTCCTATGTAGATAATCTTGGTAACTAACTTTTGCACTGAGATTTTCGTTTGATTTTATTTTACTCACTAAAGATATAGATTCAATAGATTTTTTTTAATAATACCACTGAATCAAAGCAGTGTAAGACCGAGGAGTATAGGCAATCCTATGACTATCAGTGAACGAATACCAGTCAACGGTTAAGCTATGATAAAGGGCCAAAATAGAAAATAAAATAAAATATAGAAACCATTACAAACAACGTATCTGGTTCGGGTTGTGGTGATATAATAACCACTCAGGACCGTATGCTATGTTCCTTTAGAATTTTTTCTTTTCTTAATCTTCATCTCCGTCCTTCGTCGAAGTTAATGGTCATCAAGATCTTGGCGCGTCCATTCTTTACAGTATATGCACACTTTTCGTATAAATTATATAAAGTGGATGCCCAAGACCTAAATGCCGAGACGTATGTACCTAGACGGTGAAAATTTCGAAAACAAGTGAGTTATTGACATTAAATTTATATTTTACTATAATATATAAAATAATTAAATATAAAAATCAATTGCTGCTCGTTTGGCTCGCAAAAACTCGACAACGGCTGGGCCGATTTAGCTTTCATTTTCTTGATATCTTGGTACCTCCGAAGATTAGACTGAAGCAAAGGCTAAGGCACTACATGAACGATATGAAATGTTAGTTTAATTATGTCATCCAAGGGCAGCCTTAGCCCTAACCCGTCTTGGTGTTCTTTTTTCTGGATTCTTCATTTTCTTGAAATCTTCGTACAACTGAAGACTAGACTGAGGCGAAGTCTAAGGCACTTCTTTAAAGATATGAAATACAATTATATCTTTCGAGCGTGCCTTAGCCCTAACCAGTCTTTGTGTTCTTTTGTTCAAAATCTTCTTATATAGAGCCGCCGACATCTTCAAAACCTAAACTATGTACTGCTTGAATTATATCCATATAATTTTTTTACTGTACTTACCCTTATTCTTATTTAACTCGATTGATCGTATAAGCATTCAACGTCATTAGCATCAAATAAGAATTAAATCTTAATCAAACCTTAAATGAATTAATCTGAATTTAATCTTAAAATAATGGTACTGAACAGTCGTGGTCAGAAAATGTTTACTTAAGGTTCATAATTGCATGGACCCATCTGTGTCAGAAGGTCGTTATGTGTTGGATTAAGCACAAAGCATAGATTTTTAAAATAATTAAGATTATTTCACAACAAGTTATCCCTTCACAGCGATATCACCCGTCTTCAGTCAGATCTTTTTCGTCGCAGATTTTTTTTTCATTAAATTTAACTTGTAGATTTCAGGAGTGATGTGTTTCTTTAGAGAAGATGGTAAAAAATTATTGATCACCTTAAACACAACCAGTGGATTAAGTTTTTCCCTGATTCCAGTGGGAATCAAAAAAAACTTAATCTACGCAGGGATTAGAAGGGTTGTTATTTATCCATTCCAGGGATAGATTACATCCCTTCCCTAGAATGCAATTTGTTTCTGTACCAAATTTCGTCAAAATCTAGTTGATAATATTATTAGCATGGATCTTCAATGTCATAAAAATATAACGGACCTAAGTTTTTCTCTTTCTCTAGGTTAAACTCTTGATGTTTTCTTATATGTAGCTTTTCATATTTCTTTTCTTCTTTTCTAATTCATTTCCAGAAACGGTTGACTTTGACATATTTCCGCAAGACAATTTTTTGTCCGTATTCCGTAATATCCAATACTGACAAAAAAATTGTGTGGCGAAAACATGCCATTATATTTCCCCTGCTTCTTCCATTCTTGGTCTTCGTTTGATGATCGCAGCGACGATTTTAAATGCGGTGAAATAGTGAATATGTTCTGACCATACTAATCAATCTTATGTTAGTAATAATGGGCCAAAGCATGTTCACGTGTCCACCCATACTTCTTTTTTTTAATATCCTCAAAGTTCGAAGCCCCATATCTTACAAGATAATGACCAAGATGAAAATCGCGGGCATTCGCTAGTGGAAAATAAAATAAAATAGTTGTGGTTATATAATAACTATAATAACCACTCAGGACCGTACACCACGTTTCTTTAAGATTTCTTCTTTACTTAAGCTTCATCTTCTTCCTTCGTCGAAGTTAATGGTCATCTAGATCTTGGCGCATCCATCCTTTACTTTATATGCTTGTGATAGTGAATACTTTTCATATAAATTAAATAAAGGGGATGCCCAAGACCTAAATGCCAAGACATAGGTATCTAGAGGGTGATAATTTAAAAACAAATGAGTTAATATTACATATAAACACATATTACACTTATATTTTCCTCTAAGTAAAAAGTCCTCTAAGTTTGGTTACTATACACAATACCTACAGAATTGCGACTATAATTTTACTCCTATTTCTTTAGTCTTCTGTTATCCTTGATGTTAATGGTCATCCATATCTTTGCGCTTCCCTCACTCATGTGACATGTTTGTAAATTCATATGCAGTGTGGATGGTCAAGATCTAAATATCAGTAAGGCTAGTCCGCAAGGCGTTGAAAACGTCAAAGAAATACTAAGTATGCGAAACCAGGAAATTATTAAAGTTGTATAACACTGAAAGAAAAACATGAACCAAAAAATCACCTGGAATTTATTTCTTAGATGTACTACAACGTAGGTTATCTTGGTAACTAGCTTTTGCGCTAAAATTTACGTTTGTTTTTATTTTAGTAACTAAAGATAGATAGATAGATTTAATAGAAAAAAATAATACCACTGAATGAAATCAGTACAATACCGAGGAGTATAGGTGTATGTTTAGGGACACAATTGTGAATATAAAAGACTAACTCAAAACAAGTACTATTTCTAGCAGTGAAGGAATATCAGTTACGGCTTAACTATGAAAGAGTGCTTGAATAGAAAATAAAATGAAAAATAGGTACACATTACAAACATGGCATCCTGTTCGGAGTAGTGGTGATACAATAACTAAAGTAACCAATATGTTTCTTTAAGATTTCTTCTTTTCTTCATCTTCTTCCATCGTTGAAGTAAATGGTCATCCAGATCTTGGCATCCATCCTTTAATTTATATACTTTTCATATAAATTAAATAAAGGGGATGCCCAAGACCTAAATGTTAAGACATAGGTATCTAGACGGTGATAATTTCAAAAACAAATAAGTTAATATTACATATAGACACACATTATATTTATATTTTCCTCTAAGATAAAGATCCTCTGAGTTTGGTCACTATACACAATACCTACAGAATTGCGACTATAATTTTACTCCTATTCCTTTAGTCTTTGTTATCGTTGATGTTTATGGTCATCCAGATCTTTGCGCTTCCATCACTCATGTGACATGTTTGTAAATTCATATGCAGTGTGGATGGCCAAGATCTAAATATCAGTAACGCTAGTCCGCAAGGCGTTGAAAACGTCAAAGAAATACTAAGTATCCGAAACCAGGAAATTATTTAAGTTGTATAGCACTGAAAGAAAAACATGAACCAAAAAATCACCTGGCATTTAGTTCGCAGATGTACTACAACGTAGGTTATCTTGGTAACTAGCTCTTGCGCTGAAATTTACGTTTGTTTTTATTTTATGAACTAAAGATAGATAGATAGATTTAATAGAAAAAAAATAATACCACTGAATGAAATCAGTACAATACCGAGGAGTATAGGTGTATGTTTAGAGACACAATTGTGAATATAAAAGACTAACTCAAAACAAGTACTATTTCTAGCAGTTATTAATATAACATTTAAATACACATTACATATTTAACATTTTAATATATTTTACATTGTTGTAACATAACGGATTTGATTTACGTTGCGTTCAGAACTTATGTACCTACGACTTCGCTCGCGTGGTTTAAATGTTATAAATCATGGTTTTATTTTATACTATGGAATTTTGAATTGTATTATTTGCATTAAAATGTAATTACTTTTTTGTCGTATTTAGTACATGCGTGGTGTGTGGTTCTATCTTTAAGTGTGGGAATTCAGACCCCCTAAGTTACAGAAGTTTAAATTATTCCTATTTCTTCTTTTGCTCTTTTCTTTTCTTCCCTTTTCTTTTTTCATCGAAGTTAGTGGTCATCCAGATCTCCGCGTTCCATTCCTCCTATGACATGTTTGTGAATTCATATGAGGTGTGGATGGCGGATGACCTAAATATCAATAGCGCTAGTCCTATAGTCGTTGAAAACTCCAAAGACATGTACCTACCAATCGAAATCGAATTATTAAAGTTATGTAACACGGGCACAGCTGCTGCGTTTAGACTATAATATAACATACATACAAGTATTCTTCATTCATCAAGGAGTACTGAATAAATATATAAATAAAAAGTTACATAAGTATAATATAATGAGTATAAATAAATGATATTAAACATTCTGCAAGTGCAAAGTAAATGGCCAATTTCTGTATATTACATAATATTATATTGAAATGTATATTGAATGAGTTAATGTTCAGACAGGGCTAAGTACGTATTAGGCGCAACGTATACAAAACATCGTTCTAAATTATTTTCTTTTCTTACCTTATCTGACTTCTCTTGGTCTTGGAAACACTGAAGACTAGACTGAAGCGAAGGCTAAGGCATCCTCAAAGTATATTTATATCTTTGCCGATGCCTTAGCCCTAACCCGTCTTTGTGTTCTTTTCTTCAAAATCTTCTTACATATACCCGCCGACCTTATCTCCAAAACCTAACCTGAACCAAAGAATCATCTGGCATTTAGTGCGCAGATATTCGACTATGTAGATAATCTTGGTAACTAACATTTTGCACTGAAATTTACGTTTACTTTATTTTACTCACTAACGATATTATAGATTCAATAGAATTTTTTTAACAATACCACTGAATCAAAGCAGTGTAAGACTGACGAGTATAGGAAATCCTATGTCTATCAGTGAGCGAATACCAGTCAACGGTTTAGCAATGATCAAGGGCCAAAATAGAAGATAAAATAAAAAATAGAAACCATTACAAACAACGTGTCTGGTTCAGGTTGTGGTGATATAATAACCACTCAGGACCGTATACTATGTTTCTTAAGAATTTTTTCTTTTCTTAACCTTCATCCTTCGTCGAAGTTAATGGTCATCAAGATCTTGGCGCGTCCATTCTTTACAGTATATGAACACTTTTCATATAAATTATATAAAGTGGATGCCCAAGACCTAAATGCCTAGACGTAGGTACCGAGACGGTAATAATTTCAAAAACAAGTGAGTTATTGACATTAAATTTATATTTTACTATATATATATAGATATAAATAAATCTATTTCTGCTCCTTTGTCTCTCTAAAACTCGAGAACGGCTGGGCCGATTTAGCTGATTTTGGTTTAGAAATGTCCAGGGAAGGTTTAAACGGTGAAAATAGAAATATGGAAAAAAATATTTATTTTATTTATTTATTTAAAAGGAAGGAAGGAAGATAGGGCCAGACAACGCCTGCCAGTTCCACTAGTATTTTATAATTTTGAAAAGTATTTTGATTGAGTTTATGTTCAGAGTGGGCTAAGTATATATAAGCGCAAAGTATACAGAAACATTCTTCTCAATTCTTCATTTTCTTAATATCTTGGTACCTCTGAAGATTAGACTGAAGCGAAGGCTAAGGCACTACTTGAACGATATGAAATGTTAGTTTAATTATATCATCCAAGGGTAGCCTTAGCCCTAACCCGTCTTGGTGTTCTTTTGTTCTGAGGATGTCATAAAGATACAAAGAATACAAATAAAGCTATCACAAATGTATGTTAATTGAATTCATGTTCAGACAGGGCTTAATACATATTAGGCGCAACGTATACAAAAACATTCTCCTGGATTCTTCGTGTTCTTGAAATCTTCGTACAACTGAAGACTAGACTGAAGCGAAGGCTAAGGCACTACTTTAAAGATATGAAATACAATTATATCTTTCGAGCGTGCCTTAGCCCTAACCAGTCTTTGTGTTCTTTTGTTCAAAATCTTCTTATATAGAGCCGCCGACATCTTCAACTCCTAAACTATGTGCTGCTTGAATTATATGGATATAATTTTTTTACTGTACTTACCCTTATTCTCATTTAATTCGATTGATCGTATAAGCATTCGACGTCATTAGCAACAAATAAGAATTAAATCTTAATCAAACTTTAAATAAATTAATCTATTAATTTAGATTCTGATCTTAAAATAATGGTACTGAATAGTCGTGATCAGAAAATGTCTCAGAAAATCTGTGTCAGAAGATCGTTATGTGGTTGGATTAGGCATAAACCATAGATTTTTAAAATAATTTAGATTATTTCACTACAAGTTATCCCTTCACCGCGATATCACCAGTCTTCAGTCAGATCTTTTTCTTTGCAGATTTTTTTTCATTAAATTTAACATGTAGATTTCAGGAGTGATGTGTTTCTTTAGAGAAGATGGTAAAAAATTATTGATCACCTTAAACACAACCAGTGGATTAAGTTTTTCCCCGATTCCAGTGGGAATCAATAAAAACTTAATCCACGCAGGGATTAGAAGGGATGAAATCTATCCAGAGTGGTTATTATAGTTATTATATCACCACAACCGCGATAAGACATGATGTTTGTAATGTGTTTCCATTTTTTATTTTACTTTCTAATTAGTTATATAACTTTAATAATTTCCTGGTTTCGGTTACTTAGTACATGTCTTTGACGTTTTCAACGACTAGCGGACTAGTGCTACTGGTATTTAGGTCCGGGACATCCAAAACGCATGTGAACTCACAAACATGTCGTATGAGGGATGGATGTTCCAAGATCTGGATGAGCTTAATTTCGACAAAGGAAGAAGATGAGGGAAAGAAGAAATCTTAAACAAACATAGTGGTTACTAAGGTTATTGTATCACCACTACTTCGGACAGGATGTCATGCTTCCAGTTTCCAGTGGGAATCAATAAAAACTTAATCCACGCAGGGATTAGAAGGGATGAAATCTATCCAGTGCAGTGGCGTGCAGTTCATAGAGGCAAAAAAGCACTGCTTACCCAAATGGAAATACGTCAATGCTCATTTTTCATCAAAACCGTTAGTAAATAGGTATTCTGACTAACGAATGCCTACCCTAGCTTCAAAATCTGTGCACGCCACTGATCCAGGGTTAGATAAAAATATAACGGACTCTTACCTAAGTTCTTCTCTTTCTCTAGGTTAAACTCTTGATGTTTTCTTATATGTAGCTTTTCATATTTATTTTCTTCTTTTGTAATTCATTTCCGGAAACGGTTGACTTTGACACATTTCCGCGAGACAATTCTTTGTCTGTATTCCGTAATGTCCAATACTAACAAAAAAATTGTGCGGCGAAAACATGCCATTATATTTCCCCTGCTTCTTCCACTCTTGGTCGTCGTTTGATGATCGCAGCGACGATTTTAAATGCGGTGAAATAGTGAATATGTTCTGACCATACTAATCAATCTTATGTTAGTAATAATGGCCCAAAACATGTTCACGTGTCCACCCATACTTGTTTCTTCAATATCTTCCAAGATCGAAGCTCCATATCTTAGAAGATAATGACCAAGATGAAAATCGCGGGCATTCGCTAGTGGAAAATAAAATAAAATAGTTGTGGTGATATAATAACTATAATAACCACTCAGGACCCTACACCACGTTTCTTTTAAATTTCTTCTTTTCTTAAGCTTCATCTTCTTCCTTCGTCAAAGTTAATGGTCATCCAGATCTTGGCGCATCCATCCTTTACTTTATATGCTTGTGATAGTGAATACTTTTCATATAAATTAAATAAAGGGGATGCCCAAGACGTAGGTATCTAGAGGGTGATAATTTAAAAACAAATGAGTTAATATTACATATAAACACACATTACATTTATATTTTCCTCTATGTTAAAGGTCTTCTAAGTTTGGTCACTATACACCATACCTACAGAATTGCGACTATAATTTTACTCCTATTTCTTTAAGCTTCTGTTATTGTTGATGTTAATGGTCATCCAGATCTTTGGCTTCCATCACTCATGTGACATGTTTGTAAATTCATATGCAGTGTGGGTGGCCAAGATCTAAATATCAGTAACGCTAGTCCGCTAGGCGTTGAAAACGTCAAAGAAGTACTAAGTATCCGAAACCAGGAAATTATTAAAGTTGTATAACACAGACAGAGCCGGTGCTTTTAGGTTTTAATATAATATGCACAAGTATTCTTCATTCATTCAAGTATACAATTATAAGAAAAACATGTCATAACGAACGAATATCAGTCAAGGCTAAAGTATGCTAAAGTGCTTGAATAGAAAATAAAATGAAAAATAGGTTATAACATTACAAGCATGACATCCTGTCCGAAGTAGTGGTGATACAATAACCTTAGTAACCACTATGTTTGTTTAAGATTTCTTCTTTCCCTCATCTTCTTCCTTTGTCGAAATTAAGCTCATCCAGATCTTGGAACATCCATCCCTCATACGACATGTTTGTGAGTTCACATGCGTTTTGGATGTCCCGGACCTAAATACCAGTAGCACTAGTCCGCTAGTCGTTGAAAACGTCAAAGACATGTACTAAGTAACCGAAACCAGGAAATTATTAAAGTTATATAACTAATTAGAAAGTAAAATAAAAAATGGAAACACATTACAAACATCATGTCTTATCGCGGTTGTGGTGATATAATAACTATAATAACCACTCAGGACCGTAGACCACGTTTTTTTAAGGTTTCTTCTTTTCTTAAGCTTCATCTTCTTCCTTCGTCGAAGTTAATGGTCATCCAGATCTTGGCGCATCCATCCTTTAATTTATATACTTTTCATATAAATTAAATAAAGGGGATGCGAAAGACCTAAATGCCAAGACATAGGTATCTAGAGGGTGATAATTACAAAAACAAATGAATTAATATTACATATAAACACACATTACATTTATATTTTCCTCTAAGTTTGGTCACTATACACAATACCTACAGAATTGCGACTTTAATTTTACTCCTGTTTCTTTAGTCTTCTGTTGTCATTGATGCTAGTGGATGTCCAGATCATTGCGCTTCCATCACTCATATGACATGTTTGTAAATTCATATGCAGTGTGGATGGCCAAGATCTAAATATCAGTAAAGCTAGTCCTCTAGGCGTTGAAAACATCACAGAAGTACTAAGTAACCGAAACCAGGAAATTATTAAAGTTGTATAACACGGGCAGAGCCGGTGCTTTTAGGCTTTAATATAATGTGCAAAACTATTCTTCATTCATTAAAGTATCCAAGATAAGTATACAAATAAAAGAAAAACATGAACCAAAAAATCACCTGGCATTTAGTTCGCAGATGTACCACAACTTAGATAATCTTGGTAACTAGCTTTTGCGCTGAAATTAACGTTTGTTTTTATTTAATTATTATTGTTTTATTATCTTACTTAATATTATAAATGCGAAAGTTTGGATGTATGTATGGATGTCTGGATGTATGGATGTTTGTTACTCAATCACGCCCCAACTGTTGAACGGATCTGGCTGAAATTTGGCACAGAGATAGATTATATTCTGGAAAAGCACACTACTACTATTTTTTATCCCGGAAAATTAAAGAGTTCCCGCGGGAACCACAAAACCTCGGTCCACGCAGACGATGTCGCCGGCATTTGCTAGTAGAAAATAAAAACATAAAATAAAAACACATTACAAACATCATGTCTTATCCCGGTTGTGGTAATATAATAACTATAATAATCACTCAGGACCGTACACCACGTTTCTTTAAGATTTCTTCTTTTCTTAAACTTCATCTTCTTCCTTCGTCGAAGTTAATGGTCATCCAGATCTTGGCGCATCCATCCTTTACTTTATATGCTTGAGGTAGTGAATACTTTTCATATAAATTAAATAAAGGGGATGCCCAAGACTTAAATGCCGAGACGTAGGTACCTAGACGGTGAAAATTTCAAAAACAAGTGAGTTATTAATATAACATTTAAATACACATTACTTAACATTTTAATATAATATGATACATTTTTGTAACATAACGGACTTGATTTACGGTGCGTTCAGAACTTATGTACCTACGACTTCGCCCGCGTGGTTAAAATGTTATAAATCATGGTTTTATTTTATACTATGGAATTTTTAATTGTATTATTTGCATTAAAAAGTAATTACTATTTTGTCGTATTTAGTACATGCGTGGTGTGTGGTTCTATCTTTAATTGTGGGAATTCAGACCCTCTAAATTACAGAAGTTTAAATTTATTCCTATTTCTTCTTTTGCTCTTTTCTTTCGTTCCGTTTTCTTTTTTCAGCGAAGTTAGTGGTCATCCAGATCTTCGCGTTCCATTCCTCTTAAGACATGTTTGTGAATTCATATGAGGTGTGGATGGCCAAGATCTAAATATCAGTAACGCTAGTCCGCTAGGCGTTGAAATCGTCAAAGAAGTACTAAGTATCCGAAACCAGGAAATTATTAAAGTTCAATAACACGGGTACAGCTGCTGCGTTTAGACTATAATATAACATACAAGTGTTCTTCATTCATCAAGGAGTACTGAATAAATATATAAATAAAAAGTTACATAAATATAATTTAATGATAATAAATAAATAATATTAAACCTTCTGCAAGTGCAAAGTACATGGCCAATTTCTGTATATTACATAATATAATATTGAAATGTATGTTGAATAAGTTAATGTTCAGAGAGGGCTAAGTACATATTAGGCGCAACGTATACAAAACATTGTTCTAAATTATTTTCTTTTCTTACCTTATCTTTCTTCTCTTGGTCTTGGAAACACTGAAGACTAGACTGAAGCGAAGGCTAAGGCATCCTCAAAGTATATTTATATCTTTGCCGATGCCTTAGCCCTAACCCGTTTTTGTGTTCTTTTCTTCAAAATCTTCTTACATAATATACCCGCCGACCTTATCTCCAAAACCTAAACTGAACCAAAGAATCATCTGACATTTAGTGCGCAGATATACTACTATGTAGATAATCTTGGTAACTAACTTTTGCACTGAAATTTACGTTTGATTTTATTTTACTCACTTAAGATATAGATTCAATAGAATTTTTTTAATAATACCACTGAATCAAAGCAGTGTAAGACCGAGGAGTATAGGAAATCCTATGACTAAGCTATGATAAAGGGCCAAAATAGAAAATAAAATAAAAAATAGAAACCATTACAAACAACGTGTCTGGTTCAGGTTGTGGTGATATAATGACCACTCAGGACCGTATGCTATGTTCCTTTAGAATTTTTTCTTTTCTTAATCTTCATCTCCGTCCTTCGTCGAAGTTAATGGTCATCAAGATCTTGGCGCGTCCATTCTTTACAGTATATGAACACTTTTCATATAAATTATATAAAGTGGATGCCCAAGACCTAAATGCCTAGACGTAGGTACCTAGACGGTGATAATTTCAAAAACAAGTGAGTTATTGACATTAAATTTATATTTTACTATAAATTTATATACATATATATATATATATATATATATATATCTTTATATATAAAAATCAATTGCTGCTTGTTTGTCTCGCTAAAACTCAAGAACGGCTGGGCCGATTTAGCTTTCATTTTCTTGATATCTTCGTACCTCTGAAGATTAGACTGAAGCGAAGGCTAAGGCACTACTTGAACGATATGAAATGTTAGTTTAATTATATCATCCAAGAGTAGCCTTAGCCCTAACCCGTCTTGGTGTTCTTTTTCTGGATTCTTCGTTTTCTTGAAATCTTCGTACAACTGAAGACTAGACTGAAGCGAAGTCTAAGGCACTTCTTTAAAGATATGAAATACAATTATATCTTTCGAGCGTGCCTTAGCCCTAACCAGTCTTTGTGTTCTTTTGTTCAAAATGTTCTTATATAGAGCCGCCGACATCTTCAAAACCTAAACTATGTACTGCTTGAATTATATGGATATAATTTTTTTACTGTACTTACCCTTATTCTTATTTAATTCGATTGATCGTATAAGCATTCAACGTCATTAGCATCAAATAAGAATTAAATCTTAATCAAACCTTAAATAAATTAATCTGAATTTAATCTTAAAATAATGGTACTGAATAGTCGTGGTCAGAAAATGTGTCAGAAGGTCGTTATGTGGTTGGATTAGGCATAAACCATAGATTTTTAAAATAATTTAGATTATTTCACAACAAGGTATCCCTTCACCGCGATATCACCCGTCTTCAGTCAGATCTTTTTCGTCGCAGATTTTTTTTTCATTAAATTTAACTTGTAGATTTCAGGAGGGATGTGTTTCTTTAGAGAAGATGGTAAAAAATTATTGATCACCTTAAACACAACCAGTGGATTAAGTTTTTCCCCGATTCCAGTGGGAATAAAAAAAAACTTAATCCACGCAGGGATTAGAATGGAATGCAATTTGTTCCTGTACCAAATTTCGTCAAAATAATAACAATAATAATAATAATAAATAAAGCTTTTATTGTGTTACACTATTGTTCTCGTAGGTACATTAATTATGTTAGACTTAAAAAACTAATAGACAACAAAAGACACAATTGGTCGTTAATATTATCAACAAAATCTAGTTGATAATTTAATTAGCATGGATCTTCACTGACATAAAAATATAACGGACTCTTACCTAAGTTCTTCTCTTTCTCTAGGTTAAACTCTTGATGTTTTCTTATATGTAGCTTTTCATATTTCTTTTCTTCTTTTCTAATTCATTTCCGGAAACGGTTGACTTTGACATATTTCCGCCAGACAATTTTTTGTCCGTATTCCGTAATGTCCAATACTAACAAAAAATTGTGCGGCGAAAACATGCCCTTATATTTCCCTTGCTTCTTCCACACTTGGTCTTCGTTTGATGATCGCAGCGACGATTTTAAATGCGGTGAAATAGTGAACATGTTCTGACGATACTAATCAATCTTTTGTTAGTAATAATGGCCCAAAACATGTTCACGTGTCCACCCATAATTCTTTGTTCTTTCTTCAATATCTTCGAAGTTCGAAGCTCCTTATCTTAGAAGATAATGACCAAGATGAAAATCATGTTCATAATGATCATCAATATCATCTTAATATTATCCACGGAACCTACGTCGTACCAATTATGTAGTAGTTAAGTCCTACTTTCTTTTTGCGCAACATTAAATGGTTTTTTTTGTGCAAACTAGACAGTGGCCAAATCAATAGTACATTGCTGCAGCGGCCAGCAAAACAGGCATTGAAGGACGAACGTGTAAATGTGGGCCGAGGCGAAGCCGAGGCACACATACGTAAGTCACATACATATATACGTCACATACATATATACATACACATACGTATGGCCAAGGCTTGTATAGTACTTTTCTCAATTATTGCGCGGAAATTAAAACTAAGTAGTACCTAGACAGAACTTTTTATTTAAAAATATTTTTCTTTCGATTTTGGCGGTAACAAGTTTTCTATTACAGCTCTTGCCGCCTCTTGCATTTCAGAGTGCGTTAAAGTAAGTTCTTTACGCTCATTGTCTCATTTTGTAAAATAAATTTCAAAATCAATGACGAACAACAAACAACAATAATTTTTCCCGCGTTAAAGTGTTCATTTGTTTTTTTTCAATAAACAACTTTTTATTTCAAGTTGTTGGAAATTTAAATAAACTTTTTGATATGTTACCTCCTTGGCTGTCATGTTTCGAAGTAAAAGATCGTTCCATTTTTAAATGACACGACAGATATGAATTTACTATGTAATTTATTTGGCCGGTAAACCACGACAGATATGGATTTTCATACAACTTTTGCCGGCCGCTGCTCGCATGTATTTGGCCAGTACGGCAATTTCAATTTATCTCTGTTAGATATCTCAGGTTTTATCTCGCTAGAAGGTTGTGAAAAAAATGCTCAAATTTCCAAGCATGTTTGAGAAAATAATATTACTCAAAATGACAGTTTTATGTCACGTACCCTGACGTTCCTAAAATAAGGACCATAATTCTAAAACACGAAAGTCAACCTTAATGAAATAGTATGGCTTTAAGTGTTGGCAGGACAAATCGTCTGCACGCTTGTTTTCTTGCCTTGTTTCCGTTTCACTGCAGCAAAGATCTTGAACGATCTGTCTCCCCCTCTCCGCGAACGGAATAAATACTATCGAAATTACATTAAAAAATAAATGACGGTTTTTTTTTAAACGTCCAGATAGAGGCAGCTATTATTTATCTATTCTAAATAATTTAATAACTGTTAAGATTTTCTTTTATCTGGGGGCACGGGAGTGCCCCCCCGCCAAGACGAGTCAAAGGAACGGGGCACTACCTACCTTTTTTCGAAGCATTTCATCGTAAATTTATCTATTTTATAAGTAACGTGGTACGGGGACGTAGACGGGGTCCTTAACACGCTAAGCGCCATGTGTATCGTTTGCGATACACACTGTCTAAATACTTGTGTATCTTTTTCGATACACGAGCACCATTCCAGTCCAAGCTTCGTGTATCAATAACGCGCACACTTTTCATACATTTTGTATAGCAAAAATGTTGCTCTGGCCTAGGGAATTTTCCTGGTGCATTTGGGGTTGGGATCGGGTAACTTTTTAATAAATTATAACGAAAAGTGTATAGGGTAAATAAAATAATTGTTAATTCAAGTATAGTCGTTTTATTGTTTTAAATCAAATGATATATAATAATGTTTTTAAAAAATCAAAGAGAACAATATTCATTAGTGCGTGTTATTGAAACAAATTTTGCAAATAATGATATCACAAGTGGAACATTTCGTGTTAACTTGCGACGCTCTTACTACTTTACCATCTATTTCTTTTCCTTTCCTTCCGTAAATTTTGTAACATTCTGAACAACGTCCACGAACTATCTTCTCGCCAACTTTATTCTTCACAAGGTAATGCTTTGCGTTTCCTGGCGTTCTTCTTGGAGTTGAAGTCGATGGTCCGGATTCAACGTCACTCGTTTGAGAGTATCTGTCGAGTAGTCCTATGATAACTTGCTCTCGGAATTCCGTTATTGTTAGTTTTTTGTTGATAGTATACTGGTTATATATAAAATGAGCGTTAACTAGACTGGTCCCCCATAATATTTCAATAAAAAGCTTTCGGTACCATTTCGTACAACGTCTCAAAGCGCTGCCATATGTAGCCATTTGGTCACTAATGTCGATCGATGATTTACCACTATTATAATCCATGATAATAACTGGTTTCAATATGGCAGGTTTTTTTCGACTTTGAGTGACAACTGTTTTGAGAGGAGATGTCTTTGTTGAGAGCATTCTCACATCGCGCTTATCGCGCCATTTCATGACAACAATACCATCATTCGACTGTTTAGCACTCATCTCCCCTCTTTTCAGTTTCACAGCCATCACATCCTTTGGAAGATGTTTCCTGTTGGCCCTGAGGGTACCAACAAGATGTGTTTTCCGGCGTCGTAGTCTGTACGCAAGAGGGATGCTTGTGTAATAGTTATCGGTATAAACTGTTCTTCCTTCGTCAAGAAGACCTTGTGTAAGTGACATAACTGTTTTCTCTGAAACATCTACCTCTTTTTCTTTCGATTTCCCGCAGTATACTATAAGGTTCCAGGTATACCCCTTTTCAGTGCAGAGTTTGAATAATTTGATACCATATTTGGCTGCTTTATTTGGTATATATTCACGAAATATCAACCTGCCTCGCCAAGGAATAAGAGATTCATCCACACAAATGTTCTGTCCTGGAGTATAAACTTTTTGATAATTCTCAATAAATTTATCGAGCACACATTTGATTTTGTACAATCTGTCCTCGGTATTCGCTTGACGGTTATCCGAAAAATGTAAATATTTCAATATTAGTTCGAAGCGATTTCTTGGCATGACTGTCCTTGCCAATGGAATACCGTAAAGCTTGTGAATCCTCCAATAATCTTTTATGGCTGGCAGTTTGACCAAGCCCATCCAACCAAGCAAAGCCAGAAATTTGACCATTTCGTCGACGGTGACTGGATACCAAGCGTGAGTTCTAGCATGAGGAGCTACGTCGCTGTCTGCTAATAAGGTCTGCGTAGCAAAGAGATTTGTTTGTTCAACAATAATTTCTAAAATATCTCTTGTCAGAAAAAGATCGAAGTAATCAACAGGATTTGCATTTGCAAAGATTCCAGAATATATATCTTTCATTCCTGAAAAAGGCACAGTGTACTCTATTGGTTCTGGATCTGCATAGGTTGGCATTTCCCATTGTATGTTTTGGACTCTTTGTTTTACCCATTCTGTCTCTGATATATCTGATGACGTGGCTCCAGAAGTACTAGGAATATTAGCTGCATCTGATGGTGCTGTTGCCATTCGTGGAGTTCTTCGTCTCTGTATATTTGGCAATGGAGGCAAATGATTTTCTGAAAAGGTCGACATCCTCCTTGATGTAGATGGTAGATTCCAAGTCTCCACTTCAGTATCCGATTCACTGGTATCTTCATCCTCGCTACTAGGACAGAAATCGGGATCGTCTGCTGAATCGTCACTATTATAATTATTCATCTTTTTTTACACTTATCTCTGAAACAAATGAGAAGAAATTTTAGGAAAAATATAAAAAACAATAATTTTCCTAAAGTTTCTTCTCATTTGCTCCTTTTTTTAGCAATGCCTATCTGAAACAAAAGAATACGTATTAGTTACTGATGTGTATCTTTTTTGCACACATGGCCTAGCAAAAAGTTTTGGGTATAAACTATTTTCCTAGGCCAGTGTATCGAAAAAGATACCACTGGGGGGAGGGGTTGGGGAAGGGGGAGGGTAGGAAATCTTCATTCTTAAATGACATCTAGATGATTTTAAGGAATAAAAATCAAACAAAAAAAAATTTAAAAGATTTGGTGGTATTGGTATTAATGCCTTGGCGCTGAGCGTGTTAAGAATCGAAACCTTTCTCTACCTATGAAATTAAATATTTCTTTAAAATGGCACATGAATCATCTAACAGTAAGACCCTCATATATTGTTGCGTCCGTAATAAACCAAGATCTTTTAGAGTTTCGGAAGCTTCGAGCTCAATCAACCCAACGACTTGATTATATACCAATTTAGATAAAAATTTGACTAAGAGAGTTAGACCTTTTATATTATACTATAAGTTTGAACCCAGGTTTAAGATTTCTATCTTATTAAACAACATAATTAATGTTGTTCCATAAGGTCACCGAAAGTCAAGCGAAATAATCCTAGTGAAAGCATCCTCCTTTATAAGAAAAAAAGGGAGATGCTTTGGAATGGCATCATTTACTTTTCTGAAAAATAAATGATGGTTGGCTGGCTCCGCCCCGCCACCAACGGTAGGCTTCTTCCCTCTCTTGGTATCCCAAGAGGCATATTAATACATGGACTAATAAGTCTCATAGAATACCAAAAGTCAACAGCCTCCCCCCCTTCAACCACTAGGTCATCAACCGCGGAAATAGCGCAACGTATGTCGACATACTTTATAGTGGTGCGTTCCACTATGTCAGCGTATAGCTGGATAATTACATTTTAAGAGTGGTGTACTCCCACATATACCTGTAATAGGTTTCAAGGATGCACCAGGCGCTCTGCAGGATAGTCCGCCGCAACGAAACAGAGTCTACAGGCGTGATGCAACCTTCAGTAATAGTATGTTAGTTTAAATACAGCGCGGAAACCACCATGGGTAGTAGGACATTGTTTGAACGTTAGATAGTGATAATAATAAACAGCGTCCTATCAACCATGATTGGTTATTGTTCGAACGTAGCGAACGTCGTAAATTTACATATGGTAAACATAAGTCGACTTCAAGTAGATCGCAAGGTAAAATCAGACGTACTGTAGAACATAGAAGTGCATACGAAGTGCATTGCGCACAGAAAGCAAACTCTGGTTCAACAACAAACCAATCCCATCTTAACGTCCAACTAGGTAGACATCAAAGCAGAACCAGACGTGCTGAGACATCGCCGAAGCGAGTAACTTATATTCCACAGTGCCCAACTCAACCTGCGATAGTAATATGTGATCATAATACGTGTAAGTATGTTGTATTTTAAGTATGTATATAGATCCACCATAGGTAGATCAAGTATCCTCGGATACTCTTCAAGTCAGGTTCACGAGGCACATAGTACCAAGGCTCCCTAGAATCAGACAGCATCCAACGATGTAGTGCGTTCGAAATGCTTTATCGATTGTACATAATAAAATATTAATTGTATGAATCGCTCTCACTCTCGCCACCATGAGGAGGAGAAGACGCAGCCACATAGTCTGTGCTTCGGCACCTTCGATCTCATAACATTGCTCGCCGTCTCCTCGCTTCCCCGAGCGGTCTGAATGCCGAAAATCACCTTTGTTTTGTTCAAGATCGTTCCTCATCTAAATCAATTATACTATTATTCTATTATTATTTTATTATTAATTTAATTGGTTTTTACTATTATTTTATAATTTATGCTAAAAAAATTACATATATATATATTTTTTAATGAACTGACAGGTACGTATAGTTACAATTTACTATGGAATAATTAGAGTTTTTTATTAAACGTTTAATGTAGGTACTTAATTTATCTGAACGCGATAAACCCAAAAACTACCGAACCGATTTTCATACGGTTTTCGGTCAGACTAAGTGATTCAAGAGGAAGATTTAAGATATATCATTTATTAATGTTTTGTGTAAATTGGTTGAAATATGTCGATGATTGTTGCAGATGTCGCAAAAAAATCAAGCCGACTAGAGGCTTTCATCGAAAAGCTGCTTAACAATGTATGGTGGAATTACTTCTCTTTTACAGGTCTACAGAAATATGTGTGATGGCGTTTGGCAATATTTTAAGGCTAGATACCAAAGGGCGAGTATAACAAAGATAGGCAAAGTTGATGCATCAGGCTCGCCCGACTTCAACATAGTGTGTAGAAATCAAAATTATTTTCAACTTTACAGTGGCTTTGGAAGTTTTTTATATAAGACATTTATTTTTATTTTTGACATACTCCAGTAAATGGAATGGCATACACTTCTTGATAATTCCGTGAGTCAATTTTTCGGTCCGTATTCCGTAATGTGTAATACAGACAAAAAAAAATGTGTGGCGAAAATACGCCTGCTTCTTCCATTCTTGTTATTTGATTGATGATCGCAGCGACGATATTAAATGTGGTGAAATAGTAAATATATTTTGATCATTATTAATCAACAATAATGGCCCAAAACATGTTCACGCTTCCACCCATTTCAGTCTCCATATGTAATTTTTCTTTCTTCAATATCTTCAAAGTTCGCAGCTCCGAAGCTCGAAAATTAGAAGATAATGATCATGATGAAAATTATGTTCATAATGATCATAATTAATATCATCAACATAATCATCGTAATCTTCATTTAATTAATTTTTCATTTTCATTTAATTTTTAATTTCATCCACACCATCTGGATGCCTTTGGGTCCTCTTCCACCACCCGTTATTCCAGGTCATTTCTGCCACGTACCCGCAAATTGTGGAACCAGCTTCCGTCTTCTGTGTTCCCTCTTGATTATAATATGGGGCTTTTTCTATACATATTAAAAAAAAATCTTATTCAATACTTTACATTTAATTGAAAATTAAATAAAGGAATTTCTGTTTAAACATCCAGATAGAGACAGCTAAATTTATTAACTCTAATTACTAAATTAAATTAAAGTACTGTTAACATTTTATTTAATTTATTTATTTACTATTGAATAATTCGTATATAATTTGTAAATTTTTGTTTTATGGAAAGATAGTTTAGTTTTTATTTGTATTTTTTAATCTTTAAGTAGACAGTTCAAATCATTGAATATTATAAAATAAAGTCCCCCTGCCGCGACTGTCTATCTGTCTATCTTAACGCAATAAACTCAAAAGCTATTGAACCGATTACCAAACGGTTTTCACTAACGGACGGAGTGATTCAAGGGGAAGATTTGAGGTGTTTAATTCATTATTAATGTTTTGTGTAAATTGGTTGAAATATGTCGATGATTTGACTATTCAATTTTAAGGCCCGCAGTCCGAACCTGTAGCGTGCAACACTTACAAAAATATTGTGTGTCGAAAACATGCCCTTATATTTCCCCTGCTTCTTCTTCATTTCTTCGTTTGATGCTCGCAGCGACGATGTGAAATGTGGTGAAATATTGAATATGTTTCGATCATTAATAATCATATGTTAACAATAATGGCCCAAAACATGTTCACGCTTCCACCCACTTCTCCATAGTTCATTTTTCTTTCTTCAATATCTTCGAAGTTCGAAGCTCCAAAAAATAAGATGATAATGATGAAGATGAAAATCATGATCATAATTATCATAATTTTCATCTTAATCCTAATCATCTTGATCTTATCCACGTGACCTATGAATGTGTATAGTGAATTATTTAGTAAGTTCTACTTTCTTTTAACGCAACTTCAAATGTAGAAAATAATCAGAGAGCGGAAACAAACTATGTACCTAGATACCAGACAGGACAAATTGTCTGCGTGAAACTTGTTTTCTTGCCTGGTTTCCGTTTTGCTGCAGCAAAGAGAGGGCGCTATGTATATGTCACCGTAAGATTGTAAAACCGTTAAATTGTAATCTATCTACGTAATACGTAAACGTAAACCGTTCAAAGTTCTGAGTAACAATTTTGACAAAATATTCATTGTATTTACGTTTTCTTGTCTCTTTCTTGTAGGTTAGGTTACGGGGCATCCATTAATTACGTAAGGCGTTTAGGGGGGGAAAGGGTCGAGCGAAATCTACTCAATCTCTCGTGGGGGAAATAGGTTGTCTCGGCCAATATCCCGTAATTTTTTTTCCCCACATGAAACAGAGTAAAATTGCGAGAAAACTGGGTTAAATCATGTAAAAAATGTTTCTCCACTAAAATATGGCTAAATCATACATATTAATATTCATCGCGGTTTAATTATGCATTATATATATAAGAATTTATTATCTATTCAATACATTTGTTTCAAAACAATTTATTCATTTATTAAATTTGAACGAATATTTTTTATCTCTAATGTAATCGAGCGCAGATTAACTCATTTACATTACAAATACGTATTTTGAAAAATCTTACGTGTGATTAGGGGAGGGGGGAGGGGGTGCAAAAAATCGCCAAAATTCTTTCACGTAATTAATGGATGCCCCCTTAGGGTTCGACATACTAAAAGGGTTTACCATTAGGGTTACTACTAGCAAGATTACATTAAAAAATAAATGAATGAATTTATATATTTAAACAGCATAGAGGCATAGAGGCAGCTAAATTTATCTACTCTAAATAATTAAATGAAATCAAAGTACTGTTAACATTTTCTTCTATATTTTATATTTTATTTGTTTACTATTGAATAATTTGTGTTTTAACAGACTTCATTAGCTACGCGTTTTATGTACCTACTTCATTTACTAATTTTTGTTTTATGTAAAAATAGTTGAGTTTTATTTGTATTTTTAATCTTTAAGGGAAGTTACTTTTAGTTTTACTCATATTTAAAATCTTTAGACATAGTTAAAATATAAAATATAAAACCGGTCTGTTCATATGAATGAAAGCTAAAAAAAAGTATATTAAATTACTAGCTCATTCTCGTCCAACAGAGTAAAATAAGAAGGCAAACAATTCTACGCCCTATGAGTACGGAACCCTAATTAAAGATTTTTTCCTATTAGTACTTGTGCTTGCCAAATTACAATGATTCTATTTCAACGGGAAGTACCCTGTAGGTTGAAATTTATTGGCGAGTGTCAAAATATGCAAAATAATAAACGACCGTATGTTTTGATTGCGTTGATTTGTTTTATAGCTCCAAGGGACCGCAGACCTAAGTATTTGATATTAATTTAAACTTGATCCCTCCACGCGTGATCCTATAACGGTTCCTTGTATCCTCTTGAAGTTGAGATACGGAACCCTAAAAATAATCGTAAAAATAAACGCACCGAGCACGGTAATGTCAAGATTATCTAGATAATGCCGACATTACCTATGTACATGTACCCTAGCGTACACAGATATTAAATAAAAGTCGAAAAAAGGAGAAATTTAAGCCAAATATTCTTAATATTCAATTCCTCACTGCATCTTGTAAAGCTACCATACTTAAACTTTGAAATGTTTTTATCTAAAAATCTTTTGTACTAGCCAGTTGTTTATGTTTGTGTTAAATATCTTTTGTCTATAAGTCTCTTTGTAATTTACAAATACTTTATTTTAGGCATGAATGTTGTTGGTTGGTCGAATAAAATAAAATAAAAAAATAAAATAATATTACCTAGTATCTCGATTGTTTAGGTTATTTTTGCTATCTTCAGTCTTCAATCTTCAGTCTTGACTGATGTTGGTTATAGGCACACGAAGAGTAAAGCACAATCATATTGGTCAGTAGGTATGAACTACATGAAAGTGAATTTTTCCTTATGGCCTAAAAATAGAATATTATATAGGCTTATTAATCCATAACCTTAAATCCATCCATACTAATGTTATAATTGGGATGTTAACCAATGTCAAATATAAATTAGTATTATGTCGGGAGCGAGTGATATGCTCGACCGATGCAATAGGAAGATCTTCCTCCGAGCCGGTGTCATGCTCGGGGATCCCAGCTGGGCCAACTGTTGTAGGTTGATATTTCCATATATAGTACAATTCCGAAAGAACTTCGTTAGCGTGATTCAGGCGGTGGCACGTGATTGGCTAACGTAGCCGCGTCATGTTTACGTCATCATGTAGGTGATCGGCTAAAGTGGCCGCGTCATGTTTACGTCATCATGTAGGTATTGTGTGCCCCTACAATTATTTAGCGATTATTAAATAGTGGACCTGCCAAAACACGAAATACCCAAATTTTACGTTTAAAAATTATTTTAAACTATCGATTAAATTAAAGGAGTACTTTGACTATTGATGACGTCACAAGATAGTATTTCATAGAAAATCCCATATAAAGCGCGCGTTTTGTCGTTTGACTTACATTAAAAGAAACTTTAATTCTAGTTAGTTACATAATCAAATTACTATTTTATCATATTACTAGTATTATTATTTACGATTATAATTCTTAATTAATGTAATAGGTATACAAGTTTAGAATTCATTAAGCTATTTAAATACACATTTAAAATTATTATAATATTATACGAATATTCAAGCACGTTATGGATGAACATAATTAGGCATTGTCCTACTTGAACGACAAATGCGGCGAAGCGAACAGATTCGACGGGACGCGTCGGTATCACACCTCAATAGGCTCGGACTCCATCGCTCCGCCTCATAAAAGTCAGAAGGTAATTCGTGGGAATGAGCATTCCTTTCTAAACCAAACCCCACTACCTATTTTAAACTTGCCTATACACAAATTTAAGAAATCCATTAAAAGTATGCTCCTGAAAAAAGTTTATTATACAGTTCAAGATTATATAAATTGTAAATAAAGTGACTCGCTCCAGCAATGCTAAGGACAACGGTTACTTAGGTACACATTGATACAATGATAATTGTAAATGAAATAATTTATAAAGAGCCACCATCGGGTTTCTTGCTGGCTCTTCTCGGTAGGAATGATATTTCGAACCAGTGGGAGATTCACTCGACGATTCAAAAGCACTTGTAATAAGTTTATGTGAATTGAAAAAAAATATGAGATTGAGGTTGAGTTTGAAATGACTATTTAATAAGTGTATCTTCATTGTTCTAAATAATTGTAAAGTCATTTTCATGCCTTTTAGATCTTTTATACGTAATTATACATTTTATGTACTTACTTCATTAATTTTAGTTTTATGTAAAGATAGTTTAGTTTTTATTTGAATTTTTAATCTTTAAGTAGGGAATGAAGTTACCCATATTTAAAATCACTAAACGTAATTAAAATATTTTATTGTATACAAGGCAAAGGGAACGGCGCAATTTTTTGATAGATCAGAACAGAAATAGAGCTCACTTAAAACCAGCGCTGAGCATCATCAATGAAATATAACAATAAACAACTGGAAGGAAACCCAGCATAACCGTATTCTGGGTTTGCTTCCAATTGTTTATTTTAGATTTATATTATTTAGATAATTGTTAGATTTATATTATTTTGTCGTAAGATTTGCATATTATATAGTAGATTTTTAGGTTCTTCTATTCTTTCTTCGCACGGCTTGTTAAGCTGGAACTGCGGCGAACTGATGATTATAGGCACATGAAGAGTAAAGCACAATCATATTGTTCAGTAGGTATGAACTTTAAGAGAGTGCCTTTTTCCTTAAGGCCTAATTATTTTATATAGGCTTAATCTATATCCTTAAATCCATCCATACTAACATTACGATTGGGATTTTGCCTACTGTCAAAAATAAATTATTATTTAGTATTTATTAAATACCTGTCAATCACGAAATATCTCCTGTTAATTTTGTTTGAAAATTATTTTAAGCTGTCGATTAAAGTAAAAAAGTGCGTTGCCTTTTGATGACGTTACAAGTAAGTATTTCATAGAAAATCCCATATTAAGCGCGCATTATGTCGTTTGTAAAAAAATTGCTGATTTGACTAGTTGTTCAATTACAAATACCTAATTGCGTCGTGGTTTTATACACTATTATTATACGTTATAATATCCTTGTAATCAAAGTGTATCCACAGATTTAAATAAAACTAATTTCGCGGGCATCAGCTGGTATCTACTTAATATTAAAATATTAAAACTTCATTTATGTTATTTCTATAAAATTTAAATATTAATAACCTCTTAACGGCAGATTCTGTAGCTACTATTATTAAGTAGTAAGTAGTTATAATAAACTGAAACTTACTCGAAAAAGATTAGTACTGTAGGAAAACACTGTATTTTTAATATTCTTTATGTATAATTATAATTATCCTTTATGTATAATTTGGAATAAAAGATATAACAGAAATTGTCTGTTTGCGGGTCAGATTTTCCCATTTCTGTTAGTATGGAAAGCTAACTTATATTAAAAGAAACATTAATTCTAGTTACTTACATAATCAAAACTATTGATTTACAACCATACAAATATGCATAATTTTAGGTATATAATTCTTATGTTAAGAATAATTAAATTGTTACAACTATGCTAACTATGCTAAAACAAAATCACAAAATATTCACAAATAAAAAGAACAATTAAAAGGATATAATTAATATTAATATTTTCGATTATAGAGGGTAGAATAGGAAAGCGTAATAAAGGACGACAAAAAACCAGATGGGAAGATGAAATAGTCAAGTTAACTGGCAAAACTTGGACAAGGAAGGCAAGGGATAGACATGTTTGGAAAGGGTTAGAGGAGGCCTTTGCCAGAGGGCAAACAGACACCAACCAGGTGGAAGCAAACGACGTTTCGGGAACTGATAATGCGAGTGTGTAATTGTATGAACTAATTTGTAAAACCTAATTTGTGTAAAAATATTGTAAATTTTGTGTCTGAAATAAAGGCTATTATTTATTATTTACGATTATAATTCTTAATTAATGTAATAGGTATACAAGTTTAGAATTCATCAAGCTATTTAAATACACATATATAATTATTATATTGTTATACGAATATTCAAGCATGTTATGGATGAACATAATTAGGCATTGGTTTTTTTTATCCACTACAAGTTAGCCCTTGACTGCGATCTCACCTGATGGTAAGTGATGATGTACAGTCTAAGATGGTAGCGGGCTAACCTGTTAGGGGCATGGCAGTTATATTGAACCCATACCCCTATTTGGTTTCTACACGGCATCGTAACGGAACGCGTAATCACTTGGCGGCACGTCTTTGCCGGCAGGGTGGTAACAAGCCTCCCACCAGGCCAGGGAAAAATCAGAACTTATAAATTCCCAAATTGACCCTGCCGGGGATCGAACTCGGGACCTCCGCACGTTAAGACAATTGCGCTACACACTGCGCCATGGAGGTCGTCAAAACTACTTGAACGACAAATGCGGCGAAGCGAACAGATTCGACGCGACGCGTCGGTATCACACCGCAATAAGCTCGTGACTCCATCGCTCCACCTCATAAAAGTCAGAAGGTAATTCGTGGGAATGAGCATTTTTATCTATACCAAACCCCACAACCTATTGGAAACTTGCCTATACACAAATTTAAGAAATCCATTAATAGTATGGTCCTGAACAAAGTTTATTATACTGTTCAAGATTATGTAAATCATAGAGGAGCATAGATTTGACTCGCTCCAGCAATGCTAAGAACAACGGTTACTTAGGTACACATTGATACAATAATAATTGAAAATTAAATAATATATAAAGAGCCACCATCGGGTTTCTTGCTGGTTCTTCTCGGTAGAAATGATATTTCGAACCAGTGGGAGATTCGGTCGACGATTCAAAAGCACTTGTAATAAGTTTATGTGAATTGAAAAAAATATGAGTTTGAGGTTGAGTTTGAAATGAATATTTAATAAGTGTATCTTCATTGTTCTAAATAATTGTAAAGTCATTTTCATGCCTTAAAGATCTTTTATACGAATTATAAATTTTGAGTACTTACTTCATTAATTTTCGCTTTATGTAAAGATAGTTTAGTTTTTATTTGAATTTCTAATCTTTAAGTAGGGAATGAAGTTACCCATATTTAAAATCCCTAAACGTAATTAAAATATATCATAATATACAATGCAAAGGGAACGGCGCAATTTTTTGATAGATCAGAACAGAAATAGAGCTAACTTAAAACCAGCGCTGAGCATCATCAATGCAATATAACAATAAACAATTGGAAGCAAGCCCAGCATAACCGTATTCTGGGTTTGCTTCCAATTGTTTATTTTAGATTTATATTATTTAGATAATTGTTTGATTTATATTATTTAGTCGTAAGATTTGCATATTGTATAGTAGATTTTTAGGTTCTTCTATTATTTCTTCGCACGGCTTGTTAAGCTGGAACTGCGGCGAACTGATGATTATAGGCACATGAAGAGTAAAGTACAATCATGTAGGACAGTAGGTATGAGCTACATGAGAGTGCCTTTTTCCTTAAGGCCTAATTACATTATATAGGCTTAATCTATAACCTTAAATCCATCCATACTAATATTACGATTGGGATGTTGCCTAATGTCAAAAATAAATTATTATTTAGTATTTATTAAATAGAGGTCCTGCCAATCACGAAATATCTGCTGTTAATTTTGTTTGAAAATTATTTTAAGCTATCGATTAAAGTAAAAAAGTGCGTTGCCTTTTGATGACGTTACAAGTAATAATTTCATGGAAAATCCCATACCAAGCGCGCGTCTTTCCGTTTGGTAAAAAAATTGAATGAATATGAATTATTTATTGCATTATCAAGGAATTATTCAGCTCAAATCGACACATAGTAAACGTGAGAACTAAGTAAAAGGCTACAGCAGGGGGGATAAAACTTATAAAAACATAACCTAACCGAACCTTTAACTGAAGTAGTCGGTTGATCTAAAATGTATACAAAGCTTTACAGGGAACAGTTTTGTAACGTAACGAAATGTTACCAAACTGTTAATAAAAATTAGCTATCTATCGTATCTATCTATCTGTTTACACGTTGTTAACACAGACACTCGATACAAAATTGAAGAAAACTCGGTCTGTCTTACGCGGTGATAGTTTTCTTTAGAGTTAGTTTTACCAACATTATGGCATTGCGTTGTACTAGAAAACGTGTAGAAGTTATGGTGGGATATACAAACTCAAACTCAAACAAACCTTTTGTCAGGCAGTTGTATAAAAAGGCCTATTTCAGGAGTTCATAGATGCCTGCATGTCAAAAACATGTATGGACTCCTTAAACAGTTCGAATTATACGTTTCAAGCCGTCAAATGATTACGATTGGCTTAGACAATTGTGCCTCTGAAAACAAATGGAGCTAAACCAGCGCTGAGCATTGTTATAAATAATCGGTTTTGCTCAGCTTGCTTCCAATAATTATGATTACATATATGTATTATATTTACCTAACAATAATGGAGACAATAAAGCATTAATTTGTAAAGTAGACATCGGAGGGAAAAGACGTTTTGTCCTATCACACTAGTGTGTACACAGCTTCCTTTAAGAGTGACTTACGCGGAATTATTGTCCATAGTTTGTTTTCGCTCAAAAACTACAAAGGTTGACGTATCGAAACCGTACCGAATATTATCGGTTGACGAACAACCGATGATATGCAGTTTTTTCTTTCGTTACGTCAATGTCAACATTAACAAGAAAGGTAAAACAACATAAGGTACGTAAAAATTAACGCAACGAACACGGTAATGCCAAAACAACTTAAATAATGCCTACATTAACGATTTATATATCCTAGCGGACACAGATTTAATCAAAACGCCAAAAGAAGGAAACATTGAAGCCGAACATAATAGTAAAACAGGTATCCAGATTTTTGAGGTTCTTTTCGCTATCTTCAGTCTTCAATCTTCAGACTTGATTGATGAAATGTTGGTTATAGGCACATGGAGAGTAAAGCACAATCATATTGGTCAGTAGGTATGAACTTTATGAAAGTGTATTTTTCCTTATGGCCTAAAAATAAAATATTATATAGGCTTATAAATTCATAACCTTAAATCCATCCATACTAATGTTATAATTGGGATGTTGCCCAATGTCAAATATAAATTAGTATTATACAGCGATTATTAAATAGGGGACCTGCCAAAACACGAAATACCCACATCCCCTGTTAATTTTACGTTTGAAAATTATTTTAAACTATCGATTAAAGTAAAGAAGTGCTTTGACTTTTGATGACGTCACAAGATAGTATTTAATTGAAATCCCATATTACGCGCGCGTAATGTCGTTTGAAAAACGTAATTATTGTATATTATATTATAGTATACATTGCAAAGGGAACAATTAGAAGCAAGCCCAGAATACGGTTATGCTGGGCTTGCTTCCAATTGTTTATTTGAGATTTATATTATTTAGATAATTGTTAGATTTATATTATTTAGTCGTAAGATTTGCATAATATATAGTAGATTTTCAGATTCTTCTATTCTTTCTTCGCACGGCTTGTTAAGCTGGAACTGCGGCGAACTGATGATTATAGGCACATGAAGAGTAAAGCACAATCATGTAGGACAGTAGGTATGAGCTACATGAAAGTTCCTTTTTCCTTAAGGCCTAATTACATTATATAGGCTTAATCTATAACCTTAAATCCATCCATACTAATATTACGATTGGGATTTTGCCTAATGTCAAAAATAAATTATTATTTAGTATTTATTAAATACCTGCCAATCACGAAATATCTCCTGTTAATTTTGTTTGAAAATTATTTTAAGCTGTCGATTAAAGTAAAAAAGTGCCTTTTGATGACGTTACAAGTAAGTATTTCATAGAAAATCCCATACCAAGCGCGCGCGCAACAAATATTTTTTGTATGAAGAAGTAAAATCGACATATGAAAAATACAAAAAATTGGGTATTTATTGAAAAGAAAAGAAGTGTTAAATAATTAATTCAGGAAGGTTGACAGTTTTTCTGCAGAGAATAAATATTGCAATTACTAAGTAGGGTACTTATTTTCTAATTTGAAATTTGAGGACATGAAATTTACTCCAACTATACGTTATATCCCGGAAATCAAAGTGTCCACGGAATTAAAAAAAACTAATTTCGCGGGCATCAGCTCGTACCTATTTAATTTGAAAATACAAATACTTCATTTATTTCATTTCCGTAAAGTGAAAATTTTAATTTAAAATATTTATAACCTCTTATGGGCAGCTTCTGTAGGTAAGTAATACTGAAACTTAGTTGAAGAAAAATAGTATTTTAAGAATTCGGGATGTTTTTTTTTCATACAAGTTTAGAAGTACCTACTTAATTGGCTGCTCTAAGACGACATTACTCTACACGACGCGTGGTCGGCAGGCGAGCTATCGATAAGCTACTTCCTCCTACTTCGTGAGTTGAAGAATGCTGTACACGCTAGACACTCTTGTAGATCGCGCGTCGTGTAGAGTGATGCCGTTTTAGAGCCGCCAATTTAAATATTTTTATTCTTGTTACTGTATTTTTCAAATTCATTGAACATAAGTCGCACAAATTGTTCAATTTGATTGATTAAAATTTTTCGGGTAGACAACATCTTTTATGCATAATTTGGAACACAAGTGAACTCAATTTAACGAATTAAAAAATACGACTACCCTGCCATATTATTTTTGAAGTTTGCCTTAAGAAGCGATTTAAAGCGACTTATTCACATTTTTGTTAAATTTTTTTTTTTAAACCACTGGATAATGAACTATAGTGTTATATATTTTTGGAATCTACTCATCATTTTCTAGATGATGATTATATAGTTAATAAATATTTTTTTTCAACTTTAGTTTTAATGCGGGACCATGGTCACCCCATAATTTTTTTTTAAATTTTACTAGCCCATGTCACCCGGAATAAGATTCTAACAATACCTCATTTATCAAAATCGGTTCAGGTGTATAGAAGTTATGGTGGAATATACAAACTCACATACATACATACATACATACATACATTCAAACATACATACATACATACATATACCCTGAAAACAATATACTCCATTTTTCAGGCAGTCGTATAAAAAGATATAAAAAATTGGTGTTTGCGCGTCAGATTTTCCCATTTTTATTAGTATGGATAGCTAACTTGTAATGAAAGAAACTTAAAATCTATATGCTTACACAATCAAATTTAATATTGTTTACAACTACAAAAATATGCATAATTATAGGTATATAATTATTATACAATTATTAAACTATTACAAACTATGCTAACACGAAAACAAAAAATATTCATTAATAAAAAGAACAATTAAAAGGACATAATTTAAACTTATTATTTACTATTATAATTCTTAGTTAATGTAATAGGTATATAAATTTAGAATTGATGAAGCTATTTACATACACATATTTAATTAATTATACTATATCTATACTTCTATACTATACATAATATTATAAATCCGAAACTTTGGATGGATGTATGGAGGTATGAATGTAGGGATGTATGGATGTTTGTTACTCAATCACGCCCCAACGGCTGAACGGATCTGGCTGAAATTTGGCACAGAGATAGATTATAGTCTGGCATAGCATTTAGGCTACTGCTTATCCTGGGAAATTGAAAAACCCTCAAACCACGCAGACAAAGTCGCGGGCATTCGCTAGTAATTTATACCTATTATTTATTATTATAATTCTTAATTAACGTAACACGACTGCACTGCCAAAAAATCTCATTAACATTTTTATTAATGATATATTTTTGTGAATCACTGGATGTAGTGTTATATATTTTTGGAATCCACTCATAATTTTCTAGATGATGATAGTTTTTTCAACTTTAGTCTTTAATGTGGGACCATGGTCACCCAATCATTTTTTTTTTAAATTTTACTAGAAGGCGTATAGATGTTGTGGTGCATTCATACATACATACATGAACCCTGAAAACAATATACTCTTTTTCAGTCGTATAAAAAGGCGAAGCGTGCGGCGCAATTTTTTGATAGATCAGCCCTCCGATTGTGTAAGGAAATCGTAATCGTAATGGTAAACATTAATTCTAGTTACTTACATAATCAAAACTATTGATTTACAACCATACAAATATGCATAATTTTAGGTATATAATTCTTATGTTAAGAATAATTAAATTGTTACAACTATCCTAACACAAAATCACAAAATATTCATAAATAAAAAGAACAATTAAAAATATATAATAAATACTCAATATTATTTTCGATTATAGAGGGTAGAATAGGAAAGCGTAATAAAGGACGACAAAGAACCAGATGGGAAGATGAAATACTCAAGATAGCTGGCAAAACTTGGACAAGGAAGGCAAGGGATAGACATGTTTGGAAAGGGTTAGAGGAGGCCTTTGCCAGAGGGCAAGCAGACACCAACCAGGTGAAAGCAAATGACGTTTAGGGAATTGATAATGCGAGTGTGTAATTGTATGAACTAATTTGTAAAACCTAATTTGTGTAAAAATATTGTAAATTTTGTGTCTGAAATAATGGCTATTATTATTATTTACGATTATAATTCATAATTAATTTAATAGGTATAGAAGTTTGAATTCATTAAGCTATTTAAATACACATTTATAATTATTATATTGTTATACGAATATTCAAGCATGTTGTGGATGAACATAATTAGGCATTGTCCTATTTTTAATTTTTTTTATCCACTATAAGTTAGCCCTTGACTGCGATCTCACCAACTGGTAAGTGATGATGCAGTCTAAGATAGTAGCGGGCTAACCTGTTAGGGGCATGGCAGTTATATTGAACCCATACCCCTATTTGGTTTCTACATGGCATCGTAACGGAACGCGTAATCGATTGGCGGCACGTCTTTGCCGGCAGCGTGGTAACTAGCCACGGCTGAAGCCTCCCACCAGGCCAGACCAGGGAAAAATCAGAAATAATAAATTCCCCAATTGACCCTGCCGGGGATCGAACCCGGGACCTCTGCACGTTTAGACAACAGCGCTACACACTGCGTCACGGAGGTCGTCAAAACTACTTGAACGACAAATACGGCGAAGCGAACAGATTCGACGCGACGCGTCGGTATGACACCGCAATAGGCTCGTGACTCCATCGCTCCGCCTCATAAAAGTCAGAAGGTAATTCGTGGGAATGAGCATTCTTTTCTATACCAGTTCGAAGCTGCAAAGCTTAGAACATCGGCGGAAAGTTACCTGTCTGTCGGTATTCTACAGGATATATTTCGGAGAGTGTGCTCAGGAATTATTCGATCTGGTTCCTCCGTCACCTTTTTATTATCGAACCGCAAGGCATCGACAAGGTCTGAACCCTTACGCAGTCGAAATTCCGCGGGCTCGTACGAAGCGATTTGCTTCCTCGTTTCTGATTAGAGCCGCTAGGATATGAAATGCCCTTCCGGCTTCCGTTTTCCCCTCCTCTTTTAATATAGGTACCTTCAAATCAAGAGTGAATAGGCATCTTCTAGGCAAGCGCGCTCCACCTTAGGCTGCATCACCACTTTAAGCAAGTCTGATTGCAGCCAAGCGCTGGCCTATATAATTTAAAAAAAAAACCCCACAACCTATTTGAAACTTGCCTATACACAAATTTAAGAAATCCATTTATAGTATGCTCCTGAATAAAGTTTATTATACTGTTCAAGATTATGTAAATCATAGAGGAGCATAGATTTGACTCGCTCCAGCAATGCTAAGAACAAAGGTTACTTAGGTACACATTGATACAATAATAATTGAAAATTAAATAATTTATAAAGAGCCACCATCGAGTTTCATGCTGATTCTTCTCGGTAGGAATGATGTTTCGAACCAGTGGGAGATTCGGTCGACGATTCAAAAGCACTTGTAATAAGTTTATGTGAATTAAAAAAAAAATGAGTTTGAGGTTGAGTTTGAAATGAATATTTAATAAGTGTATCTTTACTGTTCTAAATGATTGGAAAAGCCATTTTCATGCCTTTATGATCTTTTAAACGTAATAATACATTTTATGTACTTACTTCATTAATTTTCGTTTTATGTAAAGATAGTTTAGTTTTTATTTGAATTTTTAATCTTTAAGTAGGGAATGAAGTTACCCATATTTAAAATCACTAAACGTAATTAAAATATTTTATAGTATACAAGGCAAAGGGAACGGCGCAATTTTTTGATAGATCAGAACAGAAATAGAGCTTACTTAAAACCAGCGCTGAGCATTATCAATGCAATGTAACAATAAACAATTGGAAGCAAGCCCAGCATAACCGTTTTCTGGGTTTGCTTCCAATTGTTTATTTTAGATTTATATTATTTAGATAATTGTTAGATTTATATTATTTAGTCGTAAGATTTGCATATTATATAGTAGATTTTTAGGTTCTTCTATTCTTTCTTCGCACGGCTTGTTAAGCTGGAACTGCGGCGAACTGAAGATTATAGGCACATGAAGAGTAAAGCACAATCATGTAGGTCAGTAGGTATGAGCTACACGAGAGTGCCTTTTTCCTTAAGGCCTAATTACATTATATAGGCTTAATCTATAACCTTAAATCCATCCATACTAATATTACGATTGGGATGTTGCCTAATGTCAAAAATAAATTATTATTTAGTATTTATTAAATAGAGGACCTGCCAATCACGAAATATCTCCTGATAATTTTGTTTGAAAATTATTTTAAACTATCGATTAAAGTAAAACAGTGCGTTGCCTTTTGATGACGTTACAAGTAAGTATTTCATGGAAAATCCCATACCAAGCGCGCGTCTTTCCGTTTGAATAAAAATTCTAATCAATATGAATTATTTATTGCATTATCAAGGAATTATTCAGCTCTAATCTACTCGTAGTAAACGTGAGGGCTAAGAAAAAGGCTACAGCAGGGGGGATAAAACTTATAAAAACATAACCTAACCGAACCTTTAACTGAAGTAGTCGGTTGATCTAAAATGTATACAAAGCTTTACAGGGAACAGTTTTGTATCGTAACGAAATGTTACCAAACTGTTAATAAAAATTAACTATCTATCTATCTATCTGTTTACACCACGTTGTTAACACAGACCTCTCAGACTCTCGGTAGAGAGTAGTATATTCCTTGACACAGACATTCGATACAAAATCGAAGAAAACTCGGTCTGTCTTACGCGGTGATAGTTTTCTATCAGCCAATCACAATCGAGTCAGTTTTACAAACATTATGGTATTGCGTTGCGTTCAAAAATCAACAAGAATCACCGACAAATAACGTTACAAAACTGTTTATTTATCAAACATAAACGGTTAATTTATCGAAACACGTCTATTACTGTATAATATTTTAATTTATTCAAAGATACGCGAACAGATTTAAATCTTACTAATATTATAAATGCGAAAGTTTGGATGGATGTATGGATGTTTGTTACTCAATCACGCCCCAACGGCTGAACGGATCTGGCTGAAATTTGACACAGAGATAGAGTATAGGAATCCGGAATAGCATATAGGATACTTTTAATCCCGGAAAATTAAAGAGTTCCCGCGAGAACCAATAAACCTCAAACCACGCAGACGAAGTCGCGGGCATTCGCTAGTGTAACATATAGTTAAAGCATAGATTAAAGTTAGTAAGAATGTATTGTGGGCCTTCAAAAATTTAATAATAATTAAATGAAAGTGAAAAATCAGTTTGAATACGCAAAGGGCAGGGGAGGACAAATATTTTTTGTATGAAGAAGTAAAATCGACATATGAAAAATACAAAAAATTGGGTATTTATTGAAAAGAAAAGAAGTGTTAAATAATTAATTCAGGAAGGTTGACAGTTTTTCTGCAGAGAATAAATATTGCAATTACTAAGTAGGGTACTTATTTTCTAATTTGAAATTTGAGGACATGAAATTTACTCCAACTATACGTTATATCCCGGAAATCAAAGTGTCCACGGAATTAAAAAAAACTAATTTCGCGGGCATCAGCTCGTACCTATTTAATTTGAAAATACAAATACTTCATTTATTTCATTTCCGTAAAGTGAAAATTTTAATTTAAAATATTTATAACCTCTTATGGGCAGCTTCTGTAGGTAAGTAATACTGAAACTTAGTTGAAGAAAAATAGTATTTTAAGAATTCGGGATGTTTTTTTTTCATACAAGTTTAGAAGTACCTACTTAATTGGCTGCTCTAAGACGACATTACTCTACACGACGCGTGGTCGGCAGGCGAGCTATCGATAAGCTACTTGCTCCTACTTCGTGAGTTGAAGAATGCTGTACACGCTAGACACTCTTGTAGATCGCGCGTCGTGTAGAGTGATGCCGTTTTAGAGCCGCCAATTTAAATATTTTTATTCTTGTTACTGTATTTTTCAAATTCATTGAACATAAGTCGCACAAATTGTTCAATTTGATTGATTTAAATTTTTCGGGTAGACAACAGGAGTCCAGGAAGTAAGTTATCTTTTATGTATAATTTGGAACAAAAGATATAAAAAATTGGTCTTTGTGCGTCAGATTTTCCCATTTTTATCAGTATGGATAGCTAACTTGTAATGAAAGAAACTTAAAATCTATATACTTACACAATCAAATTTAATATTGTTTTACAACTACAAAAATTTGCATAATTTTAGGTATATAATTATTATACAATTATTAAACTATTACAAACTATGCTAACACGAAAACAAAAAATATTCATAAATAAAAAGAACAATTACAAGGACATAATTTAAACTTATTATTTACTATTTACTATTATAATACTTAATTAATGTAATAGGTATAAAAATTTAGAATTGATGAAGCTATTTACACAAACATATTTAATTAATTATACTAAATCTTTACTAATATTATAAATAATTTTTATCAGGCTACTTTTTATCCCGTAAAATGAAAGAGTTCCCGCGGGAACCAAAAAACCTCAAACCACGCAGACGAAGTCGCGGGTATTCGCTAGTATTATTATAATATTGCTATACGTATATTCGAGCATGCTATGGAGGAACATAATTAGGCATTGTCCTACTGACATGACTGACATTGAGCGACAAATGCGGCGAAGCGACCCGATTCGACGCGACGCGATCGGGCTCACACAGTAGCTGACCCTACGCGTGGCCTACGTTGTCGTCTAAATAAGTTTGTCAATTATCTATGGAATAGCATCGCGTCGGTTTCGTCGCTGGCCTGGGATTTCTGGTAAGTAATAATAGGTAATTTTACACACAGTCATATTCAATCGCGCTGCAACATAGTAGGTGTTATTTTACGTGGATTTCGTTTAAGACCTGGAGTATTTTTTGTTTAATTCTTAATTTTTGGAGTTTGTTCCATAAGCAATTCCATCCACTCCGTAGAAAATTCCACACAAAATCACAGTAACAACTTAAATCTTACGTAGGGCTTTCTTGTTTAGCCGCAACAGAGCTCTTTCAGAGGAGGCTAGTAGGCGGCTGTAACAGTGCCCTGGCCCACCCTCTGAAAGAGGGTGGGCCAGGGCACTGTTACAGCCGCCAATCTGCCTACCTGGAGTATGTTTATCCCGGAAAATCAAATCCACGGGGTTTTAAAAACCTCAATGCGCTCTGCGCGGTCTTCAGCTGACATTAACCAAATGTATTATATTATATTGTATATGAAAGGGTGGCTTTAGGTATAATCCATTACGTAATAATTACATAATTACGTCCCTTCCTATCTATACCTTATAGACACAATAATCTGCCATGTACAATACAAGCATTAGGTATAAATTATAATTAGATTTGTTTAACACTATGATTTATCAATGACTATTTAATAAGTGTACTGTCCCTTTATTGTTCTAAATATTTGAAAAAGCCTTCAAGATCTTTTATACGTAATTATGCATTTTATGTACTTATTATGTTTTATGTAAAGATAATTTAGTTTTTATTTGAATTTTAACGGTCTTATTCATAAATCTTTAAGTAGGGAAGGGAAGTTACTTTTAGTTTTACTCATATCACCAGACATAGTTGAAATATATAATATACAAGTCATTTAAAAAAAAATTAAAAAGCACGACTGCACTACCAAAAAGTCTTATCAACCTTTTTATTATTATTATTTTTTTGTGAATCACTGGACATAGTGTTATATATTTTTGGAATCCACTCATTATTTTCTAGATGATGATTATATAGTTAATCTTATTTTCGAATTTTTTTTTTCAACTTTAGTCTTTAATGTGGGACCATGGTCACCCCATAATTTTTTTTTATTGTACTAGAAGGCGTGTAGAAGTTATGGTGGAATATACAAACTCACATACTACATACATGAATCCTGAAAACAATATACTCCTTTTGTCAGGCAGTTGTATAAAAAGGCCTACCTATTTCAGGAGTTCATAGCCTTCATGTCAAAAAGCATGTATGGACTCCTTAAACAGTTCAAATTATACGTTTCAAGCCGTCAAATGATTACGATTGGCTTAGACAATTGGGACTCTGAAAACAAATGGAGCTAAACCAGCGCTGAGCATTGTTATAAATAATCGGTTATGCTGAGCTTGCTTCCAATAATTATGATTATACCTATTATATTTACCTAACAATAATGGAGACAATAAAGCATTAATTTGTAATGTAGACATCGGAGGGAAAAGACGTTTTGTCCTATCACATTAGTGTGTACACAGTCACTCTTAAAGGATTAAGAGTGACTTACGCGGAATTATTGTCCATAATTTGTTTTCGCTCAAAAACGACAAAGGTTGACGTATCGAAACCGTACCGAATATTATCGGTTGACGAACAACCGATGATATGAAGTTTTTTCTTTCGTTACGTCAATGTCAACATTTACAAGGTAGGTAAAACAACATAAGGTACGTAAAAATTAACGCAACGAACACGGTAATGACACGATCACTTAAATAATGCCTACATTAACGATTTATATATCCTAGCGGACACAGATTTAATCAAAAAGCCAAAAGAAGGAAACATTGAAGCCGAACATAATATTAAAACAGGTATCCAGATTTTTTAGGTTCTTTTCGCTATCTTCAGTCTTCAATCTTCAGACTTGATTGATGAAATGGTCGTTATAGGCACATGGAGAGTAAAGCACAATCATATTGGTCAGTAGGTATGAACTTTATGAAAGTGTATTTTTCCTTATGGCCTAAAAATAAAATATTATATAGGCTTATAAATGCTTAACCTTAAATCCATCCATACTAATGTTATAATTGGGATGTTGCCCAATGTCAAATATAAATTAGTATTATACAGCGATTATTAAATAGAGGACCTGCCAAAACACGAAATACCCACATCCCCTGTTAATTTTACGTTTGAAAATTATTTTAAAGTATCGATTAAAGTAAAGAAGTGCTTTGACTTTTGATGACGTCACAAGATAGTATTTAATTGAAAATCCCATATTAAGCGCGCGTTATGTCGTTTGAAAAAAATTTGCTGATTTGACTAGTTAAAAAGTTAGACAAATACCCAATTGCGTCGTGCTTTTATACACTATTATACGTTATAATATCCTGGTAATCAAAGTGTATTTGTCACCATAAGATTGTCAAAACCGTTAGATTATAATCTAACTCGCGTAATTGCAAACTGTCGAAATATTACAATTTAACGCATTATTTTCTGGTAGATTGTAATCTGATAGGTATTTAAACCCGATAAAACCTAAGTACCCAGCCTGCGGCACTACGTGATTATTAATGCCGAACCCTAACCTAACCTACAAGAAAGAGACAAGAAAACGTATACAATGAATATTTCAATAATTGACACTCGGAACATTGAACAGTTCACAATCTTTCGACAGTTTACCATTTCGCGAGTTAGATTATAATCTAACGGTTTTTACAATATTACGGTGACATATCCACGGATTTAAATAAAACTGATTTCGCGGGCATCAGCTGGAATCTCGTTAAATTTAAAATATTAAAACTTCATTTACGTTATTTCTGTAAAATTTAAATATGATTAACCTCTTAACGGCAGCTTCTGTAGCTACTATTATTAAGTAGTAAGTAGTTATATTAAACTGAAACTTACTCGAAAAAGATTAGCCACAAACCAGGTGGAAGGAAATGACGTTTCGAGAACTGATAACGCGAGTGTGTAATTGTATGAACTAATTTGTGTAAAAATATTGTAAATTTTGTGTCTGAAATAAAGGCTATTATTTATTATTTACGATTATAATTCTTAATTAATGTAATAGGTATACAAGTTTAGAATTCATCAAGCTATTTAAATACACATATATAATTATTATATTGTTATACGAATATTCAAGCATGTTATGGATGACCATAATTAGGCATTGGTTTTTTTATCCACTACAAGTTAGCCCTTGACTGCGATCTCACCTGATGGTAAGTGATGATACAGTCTAAGATGGTAGCGGGCTAACCTGTTAGGGGCATGGCAGTTATATTGAACCCATACCCCTATTTGGTTTCTACACGGCATCGTAACGGAACGCGTAATCACTTGGCGGCACGTCGAACCCGGGACCTCCGCACGTTAAGACAACAGCGCTACACACTGCGCCATGGAGGTCGTCAAAACTACTTGAACGACAAATGCGGCGAAGCGAACAGATTCAACGCGACGCGTCGGTATCACACCGCATAAGCTCGTGACTCCATCGCTCCACCTCATAAAAGTCAGAAGGTAATTCGTGGGAATGAGCATTTTTTTCTATACCAAACCCCACAACCTATTGGAAACTTGCCTATACACAAATTTAAGAAATCCATTAATAGTATGGTCCTGAACAAAGTTTATTATACTGTTCAAGATTATGTAAATCATAGAGGAGCATAGATTTGACTCGCTCCAGCAATGCTAAGAACAACGGTTACTTAGGTACACATCGATACAATAATAATTGAAAATTAAATAATTTATAAAGAGCCACCATCGGGTTTCTTGCTGGTTCTCCTCGGTAAGAATGATATTTCGAACCAGTGGGAGATTCGGTCGATGATTCAAAAGCACTTGTAATAAGTTTATGTGAAGTGAAAAAAATATGAGTTTGAGGTTGAGTTTGAAATGAATAATTAATAAGTGTATCTTCATTGTTCTAAATAATTGGAAAAGCCATTTTCATGCCTTAAAGATCTTTTATACGTAATTATACATTTTGAGTACTTACTTCATTAATTTTCGCTTTATGTAAAGATAGTTTAATTTTTATTTGAATTTCTAATCTTTAAGTAGGGAATGAAGTTACCCATATTTAAAATCCCTAAACGTAATTAAAATATATCATAGTATACAATGCAAAGGGAACGGCGCAATTTTTTGATAGATCAGAACAGAAATAGAGCTAACTTAAAACCAGCGCTGAGCATCATCAATGCAATATAACAATAAACAATTGGAAGCAAGCCCAGCATAACCGTATTCTGGGTTTGCTTCCAATTGTTTATTTTAGATTTATATTATTTAGATAATTGTTAGATTTATATTATTTAGTCGTAAGATTTGCATATTATATAGTAGATTTTTAGGTTCTTCTATTGTTTCTTCGCACGGCTTGTTAAGCTGGAACTGCGGCGAATTGATGATTATAGGCACATGAAGAGTAAAGTACAATCATGTAGGACAGTAGGTATGAGCTACATGAGAGTGCCTTTTTCCTTAAGGCCTAATTACATTATATAGGCTTAATCTATAACCTTAAATCCATCCATACTAATATTACGATTGGGATGTTGCCTAATGTCAAAAATAAATTATTATTTAGTATTTATTAAATAGAGGTCCTGCCAATCACGAAATATCTGCTGTTAATTTTGTTTGAAAATTATTTTAAGCTATCGATTAAAGTAAAAAAGTGCGTTGCCTTTTGATGACGTTACAAGTAATAATTTCATGGAAAATCCCATACCAAGCGCGCGTCTTTCCGTTTGGTAAAAAAATTGAATGAATATGAATTATTTATTGCATTATCAAGGAATTATTCAGCTCAAATCGACACATAGTAAACGTGAGAACTAAGTAAAAGGCTACAGCAGGGGGGATAAAACTTATAAAAACATAACCTAACCGAACCTTTAACTGAAGTAGTCGGTTGATCTAAAATGTATACAAAGCTTTACAGGGAACAGTTTTGTAACGTAACGAAATGTTACCAAACTGTTAATAAAAATTAGCTATCTATCGTATCTATCTATCTGTTTACACGTTGTTAACACAGACACTCGATACAAAATTGAAGAAAACTCGGTCTGTCTTACGCGGTGATAGTTTTCTTTAGAGTTAGTTTTACCAACATTATGGCATTGCGTTGTACTAGAAGGCGTGTAGAAGTTATGGTGGGATATACAAACTCAAACTCAAACAAACCTTTTGTCAGGCAGTTGTATAAAAAGGCCTATTTCAGGAGTTCATAGATGCCTGCATGTCGAAAACATGTATGGACTCCTTAAACAGTTCGAATTATACGTTTCAAGCCGTCAAATGATTACGATTGGCTTAGACAATTGTGCCTCTGAAAACAAATGGAGCTAAACCAGCGCTGAGCATTGTTATAAATAATCGGTTATGCTCAGCTTGCTTCCAATAATTATGATTACATATATGTATTATATTTACCTAACAATAATGGAGACAATAAAGCATTAATTTGTTAAGTAGACATCGGAGGGAAAAGACGTTTTGTCCTATCACACTAGTGTGTACACAGCTTCCTTTAAGAGTGACTTACGCGGAATTATTGTCCATAGTTTGTTTTCGCTCAAAAACGACAAAGGTTGACGTATCGAAACTGTACCGAATATTATCGGTTGACGAACAACCGATGATATGCAGTTTTTTCTTTCGTTACGTCAATGTCAACATTAACAAGAAAGGTAAAACAACATAAGGTACGTAAAAATTAACGCAACGAACACGGTAATGCCAAAACAACTTAAATAATGCCTACATTAACGATTTATATATCCTAGCGGACACAGATTTAATCAAAACGCCAAAAGAAGGAAACATTGAAGCCGAACATAATAGTAAAACAGGTATCCAGATTTTTGAGGTTCTTTTCGCTATCTTCAGTCTTCAATCTTCAGACTTGATTGATGAAATGTTGGTTATAGGCACATGGAGAGTAAAGCACAATCATATTGGTCAGTAGGTATGAACTTTATGAAAGTGTATTTTTCCTTATGGCCTAAAAATAAAATATTATATAGGCTTATAAATTCATAACCTTAAATCCATCCATACTAATGTTATAATTGGGATGTTGCCCAATGTCAAATATAAATTAGTATTATACAGCGATTATTAAATAGGGGACCTGCCAAAACACGAAATACCCACATCCCCTGTTAATTTTACGTTTGAAAATTATTTTAAACTATCGATTAAAGTAAAGAAGTGCTTTGACTTTTGATGACGTCACAAGATAGTATTTAATTGAAATCCCATATTACGCGCGCGTAATGTCGTTTGAAAAACGTAATTATTGTATATTATATTATAGTATACATTGCAAAGGGAACAATTAGAAGCAAGCCCAGAATACGGTTATGCTGGGCTTGCTTCCAATTGTTTATTTGAGATTTATATTATTTAGATAATTGTTAGATTTATATTATTTAGTCGTAAGATTTGCATAATATATAGTAGATTTTCAGATTCTTCTATTCTTTCTTCGCACGGCTTGTTAAGCTGGAACTGCGGCGAACTGATGATTATAGGCACATGAAGAGTAAAGCACAATCATGTAGGACAGTAGGTATGAGCTACATGAAAGTTCCTTTTTCCTTAAGGCCTAATTACATTATATAGGCTTAATCTATAACCTTAAATCCATCCATACTAATATTACGATTGGGATTTTGCCTAATGTCAAAAATAAATTATTATTTAGTATTTATTAAATACCTGCCAATCACGAAATATCTCCTGTTAATTTTGTTTGAAAATTATTTTAAGCTGTCGATTAAAGTAAAAAAGTGCCTTTTGATGACGTTACAAGTAAGTATTTCATAGAAAATCCCATACCAAGCGCGCGTCTTTCCGTTTCAAAAAAATTAAATGAATATGAATTATTTATTGCATTATCAAGGAATTATTCAGCTCGAATCTACACATAGTAAAGTACAGCAGGGGGGCTAAAACTTACAAAAACATAACCTTACCCAACCTTTAACTGAAGTAGTCGGTTGATCTAAAATGTTTACAGGAAACAGTTTTGTAACGTAACGAAATGTTACCAAACTGTTAATAAAAATTAACTATCTATCTATCTATCTGTTAACACAGACACTCGATACAAAATCGAAGAAAACTCGGTCTGTCTTACGCGGTGATAGTTTTCTATCAGACAATCACAATCGAGTCAGTTTTACCAACATTATGGTATTGCGTTGCGTTCAAAAATCAAAAAGAATCTTCGACAAATAACGTTACAAAACTGTTTATTACAAAACGGTTAATTTATCGAAACACGTCTATTACTGTTAATATTTTAATTTATTCAAAAGATAAACGCGAATAGATTTACATCTTACTAATATTATAAATGCGAAAGTTTGGATGGATGTATGGATGTTCGGTACTCTATCACGCCCCAACGGCTGAACGGATCTGGCTGAAATTTGGCACAGAGATAGATTATAGGAATCCGGAATAGCATGTAGGATACTTTTTATCCCGGTAAATTAAAGAGTTCCCGCGGGAACCAATAAACCTCAAACCACGCAGACGAAGTCGCGGGCATTCGCTAGTGTAACATATAGTTAAAGCATAGATTAAAGTTAGTAAGAATGTATTGTGGGCCTTCAAAAATTTAATAATAATTAAATGAAAGTTAAAAATCAGTTTGAATACGCAAAGGGCAGGGGAGGACAAATATTTTTTGTATGAAGAAGTAAAATCGACATATGAAAAATACAAAAAATTGGGTATTTCTTGAAAAGAAAAGAAGTGTTAAATAATTAATTCAGGAAGGTTGACAGTTTTTCTGCAGAGAATAAATATTGCAATTACTAAGTAGGGTACTTATTTTCTAATTTGAAATTTGAGGACATGAAATTTACTCCAACTGTACGTTATATCCCGGAAATCAAAGTGTCCACGGAATTAAAAAAAACTAATTTCGCGGGCATCAGCTCGTACCTATTTAATTTGAAAATACAAATACTTCATTTATTTCATTTCCGTAAAGTGAAAATTTTAATTTAAAATATTTATAACCTCTTATGGGCAGCTTCTGTAGGTAAGTAATACTGAAACTTAGTTGAAGAAAAATAGTATTTTAAGAATTCGGGATGTTTTTTTTTCATACAAGTTTAGAAGTACCTACTTAATTGGCTGCTCTAAGACGACATTACTCTACACGACGCGTGGTCGGCAGGCGAGCTATCGATAAGCTACTTCCTCCTACTTCGTGAGTTGAAGAATGCTGTACACGCTAGACACTCTTGTAGATCGCGCGTCGTGTAGAGTGATGCCGTTTTAGAGCCGCCAATTTAAATATTTTTATTCTTGTTACTGTATTTTTCAAATTCATTGAACATAAGTCGCACAAATTGTTCAATTTGATTGATTAAAATTTTTCGGGTAGACAACATCTTTTATGCATAATTTGGAACACAAGTGAACTCAATTTAACGAATTAAAAAATACGACTACCCTGCCATATTATTTTTGAAGTTTGCCTTAAGAAGCGATTTAAAGCGACTTATTCACATTTTTGTTAAATTTTTTTTTTTTAAACCACTGGATAATGAACTATAGTGTTATATATTTTTGGAATCTACTCATCATTTTCTAGATGATGATTATATAGTTAATAAATTTTTTTTTTCAACTTTAGTTTTAATGCGGGACCATGGTCACCCCATAATTTTTTTTTAAATTTTACTAGCCCATGTCACCCGGAATAAGATTCTAACAATACCTCATTTATCAAAATCGGTTCAGGTGTATAGAAGTTATGGTGGAATATACAAACTCACATACATACATACATACATACATACATTCATACATACATACATACATACATACATACATATACCCTGAAAACAATATACTCCATTTTTCAGGCAGTCGTATAAAAAGATATAAAAAATTGGTGTTTGCGCGTCAGATTTTCCCATTTTTATTAGTATGGATAGCTAACTTGTAATGAAAGAAACTTAAAATCTATATGCTTACACAATCAAATTTAATATTGTTTACAACTACAAAAATATGCATAATTATAGGTATATAATTATTATACAATTATTAAACTATTACAAACTATGCTAACACGAAAACAAAAAATATTCATTAATAAAAAGAACAATTAAAAGGACATAATTTAAACTTATTATTTACTATTATAATTCTTAGTTAATGTAATAGGTATATAAATTTAGAATTGATGAAGCTATTTACATACACATATTTAATTAATTATACTATATCTATACTTCTATACTATACATAATATTATAAATCCGAAACTTTGGATGGATGTATGGAGGTATGAATGTAGGGATGTATGGATGTTTGTTACTCAATCACGCCCCAACGGCTGAACGGATCTGGCTGAAATTTGGCACAGAGATAGATTATAGTCTGGCATAGCATTTAGGCTACTGTTTATCCTGGGAAATTGAAAAACCCTCAAACCACGCAGACAAAGTCGCGGGCATTCGCTAGTAATTTATACCTATTATTTATTATTATAATTCTTAATTAACGTAACACGACTGCACTACCAAAAAATCTCATTAACATTTTTATTAATGATATATTTTTGTGAATCACTGGATGTAGTGTTATATATTTTTGGAATCCACTCATAATTTTCTAGATGATGATAGTTTTTTCAACTTTAGTCTTTAATGTGGGACCATGGTCACCCAATCATTTTTTTTTTAAATTTTACTAGAAGGCGTATAGATGTTGTGGTGCATTCATACATACATACATGAACCCTGAAAACAATATACTCTTTTTTCAGGCAGTCGTATGTTAGCGGATATCTGATAATTATTACGTGCCTAACACAAATTACTTTATTAACGAATTGTCATATTTATTATTTGATTGAACAACGATGTTGACGACCGCCATTTTGTATTTTTCCGAGCAACGGTACCTTCGTTGTTCAACGGCTGCGGCGTCAACACTAGCTGTGTCAAAATTATTTTCGATGTTAGACGCCACCGAGTTTCTTGCTGGGTTTTCTCGCTAGGACGTGGCATTCCGAACCAGTGGTAGATTCGCAGTTGTGAAAGTATTCATATTATATGTGATGATAAGTTTTTGAGATTAGTGGCTGTAACCTTAGATGTTTTAAATATGTTTGTGCTAAAAGTTCATAAAGTGTGTCAGATTTTGAAAAGTACAACGAATGAGGTTAGTTGTATCAATTTACAATTTCTTAAGAATAGTTTATGTATGTTTGATAAGACTGGAAGTTCAGCAGTTTGATTAGTGTGTTACAAGTAATTATTATTAGTAATTATGGGCAAGAACGCCCCAGGCAAAAACGTCTGATCATAATTTATATGATTTGGGGCATAAACGCCCGTGATATGACATAAACACGAGGACGTGTTGTTCTCAGGACGGCCGAACTGTCAGCTTTGTGTTTACAGTTGAAATTAATTGTTACAAAAGTTAAAAGATTGTTAATTTATTTATTGATGAAGGTTCGATTGTACTGATATTTGACTCTTTCGATGTATTTCAGTTCGTTCCCGACGCCATATTGGAATAACTTGTATAAATACGAATGTTTTACCATCGGTAGGCAGTCTCCACCGAGACTCAAACGATTATTGAATACCTTCGGTGTTTAGATCGTTACCTTGTTTACGAGCTGCGGTAGTAACTGCAGCCTGGTCAAATGATTTGATACTATAGTATTGTTTAACTAAGTTTTATAAATTAACTAATTACATTAAATCTCTCGTGGTTAGAGTACAAGTATATTAAAAGTGTTTTATTATAATACCTACTTCTGGATTGTTCTCCAACACGTATAAAAAGGCGAAGCGTGCGGCGCAATTTTTTGATAGATCAGCCCTCCGATTGTGTAAGGAAATCGTAATCGTAATGGTAAACATTAATTCTAGTTACTTACATAATTAAAACTATTGATTTACAACCATACAAATATGCATAATTTTAGGTATATAATTCTTATGTTAAGAATAATTAAATTGTTACAACTATCCTAACACAAAATCACAAAATATTCATAAATAAAAAGAACAATTAAAAATATATAATAAATACTCAATATTATTTTCGATTATAGAGGGTAGAATAGGAAAGCGTAATAAAGGACGACAAAGAACCAGATGGGAAGATGAAATACTCAAGATAGCTGGCAAAACTTGGACAAGGAAGGCAAGGGATAGACATGTTTGGAAAGGGTTAGAGGAGGCCTTTGCCAGAGGGCAAGCAGACACCAACCAGGTGAAAGCAAATGACGTTTAGGGAATTGATAATGCGAGTGTGTAATTGTATGAACTAATTTGTAAAACCTAATTTGTATAAAAATATTGTAAATTTTGTGTCTGAAATAATGGCTATTATTATTATTTACGATTATAATTCATAATTAATTTAATAGGTATAGAAGTTTGAATTCATTAAGCTATTTAAATACACATTTATAATTATTATATTGTTATACGAATATTCAAGCATGTTGTGGATGAACATAATTAGGCATTGTCCTATTTTTAATTTTTTTTATCCACTATAAGTTAGCCCTTGACTGCGATCTCACCTACTGGTAAGTGATGATGCAGTCTAAGATAGTAGCGGGCTAACCTGTTAGGGGCATGGCAGTTATATTGAACCCATACCCCTATTTGGTTTCTACATGGCATCGTAACGGAACGCGTAATCGATTGGCGGCACGTCTTTGCCGGCAGCGTGGTAACTAGCCACGGCTGAAGCCTCCCACCAGGCCAGACCAGGGAAAAATCAGAAATAATAAATTCCCCAATTGACCCTGCCGGGGATCGAACCCGGGACCTCTGCACGTTTAGACAACAGCGCTACACACTGCGTCACGGAGGTCGTCAAAACTACTTGAACGACAAATACGGCGAAGCAAACAGATTCGACGCGACGCGTCGGTATGACACCGCAATAGGCTCGTGACTCCATCGCTCCGCCTCATAAAAGTCAGAAGGTAATTCGTGGGAATGAGCATTCTTTTCTATACCAGTTCGAAGCTGCAAAGCTTAGAACATCGGCGGAAAGTTACCTGTCTGTCGGTATTCTACAGGATATATTTCGGAGAGTGTGCTCAGGAACTATTCGATCTGGTTCCTCCGTCACCTTTTTATTATCGAACCGCAAGGCATCGACAAGGTCTGAACCCTTACGCAGTCGAAATTCCGCGGGCTCGTACGAAGCGATTTGCTTCCTCGTTTCTAATTAGAGCCGCTAGGATATGAAATGCCCTTCCGGCTTCCGTTTTCCCCTCCTCTTTTAATATAGGTACCTTCAAATCAAGAGTGAATAGGCATCTTCTAGGCAAGCGCGCTCCACCTTAGGCTGCATCACCACTTTAAGCAAGTCTGATTGCAGCCAAGCGCTGGCCTATATAATTTAAAAAAAAAACCCCACAACCTATTTGAAACTTGCCTATACACAAATTTAAGAAATCCATTTATAGTATGCTCCTGAATAAAGTTTATTATACTGTTCAAGATTATGTAAATCATAGAGGAGCATAGATTTGACTCGCTCCAGCAATGCTAAGAACAAAGGTTACTTAGGTACACATTGATACAATAATAATTGAAAATTAAATAATTTATAAAGAGCCACCATCGAGTTTCATGCTGATTCTTCTCGGTAGGAATGATGTTTCGAACCAGTGGGAGATTCGGTCGACGATTCAAAAGCACTTGTAATAAGTTTATGTGAATTAAAAAAAATATGAGTTTGAAATGAATATTTAATAAGTGTATCTTTACTGTTCTAAATGATTGGAAAAGCCATTTTCATGCCTTTATGATCTTTTAAACGTAATAATACATTTTATGTACTTACTTCATTAATTTTCGTTTTATGTAAAGATAGTTTAGTTTTTATTTGAATTTTTAATCTTTAAGTAGGGAATGAAGTTACCCATATTTAAAATCACTAAACGTAATTAAAATATTTTATAGTATACAAGGCAAAGGGAACGGCGCAATTTTTTGATAGATCAGAACAGAAATAGAGCTTACTTAAAACCAGCGCTGAGCATTATCAATGCAATGTAACAATAAACAATTGGAAGCAAGCCCAGCATAACCGTTTTCTGGGTTTGCTTCCAATTGTTTATTTTAGATTTATATTATTTAGATAATTGTTAGATTTATATTATTTAGTCGTAAGATTTGCATATTATATAGTAGATTTTTAGGTTCTTCTATTCTTTCTTCGCACGGCTTGTTAAGCTGGAACTGCGGCGAACTGAAGATTATAGGCACATGAAGAGTAAAGCACAATCATGTAGGTCAGTAGGTATGAGCTACACGAGAGTGCCTTTTTCCTTAAGGCCTAATTACATTATATAGGCTTAATCTATAACCTTAAATCCATCCATACTAATATTACGATTGGGATGTTGCCTAATGTCAAAAATAAATTATTATTTAGTATTTATTAAATAGAGGACCTGCCAATCACGAAATATCTCCTGATAATTTTGTTTGAAAATTATTTTAAACTATCGATTAAAGTAAAACAGTGCGTTGCCTTTTGATGACGTTACAAGTAAGTATTTCATGGAAAATCCCATACCAAGCGCGCGTCTTTTCGTTTGAATAAAAATTCTAATCAATATGAATTATTTATTGCATTATCAAGGAATTATTCAGCTCTAATCTACTCGTAGTAAACGTGAGGGCTAAGAAAAAGGCTACAGCAGGGGGGATAAAACTTATAAAAACATAACCTAACCGAACCTTTAACTGAAGTAGTCGGTTGATCTAAAATGTATACAAAGCTTTACAGGGAACAGTTTTGTATCGTAACGAAATGTTACCAAACTGTTAATAAAAATTAACTATCTATCTATCTATCTGTTTACACCACGTTGTTAACACAGACCTCTCAGACTCTCGGTAGAGAGTAGTATATTCCTTGACACAGACATTCGATACAAAATCGAAGAAAACTCGGTCTGTCTTACGCGGTGATAGTTTTCTATCAGCCAATCACAATCGAGTCAGTTTTACAAACATTATGGTATTGCGTTGCGTTCAAAAATCAACAAGAATCACCGACAAATAACGTTACAAAACTGTTTATTTATCAAACATAAACGGTTAATTTATCGAAACACGTCTATTACTGTATAATATTTTAATTTATTCAAAGATACGCGAACAGATATAAATCTTACTAATATTATAAATGCGAAAGTTTGGATGGATGTATGGATGTTTGTTACTCAATCACGCCCCAACGGCTGAACGGATCTGGCTGAAATTTGACACAGAGATAGAGTATAGGAATCCGGAATAGCATATAGGATACTTTTAATCCCGGAAAATTAAAGAGTTCCCGCGAGAACCAATAAACCTCAAACCACGCAGACGAAGTCGCGGGCATTCGCTAGTGTAACATATAGTTAAAGCATAGATTAAAGTTAGTAAGAATGTATTGTGGGCCTTCAAAAATTTAATAATAATTAAATGAAAGTGAAAAATCTGTTTGAACACGCAAAGGGCAGGGGAGGACAAATATTTTTTGTATGAAGAAGTAAAATCGACATTTTAAAAAATACAAAAAATTGGGTATTTATTGAAAAGAAAAGAAGTGTTAAATTATTGAGAATGAATTAATTGAGGAAGGTTGACAGTTTTTCTGCAGAGAATAAATATTGCAATTACTAAGTAGGGTACTTATTTTCTAATTTGAAATTTGAGGACATGAAATTTACTCCAACTGTACGTTATATCCCGGAAATCAAAGTGTCCACGGAATTAAAAAAAACTAATTTCGCGGGCATCAGCTCGTACCTATTTAATTTGAAAATACAAATACTTCATTTATTTCATTTCCGTAAAGTGAAAATTTTAATTTAAAATATTTATAACCTCTTATGGGCAGCTTCTGTAGGTAAGTAATACTGAAACTTAGTTGAAGAAAAATAGTATTTTAAGAATTCGGGATGTTTTTTTTTCATACAAGTTTAGAAGTACCTACTTAATTGGCTGCTCTAAGACGACATTACTCTACACGACGCGTGGTCGGCAGGCGAGCTATCGATAAGCTACTTCCTCCTACTTCGTGAGTTGAAGAATGCTGTACACGCTAGACACTCTTGTAGATCGCGCGTCGTGTAGAGTGATGCCGTTTTAGAGCCGCCAATTTAAATATTTTTATTCTTGTTACTGTATTTTTCAAATTCATTGAACATAAGTCGCACAAATTGTTCAATTTGATTGATTTAAATTTTTCGGGTAGACAACAGGAGTCCAGGAAGTAAGTTATCTTTTATGTATAATTTGGAACAAAAGATATAAAAAATTGGTCTTTGTGCGTCAGATTTTCCCATTTTTATCAGTATGGATAGCTAACTTGTAATGAAAGAAACTTAAAATCTATATACTTACACAATCAAATTTAATATTGTTTTACAACTACAAAAATTTGCATAATTTTAGGTATATAATTATTATACAATTATTAAACTATTACAAACTATGCTAACACGAAAACAAAAAATATTCATAAATAAAAAGAACAATTACAAGGACATAATTTAAACTTATTATTTACTATTTACTATTATAATACTTAATTAATGTAATAGGTATAAAAATTTAGAATTGATGAAGCTATTTACACAAACATATTTAATTAATTATACTAAATCTTTACTAATATTATAAATAATTTTTATCAGGCTACTTTTTATCCCGTAAAATGAAAGAGTTCCCGCGGGAACCAAAAAACCTCAAACCACGCAGACGAAGTCGCGGGTATTCGCTAGTATTATTATAATATTGCTATACGTATATTCGAGCATGCTATGGAGGAACATAATTAGGCATTGTCCTACTGACATGACTGACATTGAGCGACAAATGCGGCGAAGCGACCCGATTCGACGCGACGCGATCGGGCTCACACAGTAGCTGACCCTACGCGTGGCCTACGTTGTCGTCTAAATAAGTTTGTCAATTGTCTATGGAATAGCATCGCGTCGGTTTCGTCGCTGGCCTGGGATTTCTGGTAAGTAATAATAGGTAATTTTACACACAGTCATATTCAATCGCGCTGCAACATAGTAGGTGTTATTTTACGTGGATTTCGTTTAAGACCTGGAGTATTTTTTGTTTAATTCTTAATTTTTGGAGTTTGTTCCATAAGCAATTCCATCCACTCCGTAGAAAATTCCACACAAAATCACAGTAACAACTTAAATCTTACGTAGGGCTTTCTTGTTTAGCCGCAACAGAGCTCTTTCAGAGGAGGCTAGTCCTCTGAAAGAGGGTGGGCCAGGGCACTGTTACAGCCGCCAATCTGCCTACCTGGAGTATGTTTATCCCGGAAAATCAAATCCACGGGGTTTTAAAAACCTCAATGCGCTCTGCGCGGTCTTCAGCTAACATTAACCAAATGTATTATATTATATTGTATATGAAAGGGTGGCTTTAGGTATAATCCATTACGTAATAATTACATAATTACGTCCCTTCCTATCTATACCTTATAAACACAATAATCTGCCATGTACAATACAAGCATTAGGTATAAATTATAATTAGATTCGTTTAACACTATGATTTATCAATGACTATTTAATAAGTGTACTGTCCCTTCATTGTTCTAAATATTTGAAAAAGCCTTCAAGATCTTTTATATGTAATTATGCATTTTATGTACTTATTATGTTTTATGTAAAGATAATTTAGTTTTTATTTGAATTTTAACGGTCTTATTCATAAATCTTTAAGTAGGGAAGGGAAGTTACTTTTAGTTTTACTCATATCACCAGACATAGTTGAAATATATAATATACAAGTCATTTAAAAAAAAATTAAAAAGCACGACTGCACTACCAAAAAGTCTTATCAACCTTTTTATTATTATTATTTTTTTGTGAATCACTGGACATAGTGTTATATATTTTTGGAATCCACTCATTATTTTCTAGATGATGATTATATAGTTAATCTTATTTTCGAATTTTTTTTTCAACTTTAGTCTTTAATGTGGGACCATGGTCACCCCATAAATTTTTTTTATTGTACTAGAAGGCGTGTAGAAGTTATGGTGGAATATACAAACTCACATACTACATACATGAACCCTGAAAACAATATACTCCTTTTGTCAGGCAGTTGTATAAAAAGGCCTATTTCAGGAGTTCATAGCCTTCATGTCAAAAAGCATGTATGGACTCCTTAAACAGTTCAAATTATACGTTTCAAGCCGTCAAATGATTACGATTGGCTTAGACAATTGGGACTCTGAAAACAAATGGAGCTAAACCAGCGCTGAGCATTGTTATAAATAATCGGTTATGCTGAGCTTGCTTCCAATAATTATGATTATACCTATTATATTTACCTAACAATAATGGAGACAATAAAGCATTAATTTGTAATGTAGACATCGGAGGGAAAAGACGTTTTGTCCTATCACATTAGTGTGTACACAGTCACTCTTAAAGGATTAAGAGTGACTTACGCGGAATTATTGTCCATAATTTGTTTTCGCTCAAAAACGACAAAGGTTGACGTATCGAAACCGTACCGAATATTATCGGTTGACGAACAACCGATGATATGAAGTTTTTTCTTTCGTTACGTCAATGTCAACATTTACAAGGTAGGTAAAACAACATAAGGTACGTAAAAATTAACGCAACGAACACGGTAATGACACGATCACTTAAATAATGCCTACATTAACGATTTATATATCCTAGCGGACACAGATTTAATCAAAAAGCCAAAAGAAGGAAACATTGAAGCCGAACATAATATTAAAACAGGTATCCAGATTTTTTAGGTTCTTTTCGCTATCTTCAGTCTTCAATCTTCAGACTTGATTGATGAAATGGTCGTTATAGGCACATGGAGAGTAAAGCACAATCATATTGGTCAGTAGGTATGAACTTTATGAAAGTGTATTTTTCCTTATGGCCTAAAAATAAAATATTATATAGGCTTATAAATGCTTAACCTTAAATCCATCCATACTAATGTTATAATTGGGATGTTGCCCAATGTCAAATATAAATTAGTATTATACAGCGATTATTAAATAGAGGACCTGCCAAAACACGAAATACCCACATCCCCTGTTAATTTTACGTTTGAAAATTATTTTAAAGTATCGATTAAAGTAAAGAAGTGCTTTGACTTTTGATGACGTCACAAGATAGTATTTAATTGAAAATCCCATATTAAGCGCGCGTTATGTCGTTTGAAAAAAATTTGCTGATTTGACTAGTTAAAAAGTTAGACAAATACCCAATTGCGTCGTGCTTTTATACACTATTATACGTTATAATATCCTGGTAATCAAAGTGTATTTGTCACCATAAAATTGTCAAAACCGTTAGATTATAATCTAACTCGCGTAATTGCAAACTGTCGAAATATTACAATTTAACGCATTATTTTCTGGTAGATTGTAATCTGATAGGTATTTAAACCCGATAAAACCTAAGTACCCAGCCTGCGGCACTACGTGATTATTAATGCCAAACCCTAACCTAACCTACAAGAAAGAGACAAGAAAACGTATACAATGAATATTTCAATAATTGACACTCGGAACATTGAACAGTTCACAATCTTTCGACGGTTTACCATTTCGCGAGTTAGATTATAATCTAACGGTTTTTACAATATTACGGTGACATATCCACGGATTTAAATAAAACTGATTTCGCGGGCATCAGCTGGAATCTCGTTAAATTTAAAATATTAAAACTTCATTTACGTTATTTCTGTAAAATTTAAATATGATTAACCTCTTAACGGCAGCTTCTGTAGCTACTATTATTAAGTAGTAAGTAGTTATATTAAACTGAAACTTACTCGAAAAAGATTAGCCACAAACCAGGTGGAAGGAAATGACGTTTCGAGAACTGATAACGCGAGTGTGTAATTGTATGAACTAATTTGTGTAAAAATATTGTAAATTTTGTGTCTGAAATAAAGGCTATTATTTATTATTTACGATTATAATTCTTAATTAATGTAATAGGTATACAAGTTTAGAATTCATCAAGCTATTTAAATACACATATATAATTATTATATTGTTATACGAATATTCAAGCATGTTATGGATGACCATAATTAGGCATTGGTTTTTTTATCCACTACAAGTTAGCCCTTGACTGCGATCTCACCTGATGGTAAGTGATGATACAGTCTAAGATGGTAGCGGGCTAACCTGTTAGGGGCATGGCAGTTATATTGAACCCATACCCCTATTTGGTTTCTACACGGCATCGTAACGGAACGCGTAATCACTTGGCGGCACGTCGAACCCGGGACCTCCGCACGTTAAGACAACAGCGCTACACACTGCGCCATGGAGGTCGTCAAAACTACTTGAACGACAAATGCGGCGAAGCGAACGGATTCGACGCGACGCGTCACACCGCAATAAGCTCGTGACTCCATCGCTCCGCCTCATAAAAGTCAGAAGGTAATTCGTGGAAATGAGCATTTTTTTCTATACCAAACCCCACAACCTATTGGAAACTTGCCTATACACAAATTTAAGAAATCCATTAATAGTATGGTCCTGAACAAAGTTTATTATACTGTTCAAGATTATGTAAATCATAGAGGAGCGTAGATTTGACTCGCTCCAGCAATGCTAAGAACAACGGTTACTTAGGTACACATTGATACAATAATAATTGAAAATTAAATAATTTATTAAGAGCCACCATCGAGTTTCTTGCTGGTTCTTCTCGATAGGAATGATATTTCGAACCAGTGGGAGATTCGGTCGACGATTCAAAAGCACTTGTAATAAGTTTATGTGAATTGAAAAAAATATGAGTTTGAGGTTGAGTTTGAAATGAATATTTAATAAGTGTATCTTCATTGTTCTAAATAATTGGAAAAGCCTTACTAAGTACTTACTTCATTAATTTTCGCTTTATGTAAAGATAGTTTAGTTTTTATTTGAATTTCTAATCTTTAAGTAGGGAATGAAGTTACCCATATTTAAAATCCCTAAACGTAATAAAAATATTTTATAGTATACAAGGCAAAGGGAACGGCGCAATTTTTTGATAGATCAGAACAGAAATAGAGCTGACTTAAAACCAGCGCTGAGCATCATCAATGCAATATAACAATAAACAATTGGAAGCAAGCCCAGCATAACCGTATTCTGGGTTTGCTTCCAATTGTTTATTTTAGATTTATATTATTTAGATAATTGTTAGATTTATATTATTTAGTCGTAAGATTTGCATATTATATAGTAGATTTTTAGGTTCTTCTATTCTTTCTTCGCACGGCTTGTTAAGCTGGAACTGCGGCGAACTGATGATTATAGGCACATGAAGAGTAAAGTACAATCATGTAGGACAGTACGTATGAGCTACATGAGAGTGCCTTTTTCCTTAAGGCCTAATTACATTATGTAGGCTTAATCTATAAGCTTAAATCCATCCATACTAATATTACGATTGGGATGTTGCCTATATAATGTCAAAAATAAATTATTATTTAGTATTTATTAAATAGAGGACCTGCCAATCACGAAATATCTGCTGTTAATTTTGTTTGAAAATTATTTTAAGCTATCGATTAAAGTAAAAAAGTGCGTTGCCTTTTGATGACGTTACAAGTAAGTATTTCATAGAAAATCCCATACCAAGCGCGCGTCTTTCTGAGTGCAATGTATTATTTATTGCATTAACAAGGAATTATTCAGCTCGAATCTACACATACTCGTAGTAAACGTGAGGGCTAAGTAAAAGGCTATAGCAGGGGGGATAAAACTTATAAATTGATAAGACCGCCTTTGCGCACTTATTTATTTTTGCTTGTTCACTACTTTGTTTGTTTTTTAATTTTTTGTGTGACGCGAAAACGCGTGTATGTACTCCTTAAAAAGTTCGAGTTATACGTTATGAACTATCAAATGAATACGACTGGCTTAGACAATTGGGCCTCTGTTATGTATAATTTGGAACAAAAGATTTAAAAAATTGGTGTTTGCGGGTCAGATTTTCCCATTTTTATTAGTATGGATAGCTAACTTGTAATGAAAGAAACTTAAAATCTATATGCTTACACAATCAAATTTAATATTGTTTTACAAGTACAAAAATTTGCATAATGTTAGGTATATAATTATTATACAATTATTAAACTATTACAAACGATGCTAACACCAAATCAAAAAATATTCATAAATAAAAAGAACAATTAAAAGGACATAATTTAAACTTATTATTTACTATTATAATTCTTAATTAATGTAATAGGTATACAAGTTTAGATTTAATGATACTATTTACATACACATATTTAATTAATTATAGGTACTATATCTATACTTCTATACCAATATTATAAATACTTTTTATTAGGCTACTTTTTATCCCGAAAAATTAAGAGTTCTCGCGGGAACCAAAAAACCTCAAACCACGCAGACGAAGTCGCGGGCATTCGCTAGTATTATTATAATATTGATAAACAAATATTCGAGCATGTTATGGAGGAACCTAATTAGGCATTGTCCTATTTGAGCGACAAATGCGGCGAAGCGGGAATTTTTTTGACGACCTCCGTGGCGCTGTGTGCAGCGCTGTTGTCTTAACGTGCGGAGGTCCCGGGTTCGATCCCCGGCAGGGTCAATTTGACAGTTTATAAGTTCTGATTTTTCCCTGGCCTGGTGGCTTCGGCCGTGGCTAGTTACCACCCTACCGGCAAAGACGTGCCGCCAAGCGATTTAGCATTCCGGTACGATGCCGTGTAGAAACCGAATAGGGGTTTAAGGGTTTAATATAACTGCCATGCCCCTAACAGGTTAGCCCGCTACCATCTTAGACTGCATCATCACTTACCATCAGGCGAGATCGCAGTCAAGGGCTAACTAGTAGTGGATAAAAAAAAAAAAAAGTTGTACCCGATTCGACGCGACACATCGGGATCACAAAGTAGCTGACCCTACGCGTGGCCTACGTTGTCGCCTAAATAAGTTTGTCAATTATCTATGGAATCGCATCGCCAAGCATCGCGTCGGTTTCGTCGCTGGCCTGGGATTTCGGGTAAGTAATAATAGGTAATTTTACACACAGTCATATTCAATCGCGCTGCAACATAGTACGTGTTATTTTACGTGGATTTCGTTTAAGACCTGGAGTATTTTTTGTTTAATTCTTAATTTTTGGAGTTTGTTCCATAAGGGGTTCCATCCACTCCGTAGGGCTACAAAAATTCCACACAAAATCACAATAACAACTTAAATCTTACGTAGGGCTTTCTTGTATAGCCGCAACAGAGCCTTCTCTGAAAGAGGGTGGGCCAGGGCACTGTTACAGCCGCCAATCTGCCTACCTGGAGTATGTTTATCCCGGAAAATAAAATATTCCGCGGGGTTTTAAAAACCTCAATGCGCTCTGCGCGGTCTTCAGCTAACATTAACCAAATGTATTTATATTATATTGTATATGAAAGGGTGGCTTTAGGTATAATCTATTACGTAATAATTACATAATTACGTCCCTTCCTATCTATACCTTATAAATACAATAAAAGCATTAGGTACACATTATAATTAGATTTATTTAATAAGTGTACTTACTGTCCCTTCATTGTTCTAAATATTTGAAAAAGCTTTCAAGATCTTTTATACGTAATTATGCATTTTATGTACTTATTATGTTTTATGTAAAGATAGATAATTTAGTTTTTATTTGAATTTTAACGGTACGTTACTCATAAATCTTTAAGTAGGGAAGGGAAGTTACTTTTAGTTTTACTCATATCACCAGACATAGTTGAAATATATATATAATATACAAGTCATTTAAAAAAAAATTCAAAAACAAGACTGCACTGCCAAAAAATCTTATTAACATTTTTATTAGTGATATTTTTTTTGTGAATCACTGGACATAGTGGTAAATATTTTTGGAATCCACTCATAATTTTCTAGATGATGATTAAATAGTTAATCTTATTTTCGAATTTTTTTTTCAACTTTAGTCTTTAATGTGGGACCATGGTCACCCCATCAATTTTTTTATTAAATTTTACTAGAAGGCGTATAGAAGTTATGGTGGAATATTCAAACTCACATACATACATACATACATACATACATACATACATACATACATACATACATACATACATACATACATACATACATACATACATACATACATACATACATACATACATACATACATACATACATACATACATACATACATACATACATACATACATACATACATACATGAACCCTGAAAACAATATACTCCTTTTGTCAGGCAGTCGTATAAAAAGGCGAAGCGTGCGGCGCAATTTTTTGATAGATCAGCCCCCAGGTTGTGTAAGGAAATTGTAATCGTAATCGTTTGTCAAACGTATAATTCGGCCTATTTCAGGAGTTCATAGATGCCTGCACGTCAAAAAGCATGTATGAACTCCTTAAACAGTTCGAATTATACGTTTCAAGCCGTCAAATGATTACGATTGGCTTAGACAATTGGGCCTCTGAACAGAAATGGAGCTAAACCAGCGCTGAGCATTGTTGCAAATAATCGGTTATGCTGAGCTTGCTTCCAATAATTATGATTACATATATGTATTATATTTACCTAACAATAATGGAGACAATAAAGCATTAATTTGTAATGTAGACATCGGAGGGAAAAGACGTTTTGTCCTATCACTAGTGTGTACACAGCTTCCTATAAGAGTGACTTACGCGGAATTATTGTCCATAGTTTGTTTTCGCTCAAAAACGACAAAGGTTGACGTATCGAAACCGTACCGAATATTATCGGTTGACGAACAACCGATAATTATGCAGTTTTTTCTTTCGATACGTTAATGTCAACATTAACAAGGTAGGTAAAACAACATAAGGTACGTAAAAATTAACGCAACGAACACGGTAATGACAAGATTACTTAAATAATGCCTACATTAACGATTTATATATCCTAGCAGACACAGATTTAATCAAAAAGCCAAAAGAAGGAAACATTGAAGTCGAACATAATATTAAAACAGGTATCTAGATTTTTTAGGTTCTTTTCGCTATCTTCAATCCTCAATCTTCAGACTTGATTGATGAGACGTTGGTTACAGGCACATGAAGATAAAGATAAAATCGTGTAGGTCAGTAGGTATGAGCCACACGAAAGTATCTTTTTCCTTATGGCCTAATTATATTAATGCTTAATCCATAACCTTAAATCCATCCATACTAATATTAAAATTAGGACGTTGCCTAATGAAAAAAAAAAATTATCATTTAGCGATTATTAAATAGAGGAACTGCAAAAACATGCAATATCCACATTCCCTGTTAATTTTATGTTTGAAAACTATTTTAAACTATCGATTGAAGTAAAAAAGTGCGTCACAAGTAAGTGTTTCATAAAAAATCCGATACTAAACGCGCGTTTTGACGTTTGAACAAAGTTGCTGATTTGACATGTTGTCAAATTACAATAGGGATGATGCATAAATCAAAAACAAATTATTTCTAAATGATTATTAAATAGAGAGTTTTCCAAAATACCTAAAATTCACATCCTCGGTTAGTTTTAACTTTGATAACCATTTTAAAATATAGATTAAAGAAAAAACGTGCGTTGATATTGTGATTTTCATACAACTTCCATACTAGAAGTGCGTTTTTAATAAAGAGTTGCTGATTTGATTGAGTTGTCATCATCCCTATTACCCAATTGCATTGTGGACGGTGGACGTATACTATTACACGTTTTATCACGGAAATCAAAGTGTATCTACGGAATTTAAAAAAAAAATTCTACTTAATTGGGTGTTCTAAGACGCCATTACTTTACACGACGCGCGGTCGGCGGCCACGCTATCAATGAGCAACTTTCTACTACATCTTGAGTTGAAGAACGCTGTACTAACTGCCAATTTAAATACTTTTTAATGAAAAAATCTGTATTTTTAAAATTACTTGTTGAACATAACATAACATAACGTTGAACATAAGTCGTACAAATTGGCCAATTCGATTGATTAAAATTTTCCGGGTAGAAACCAGAAATCCAGGAAGCAAGTTATCTTTATGTATAATGTGGAAAAAAATATAATATTAAAATTATGTGTTTGCAAGTCAGATATTCCCATTTTTATTAGTATGGATAGCTAACATATATTACAAAAAAACTTGAATTCTATTAACTAAAACAAATTTTAAACTAGCTGATGCCGGCAACTTCTTCCGCGTGGAATAACGCGGAAGAAGTTGCCGGCATCAGCTAGTACCTTATATACATAACAATCTGCAATACATACATCATTAGGTAGTACATTATATTTAAGTTTATTTAATACTATGATTTATCAATGACTATTTAATAAGTGTATTATCCCCTTCATGGTTGAATTGAAAAATTCATTTTTTTGCCATCAAGATCCTTTATACGTTTATAATGGCGTAAAGCTGCGAAACCTCTTGTGACAGGTCACGATAAAACGACAGCGCGCGCGTAATCGTCGTATTGAAAACACGTTACGCCGTGTCGCGTAGGTCTGTGCAGATCCAAAAGTGTGCACGTGTTGCGCTGAAGTTTTGTCCTGCCCTGTCAGTAGTGTTATTTCGGCCTAAAAAGTAATGTGATTAATATTATGTTAAAATCTAGATTTTTCTTTCATACACTAAAAGTAACAGTCATGACTCTCTGACTAATTCATTGGCGCTCAGCCGAAACCATAAAACCTAGAACTCGAAATTGTCCCTACTTAAGGCCGGATTTTTCTGCATTCTTTGTCTTTCTGTCTGTCTACGCCCACGCTTTCACGGCCCATGTTTTCAGCCGGTATTGATGCAATTTAGTATTTACAATCATAAATAAACACGAAAATAAATAAATCTTACATATAAAATTAAATTTCTGTTCGTTAGTCTCGGAAAAACCCAGAAACTGCTTGACTGATTTTGATGGAATTTTTCGTGTGTGTTTTAGTGGGTCCCTAAATGGTTTATATTTACAATTGGACCAAATAGGTGGCGCTGCAATCGGTTTCTGGGTTCAGGGCAGGAGAATTTAATTTAATTTCATTAATATATTCAATTTAATCCCCACGAGACTTCACAAAATGTCTGCAACTAGTTCTATCGTTATTTTTGTATTCGCACATACTATTTTCACACTCATACTATTAGTTTTACTTACATATTATCTTAATTAAAATAGAATTGACTACAAGGGAGGTTAAATGTACACACACACAAGAACGCCAAATAATGCTTGTATGTGTGGGTAAATTATGAGATTTTAGACAAAATTAAATCGGGTAAACTCTATATATAATATTATATAGGTATGATAGATATGGAATTGCGAGTGTATATATATAATAATATATTCTGCATTAATAACAAAATTCAGAAGCAAGAGTCAGTATAATAATATCATATTAAAGTTGAAAATTCAAATTCAAATGGTTTTTTATTCAAATAAACTTTCACAAGTGCTTTAGAATCGTCGAGCGAATCTACCATTGGTTCGGAATGACATTTCTACCGTAAGAACAAGAAAGATCCATATTTATTTATTTTTTATTATGTATTAAAGGGTTACGAATGTGCGTTTGGGAGCAATTAGAAATAATTAAACACAATAATAAAGGATTTGAGTTGCTAAATGAACAAATAAACGTATCAAATTCACCTTTACTCAATTTATACAGTAATGGGGGAGGGGGCGGGGCTTCAGTATGAGCCATGCCAAAAAGGTATATAAGCCGGAACTTGCGATACGATAGTCACTTCACAATCGTGCATTGTCGAGTCAACATCTCCTGAGGATGCTCCGGTGTCGGAGTGAAACGTACGTTGAGAGTGATTTGGAGGATTTGTGTGGTGTGGTGTTGTGCCTGTGCGAATTGCTGGGTGGTGGGTATCGCATGTTGCAGGTGAAAGACACGCACTGTACCACACAGATTTGTCTACTGTAGCGGATTATAGCGAATTAAACTTCTAGTTCATTCACTATTTTTTATTATTAATGTTATAAAATTAACTTAAAATGTTTTAGAAACAGTGAAAAAAAAACACAAAAAAACAGTCGGTTTAAATGTGCACCGTGTCATACATAATAGGTAAGAAATTGTATTAAGTAATATGTATATATAAATATATGTTCATGTTATAAAGTAAATATAATGATATCGTTGAAAACGTTTTATGAACGAGATAGTATTGAAAAGTGAATCGGATGTTAGGTTATAAAAGTATAGCATGACATTATGTGTGCAAATAATTGATCGTGTTAAGCAACGTTATCTAACTGTTATACTTACAATTATATAACTGTTATATTTTTAATTATAATTTACTATACAAGGTCTTGTTTAGAGCTATGAATAATTATTATGCTATACAGCTTTTTCACAATATCACAGAACATAACTACTGCGACACTGAGTCATTAAATACACAAAGATCTAGCAGGCTCCACCCAAAAGTTTTTCATAAAGCATTAACATTACATTAATTAGTACGTAGCCGCCAACCCGTATTGCAGCAGCGTGGTGGTTCAAAGCTGTAATTCCCTATCTCCTATGAAAGTGGAGGCCTGTGCCCAGCTGTGGGACGTTAATGGGCTGTAGTGGTGGATACGTACATTGTATTAAGTTCAGAATGCAGAAAATAATGTAAAGCCTTATTTAAAGGTGGTTCACACCTGTAAATGGAACTGTTTAAGGAGTTCACAGATGCCTGCATGTCATACAGCATGTATGAACTCCTTAAACAGTTCAGACAAACAGACAATTGGGCCTCTGATCTTTTTAGCGATCGCCGACATTGCAACTAGTTTGGATCCCTGTTCCAGCCATCAAAAGGATTTATATGCAAATTATTTTTTTTGATTACTAATCCTCTCATATCTATCGAATTTAATTACAGGCTACCCTTACTAGGAATCTAATATTATATTTTTTTAATTTTCTATGATTTTTTATTTAGTGTTATTTTTATATTTTCTTCGAGTATGTACTGTTATTTCTTTCTACAAGTAAGAATATTTAAACAATAAAAATTTAAAAATTATTATTATTATTATTGTACAGTATATTAAACTATCATTATCTTATTATTATTATTTTATTAACATCCGGATAAATTTATTAAATGGAATAGCAATGTAATATTTTTGTTAATTTTCTAGTTATTTTTTTTTTTCATTTTATTTTTATGTTTTCTTTAAGTACTATTTTTTACAAGATAGATTATTAATATAACTAGCTGATTCCCACGACTTCGTCCGCGTGGATTAAGATTTTAGGATCCCGCGGGAACTCTTTAATTTTCCGGGATTATAAGTAGCTTATGTGTTATTCTAGATTATAATCTACCTCTGTGCAACAATTCATTCAGATCCATTCAGTCGTTCTGGCATGATTGAGTAACAATCATAAACCCATCCATCCAAACTTTCGAATTAATAATATTAGTATAGGTTATAACTAATTTATTGTATAGGATATAGTCGTCGCTTACGAATACTTTTTATTTACCTACACTGAATAGGAACCTAATATTTTTTTTCTCGTAATTTTTTTAAATGTCGTTTTATTTTATATTTTCTCTAAGTACTATTATTATTTATGCATTATAATTATTATGTGGTTTTTATGCTAAATTAAATAGTATAGACATTATTAATGAATAATGGAATGAATATTTGTCAAATAGATCAAACTACCAGCTTATTTTTTTATTATAAATCCTGTAATTAATCTATCTGTAATCTATCGAATACTAATTATTTTAATTACCTGTATATTTATGGAATAGGAATGTAATATTTTTTTTGAATTTCTCGTTATTTTATATTTATATTTCCTTATGTACTATTATTTATAAATAACAATAAATAACGATAATTGATTGATAATACATATAAGTATACTATCATTATTTTTTGATTATTATTCTATCGAATACTAATTTGATTTACCTACATTGAATAGGAATGTATTTTTATTTAATTTTCTCGTCATTTTATATTTTTTTTATTTTGTTTTATTTATATGTTTTCTTTTAGTACTAATATACAATTTTATTAATTATATACAAGTAAGATTATTTATACATTAGGATATAGTACAGAGATAATTTATAAATAATTATTTGTGAAACAAATTAAACTACCGGCTTAATTTTTATTTGAAATTCTGTCATCGTTCTATCGAATCCTAATTTTAATTACTTTTATATTTATCAAATAGGAATACAATATATTTTATAAAATTTTCTCGTTATATATTATATTTTTATTTCGTTTTATTTTTATGTTTTCTTTATTCATTATTATTTCTACAAGTTAGATTATTTGTGCGATTAAAACTTAGATGATTTATTTAGTATAGATGTAGATCAAAGATGTAGTCGAGAAAATTAATGAATTTGTCAAACATATGAATATGCTGTCATCATTTTTTGATCGAGTACTAATTTTATTTACCTAAATTGAATAGGAATGTATTTTTTTTAATTATATTGACATTTTATATTTTTGTTAAGTATGTATTTAAACATACAAGTAATTAATTCATTATTTATCCATTATGTTGATTGATTATTGTGAAGGATATAATCTTAAATATAGTACAGATATAATTGATGAATACTTATTTTTCAAACAAATTAAACTACCGGCTTATTATTTTATTATAAAGCCTGTTATTATTCTATCGAATGCTAATTTTAATTACCTGTATATTTATGGAACAGGAATGCAATATATTTTTTGAAATTATCTCATTATTTTATATATTTTTATTTCGTTTTATTTTTATGTTTTCTTTAATTACTTTTATTTATACTAGTAAGATTGTTTATATGTATAATTAAAACTACTGATTTATGATTGTAAAGCATATAGTCATAAATATGGTAGAGATAATTAATTAATAATTACTACCTATACTAATATTACTAATACTTCTGCACTAATATTGGTTTAGATGGATGGATAGATGGATGGATAGATGTTTGTTAATCAACCACGCCAGAGTGGCTAAACGGATCTAGATGAAATTTGGCACAAAGAAAGATTATAGTCTGGAATAACACATAGGCTAACTTTTTATCCCGGAAAATTAAGGAGCTTCCGAGGGAATAAAAAAACCCCGTTCACACGGACGAAGTCGCAGACATCAGCTAGTTATTTATACAAGTAATATTATATTATTTTATGCAAATAACACTGATGATTATATTTTATGAATGTGTAGGATATTGTTATAGATATAGTTATTTATTTAATTATTTTTTAAACATATTATACTATCATCATGCTATATTTTATATAGTACGAGTCATACAGCGTGTCTTTTTATTGGCTTATAATACTTTTGTGATAAATATAGTAAAAAAATCAACATACTACAACCCTATTCTACATTAATCCTACACTATGTATTTGATACCTTTGAGGCTCTTGTGATTTAATATAATAATTATCATAATAAATTATTAAAGATAAGGTTTACTTTACCAAAATATATATTCATAAGAAAAGCGACATATAACTAACAATATTTCGCAGCCAAATATAAAGAAACATCTTGCAAAGTGAAACAATTTTTCGAGTTTTACTTTTGTGATATTGTGGTACTTATATTGAAAAGTTACTATATTACATAAATCGCTCATTAATTTTGATTCGAATGATGCATTTTTGTAATAACTAAATAGGTGTTTTTTGTGCATTATTGACATTGATATTGGTTTTTGTTTTTTTCTAGTTTGTGGTCTAATTTGTCTACTGTTTTAAGACCGCCTATGGTTTAAGCAGAGATTTAAGTAGAATTTTGAAATTTCGTATTAAACACATAATTATCTAATCATACTTTTAATCTACGATTTTTTATGTCGTTTTTTTATACAATTTTAATTTCTTTAAAGCATACATACCTTCCATACTTGTATTTAATTATTAATTTTTAAAAAACTTTTTATCTTGATTATATTTAGTATAATCGAAACTAGGGAATATGTTATGTTACGAAGAAAAGATAAAAGCTACTCTTGTTTACTGTTGGAACTAATTTTATATGATTCATTTTACTAATAAAAAATAAAAAATAACTCAACTACAGTGTATGTATGGCCACACGGTTCGTACTACTATAAGTTTTCTAATCTCGAAGACTGAGCAAAGTATAATTCTCAAAAATAATGATATTTATAAAATATTATATAATCATGTTTGTTGTTTGCAAACCTTCGATTATAACAGTTGAAACCGTTGGTCAGCTACAGATCAAAATGTGTTACATATTTTCAATTGTGAAAATCAAAGTTTTACTCATTGAGAGGGCACTACATACTTTTGCGTTATACATGAACAAATGCACTATCTTCTTACAAATTATTTGAGAATAGAAGGTTGATATTATACATCTTAAATAAGAATAACTATAACTATTTACCTAATAACGACTCGATTTAAAGAAATCTACTCCCTAAACGCCAGTGGCTCTAGCACCAGACCGCTACAATGTAATGGTGCATAAATAACACAGTGTTGCAGTCACTTCCGATTGGCAATTGCCACTCTCTGCTACTGGTAATATAGTGCTAGAGTGACATAAATTAATTTTTAAATTTAACAGCACCTGCAATGAGCAAATCGTGATGATCACGATTTTAATGCCTACAGTCTAGTGATCTAATTTACTATATGATGACTGATTACTATTTAATTAAAATACTACACTAGAAGTTAGGTCCATATTACCGTAGCTAGTATTATTAAGGTACCTCTAAATGCTAAATTGGTGCCTAAAATAATATTATTTACACGTAGGAAAGCTTCTACTGAGCATTAATTTTCTTGGTGTTTTTTAAATTTAAATTCATATTAATAAAATCAATTAATAAAATCATATTAATCTATCAATATGATTATGTTAAGCTAAATGAAAACGTAATAAGTTACACATAAAAAAAATCTTAGTAACAACATTTATATTTTAATTTAATAAAAAAGTTGCTAGTCGTAGGGACTGCCGATAGAATTGAAGACGAATATTTTAGTTTGTTTCTGTTTTTTTTAAAAAAAAAAAAATTAAAATAATATCCTTAAAATTAAGGCATTAAAGTTTAATTACGAATATAGTATTAGGTCCTCACATGTGAAATTGGCGTTTTGTCGTACTGGCCACTTTGATCTCAAATATCTCCTCTTTGGTTAGGAATTTCAATTTCAAATTTATACAGCTATTTATTCATGCTTTTGTATATTAAAACCCCTAATTCATTTGTTTTTTCGTCTTTTGGTTTTTTCTTTGCGTCACTCAGTTTACAAAATGGAAAACTTGAAATATCGCGGTATTTAAGAGTACGAGTTCCATCGTGGCACCAATGCTGCGCAGAAACAGCTCGAAGGAGTTTTGGTTCCTACGTTTTCGTTCTGGAAATTTCGACCTGCAGAACAAGCCCCGTGGACGGCCGGAGACCAAAGTTAATAATGAAGAATTGAAGGCTATAGTGGAAGCGGATCCATCGCAAACCACGTCCGAGCTAGCTGCAGGCTGCCGTGTTAGTGATAAAACTGTTTTAATCCACTTGAAGCAAATTGGGAAGGTGAAACAGCTTGAAAGGTGGGTACCTCATGAATTGAGTGCAGCAACCCGACAAACACGCGTTAACTGCTGCGTTACATTACTCAACCGGCACAATAATTATGGAATTTTAAATCGAATTGTTACCTGTGATGAAAAGTAGACCCTGTACGATAATCGGAAACGCTCATCGCAATGGCTGAATCCTGGCGAACCAGCCAAATACTGCCCCAAGAGGAAATTAACTCAAAAAAATTACTTGTGAGCGTTTGGTGGACTAGTGCCGGTGTCGTTGACTACAGCTTTCTTAAATCCGGCCAGACGATTACGGCGGATGTCTATTGTCAGCAACTGCAAACCATGATGGAAAAGCCAGCTGCTAAACAACCGAGGCTGGTCAATCGCTCTAGGCCACTGCTGCTTCAGGACAACGCTAGACCACACACTGCACAACAGACGGCTACCAAATTAGAGGAGCTTCAATGGGAATGTCTAAGACATTCATCGTACTCCCCGGACCTTGCTCCAACAGTTTACCATTTTTTTTCGAAATTTGGATAACTTCTTGCAAGGGAAAAAAATCAACTCTGATGGGGCAGTCCAAAGCGCCTTCAAAGATTTTATTGATTCCCGCCCGAATGGTTTTTTAGTAAAGGGATCAATGAACTACTTATGAGATGGCAAAAGTGCATAGATAGCAATGGTACATACTTTGATTAAATAAATATATTATATTAAAAAAATCGACTTTATGTTACTCCCTTACAAAACGCCAATTTCATATGTGACCTTTTGTCTTCGTAACAACGCGAGCATGTTGGTGACGGTCACGCGAATCCACAAGTTTACCTCCTACCAAAAAATGCTCAACGTGGCTAAAGAAGTTTTCAGTTCTGCTTTAAAAAAAATCGATTTCAACACGTTTGAAAAAATATTCAATAGATTGCATACGATGATAAAAAATAATTCGTCAAGAGTCGGTATATTGTGATATTATAGCTGAATATTAGAAAATTGCAAAAACAAAATCTGTTTTATTTGTATGAATATCGATGTGGTAGGTACGTGTGAACTTACCTATTTTAGATTTGTCCATCTATATGATCTGATGAATTATTATATTTATTATGCAACGACTGCAGTTATTACCATTGATATGTATTGTATTACCAGTTTCATGCTATTTACATAATATACTTCATGTACTAAAATGCCATAGTTATAGTAAATAAGCAGAATTTGGACTTTCATATTATAGCAGGGGAAATTTCTAAGAATGGAGTTACAATCCATAATACTTATAATTATTTTTTTACTTAAGTACCAATTTATTTTATTTCTAATAATCTAATGAAATCATATTTTGTGCGATGTACAGTTATATTATGTTGGTTAAATACTTTCGATTTCATTTTACGTTTTTCAGATGTTTATGGCGTGTCAGTAGAAGTATAATATAATGCTCTATTAATATATTTATAGTAATATAGTTGTGTCCTAAAACAATATTCGAACAATCTATTTATACTAAAATACCAAATAAAAAGTACGATACGATACGAAGGGCTCTTGCCACCATAGTTTTTTTTTTAAATGTTTCGCACTCAGTTATCTTCTGACATGATGTCAGAGACCTTAATGCGACTTTTGCTCTGAATTAGGTGCCACTCACGATTGGTCATAAAGTGGTGTTGTTTTTTTTTACTTTTGTAACAAGTGCTAAATAGCACTAAGTAAGTAAATAGCAAAAGTATTAAATAGCTATATAAATATATATTTTTTTGGGTATGTTTGTGTGAGTAGCGGCCCTGAATTCAGACACCTGAGTGCTCCGTCAAATTATTAAAATAGTATTATATTAAGTACGAATAGATAATATTATAATACAATTGTTAATTAATTAGTCATTTAATCGAATATCCATGCAATTTTTTTTTTGTTAATCATATTAGAATATAACATTTTAATTAATTAAGTTTTGTCATTAGTCTATTTTTTTTTGTTTAATAATAAGTCCGTTAGTAACCCGTTAGTACATTATTTATTATTATTATAATTTTTTTGTCTCCTGGGCCCCTCCTTTCGCCTTTGGAAACAAATAGTAGCACTACAATGGCAAACCTTGTTAGTTATTTTTGCTGTTATTCTTGTTAACTGGTCAATGTAGGTAACCATTTTGCAGTACTACCATTCGCTTTGCCTGCTGCTTTTGCAATAACCTCACAATATTTAACGAATTTTTTCTTAAACTTATCGTTTGTAATGAGAGTTCCTAAATTGCTTCTCGTTATATCTAGTTCTGTTTCAGCAGCTATAACATGCTCTACGTCTTCGACCACTCCAGGTTCACACACGCACCAGGGATGGTCGCGTAGCTTAAAGTGATGTAAATATTGGCCAAAGCCACCGTGGCCAGTTAGAATTTGAGTAAGAAGCCCACCAGATCGTGTGAACTTATGGAGCCTGTACGCAATGGTGACATCAGGGAGAAATAGCTCTAGCGGTTTATGCTTTATTTCTGCGGTATAAATATCATTCCATTTGTTAATAGATTACTCCCTGATGACTCTCTTTGCATACGAAATGGGAAACAGGTCGTAATCAGCTGCTGTCTTTTTGAACTCAGCTGCACGTTTGGCAAGTTCATCAGCTCGTTCGTTCCTTCTTGTACCAACGTGGGCTCGAAGCCAATGGAGATCTATGCCTTGATCTTTAAGTTTATCGATGTGTGTCCTAGTCTGAAAAGCGATTGGATGGAGAGATGTCAGATTCTTGATAACATCAAGGGCTGTTCTACTGTCTGATAATATGTTTACCGTTTTTGTTTTCAAGCTCCCTGCCAATTCAGTCGCCTTCCAGATAGCAAGTAATTCTGCTTGAAATACGGAACAGTAGGATTTGAGCTTATGGGTTCGATATTTTATTTCTTTTCTGTCCCTCCAAATAGATAGGGCCGCTCCTACCTTCCCGTCGACTTTACTCCCGTCAGTATAGATGTGCGTCCCCGTTATATTTTCTATGTCTTTCTCTTCTACGAAAACATAATCCTTTGAACATCGTTTAGCTGGATGAGGTTGTTTGTCGTAGGAAACACTACTTTCTATTTCACGGTCTGCGTGAAAGTCAAGAGTTCTTTTTCCTCTTTTCATCTCATAAAGGCAAGCAGACTCGGTTATGCGTATGTCCAATGGTAGCACTCCAGCTATTGCAAGTGCGGCGGTTAGTGATACAGTCCTGTATGCTTTAGCAATTTTTTGAACAAAGCCTCGTTGAACCGCCAGCAGTCTTCTTCGGATTGTTTTAACTTGCAATGCTGGAGCCCATACGCTAGAAGCATTCAGCGCAATCGGTTCGATGACCGATACGTATATAATTCTTATAATGTCAGGGTTAAATCTCCATGAACATCTTGCAGCCCACTCCAATTTTATATACAACTCTGCCAGCCTCATGCACATTTCATCGATGTGAGGCCCAAACTTTAATCTGTGTCTATAATAACTCCCAGAATTTTTATTTGTTTGGTAATGTGAATCTTCACCCCATCCATGTTAACATTTACCTCGCCAAAGTTTCTTTTCCTCGTTATAAGCATGGCGTGGGTCTTTTGAGGACCGAATCTAAGCTTGTTTCTCGTACCCCATCGAGTCACTACGTTTAAGACGTTGTTTGCTTTGTCTTGGATATCTTCAGCTGTTTTGCCGGAGATGGCTAAAACTACGTCATGCGCAAACGCTTGACAGTGAATTCCTAAAGTGGCAATCTCGATGAGAAGAGAGTTAATACAGATGTTCCAGAGACTCGGTCCAGCAATTGAGCCCTGTACACATCCTCTATTTGTATGTTTTAAAAAATGTTCCCCAGCGTATGTAATTTTTACCTTTCTTTCACTCAAATATGAGCAAAAAATTCTGAAGATGTTCTTGGGACAATTCGCGCTTAATAGACTGCGTTTGATTGCTGGCCACCATGCATTATCAAAAGCGCCCTCTATGTCTAGAGATATGAGTAGCGTTGTTGCATTCTCTGTTCTTTTCTTAGTTAAATCTGAGACCAGGTCATAAAGGGCGTCTTCGGTACTCCTTTGGGGCATAAATCCGTATTATTTGGGGCTGATTATATTACCTTATAATCGTGCCACCTCAACCTACCCACAAGCATCTTCTCCATTATTTTGCCTAAAATTGCTAAAAGTCCAATAGGGCGATAAGATTTTGGATTTGCTACGTCTTCTTTGTTGGGTTTCGGGATTATGACCACTATAGCGCGTTTCCATAAGACCGGAAAATATGTCAGTTTAAGACATGGATTTGCTAGTCCAAGGTAGATGTCTCCATCGGCAAGCACAGTAGGCTCGCAGATATCAGCAGTGAAATGGTCTTCTCCGGGTGCTTTCTTTGCTGAAAAACTCCGCACAGATAACTCAAGCTCTGTGGCAGTAAAAGGTGGGTCGTCAGGTTCAGACGGAATGTCTTGTTCCACTAGCACTCGAATGTTCCTATGCTCAGCGTTTTCCATGTTCAAATCGTCATCAGGAAACAGAGTTTCTGCCAAGAGTTGAGCTGATTCTTTAGCTGTACAAGAGCTTCCGTCTGATTTCCGTAATAAGACATCCGGACGCGGACGAACTGCTCGTCGAAGTACTCTAAATACCCCGTCCCAGATGTTGTCTTTCTCAGATTTACTGCAATATTCTTTCCATGAGGTAGTTTGTGCTTTCTGTGCCGCTATAATATATTCTTCACGTGCCCGCTGATATTCTGCAATTAAATGATCTCGCCTTCGTGGCGCTGCACACTTAATGCGTCGTTTTTTGGTAGTCATGTCTTTCTTTTTGTTTTCGAGATCTTTTGACCACCAGGGAGGATATTGTTTAGCACTTAATTGTTTTACGGTCAGAATAGAGGCCTCAGATGCGACTGTAACTACCACTGTGTAGTTTCTTACTGCCTCCTCAACTTCTTGCACATCTTTATACTTATTTACATTTTCCCTGGTAAGACTTATTTTCTCCAATTCTGCCTCTAGTGTTTTGTGAAATTTATTCCAATCAGCTCGCTTTGTGTTATATTTCCTTGTTCCATTTTTCACTGGTGGTAGTAATTGTTTTTCCGATTATTATATTTTGGTGCATCGCCAGTGTTTCCTTAATTTGTTTTAGCTCGTTCAGATCTACCTCGATGTCTTTATCCTTTTCAAAGTAAACAGCTATTAGTGCTATCTCTATTTTGCCATATTTCAATATTACTACTGCTATGTTCGGTCTCTGCAGTTGTGGGTCGATTATCAATGCTGCAGACTGGTCAAGAATTGCTATTGCAGCTTTGTTAAGTCCGGGAAGACTATTATTTTGTACAATCCGTATAGGATATGGTGCGTGCAGTTTTCCTATCGATCCCACATATGGCTCTGATAGAATTAATGCTGTGGCTTTGCGCTTTATCCCCTAGGATAAAATTTCAGTGGTTGCTAATTTACCCCGGCCAAGATTTGCTTGAAGGATGAGCATAGATTTCGGTGAGACAACTTTAGCAGTAAGTGATTCTGGAGCGTGCAATTGAGTCCCACTTGTAGCGCACGGGACATAATCCACTGAAAGCTGTGTGTCCACATTCGCTCTCTGGTCGACCTTCCCGCTTGCAGTTCACACATTTAGGTGTTGTACCATTTTTACTATGGTTGCAATCGGCTCGTCTGTGTTCATCACCACAGTAGGCACATAAATCTTTTTCAATAGTGCATGATTTTCGGGAGTGGCCATAACATAGACATTTTTAACACTGTGTTAGGGGTGAGCGATCTTGGGCTCTAACTCGCTGCAAGCCTATGTAAACAGTTTGCTGCACTGTAAGTCGCTTCCATAGGCATGGTGACACTTCCATCGTTATATGCGATTCATGAGGGTTCCGTGCGCGTCTGCGGTATTTAACACGGAATGTCTCGGTATCCATGTTTAATCCTTGAGTTATGCGGGGATTTTGTTTTTTTATTGACTCTATTATCTCGTCGTCGTCATTGTAAGAGAGGACATTCTGTAACTCAATCAGTGGGTTTTTGTTCTGGGGGTCTTCCACTGTGAACTCTAGGCTACGCAAGGAATTTGCTATTTTCTCAGCATCCTCTTTTTCTTTGCATCCTATAATTATTTTTCCATTGCGGGCCTTCCTACAGCTATCTATGCGCAAGCCTTCCTGGCGAGGGTTAACCGCATTTTCTATACTTTTCAAGACGTCGTCAGCTGTGTGTCGGGGATCTTTAGATGCGATAATTACTGTGTGCCTGGGGGGTTACTGGCGATTTCTGCGTAGGTTTTTTTGCTGTCTATATTATAATGTTTGCCCTATTCATCTCGGAGGGCTGCCACTTCCCTTGTGAGTTGTTTTAGGGGCTCGTTTAAGTCTATCTTCTGAGAGCTTTCTCCAGACCCTGAAGACTGCTGCTGTAATTCTTTCAGTTTTTGTATGTCTCTTCGTATATCATCAATAGGCCCAGTTAGCTCGCTCCGTACAATCAGCCGCACTGCTTTGATCTCACTATGAGTGTTCTCTATCCGGCTATCAAATTTTTGGTAGTCTGCCATAATGGTTTGAAGAGATTGTGTATGTCGTCTGGCCGCCATGTCGTAACTTTTGGCTTCACGAGTTTTTGTTCGCTCTAGTACCATAGCTAGCCTAGCTCGAGAGTCTGCTAAGCGGTATATAAGCTCCTGCAACAGATGGAGACGACCGACCACTAGCTCCCGTACTTCGCTTGTAATGTTGCCAGCAGTTTGATCTTCAAGTGCCGTGCAGGAGCCGCAGCAGAAAAGGCTGAAACCGGCAAGCGGCTGAAGTATGCCCCTCTCATAGAGAGTTACATATTTGTTCCATTAGCCGTAGAGACCCTTGGGCCGAGATATTTCGCCGCGGTTAATTGCCTCATCTGGTGACAGAAGGGCTGGCTCATTTTTTGCGCAAAGCCAGCCAGCATTCTTGCCACCATTCCACGTGGGCATGATTTATATAGTTATTAGGTTAGGCTAGCTAGCATTAAGTTCTATTGTATTATTTTTAATAAATAAAAAGTAAATTCTTAAATCGCTACATCCTCATTGAAATCTCTGCAGTGAGGCATAGTGCCCGATATGTTGGCAACATTGCCCCTTTGAATGACCAGATTTATTCTTTGGCCAATATTATAATTTTGTATGATTTTAAATTAGGTCAACAAATTAGGTCCCTTAGTCGCCTCTTACGACACCCACGGGAGGAGAGGGGGTGGTCCTGATATTCTACTCGGCCGAGACCACACGGCTACAAACGATGGCTTAATGTATTCAACCTTAGGATGCGCATAAAATAATTAGACCAGTATATGTTTGGTTAATTTGCTGTTTAAATATTTACTATAAAATTTAATATAAACTAGGAACGTTTTCCGGGAGATACTCAATATTAGCTGGCGGAAATGTTATAAATTCCGTGTATTCCTTTGCATTTTTGTGCTGAGAAGATGATGCACTGGATTTGCATTACTATAGATACTATTTATTAGTTTGTAGTGATATTTTTGAATACTTATATTTTGTAATGAAATATCAATATTAAACGAAATTCCCTATATTGTTACTAGCGAATGGCCGTGACTTCTTCTGCGTGGGAAATCTTTAATTTTCCGGAATATATTTAGCTATATATAGCTTATGTGTTATTGCAGACTATAATCACAGTAAACAGATCTGTATCTGTTTACTGTGCTATAATGTATCTCTGTGCCAAATTTCAGCCAGATCCGTTCAGCGGCTCAGCCGTTGGGGCATGATTGAGTAACAAACATCCATACATCCATCCAAACTTTCGCGTTTATAATATAAGTAAGAAAAATTTTTAAGTAAAAAATATAACTTATTATATTGACAAGAATAAAATATACCTACTTGTCATAATTTCTTGTTAAATATGTCCTCCGTTAACCGTAACTTATGAAATTAACTTAAAATGTGTTAGAAACAGTGCCACAAAAACCACAGTCGCTTTTACTGTGCACCAACATACATAATAGTTAAGAAATAATACAATAATTAATTATATATAAGAAAATAAGAATATAGTACCTGTAAAGTATTGTATCATCCCATATTATGTTCAAGATCAGTGCTTAAATAGCTGAAATTTCTTGCTTTTATTGCAAAGTTCTCTACCCTTTTTTAGCATATTATGATATTTTTATGATGATCGAGATCATGAAACCGCACAATCAATAAATTTTATACTGAAAAAAATACCAACAATATAACAAATAAGAAGCAGAGTAAAATATTCATTAAAAGAAGGGATTACTCGAAATACAGTTTGAATAAATTTAAGGAATGCATCTCAGCATTATCATTTAATGATGTCCTAACGCAAAAAAGTACAAATTAAGCTTTTGAATCATGAATAATCCTGTTCTACAATTTATGTTTCCCGATAATTAGAGTAAAAATAGTAAAAAAACATTTGAAAGATAAATGGATTTCAAAAGCATTAAAACATCATGTTTATTCAAAAGATAATTATATTTAAATTATAGACTTTCGGCATCTAACAAGCGTTTGAATAAAATAAAATACAAAAAATATACACAGATATTAAAAACTTGTATAGCTAAATCGCAAAGCATTTGTAATACTAGTTACATACAAAAATCGAAAAACAAATGCAAAGCAGCCTGGGATGTAATTAACTCAAATTTTAATACTAAACGGCTTTGCAGTGAAATTGAACAATTGAAAAGAAGCACAAGTGAAATTTTGACTTGCCCATATGAGATTGCTGAAGAGTTTAATGAATATTTTATAAATATAAGTAATTCAATTACAGATAAAAATAATATTATACCAACTTTACCCACTTTACCGAGTATCGGTAGTCATACCTTGTTCCTTTCTCCAGTGAGTCCAGTTGATATATATAAAGTTATAGTGCAACTAAGAGATACAAACTCAACAGGATGTGATGGTCTCAATACTAAAATTATTAAATCTTGCGCTAGCTACTTAGCAATACCCCTAAGTCACATTATCGACTTATCATTTTCGGAAGGTGTTTACCCAAATAACTTAAAAAAGTCCATAATGAAACCATTACATAAAAAATAACAAAGAGGATGTAAATAACTATCGCCCTATAACGCTCATACCCGTTTTATCAAAAGTAATTGAAAAAATTATGTACGACAAGATTTATAATTTTGTAACAGCGTTTAATATCTTAATCATCTGTTACATTTAATTATATAAATTTACCATACTCTACTCAGGTGAAAAATTTAGGCCTACATATCTCGCAAGATCTCTCCTGGTCTTGTCACGCTGCGGAAATCAGTCGTAAGATTTTTGCAGCCATGCATGCACTTAAACGGATGCAGAATATGCTGCCACAAAAAGTAAAACTTGTGCTGGTTAATTCCTTATTGCTTCCAATCATTGACTCTGCAGATATCTGCTATACCGACCTCACCGAACAGCTTTTAAACAAACTGGATCGCCTGCTTAACCTATGCATTCGATATGTATACGGTTTGCGTAAGTATGACCACATTTCTAATTTCCGTTCAAGATTAGGGTGGCTCAACATTCGCTTTCGCCGAGATGCGCACGTTCTTGCTTCTCTCTGTGGTATTCTTCATGATCCAAGTTCCCCTAAGTACCTCCAAGAACGCTTTAAGTACCTTGGCTTATCTGGACGTGTTCAACGTTCCTCAAACGTAGATATTATTGTCTACCCGCAACACAAATCAAAACTATATTCAGATTCCTTCACAGTTACTGCAATTAGGTTATGGAACACCCTTCCCCAGAAAGTACGTCAAGCACCGTCTTTAAACGTTTTTAAGCGTCGAGTACACGAGCACTTTCAAAAATGTCAGAATCCCTCCACATATACACATTCTTCAATATTAATTTAACTTGTATGTATATATATTTTATTTACAAATGTATATAATATTATATACACTTACTAGGAATCTAATATTATATTTTTTTCCATTTTCTTGTCATTTTATATGATTTTTTTATTTAGTGTTATTTTTATATATTCTTCGAGTATGTTCTGTTATTTTTACAAGTAAGATTATTTAAACAATTAAAATTTTAAAATTATTATTATTTATTATTGTATAGTATATTAATCAATCATAATCTTATTATTATTAATCATCGTATTTTACGATTATAAATCCTCTCATTAATCTATCGAATACTAATTTTATTAACCTGTGGATATATTGTAATATTTTTGTTAATTTTTTATTTTTTTTTATTTTTATGTTTTCTATAAGTACTATTTTTTTACAAGTAAGATTATTAATATAACTAGCTGATTCCCGCGACTTCGTCCGCGTGGATTAAGATTTTAGGATCCCGCGGGAACTCTTTAATTTTCCGGGCATTCAGATCCATTCAGTGGTTCTGGCATGATTGAGTAACAATCATGAACCCATCCATCCAAACTTTCGAATTTATAATATTAATATAGGTTATAGCTTAATAATAGGATATAGTCGTCGTTTTATTTTTATATTTTCTCTAACTAAGTACTATTATTTATAGATTATAATTATTATGTGGTTTTTATGCTAAAAGATATAGTATAGAGATTATTAATGAATAATTATTTGTCAAATAAATCAAACTACCAGCTTATTTTTATGATAAATCCTGTAATTAATCTATCTGTAATCTATCGAATACTAATTATTTTAATTACCTGTATATTTATGGAATAGTAAATTTAAATAATAAATATAATAAAATATAATATTATTTACTGTAATATTTTTTGCATTTCTCGTCATTTTATATTTTGTTTTATTTTTATGTTTCCTAAAGTACTATTATTTATAGATAACAATAAATAACGATAATTGATATGATTGATTGATAATGACTGATTATATAGATAAAAATAAGATAATGAATTTGATAACAGATATGACTATACTATCATCATTTTTTGATTATTAATGTATCGTATACTAATTTGATTTACCTACATTGAATAGAAATGTAATTTTCTTGTCATTTTATACATTTTTTTTATTTTGTTTTATGTTTGTTTTCTTTAAGTACTATTATTAATTGTACAAGTAAGATTATTTATACATTATAAATAAAACTTATGATGCTTGATTATTTTATAGGACATACATAGTTAATACTATTATTTCTACAAGTGAGATTATTTGTGCGATTAAAACTTAGATGAATTATGTAGTATAGGATAATCAAAGATATAGTAGAGAAAATTAATGAATTATTGTAAAGGATATAGTCATAAATATAGTACAGATATAATTGATGAATACTTATTTTTCAAACAAATTAAACTACCGGCTTATTTTTTTTATTATAAAGCCTGTTATTACTCTATCGAATGCTAATTTTAATTACCTGTATATTTATGGAACAGGAATGCAATATATTTTTTGAAATTTTCTCATTATTTTATATATTTTTATTTCGTTTTATTTTTATGTTTTCTTTAATTACTTTTATTTATACTAGTAAGATTATTTATATGTATAATTAAAACTACTTATTTATGATTGTAAAGCATATAAGTAGTCATAAATATGGTAGAGATAATTAAAGAGTTATTATTAATTATAAACTATAATACTAATTTTATTTACCTTTGGATATATTTATGGAAGAAATGTTTTATTTTTTTTAATTTTCTTGTAATTTTATAAATTTTTAATGGTTTCTATAATTACTACCTATACTAATATTATTAATACTTCTGCACTTATATTAGTTTGTATGGATGGATGGATGGATTGATGTTTGTTACTCAATCACGCCAGAACGGCCAAACGGATCTAGCTGAAATTTGGCACAGAGACAGTGGAATATAGTCTGGAATAACACATAGGCTAACTTTTTATGCCGGAAAATTAAGGAGTTTCCGAGGGACTAAAAAGAACCCAATCCATACGGACGAAGTCGCAGTCATCAGCTAGTTTTTTATGCAAGTAATATTATATTTTATGCAAATAACTCTGATGATTATATTTTATGAATGTGTAGGATATAGTCATAGATATAGTTATTCATTATAGTAGTATTAATTAATTATTTTATAAACATGTTATACTATCATCATACTATACTTTATATAGTACGAGTTATACAGCGTGTCTTTTTCATTGGCTTATAATAGTTTTGTAATAAATATAATAAAAAAAATCAACATACTACAACCTACACTATTATTAATCCTAGACTATGTATTTGGTACCTTTGAGACTCTTGTGATTTAATATAATGATTATCATAATAAATTCTTAAAGATAAGGTTTACTTTACCAAAATATATATTCATAAGAAAAGCGAAATATAACTAACAATATTTCGCAGCTAAATATAAAGAAACATCTTGCAAAGTGTAACAATTTTTCGAGTTTTACTTTTATGATATTGTGGTACTTATATCGAAAAGTTACTATAATACTTAAATCGCTCATTAATTTTGATTCGAATGATGCGTTTTTGTAATAACTAAATAGGTGTTTTTTGTGCATTATTGACATTGATATTGGTATTTGTTTTTTTTCTAGTTTGTTGTCTAATTTGTCTACTGTTTTAAGACTGCCTACGGTTTAAGCATAGATTTAAGGAGAATTTTGAACATTCGTAGTACTTTTTTTAAATTTTTTATTGACTTAATTTTTTCTCTTACACTAATTGATGGTAGACTTACTTCATTAAAAATCTCAAGTTGTCAATCAAAAACACACATTCACACACTGACACACACAAATGCATAACGCAGACACATACAAAATATACACACACAGATACACATGTACGTATATGTAACGCATTTAAACACATAATTTACTTATGATACTTTTAATCTACAATTTTTTTTATTTCTTTTTTTTATCAAGTTTTAATTTCTTTAAAGCTTACATACTTTCCATACTTATATTTAATAATTAATTTTTTAATAAACTTCTTATCTTGATTATAGTATAATCTAAACTAGGGAATATGTTATGTTACGAAGAAAAGATAAAAGCTACTCTTTTCTACTGTTGGAACTAATTTTATATGATTCATTTTATTAATAAAAAATTAAAATAATCTCAACTACAGTGTATGAATGGCCACACGGTTCATACTACTATACGTTTTCTAATCTCGAAAACGGAGCAAAGTATAATTCTCAAAAATAATGATATTTATAGAATATTATATGATCATGTTTGTTGTTATTATATTACGTTCCTTGGAGTTTGCAAACCTTTGATTATAACAGTTGAAACCATTGGTCAGCTACAGATCGAAATGTGTGACATATTTTCAATTGTGAAAATCAAAGTTATATTCATTGAGAGGGCATTAAGCACTCTTGCGTTATGCATGAACAAATGCACTATCTACTTACAATTTATTTTAGGATAGAAGGTTGATATTACACATCTTAAATAAAAATAACTATAACTATTTACCTAATAAAGACTCGATTTAAAGAAATCTACTCCCTAAAAGCCAGTGGCTCTAGCACCAGACAGCTACAATGTAATGATGCGTAAATAACAGTGTTGCAGTCACTTCCGATTGGCAATTGCCACTCTCTGCTACTGGTAATATAGTGCTAGAGTGACATAAATTAATTTTTAAATTTAACAGCACCTGCGATGAGCAAATCGTGATGATCACGATCTTAATGCCTACAGTCTAGTGGTCTAATTTACAATATGATGACTGATTACTATTTAATTAAAAATCTACACTAGATGTTAGGTCCATATTACCGTAGCTAGTATTAGTAAGGTACCTTTATAATGCTAAATTGGTTACCTACCAATAATATTATTTACACGTAGGAAAGCTTCTACTGAGCGTTAATTTTCTTGGTGTTTTTTTAAATATAAAATCATATTAATAAAATCAATTAATAAAATCATTTAATAAAATCATATTAATCTATCAATATGATTTTATTATGCTAAATGATAACGTAATAAGTCACACATAAAGAAAATCTTCGTAACAATATTTATATTTTAATTGGAGATTAAACGAACTTACCTGAAGTGAAGTTCTATCCTAATTATATTATACGAGTCGCTTCGTCCGAAGAGATTAGGTATACATTGTAGTAATACGTCTAGGTATCGCCTTTCCACCAAATACTTGAGAGCAGAGAAACTGCAGATTTTTATTTTTTATATTGTAGGTAGGTACGCCGGCTTACCCACTCTGGGCGCCTGTAGTGTTACTCATTTAGTTGAAAGCCTGCCTGGAACTTTAATATTTCACTTAGCAGGGGATTTTAGGGCTGGGAGGGAGCTATTAGGAAACCGAGGTATTTACAAACAGTACTCGGGGTTAGACAGCTCTTTTTTACGTTGATGATAAAATATCCTAAGGACTCTAAGATACTTTTAGTATGTAAAATATTGTTTAAACAACTTTGATAATTATTAGAAATTATGCATATATTATCTAAATATATATTTGATAAGTAGCCTAAAGATCTAAGTAAACACATCACCGGCTTCATTAGTTTTGTAAAAACGAGTGGGGCTATATACAGACCAAATGGTAAAACATTAAATTGGTAAATTTTTTAACCGTAAAAAATCCGTAAAATCGTAGGTACCTTCTACAGTTCGGATCTATAGCAACTAAGAAATAGGCATCCTTTAAATCCAGAGTGGCCATGCAACTATTCTTTGATATTCTTTGAGCTTCAATGTTGTTCTCAAATCTTCTATTTTAAAGTGATCCGTAGTGATGTGCTCGTTTAAGGACTTCAAATTTAAAAATAAATCTATTTTTTCCATTGGGTTTTTTAATAAGAAAATAGCTAGAAAGAAACTGTCCTTCGCACGGTTCACATTTTGATATAGCTCCGCTATTTATTAGATCGGCGATGGCCACTCTGTATTGAAGGGATTCTGATGATGATAAGACGGGCGAGCTAGATTCGTGAGATTGAGAAACCGGTTTAGAAAATGGAATCTCGTAACCTCATGATAATATGACTGGGTCATTAGTTATTAATAGCCACTGGTCATAAACATCGGATAAACGTCCAGCGGAACGTACCGGGTCTAGCGACGTGGGTCGCGACGCTGCTGCGAGCGCGGCGGCTGTCGCTGCTGCTGCGGCTGTCGTGCTGCGGGCTCAAACCTCCTCGCTGCTCCCGCCTGCCGGGCTGCCCGGAGCGGAGGCTTCTGGATTAAAGCCTGCGTAGTAGCCGCTCTTGGTTTCTGCACCGAGGGAATTTTTCGTACGGGTGGGTTTATTTTTAGCTCGGCGCCCGATTTTGATATCGCTTTTGCAGCCTTAAGTGTGTCGGCCAACTTTTCGCCGAAAAGGAAACCATCTATTTCTGTATCGAACAGCTGGTCTTTAAAGTCCTTCTTAATCGCGGAGCATATGAAGCTCCTTCTTGTCCTGGATTCGCTATGCTGCGAATCACAGATTAGTTGACCCGCTTCGATCAATAATTTTATTACAGACTGGTCTCTGTGTTCTAACGAGAACAAACGAGTGAGAGCTTCACTGATGCAAGATACACTTGCAGCGACCTGTTTTTGCTTAGTCTCTAACGCCTTATCTTTTTTAATGAGGATATCTGATAAAGCAGCCTTTATCTCTGGATTTAGCATTGGTGCATCAATTTTTTTGCAATTTTTTGGCACAAGATGTCTTTCCAATAAATCCTTTTTGGAATCCTTTGATAAGCCCGTTGTAGCGATGTGCTCCCAGCGCACCGCTAACTCACGTCGAATGTCTGATCCGTATTTTTTATCCTTGGAAGGCGTTTCCCCTAATAGAATTAGAATCTCCTCATCCAGTTCCGGAGGATCAGCTGCAGATACTGATCTGACTGATAGCTGTGTGTCCCCGACGGCGCCTTCTGCAGTTGCAGTAGACGTACCCGGTTGGGTCTCGTCAACACTCCTTGGTACTAACTCGGGTACGAGTTGTGATTCGTCTGAAAAGGGACATAAAACGTGTAGGTACTTGAGACCCTCTACGCTTTATTTTCATGACGAAAGTGAAGGGTCTCATCCCTAGTAGATGGCCACAACACAATTTTAAACGCTATCATACGATATATTCGATAATTAATTAAGAGCGGCGATAGTCCTTCAAAACTATGCACAACACTTGATTATCGTATGATCCATTAGGGTATTTAAAAAAAAAAAATTAAAAATACAAAAATGTGAAGGTAACATTCCTTTCAAATCTACACAATCACGACAAATGTAAAATATCTACTTAGACAAATGTACAATATCTTTATGAATAGGTAAAAATTCACCGTAAATACCTTCATGCTCCGGTTCGGAGTCCAGCTCGAGTGAGTCATTCACCGACACGCTGCTACTATGGGAAGAATCGTGCAAACGTTTTTTAAGTTTTTCCAGCTTCTTCGTAATTCTTCTTAGTTTTCTTTTCAAATAATTAGTTTCGTCTTTGTGACTACGTTTCGGCATTATTAAAATTGCGTGGAGATCGGCGAGGCACTAAAACGCGAATGAGTGACACTACAGGCGCCCAGAGCGGGTAGGCCGGCGTACCTACCTACAATATAAAAAATAAAAATATGCAGTTTCTCTGCTTTCAAGTATGTGGTAGAAAGGCGATACCTAGACGTATTACTACAATGTATACCTAATCTCAAAGGAGGAAGCAAAGAAGTATAATTTAATAAAAAAATTGCTAGTCATAGGGACTGCCGATAGAATTGAAGACGAATATTTTAATATTTTTTTGTTTTATTTCAAAAAAAAAAATTTAATTAAAAACCTTAAAATTAAGGCATTAAAGTTTAATTACGAATATAGTATTAGGTCCTCACATGTGAAATTGGCGTTTTGTCGTACTGGCCACTTTGATCTCAAATATCTCCTCTTTGGTTAGGAATTTCAATTTCAAATTTATACAGCTATTTATTCATGCTTTTGTATATTAAAAACCCAAATTCATTTGTTTTTTCCTCTTTTGGTTTTTTCTTTGTGTCACTCAGTTTACAAAATGGAAAACTTGAAATATCGCGTTATTTACGAGTACGAGTTCCATCGTGGCACCAATGCTGCGCAGAAACAGCTCGAAGGAGTTTTGGTTCCTACGTTTTCGTTCTGGAAATTTCGATCTGCAGAACAAGCCCCGTGGACGGCCGGAGACCAAAGTTAATAATGAAGAATTGAAGGCTATAGTGTAAGCGGATCCATCGCAAACCACGTCCGAGCTAGCTGCAGGCTGCGGTGTTAGTGATAAAACTATTTTAATCCACTTGAAGTAAATTGAGAAGGTGAAAAAGCTTGAAAGGTGGGTTCCTCATGAATTGAGTGCAGCAACCCGACAAACTCGCGTTGACTGCTGCGTTACATTACTCAACCGGCACAATAATTATGGGATTTTAAATCGAATTGTTACTTCGTGTGATGAAAAGTGGATCCTGTACGATAATCGGAAACGCTCGTCGCAATGGCTAAACCCTGGCGAAAAAGCCAAATCCTGCCCCAAGCGGAAATTGACTCGAAAAAATTACTTGTGAGCGTTTAGTGGACTAGTTCCGATGTCGTTCACTACAGCTTTCTTAAATCTGGCCAGACGATTACGGCAGATGTCTATTGTTAGTAACTGCAAACCATGGTGGAAACAACCGAGGCTGGTCAATCGCTCCAGGCCACTGCTGCTTCAGGACAACGCTAGACCACACTGCACAACAGACGGCTACCAAATTAGTGGAGCTTCAATGGGAATGTCTAAGACATCCATCGTACTCCCTGGATCTTGCTCCAACAGTTTGCCATTTTTTTTCGAAATTTGGATAACTTCTTGCAAGGGAAAAAATTCAACTCCGATAGGGCAGTCCAAAGCGCCTTCAAAGATTTTATTGATTCCCGTCCGAATGGTTTTTTAGTAAAGGGATCAATGAACTACCTATGAGATGGCAAAAGTGCATGGATAGCAACATGGTACATACTTTGATTAAATAAATATATTATATTAAAAAAATCTACTTTATGTTACTCCCTTACAAAACGCCAATTTCATATGTAATTTTTATATTTAAGACCTTTTGTCTTCGTAACAACGCAAAAAACTGGTAGTCATAGGACTGCCGATAGAAGTGAAAACGAATATTTTAATTTTTCTTGTTTAAAAATAATATAAACCTTAAAACTAAAAACCTAATATTAATATATTTAAGATCTTTCGTAAGATCTTCGTAACAATGCGAGTATGTCAGAGACGGTCACGCGAATCCACAAGTTTACCTACTACCAAAAAATGCTCAACGCGGTTAAAGAAGTTTTCACTTCTGCTTTAAAAAAAAACCGATTTCAACAGGTTTGAAAATTTTTCAATGGATTGCATACGTTGATAAAAAATATTTCGTCAAGTGTCTGTATATTGATATTATAGCTGAATATTAGAAAATTAGCAAACAAAATCTGTTATATTTGTATGAATATCGATGTGGTAGGTACGTGTGAACTTACCTAATTTAGATTTGTCCATCTATATGATCCGACATTATTTTATTATGCAAACACTGCAGTTATTACATTGATATGTATTGTATTACCAATTTCATGCTATTTACATAAATACTTCATGTACTAAAATGCCATAGTTTAGTAAATAAGCAGAATTTGGCCTTACATATTATAGCAGGGGAAATTTCTAAGAATGGAGTTACAATTCATAATACTTGAAATTATTTTTTTACCTAAGTACCAATTAATTTTATTTCCTATATCTAATAATCTAATGAAATCATATTTTGTGCAATTTATAGTTATACTATGTTGGTTAAATACTTTCCATTTCATTTTAAGTTTTTCAGATGGTTATGGCGTGTCAGTAAAAGTATAATATAATGCTTTAATATATTTATAGTAATATAATTGTGTCCTAAAAAAATATTCGAACAATCTATTTATACTAAAATAACAAATAAAAAGCAAATTCTTAAATCGCTACATCCTCATTGAAATCACTGCAGTGAGGCATAGTGCCCGATATGTTGGCAACATTGCCCCTTTGAAGGACCAGATTTATTCTTTGGCCAATATTATAATTTTGTATGATTTGAAATTAGGTCCCTTAGTCGCCTCTTACGACACCCACGGGAGGAGAGGGGGTGGTCCTGATATTCTACTCTGCCGAGACCACACGGCTACAAACGTTGGCTTAATGTATTCAACCGTAGTATGCGCATAAAAAATTAGACCAGTATACGTTTGGTACATAACTTACTACTTACTTACTTTACGTACTTGCTACGGTACGGCTTAATATTATCGGGTAACTCAACTGATTCAAGAAAGGTGTTTATTAAACAAAAAGCTTGTGTGAGGTCTATATGTCAAGCTTAAACTTTGGACAGCTGCAAACCTTTGTTTAGGGAAAATAATATACTGCCCCTACCATGTTTGTATATATACGAAATGCTCTTATTTGTGAAAAAATATCCTAGTTTATTCCCAACAGTAAATGAAATGTACTCTAATAATAATAATGAGGTTTCAAGAATCAGGAGGAACAGGCCACAAAACCAACTCTGGGTTCCATCGAGAAGGTTAGCTCTGTACTCTAAAAACTCTTACTCTATGGCAATATCCTTATTTAATAAGTTACCGGAATGCTATAGAAAGCTATCAATAACAAAGTTTTAAAGAGTGATTTTCACAATTCTCAATCAAAAAACTACTACAGTGTTAGCGAATATATCGGAGATAGCGAAATTGCTATGACTATTTGATGTGTAAGCTGTATGTGTAATGCATGTTATTATTACAAAGAAATGTTGTCTTTTTCCCAATTCCCAATAAGTATAATAGTGTTGTTTGGTAGATCTGTAATATAATTAATAAAATTATCCATAACTAATTATTGTATGATATTTAAATGAACATTACAGTAATTTTGTTAATAACTTCGTAAAATTAATTAAGTAGCTTATAACTTGGACTATTGTGCAATTTTTTATTTAATTTTATACCAGACACATTTTGAAACTAAATTTTATATTCTTATATTCTAATAAAGTCATTCTAGATAATTTTAAATTTAATGTAATAGAATTTTTGCACACTGTCTCTGACAGTAGATTGTGTACGGGAAGCTTATACTATATACAACTGTTATCACCCACAATTTTGCAAAATAAATGATTTATGATTATATCGAGGTTCATGTTATAAAGTAAATATAAATATTAAATTGATTTTATAGCAATATTTGATACATAGCTATGATATCGTCGAAAACGTTTTATGAACGAGATAGTATTGAAAAGTGAATCGGATTATAGGTTATAAAAGTATAGCATGAGATTATGTGTGCAAATATTTGATCGTGTTAAGCAACGGTATCTAACAGTTATCCTTACAATTATATAACTGTTATATTTTTAATTATAATTTACTATACAAGGTAATGTATAATTATTATGCTATACAGCTTTTTCACAATATCACAGAATATAACTACTGCGATCCTAAGTCATTACATAAACAAAGATCTAGCAGGTTCCACCCAAAAGTTTTTCATAAAGCATTAACATTACATTAATTAGTACGTAGCCGCCAACCCGTATTGCAGCAGCGTGGTGGTTCTAAGCTGTAATTCCCTATCTCCTATGAAAGTGGAGGCCTGTGCCCAGCTGTGGGACGTTAATGGGCTGTAATGGTGGATACGTACATTGTATTAAGTTCAGAATGCAGAAAATAATGTAAAGCCTTATTTAAAGGTGGGACACATAAACATCTGTAAATGGGACTGTTTAAGGAGTTCATAGATGAAATTATTTCTTGATTACTAATCCTCTCATATCTATCGAATACTAATTTTATTTAATTACAGGCTACACTTACTAGGAATCTAATATTATATTTTTTTAATTTTCTTGTCATTTTATAATATTTTTTTATTTAGTGTTATTTTTATATTTTCTTCGAGTATGTACTGTTATTTCTAGAAGTAAGATTATTTATACAATTAAAATTAAAAAAATATTATTATTGTATAGTATATTAAACTATCATAATCTTATTATTATAAATCATCTTTTTTTACGATTATAAATCCTCTCATTAATCTATCGGATACTAATTTTATTAACCTGTGGTTAAATTTATTATATGGAATAGCAATGTAATATTTTTGTTAATTTTCTAGTTATTTTTTATTTTTTTATTTTTATGTTTTCTATAAGTAATATTTTATAAAAGTTAGATTATTAATATAACTAGCAGATTCCCGCGACTTCGTCCGCGAGGATTAAGATTTTAGGATCCCGCGGGAACTCTTTAATTTTCCGGGATTATAAGTAGCTTATGTGTTATTCTAGATTATAATCTATCTCTGTGCAACAGTTCATTCAGATCCATTCAGTCGTTCTGGCATGATTGAGTAACAATCATAAACCCATCCATCCAAACTTTCGAATTAATAATATTAGTATAGGTTATAACTTAATTATTGTATAGGATATAGTCGTCGCTTACGAATAATTTTTATTTACACTGAATAGGAATATAATTTTTTTTTTCGTTTTTTTTTTTAATGTCGTTTTATTTTATATTTTCTCAAACTAAGTACTATTATTTATGCATTACAATTATTATGCTAAATTATATAGTACAGAGATTATTAATGAATAATTATTTGTCAAATAAATCAAACTACCAGCTTTTTTTAATTATAAATCCTCTAATTAATTTATCTGTAATCTATCGAGTACTAATTATTTTAATTACCTTTATATTTATGAAATAGGAATGTAATATTTTTTTTGAATTTCTCGTTATTTTATATTTTGTTTTATTTTTATGTTTCCTAAAGTACTATTATATATAGATAACAGTAAATAACGATAATTGATATGATTGATTGATAATGACTGATTATATAGATAAAAATAAGATAATGAATTTGATCACACATATGAGTATACTTTCATAATTTTTTGATTATTAATCTATCGAATACTAATTTGATTTAACTACATTGAATATGAATGTATTTTTATTTAATTTTCTTGTCATTTTATAATTTTTTTTTATTTTTATGTTTTCTTTTAGTGCTATTATTAATTGTACAAGTAAGATTATTTATATATTATAAATAAAACTTATGATGCTTGATTATTTTATAGGATATAGTACAGAGATAATTGATGAATAATTATTTTTACTTTTATATTTATCAAATAGAAATACAATATAATTTTTTTTTAATTTTTGTCGTTATTTAATATATTTTTATTTCGTTTTATGTTTATGTTTTCTTTATTTACAAGTGAGATTATTTGTGCGATTAAAACTTAGATGAATTATTTAGTATAGGATAATCAAAGTTTTAGTAGAGAAAATTAATGAATTTGTCAAACATATGAATATACTATCATCATTTTTTGATAATTAATCTATCGAATACTAATTTTATTTACCTAAATTGAACGGGAATGTATTTTTTTTTAGTGACATTTTATATTTTTTTAAAGTATATTTTTAAACATACAAGTAATTAAGTCATTATTTAACATTATATTTAAAACTTATGTTGATTGCTTATTGTAAAGGATATAGTACAGATATAATTGATGAATACTTATTTTTCAAACAAATTAAACTACCGGCTTATTTTTTTATTATAAAGCCTGTTATTATTCTATCGAATGCTAATTTTAATTACCTGTTTATATATGGAATAGGAACGCAATATATTTTTTGAAATTTTCTCATTATTTTATATATTTTTATTTCGTTTTATTTTTATGTTTTCTTTAATTACTTTTATTTATACTAGTAAGATTGTTTATATGTATAATTAAAACTACTGATTTATGATTGTTAAGCATATACTCATAAATATGGTAGAGATAATTAAAGAGTAATTATTAATTATAAACTATAATACTAATTTTATTTACCTTTGGATATATTTATGGAAGAAATGTATTTTTTTTTCTTGTAATTTTATAATTTTTTAATGGTTTCTATAATTAGTACCTATACTAATATTATTAATACTTCTGCACTTATATTAGTTTGGACGGATTGATGGATGTTTGTTACTCAATCACGCCAGAACGGCTAAGCGGATCTAGATGAAATTTGGCACAGAGATAGTGTATAGTTTGGAATAACATATTGGCTAACTTTTTATTTCGGAAAATTAAGGAGTTTCCGAGGGAATAAAAAGAACCCAGCCCATATAGATGAAGTCGCAGGCATTAGCTAGTTTTTTATGCAAGTAATATTATATTTTATGCAAATAACTCTGATGATTATATTTTATGAATGTGTAGGATATAGTCATAGATATAGTTATTCATTATAGTAGTATTCATTAATTATTTTTTAAACATGTTATACTATCATCATACTATACTTTATATAGTACGAGTTATACAGCGTGTCTTACGAGGTATACACGCTGGTCTTTTTTATTGGCTTATAATAGTTTTGTGATAAATATAATAAAAAAAATCAATATACTACAACCTACACTATTCTATATTAATCCTAGACTATGTATTTGGTACCTTTGAGACTCTTGTGATTTAATATAATAATTATCATAAAAAATTATTAAAGATAAGGTTTACTTTACCAAAATATATATTCATAAGAAAAGCGAAATATAACTAACATTTCTCAGCTAAATATAAAGAAACATCTTGCAAAGTGAAACTATTTTTACACTTTTTTTCGAGTTTTATTTTTATGATATTGTGATACTTATATCGAAAAGTTACTATATTACTTAAATCGCTCATGAATTTTGATTCGAATGATGCTTTTTTGTAATAACTAAATAGGTTTTTTATTTTTGCATTATAGGCATTGATATTGGTATCTGTTTTCTTTCTAGTTTGTTGTCTTATTTGTCTACGGTTTTAAGACTGCCTACGGTTTAAGCTGAGATTTAAGGAGAATTTTGAACATTCGCAGTACTTTTTTTAAAAAAATTTATTGACTTAATTTTTTCCCTTACTCTAATTAATGGTAGACTTACTTCATTAAAAGTCTCAAGTTGTCAATCAAAAGTACACATTCACACACTGACACACACAAATGCATAACCAGACTTTTAAAAAATATACACATGTACTTATATGTAACGCATTTAAACACTTATTTAACTTATCATACTTTTAATCTACAATTTTTTTTATTTCTTTTTTTTATCAAATTTTAATTTATTTAAAGCTTACATAGGTACCTTCCATACTTATATTTAATAATTAATTTTTTAATAAACTTTTTATCTTGATTATAGTATAATCTAAACTAGGGAATATGTTATGTTACGAAGAAAAGATAAAAGCTACTCTTTTCTACTGTTGGAACTAATTTTATATGATTCATTTTATTAATAAAAAACTTAAAAAATCTCAACTATAGTGTATGAATGGCCACACGGTTCGTACTACTATACGTTTTCTAATCTCGAAGACGGAGCAAAGTATAATTCTCAAAAATAATGATATTTATAGAATATTATATAACCATGTTTGTTGTTATTATATTACGTTCCTTGGAGTTTGCAAACCTTTGATTATAACTGTTGAAACCGTTGGTCAGCTACAGATCGAAATGTGTTACATATTTTCAATTGTGAAAATCCAAGTTATACTCATTGAGAGGGCACTATGCACTCTTGCGTTATGCATGAACAACTGCACTATCTACTTACAAATTATTTTAGAATAGAAGGTTGATATTACACATCTTAAATAAAAATAACTATTACTATTTACCTAATAACGACTCGATTTAAAGAAATCTACTCCCTAAAAGCCAGTGGCTCTAGCACCAGACAGCTACAATGTAATGATGCATAAATAACACAGTGTTGCAGTCACTTCCGATTGGCAATTGCCACTCTCTGCTACTGGTAATATAGTGCTAGAGTGACATAAATTAATTTTTAAATTTAACAGCACCTGCGATGAGCATGATGTCGTGATGATTGCGATCTTAATGCCTACAGTCTAGTGATCTAATTTACAATGACTGATCACTATTTAATTAAAAATCTACACTACAATTTAGGTCCATTTAACCGTAGCTAGTATTATTAAGGTACCTCTAAAATGCTAAATTGGTAGGTATGTGCCTAACATAATATTATTTACACGTAGGAAAGCTTCTACTGAGCATTAAATTTCTTAGTGTTTTCTAAGTATATTTTTATTAATTTATTAATATGATTTTATTATGCCAAATGATGATATAATAAGTTACAAATAAAGAGAATTCTTATTAAAAAAATCATCGAATTTATATTTTAATTTAATAAAAAAATTGGTACTCATAGGGACTGCCGATAGAATTAAAGACGAACATTTTTTATTTTTCAAAAATGTTTAAAATAATTAAAATATAAACGTTAAAATTAAGTCATTAAAATTTAATTACGAATGTAGTATATTTATATTTAAGACCTTTTGTCTTCGTAACAACATTTATATTTTAATTTAATAAAAAACTGGTAGTCATAGGACTGCCGATAGAAGTGAAAACGAATATTTTAAATTTTTTTTGTTAAAAAAAATATAAACCTTAAAACTAAAGCACTAAAATTTAATTACGAATGTAGTACGAATGTAGTATTACATATGAAATTGGCGTTTTGTCGTACTGGCCACTTTGATCTCAAATATCTCTTCTTTGGTTAGGAATTTCAATTTCGAATTTATACAGCCATTTACTCATGCTTTTGTATTTTAAAAACCTAATTCATTTGTTTATTCCTCTTTTGGTTTTTTCTTTGCGTCACTCAGTTTACAAAATGGAAAACTTGAAATATCGCGTTATTTACGAGTACGAGTTCCATCGTGTTGCAGAAACAGCTCGAAGGATTAATGATGTGTATGGCGGCGGTGTCGCAAAAGAAAACACAGTGCGTTTTAGTTCTGGAAATTTCGACCTGCAGAACAAGCCAAGCGGACGGCCGGAGACCAAAGTTGATAATGTAGAATTGAAGGCTATTGTGGAAGCGGATCCATCGCAAACCACGTCCGAGCTAGCTGCAGGCTGCGATGTTAGTGATAAAACTGTTTTAATTCACTTGAAGCAAATTGGGAAGGTGAAAAAGCTTGAAAGGTGGGTACCTCACGAATTGAGTGCAGCAACCCGACAAACTCGCGTTGACTGCTGCGTTACATTACTCAACCGGTACAATAATGATGGGATTTTAAATCGAATTGTTAACTGTGATGAAAAGTGGATCCTGTACGATAATCGGAAACGCTCATCGCAATAGTCCCTGGCGAACCAGCCAAATCCTGCTCCAAGCGAAAATTGACTCAAGAAAATTACTTGTGAGCGTTTGACGGACTAGTGCCGGTTTCGTTCACTATAGCTTTCTTAAATCTGGCCAGACGATTACGGTGGATGTTTTTTTGTTTTTTTTTCACTACAAGTTAGTCCTTGACTGCGATCTCACCTGATGGTAAGCGATGATGCAGTCTAAGATGGTAGCGGGCTAACCTGTTAGGGGTATGGCAGTTATATTAAACCCATACCCCTATTCGGGTTCTACACGGCATCGTACCGGAACGCTAAATCGCTTGGCGGCACGTCTTTGCCGGTAGGGTGATAACTAGCCACTGCCGAAGCCTCCCACCAGGCCAGACCAGGGAAATTCAGAAATTATAAATTTCCAAACCCTGCCGGGGATTGAACCCGGGACCTCCGCACGTTAAGGTAACAGCGCTCAACACTGCGCCAAGGAGGTCGTCAACACACTGCACAACAGACGGCAACCAAATTAGAGGAGCTTCAATTGGAATGTCTAAGTCATCAGTTTACCATTTTTTTCCAAATTTGGATAACTTCTTGCAAGGGAAAAAATTCAACTCCGATGGGGCAGTCCAAAGCGCCTTCAAAGATTTTATTGATTCCCGTCCGAATGGCTTTTTAATAAAGGGATCAATGAACTACCTATGAGATGGCAAAAGTGCATAGATAGCAATGGTACATACGTTGATTAAGGTAATATATAATATTTAAAAAAAATCGACTTTATGTTCCTCCCTTACAAAACGCCAATTTCATATGTAAGAACCTAATATTAATATATTTAAGACCTATCGTAAGATTTTCGTAACAACGCGAGTATGTCAGAGACGGTCACGCGAATCCACAAGTTTACCCCCTACCGAAAAATGCTCAACGCGGCTAAAGAAGAAAAAACTCACTTCAAAAAAAACGATTTCAACACTTTTGAAAAAATATTCAATAGATTGCATACGATGATAAAAATATTTAAGTCAAGAGTCTTATAAGAGTATATTGTGATATTATACGATGATAAAAAATATTTCGTCAAGAGTCGGTATATTGTTGGTATATTATAGCTGAATATTAGAAAATTAGAAAACAAAATCTGTTAAATTTGTATGAATATCGATGTGGTAGTTACGTGTGAACTTGCCTAATTTAGATGTGTCCATCTATATGATCCGACAGTATTATATTATGCAACGACTGCAGTTACTACCATTGATATGTATTGTATTACATAATATGTAGCATGAAATTATGCTATTTACATAAAATATTTCATGTACTAAAATGCCATAGTTATAGTAGGTAAATAAGCAGCATTTGGACTTTCATATTATAGCAGGGGAAATTTCTAAGAATGGAGTTACAATTCATAATACTTATAATAATTTTTTTACTATAATAATCTATTCTATAATACTAATAATAATCTAATGAAATCATATTTTGTGCAATGTACACTTATATTATATTGGTTATATACTTTCGATTTTATTTTACGTTTTTCAGATGGTCTTGGTTATGGCGTGTCAGTAGAAGTATAATATAATACTTTAATATATTTATAGTAATATAATTGTGTCCTAAAACAATATTCGAATAATCTATTTATATTAAAATAACAAATAAAAAATAAATTCTTAAATCGCTACATCCTCATTGAAATCACTGCAGGGGATAGTGCCCGATATGTTGGCAACATTGCCCCTTTGAATGACCAGATTTATTCTTTGGCCAATATTATAATTTTGTATGATTTGAAATTAGGTAAACAAATTAGGTCCCTTAGTCGCCTCTTACGACACCCACGGGAGGAGAGGGGGTGGTCTTGATATTCTACTCCGCCGAGACCACACGGCTACAAACATTGGATCAGTGCATTCAACCGTAGCATGCGCATACAATAAGCAGAATTTGGACTTTCATATTATAGCAGGGGAAATTTCTAAGAATGGAGTTACAATTCATGATACTTATAATTATTTTTTTACTTAAGTACCAATTTATTTTATTTCCTACATCTAATAATCTAATGAAATGATATTTTGTGCAATGTACAGTTATATTATGTTGGTTAAATACTTTCGAATTCATTTAACGTTTTTCAGATGGTCTTGGTTATGGCGTGTCAGTAGAAGTATAATATAATGATTTAATATATTTATAGTAATATAAATGTGTCCTAAAACAATATTCGAACAATCTATTTATATTTAAATAACAAATAAAAAGTAAATTCTTAAATCGCTACATCCTCATTGAAATCACTGCAGTGAGGCATAGTGCCCGATATGTTGGCAACATTGCCCCTTTGAATGACCAGATTTATTCTTCGGCCAATATTATAATTTTGTATGATTTGAAATTAGGTCAACAAATTAAGTCCCTTAGTCGCCTCTTACGACACCCACGGGAGGAGAGGGGGTGTTCCTGATATTCTACTCTGCCGAGACTACACGGCTACAAGCGTTGGCTTAGTGTAGATATTCAACCTTAGGATGCGCATAAAATAATTAGACCAGTATACGTTTGGTTAATTTGCTGTTTAAATGTTTACTATAAAATTTAATATAAACTAGGAACCTTTTCCGGGAGAACTCAATATTAGCTGGCAGCATTTTTTATACGACTGCCTGAAAAAAGGAATATATTCTTTTCAGGGTTCATGTATGTATGTATGTATGTATGTGAGTTTGTATATTCCGACATAACTTCCATACGCCTGAACCGATTTTGATAAATGAGGTATTGTTAGAATTCCTAGCTTATTCCGGGTGACATAGGCTAGTAATTTTTTTTTTAAAATTGATGGGGTGTCCATGGTCCCGCATTAAAGACTAAAGTTGAAAAAATAAATTCGAAAATAAGATTAACTATACAATCATCATCTAGAAAATGATGAGTAAATTCCAAAAATATATAACACTATTGTTCAATATCCAGTGATTCACAAAAAAATATCATTTAATAAAAATGTGAATAAGATTCCAAAGGCTATATATGCAAATCGCTTCGTCAGGGCAGTCGTATTTTTTAATTCGTTAAATTAAGTTCACTTGTGTGCTAAGAAGATGACGCACTGGATTTACATTACTATGCATACTATTTATTAGTTGGTAGTGATATTTTTGAATATTTATATTTTGAAATGAAATATCAATATTAAACGAAATTCCCTATATTGTTACTAGCGAATGGCCGCGACTTCGTCTGCGTGGTTTGAGGTTTTTTGGTTCCCGCGGGAACTCTTTAATTTTCCGGAATAAAAAGTAGCCTATGTGCTATTCCAGACATCTATCTCTGTGCCAAATTTCAGCCAAATCCGTTCAGCCGTTGGGGCATGATTGAGTAACAAACATCCATACATCTATCCAAACTTTCGCATTTATAATATTAGTAATTAGTAAGAAAAATTATAAAAAAAGGAAAAGAAAAAGTAAAAAATATAACTTATTATAATATTGTTAGCAAGAATAAAATATACCTACTTGTCATAATTTCTTGTTAAATATGTCATCAGTATTATAACAATGTTGTACAATAAGGGCGTGTTATGTAACAAACTGAAATGTTTCTTACATAATCTGGACGCGATTTATTTAGAAAAGAGGTAAAAGATAAACAGATAAAAAGATTTATTTTTAACTAGATGATGTTCGTGATCGTGATTCAGGTTTTTAAAATTCCCGAAGGAACTTTGTGATTTTCCGGAAAGAAAAAATCCCCGGGATATAACCAACTCTTTACATACCCAATTTTGACAAAATTCTTTAAACTGTAGGGCCTAAAAATGGTAAGAAAAAAGCAGACACACTTATCCATTTAAAATATTACTATGGAAGTAAAAATGGCATGCTACTTATCATACTCGTTAAGATCCAAGTCCACTAAGGCGTAATATTTTACAAATATAGCATTTTGACATACACATTTATTGGGTATGTCACGATTTAAAAACTTTTACTTACTACTTTTATAACTAAATACATTTTTGTTTTCGTTCTAAATAATTTCATTAAGTACATTGCGTGATAATTGTGTTAGAAAAGTCGTTTATTGAGCAACCAAAATTGTATTTTTTTTATGTACGTAATCGTATATTGTCCGATCTAAAAATGTCTTACGATACTATGGTATCTATATTCGTATATTTTACGAAAATTCTTGTTGGACGAAAACCTCAAATCTATATATCTTTTGATATTTGAGAATTTAACTATAAGTTCATTAACCTTTCCTGCGTATATTTTAAAAAGTATTCTTAACTGAAATATAGAAATTTGGGTAACAGTAAGCAATAGGGGGTCAATCAATTTAAATATTAATTTTTGCAAATTATTGAATATCCTTGTGTGCGGTTTCTAGCTTCTTTGTGCTATTTCTGTAGTTCAAAATATAACACGCTACGTACGATTAGAACAAAATATGAACGATAAAATGAAAACAGTCGCAATGACTTTCATAGTTTAGCAACGATAACTCCTAGGCATGTAACATGATACCTACAATACATTATAAAGATAAAATACACTCATAAAACACTCAAAAATACTAAACTAGTTTTATATATGTCACCGTCTAACTCGCGAAATTGGTAACTGTCGAAAGATTACAATTTAACGCATTATTTTTCGGTAGATTGTAATCTGTTAGGTATATTAACCCGACAGAACCTAAGGCACTACCTGATTATTTATGTCGAACCCTAACCTAACCTACAAGAAATAGACAAGAAAACGTAAATACAATGAATATTTCAAAAATTGGCACTCAGAACATTGAACGGGGCACAATCTTTCGACACTTTACAATTTCGCAAGTTAGATTATAATGTAACGGTTTTTACAACCTTACGGTGACATATATTAAAGTACGCCCAGATAATGTTGTATCTATGTTTATAGTTTCATGTTTTAGTGAAAACCATGTGAATATTATTTAACAATGTAATAATAAACGCCTGCAAATAAAACCCATAAAACTATGTTTTATTATGTCAAACGTCTAACGTCTAATGGCCGATCAAGAAATATCATACCATTTATATTCATTATCATACAATATTTTGACATACATAACGTGTTGAAATTTTTTATCAAATCCAGATTATATAACAGTGAAAAATAGTACTTTTTTCACCAATGGGAGAAAGTGACCGATTACTAACGAGGGTGTAGTTTGAGGCCCGAGGCGTAGCCAAAACCGCAATAGACGCGAATTTGTCTACTTTCTCCCGATACATAGTGCTTGCTTTATACTACACCTGCGAAAAAAATAAGCGATAATTCTTACTTTGTAGCTTCACTATAACAACAAGACTACATTTTGAGGATATATCTTATAAATTGACATTCGATATCGATAATCGACATCAATATAGATTTCGATATCGACAATCAACATTGATAATCGACATTAATATCGACAATCGACATCGATATCGATATCGACAATCGACAATCGATATCGACAATCGACACCCCTATATCGACAATCGACACCCCGATATCGACAATCGACATCGATATCGACCTTCAAAATTGACATCGATATCGACATACGACATCGACAATAGACATCAATATAGACTACCGATATGAGTATCAACATCGATATCAACAATCGACATCGATATCGAGAAACGACATCGACAATCGACATCGATATCGACAACCGACATCGATATCGACAAACGACATCGACAATCGACAGTCGATGTCCACAACCGACATTTACCATATTTGGCTTTTCTATGTCAAATATAGTGAAGCGGCTTTTATATTATATCCTTAGGGTAAGACATATCCCAATTCTCAACCTCTATACCATATTTACTTAAAATAAAAAAAAAAACAGCGCGTTATCAATGGATATACATATGAATGCAGAAAGAGCCAACAGGCGCAAATAAGAAATTATAGAAAATAATATAATTTTTGTGCCTTTTGGTGTTGAAACAATGGGGTCGTGGGGCGAAGATGCTAGATTCTTTTTTATGGATCTATCTTCTCGTCTCACAGAGTCCACAGGTGACCGGAGGGCTGGCAGTTACCACGGCCAACATATAAGTTTGACTATTCAGCGGGGTAACGCAGCCAGTGTTCTAGGCACATTGCCTTATTGCAGCGGCATAGATGATATTTTTAATGTTTAGTTTTTAATTTAGATTTTAATTTAATTGTTAATATGGCTAACATAAATTTACAAAGGATTATTTAGTATGGATACACATACACTTTTTCTCCCCGTTTAGCACGTTAGAAATGAAAAGAGACGGTTCAGATTTGTATGGGGCGTAGGCCAAGTCTTGTACAAGCAGATAAATGAAGGAAAATAAAATACTAGAGTAGTTTTTATTGGTCAAATCTACGAATACGTCGTAATTTCAGTGGTAAAATTATTTAATCTTTCCAAGTTATGGAACACTAAACATGAGTGGGCAACAATGGCGGATTCATATTTTTTGACGTTTTCAAAAGATAAACACGTTATTTTGACAGTGACTGTCAGAAATGACATTTGATACATTTCGCGCCTGCTGCCTTCTCTATGGCTGAAGGTTGCCATCTTGGAAACGTATCGAAAACTTGAAATACATTTTTATTTTTTGCTCGTTATTTACTTTACCGTTCTGAATTATTATATTTTTAATACAATCTATGTATTTTCCTCTATACATGGTAGAGTGTACGAGAGTAGGCCTAAAATGTCCTTTCCCTTTTATAATTTTTTTCCGCCCGCATATTTGGTTTGTAGCAATGGCGTACTTTCTACCTGGTTTTGAAAAAAGAAAGAAGGAACTTTCCGAGCCTATGTAGCATAAAATATTTTGCATAACCATTCTATATCGTTGTACAATGTTATATAACCTTTGTCCACACAAATGTATTATAACATGCAATGTTTTATAGTCTGGACGTACCGTAATGTAATAAAACAGTTATAGTGAATATTTCGCTTTATAAATTCCCTACGAAGGCATTTTCTAAACATAAACATTTAAACAATACAAAATTTTACATTGACTTAAGAATTAAAGCAATAATAGCCATCAATTTAATTAAATTTTTTTGCAAATTATTGAATATTTCGCTTTATAAATTCGCTACAAACGCATTATCCAAATCTATGCAATAAAAGAATACAAAATGTTACATTTTTTTATCTTAAAAATGTTATGAAACCTGGGAAAGTTATACTAAATGAGATAATTATCTAATCAAGCATTTATAAATTATTTTAGCCGACATCATTTTGAATTTGAATGTATGATAAACACAACTTTAAAGACAATTAATACAATACCAGTTGAGTATTTTAAAATCTTAATTATATAAAACGCAAAACTGTAAGCATTTTCCCGAGAGTGTCTGGGAACAAAAACACACATGCTTCTGATCGGCGCAAGACCGAGGAGTGAGTTTTGGTGGTAAAGCGGCGGTTAAGTTTTTAAGTTTAAGTTAAGAGTGGAAATTTATTGGTTGAGACGAAGTAACAAAATTTTGAAGACGTTGCGATATTTCTAAAATTTTCCTGTAATATGGCTACTGACCTTTGTATCCCCGGAAAGGAAAGACCTGTAACACAAATTGGTTTAATATTTGTTTACTGAAATCGATCATTTTTCGTAATTTTTTTATCTTAACTAAATACTTAATTAGATGATATATTATATATACTTTAATATAAAATAGGTATTAAGTAAAAAAATATATTATGTAAATACTAACCTTCGCCTCGTAAAGACCGTTTTGACCGTTGCCGATCTTTTGTGTTCGTCGTAGATATCGTCAGATAGTACTTCCCAGTATTTTTTAACCAGCCTGGTATTGAATGAATAGAAACCTAAAAAGTAAATAGATATATGTATTTTCGCAAATAAAAATTCAATCGTGAAAGAAATTGTAAAAAGTAACCAAAGAAATATTACCTTTTATCAGTATCTTAAATTTTATTTTATTTTAGCGCTGTCAATTCTGTAACAATTGTTCGTGATGTTCGCGCAGACGCTGCAGCCCTAAAAGATAAAAGATGAATATAAAAGATGCTCCGCTGGTAAAAGGCTTCGGCCGAGGTCTGAATAGATGTGTTATTTTCGAATTTATTTAATAAGTTTCCCATTGCTGCGTGGCTTGGATTAGATGCTATAGAAGCTGCGAAAAAGCTTCAATGGAGAGAGCGCATTACTTTCCGTCCTTTACATTTTCACCGAGCGCTCGGTTTAACCTTGAAACTCAAGTTTCCCGCCGACAGAAAAGTTCTGTGCGACAATTTACGCTTACTAAGTTTCGATTTGAAAGACACATGTATATTTTGGAAATAAATTATTATATACATTAATCGTATATAAATTATATAAGAAAATTATAGAATACGCTATCAATTTTTATTTTTTTATTAGAAAAGCTCCCTTCATTGAGGAAGGAGGCCAAGAATGGAGCCATGTGGAGAAAAACTGTAGAGGAGGCCAAGATCCGCAAAGGGTTGTAGCGCCGAAGGAAGTAAGTATCAATTATTATTATGGATATTTTAATTGTGTTAACCAAATCAAATCGACCAATTAATTTCGAAAGTTTAAAATATTTATTAAAATAAAAAAACGGATAAATTGATTAATTTATTAAATATTATAAATAGCATTAAATCGATTAAAATTAAAATAAGTTACTTTTAAAGATTTTTTCTCAAGTTAGATAATAATATCAACATAAAAAAATATAATATAAAAAATATATATTTTAAAAGAAAATTAAATATAATGATAAAGTTTATTTAATTATTTGTACTCACCGAAATCCCAGGAAAACTACACAACTGATTCGAACACACGAGTAATTTAATTTTCAAATTATATTTTTCCTATAATAAATTCCTTTGTTATATGCTTTCCTTTGTTAGGTACTTGAAGAGATTATAGGTTGGACGTGTAGCCTAGAGAAAGTTCTCCAAACGACTGATCGCTGCAGCTCCCGGGCCGAGGCTGGTAGCCCTGGGAGGCTTTGGGGCGGTCCTATGCAACAAACTGCCCGCCCTCGTTGGGGCACGCCTCGACTTTTCCCGCGCTTCCCCGCGCGCTTTTGCGAAACTTTGAATGAACTTTTTAGGCCAATTTGTCGATGCACCGACGGATACGGAATATTGCATAATACCCGACGGGTCGACAATTTGTAAAAAATTACATATTTCTGAGAATTTCATGACTGAAATTAATGATTATAGACAGAGATGAAGGTACCACATTTCCTTCTTGTTTATATTTATTAATATGGTGACGTCACATTTCAGGATTTCACATAAATCACATACTTACAAATCACATACAGGACGCGTATTGAGGTTTGAAAAAAAGTTGCTGATTTGATTTTGTCAAATCCCCAACATTAACAAGTTCTACTACTCTAGTGTTTTTATAAAACAGTGCTAGCCTAGTTGGGGGTTCAATCTTTGGTTAGCCCTAAGTTTTATTATTTTATATGATGTCTTTTGGCTTGTGACATCTGAAATGAGTTTTTAATGTTTTTATACTTACTGTTTTAGTGACTTATTTTATATGGCTTTCAATAAAAACTTTATTATTTAATACTAGCTGATGCCCGCGACTTAGTCCGCGTGGATTGAGGTTTTTTGGTTCCCGCGGGAACTCTTTTATTCTTCCATATTTTCTCAGCCTTTAAACCTTCCCTGGACTACGACAAACATTTCAATACCAAAATCAGCTAAATCGGTCAAGCCGTTCTCGAGTTTTAGCGAGACTAACGAACAGCAATTGATTTATATATATATATTAGATTATCATTATTATTATCATTAAGAAATTAAACATCACTTGCTAAGCAAGAAAATTTAAGTGAAATAAAACGTCTTGAGGTAACCTGCATTCCGGAGGGTGCATGTTCTATTTATGTTGTAAGTCATCCAAACCGCACTTCCCTTCTCTTCCTTTCTTAATTTGGGTAGAAATAATTCGGTGAAGGAAAAGTTCGTACATTTGAAATTAAACGCATTTTGAATAAGAAAGTCAGGAGTGAAATGGGAAAATTCCACTCAGTGCAGAAAATTAAAATACCAATTTTCATGGATATAACTCGAAAACTGACGGGATCTCATACAAACTTTCATCCCTTATTCAACCTCCTTAGGCATGATATGTTCAAATATTCTTTCTTTTAATAGTGTATGCTTGGGTACGTCATAAAAGAAATACGAGCAATAACAAAATAGAAAGAATAATAACTACTTATTTTAAACTTCTTGCCGTATCGTGGCGTTGATAGATCAGTAAAATCAGATCCATGGAGGTAAGAAATTAATACCGTCAAATCGTCATTTTAACCAAAAAAAGCGGAGGTTCTCAATTCGGCGCGTATTTTTTTTTAAATGTATGTCGATGCATATCCGTGGTTTCTGAACCGATTTGAATATTTTTTTTCAGTCCTAAGAGGAATCTCTCGAGGTGGTCCCATAAATAATTCTGACTCCAAATCCTTAATCCTGACACTAAAAAGATAAAAATAAAAGTTCTTTCCAAAAAACCGACTTCCAAAGCCACTGTAAAGAAAAAAATAATAATTTTGATTTCTACACACTATGTTGAAGTCGGGCGGGTATAACAAAGATATGCAAAGTTGACGCATCAGGCTCGCCCGACTTCAGCATAGTGTGTAGAAATCAAAATTATTTGTTACTTTACAGTGGCTTAGGAAGACGGTATTTTGTTTTTTTTTTTAAAATTATAATGCTGGATTGGCACTACTGAATGCCAAAAAGCAAGAAAAGAAGAAAATAGATAAACCCTATCTCGCTTTTCCCGCGCTTTGATGCTATTTGAAGTTGGCCGTGTTAGGCCAAAATGTTCATTGCACCGACGGAAAATTATAATTCAAAATTCACTGTGACGTATTGAGTTTTATTTTATTATTTTTATTTTTTATTAGTAGTCATTTCAGTTTAGAGATTTCTTATATTCTTTTTATATCATAAAGTACTAACAATAGTTAATACCCTACCAAAGTTACGATAGCCTATGAGGTAAGTTAAGCTAATTATTATTATTATTCATTTTATTTCAGGCAACAAGGCCGATATTATAAATAACATAAAATACATTATTACTCTAAAAAATAAAATATTATAAGATAAAATAAAATACAACCATTAAAATACTTTAAGTAGGTAAATACAGTATAAAAAAAAATATTACTTAGTAACATTATTTTAACCTAAACTTATACTATAAAATTATATAGTAAGATGTATCTTAGTTTACTTTAGATTTTATTACGAGACACAACATAGTGTCATTTGTTTTGCACTTAGCACTACACTTTCACTTCACTACACTAACTCGAAGGGCTTAGTCCTTTTAAGTTTACGCACTAAGATAAGAGAAGAAACACAAAATCCACTCAATCCACGCGGATGAAGTCGCGGGCATCAGCTAGTGTACGAAATTTCCGTAGTCCCTAGAAAACCTTGTCTCACCTTGGGGGACGAATTGAATACGAAAAGCCATACACGCCCCTGACCCAGTGACATAATAATACACCCTTCCGGGATGCCGCGATCGCTTACCCTTAATAAAGTTCAATTTGCAGACGTAGGTACAATTTAGTATAGGTTTGGATCATTCTGTCTGTGTATCTTCCTATTTTGCTATATTTAAACTTTTATTTTAATTGGAGGAAGCTTTATCATTACTAATGTTATAAATGCGAAAGTTTGCTATGTACGCATGTATGGATGTTTGTTACTCTTTCGCGCCAGAACGGCTGAATGGATCTGGATGAGATTTGGATTATAGTCTGGAATAACAAATAGTCTACTTTTTATCCCGGAAAATTGATGAGATCCCGCGGGAACCAAAAAACCTCAATCCTCAATAGATGTGGAGCTTAAAACTGTTTTTTTTAATTCTGTCTGTCACGCATTATGCTTAGACTATAGGACAAAAGAGAATGCCAGATTTTGCCCCACCAATTTTCATAATTTACACAAAATGTAAACTTTTTAAAATTATCTTAGGAATTTATGACCACGTATGATCTAATAATTATTGATAAAAAAGTTGCGGATTTAAAAATGTAAAAAAAAGTAATACAAGTCCCTCGTCCACTTCCTATTTCTCTTGCGGCAATTTGCATTACATTCTGCGCATATACGACTAAATAAAACTACAGTTGTTAAGTTTTTAAATAAAACAAAACTCCTAATAGTTACATAAATCATACTACAGATCTTTGTTTAAATTCGTTATTTTGTGTTGTTAATTATTGAAAATGACATAATTATTATTTCATTGTATGTAAATAACAATGAATAATAAAATAGTTGCATTAAAACCTTACCTTCACATTCACGCATTTTGTGCAATGAAACGTCATTGACAAACGTATTTGAAGATGTCAATGTCATTGTGATTTGTGACCATTGTTTATATCGTGGTTTCAGTGAAGTCGACTGTTTACCGTCCTTGTTTTGAATGTTTCACAAAAAACTGGCTAGACCTTCTATAATATTGATTCGATCTCGCCGACTTTACGCTATATTCCATGGATGACCATTGCATGCGATTTGGGTAACGACGTTGAGGTGTATAAATTGTCACTGGAGTGTAAACAGGATCCTAAGACATGTTGTTGCCATGTTGGGCTTACTATCAAAATGATATTGATGCACCACGGCAGTATTTCTTGATAATGTAGCGACTGATTACATATTTAATATGAAGATCATGAATCAATGATTACTAACAGTTGTTTTATTTCCAATTAGTCAACCATTCTAGATAGCACAAGCAACTAGGTATCATATTACTTCAGGTAGACCTCAAGCTACGCAGGCATGTGAGTATCCTACTTCATTTTAAAGCCATAATCTCATGGCAAGAGCATTGTAACGATACACAGCATTGTTTTACTTATTTCACAATTAAAAATGCATATAACCTAAAATAATAATGCAACTTAAACTTAGTTTTAATAAAAAACCGCAAGTGTTAGAGGCTTCAAAATATATGTTTAGTTATCAGTAATAAAAAATCTATTAAACCCTACATACGGCATGCTTGTAAACGAAATTTAATAAGTGGGGCAAAGCTCTATACATAGTCTGGCGTTTTCCTTTAAATAATACTCGGCATACATTATAAATAGCTTATACTCTGCTTACTACACGATATGGCCCCTGGATACATAGGATATATAAAATAAATAAAATTATTTTTTTATCCCAAAACAGGTTCCTTCGGAATAGGGGAGGAAAGTGGGCGATGGTATTTACACCCCAGATTCGATAATTTAGGTACATGGCAGGAAAGACCTGGAATAGCTGAAGGTGGAAGATTTTTATCGATATTACCTACTCCATAATCTATATTATAATATAATATATATAAAAGCGAAAGGTCACTGACTCATCACGATATCTCAGGAACTATAAAGCATACAGACTTGAAATTTGGAAGATAGCTTCCTTCTATGGTGTAGACGGCCTCTAAGAAACAGTTTTGAGAAAATTCACCCCTAAGAGGTTGAAATGGGGGTTGGAAGTTTGTATGAAAGTCCTTTGTGTTTGAAGTTAGAGACATGAAAATTGGCAATTAAGTTAATAGCTATAAATAATAAAAACCTGTATAAGCAATTTTACGAAAATCTACCCCAATAGGGGTCCCGACCCACAGGTCGGGTTAATCCGCTACGGTTATTTATTTAAGATAACAGGGAACCCTATTCTTTTCGCGATATAAAATATTGTTCTTTTAGAATCCATCTATATCTATACTTTTATACTAATATTATACTCATGCGAAAGTTTGACAGGATGGATGGATGGATGAAGGGACGGAAGTTTGTTACTCAACCACTGCAGAACAGATCTGGATGAAATTTGGGACAGAGATAGATCATAGTCTGAAATAACACAATGGCTACTTTTTATCCCGCAAAATTCTAGAGTTCCCGCGGGAATCAAAAACTAGAACTACTACTAACTATCAAGAACTACATTAACTTTTACTATCATATTCGGTAATAAATTAAAATATTTTTTTGTGTTTGTGGTTATTAAAGTCGGTTTTTTTAATATTTAAAATATTATATTTTTATTTAAAATTTATATTTTTTATTGAAAATACGGACAAAATACGGACACGTACAGCTATCAAATTGGTACAGTTCATAATACGACCACGTGTGAAACCTTTTAAAATATTACGCATTTCCCTCTCAACCCATTAGTTGCTAAAGCCCACTGTCCCGTGCATAACTGCATTTCCAGCTGCCCCGGGGAAAAATCCATTTCGGTGCATCGATCCTAATTGACTTTGAAGGGTGGACGACGGATATAATTAACTTATCATATAGACGACTGCCTTCTTGCCCCCCGATTCTGAAACTCAGTGGCTATCCAAAAATTAAAGCCACCGACGCATATTTTTTATCCATTGTAGGTTTTCGTTTAGCGTTTAAGCGATTTAGCGTTTCGATGCTGTGTAGAAACCGATTAGAGTTTAATATAACTGCCGTACCCCTAACAGGTTAGCCAGTTAAGACTGCATCAACACTTACCATCATCGCAGTCAAGGGTTAACTTGGAGTGGAATAAAAAATGGTAGTCAAAACCTGTGGTTATAAGCAAAACAAACTCGATATAACCTAAAGTAATTATTATTATGCTGACATCCCAAGTCCTAACGCCCTCCGAGCAAATCTTTCCATCATTTAAAATCGCAGTCAAGGGTTAACTTGTAGTGGAATAAAAAATAGTAGTCAAAACCTGTGGTTATAAGCAAAACAAACTCGATATAACCTAAAGTAATTATTATTAATCTGACATCCCGAGTCCTAACGCCCTCCGAGCAAACCTTTCCATCAGTTAAAATCGCAGTCAAGGGTTAACTTGTAGTGGAATAAAAAATGGTAGTCAAAACTTGTGGTTATAAGTTAAACAAACTCGATGTAACCTAAAGTAATTATTATTAATCTGACATCCCGAGTCCTAACGCCCTCCGAGCAAACCTTTCCATCAGTTAAAATCGCAGTCAAGGGTTAACTTGTAGTGGAATAAAAAATAGTAGTCAAAACCTGTGGTTATAAGCAAAACAAACTCGATATAACCTAAAGTAATTATTATTAAGCTGACATCCCGTGTCCTAACGCCCTCCGAGCGAACCTAATTGCATTTAACGCGCGCTGGTTATGCTTTTAATCTGATACAAAAATCTCTAAAACACCGAGAAATAAAATGTAAACTAGAGGCGACATGGTCATTTCTGTGGTCCCGAGTCAGGAGTCACTACCACCTATTAATCTGTACTATTACTCTCCAAGTCTCCACTCCTATGGAAAATATAGTATCGAGAATATATAACAGTATGTCGTTTTTATTTATATAGTAGTACTAGATGATGCGACTAGGTTTTATAATTCCCTCGGGAACTCTTTAATTCTTCGAAATAAAATGAGTCGGGATGTAGCCTACCACTATACCGATTTTCATCCAAATCTGTTGAACAGATGGGCCGTGAAAGCGCAGCAGACAGACAGACAGATTTTCGCATTTATAATATTACTATGGAAGTATGGATAAATATTGTAGAATTTTACAATTTCAATAAAATATAATTTCACCTTAGTCACTTTCAAGGAAGGCTGGATGTGATTTATTTTTAGAGATAAGCTTTACCTTTATCCACTTTTTTTCTATGACTAAGACAATATTTTGTACAATAATAATAAAAATAAAATAGATAAATACTTTATAGATATTAATTTAAGTAAAATAATATAATTATTTTAGTAAAGCGACCTGTGTTTTATAAAGATCACTTTGATAAAAGCTGAATCACATGCCTATAGGTGTGACTTAGATTTAGAAAGTTTTAAGTTACGCATATAAATATGTTGATGCGGAAACACACTAAGGATAAAACCATATCGTATGGAGCACAAAAGTCCATAGCCCTTTACATAGAGCCTACATAGGACTACGACAATGCGCTTAGTCCAAGAAACAAATTTGATTGATCGTAAACGAGCATCGATCACATTGGCGTCAAAGTAAAATGGTACCAAAAGCTTTTGATTTAAAGTCAGAAATTCAGTACAACCAGTTTTAATTTCGAAATGTTTCCGTTTTTACACTAGCCGTGGTTACATGCACGAAATAAAGCTCTAAATCAATACCATTAAGGTTAATTTTACTTTGATTCTAATGTGATCTAACGCTCGAACGCTTTGCCTAAGTTTTTCATTGTAAATTGTAATTCAGGACGAATTGCGTGTCACATAGGTGCCGCGTTTGTCATATCCATGGTGTTTTCGCACTTACATCAAAGAGATCGGAAACTGATTTAATTATATCTGGTAAGTCCATCATTTGCCCTATAATTTCGTTGCTCGATAAACAAAATATTACTCAGACTAAGTAGATATACAATTAAGTTTGGTAGGATTTAATAAAGTTCATTCCGTGGTAAAGGTTTTGATACAGTTATTCACGGTGGATGAATTATTTTGAGGGCTTTTGAAATTTGGAATTTATGCGTCGAGCTTTCGAAATGAATACTGTTTTGGCAATTTAAACTATTTCGAAATCATTAAAGCGCATTACAGAACGTTTTGTATTGAAAAGCTCTCATGAAATCGTGTGCAGAGTTTTGGAAATTATAAGTATTTCGCAAACATTTAAATTTTAAAAGCTTTCGTGGATAAAATAATTATTACAACATACGAACATAGTTCTTTTTGGCACAATAAAACGTGGGGTTCTGGCCTGGAAAATTTGTGCGTGGTAAAAAAGCTTTCTACTCTCTTTAATTTAAGTACGTGGAGAGAGACATACATTATGTAGGTATCTATTAATAGGGCTAACTTGTGGTGGATAAGTAAAAATTTTGTTGAACATTTTGTCTCTAATAACTCAGGCGGTATAATAGAGCCGCTATGTCCTGTACATAAAGGTATGATTTCAGTCATATCCTGTAATTTAACAACAGATTGTAGGGAGGTATATGAATCTTTTGGAATACTTAAATGAATTTTATTATTATTGTCTCATTATTATTATTTAATATTAAATACTAAAATGAGACAAATATTATAAAGAATCAAATTGATTACATTTTTAAAGAGTATTGTGTATTTTGAGTATTTTGAAATGTTTCTTTTATGAAATTCAGGATTTAACTTGAATTTGTTTGAGGTTAGTGACATCTGTGATGTTTTGTGTTAATAATTACCATAAAGTTTGTAAGTAATTGAACTATAAAAGGTTCTAATCTAAACTACTAATATCTATGGTTTTTGTTATGTTAGTTAGATGGCGCTGTTCAATGATAATTTACTGTTTGCACCTGAGTTGAATGCAGAGGTTAGGAATGTGCTAGTGTTGTGACCTTATTACTGACAGTCGTATCGATAAATTACAAAAACAAGCAGTGGTTGAATTATTTTAAAAACATTTAAAATATTGACTGAAACACAATAATAAAGTCCAAAATTTACTTCATTACTTAATTATGTAAAGAAAATAAAATCATTCGGACAAGGAGGGACGATTATTTTAGTCAGAAAAAGTCTTCTACAGTTTTGTGAATTACACTACGATTAAAATCATCTGTTTTACGAAGAACGAAGAGGTCCTCCTTTAGCTTATTTTTTTATTACAGATAATTTTATTTTTCATACTCTGGTATTATATCGACTAAAGGCAAGGTGAAAAAGTTATTTTGCGTTTCTTCAGTACGCATATCCAAAACTTTTTTCGCCATTTCGCATGCTTGGCGATGAATAAAAACACGTGTTTTCAGTCATTTTTTTAAATTTACACGGTAAGCAACTTAATATTAAGCGACAAACAAGCAACAAGTATTCGGTCAAAGAGTATATGTATATTACTACTAATATCCGGAAACTAAGAATGTCGGCATTTCCTAGGAAATGTCATAAACGGTCTCGATACGTTAGACCTCGAAATTCGTCAATGAGATGATTTAAGAACTTTTCCTAGAAATAGTAAATAAGTAGTAGTAAATCGCGAAATCATATATAATCTTATTTCATGAAATAATCACGTATATCATTGAATGGTCATAGTTTCCATCAAGAATGATCACCTAATTAATTGATGATATTAGGATCAAACGTCTAATGTTGGTTGTCCATTATAAGGTAGAAGTAAAAAGAATGGGCTTCACCAGAAGACTCTCTTCGTCGTCCCTTCATTCAGCTTCACCTCGCTTCTTTCAGGACCTCCTTCGCGAGCTGATGGGTTCGCACTTCACAGTGTACAAAAACACTCTAGGATTAGGGCAAACAAGACCACATTGAATCGGGTTATGATGATTCGATTTTGGGACAGACCACTATCACCACCACTGACACCACCACTATCACCTATTTTCTCAACTCTAACGAACGCTTGCCGTTAGACTCCGTATTATCTAGGAAATGTCAACGTAATCTAGGTAGTATGAGCAAGAAAACAATTATTCCAACTCTAACGGATTTGATAAGTTAATGTTGACATCACAGCTTTAAGTGAACATAAACGGTTTTAACAACTTTAACGGGAACATATAAATCACTCCGTATAAGTATGTTTATCGTAAGATAGATGTCAAAGACAGCACTTGACAACACTATCCGCGGGGGTGAGAGGCGACAGGGGAGGGAGATGCTCCCACCCGTCACCTCAGGCCCCGACTGTATTCAACTCGGGTGCGTACTATAGTTTTTCGGTACTGCACATATTATCTACGAACTTAGAGGACGCGAGGTCTGAGTTTGAGGCGAACTACTAGTTCATTACATTCGGCCATGCTATAGACCAACGATCCAGATAATTGAGATAGTGAATTTGAATACCTAGTAACAAAGGAAACAGTATAATATAGTATGTATGACTAGATTGATGCCAATCAGCTCACTGATCCAGTGCCGGACTGAGGCCAGGGAAAGGGGCCTCTTTTGTGATTCCATCCCTTGCCTTGGATGGGAGACAAAGAAACCCAAATAATGAAAGCAAACAAGAAATTCGTAATCAGATACTAAATTCCGTGACCGCAACGTGCAGAATTCCCTGTAAAATTTTCCTAATTTTGATTACGAACAGAAAATATTTATTTACTAGCTGATGCGCGCGATTTCTATCGCGTGGTTTGGTTAGTTAAAATGCCTACAGGGACTCCTTAGAATTACGGGACAAAAAATAGCCTATTTCCTTCCCTGGGACACTCGTACATAGCTAATGTCTGTACCAAATCTCATCAAAATTGACTGAAAAAAATGGGCCGTGATAGCATAACAAACAAGGAAACTCACATTCGCTTTTATAATATTAAGGCTTTAAGAGATGCCAAACTGCCTCAGTATTAGGATGTTTAAGTCAAATTGTCTTAATAACTGATAGTTGAATCCGTAAAGAAAAAATATGTAACGGAAGATATAGGCTTAATAAACATTTCTACTGTAAAAAATGTTTACTTTTTTCAAACCCTCTTTCAGGAAAAAATCCCCAAAGAGTATCTACTTTTGTCATACTTTGAAAATGTTCTGCAAAACGGCACAAGCTTTTTAATTAGTTCTTGCACACAAAAATAGGTCTTAAAAATTACAATATTTTTAACGGCGAGTTTTATTTTTACTCCCTATAACTTTCGTGTAAAGTAATTTTCCCCCGAAATTTAAGTGTATTAGTGAGAACGTGGCTGCTCCGTCGCCCTGTAAACACCCGCGAGCCCTTCGGCAGTCCGTTTCGGGACATTGTCGAAGGTGGACTGCACGTCGGTGTCGGAGCGAATTTTTTAAAGTTAATTTTCGATTTTGAAGGGTTTATACTCATTTGTACATATTTAAAATTTTAGAAATACTTAGTTCAGTATTTATCTGTAAATTAGTAGGTGTAAATATATTTGTTTTAAGAATTTAATTTTGTAAGTGTGCAAAGTAGGTGCAAAGACTAAATAAGGTTCTGTAGTGACAAGTGATTGTAAAAATTCAAATCAAGATGATTTTGATGAGGAACAACCTACCTGCACTCGCTACTTAAATTTTGATTGTTTTTAAAGCTAATAAGCTTTAATTTGATTTTTTTTCCTCCGACCCGACGGAATAGACTATAATACTTTTTAATGCAAAATTACTTATTAATAATATTAATGCTACTAATAAATAAAATACATACTAATAATAATTATAATGTATGCGTAAGTGTGTCTTTCTGTCTGTCTTTCTCAGATGTAAATGTGCCATTTTTGAATTCTAACAACTTTTGTTTTAGTAAATCGATTATGCTACCGAGACAAAATCATTTTGTCTGCGACTGAGAGACTGCGGAAAAGCAAGCATTATAATTTCAGCGTGTATAATATGTATGTATGTATGTATGTATGTATGTATGTATGTATGTATGTATGTATGTATGTATGTATGTATGTATGTATGTATGTATGTATGTATGTATGTATGTATGTATGTATGTATGTATGTATGTATGTATGTATGTATGTATGTATGTATGTATGTATGTATGTATGTATGTATGTATGTATGTATGTATGTATGTATGTATGTATGTATGTATGTATGTATGTATGTATGTATGTATGTATGTATGTATGTATGTATGTATGTATGTATGTATGTATGTATGTATGTATGTATGTATGTATGTATGTATGTATGTATGTATGTATGTATGTATGTATGTATGTATGTATGTATGTATGTATGTATGTATGTATGTATGTATGTATGTATGTATGTATGTATGTATGTATGTATGTATGTATGTATGTATGTATGTATGTATGTATGTATGTATGTATGTATGTATGTATGTATGTATGTATGTATGTATGTATGTATGTATGTATGTATGTATGTATGTATGTATGTATGTATGTATGTATGTATGTATGTATGTATGTATGTATGTATGTATGTATGTATGTATGTATGTATGTATGTATGTATGTATGTATGTATGTATGTATGTATGTATGTATGTATGTATGTATGTATGTATGTATGTATGTATGTATGTATGTATGTATGTATGTATGTATGTATGTATGTATGTATGTATGTATGTATGTATGTATGTATGTATGTATGTATGTATGTATGTATGTATGTATGTATGTATGTATGTATGTATGTATGTATGTATGTATGTATGTATGTATGTATGTATGTATGTATGTATGTATGTATGTATGTATGTATGTATGTATGTATGTATGTATGTATGTATGTATGTATGTATGTATGTATGTATGTATGTATGTATGTATGTATGTATGTATGTATGTATGTATGTATGTATGTATGTATGTATGTATGTATGTATGTATGTATGTATGTATGTATGTATGTATGTATGTATGTATGTATGTATGTATGTATGTATGTATGTATGTATGTATGTATGTATGTATGTATGTATGTATGTATGTATGTATGTATGTATGTATGTATGTATGTATGTATGTATGTATGTATGTATGTATGTATGTATGTATGTATGTATGTTTATTGTGAGCAGTTAGTACCTGATTCTCTATCTCCTCTCCCTGTACCCCACTCATCCCTCGGTGGAGGTAGCACGTTTCAAAACTTTTAGCTTGATGTCAACTATCGATTGTTCTGCAACACTAACTTGAACTACCTACATTTTAGCATTGATCCAATACGAAATATTACTTGTACCTATACCTAAATCTGTGCCTACTACAAGCGCAAACAATATTTAGTATCGGATACGATATCGAACATTTCATGGCAAGGTTTCAAGGTAAAGCTAAAGGTAGGTATTAGAGAAAGTTTACGTATTTGTGACCTATGATATTTATGCGCAAACATAAATATAGGCATTATCCCATAAAATAGCACTTGTTCCCTCTGCAGTCTATAGTCTTTGGCCTAGTTTGCGTAGTTCCGAGCGCGGCCGCTATACGGCATTACCGTCGGCAAAAGTCCCGCTGGTCTGCGTTTCGTCAAGGTCATTCGGCCTTCTTAACCCCTTAAGTATTTACCAAAAGTAAGCACGAGAGAAGTAAGCGCGATTTTTTTTCATTTTAAAACAATTTTATGAGATCCTCTTTCTTTAAACTGAAATATTTTGTAGTTAAGCTTGCTAACATTTTAGACGGCATCATTACTTACCACCAGGTAAAAGAGCAGTCAAGGGTTACAGTATAGTGGAATTTAACAAAAATTGGAGTTTGACTAACGAGAGGCACCCTACCGTCCTACCCTGGACTAGTCTGGCACTGCATTGACGATCCCTCAAAGCAAATCACCCTGTAGGTATCCTGTTCCTATACACGCACCAACGTGATATTGACAAGTGCTCGAGGCAGCATATGCTATATTGATTTAGGGCTTATAACTTCGTCAAGCCTACGATGTTATGTAACATACCTACCTACTATGCGTTTCAACTGAGCAGTGATTTTTTTATTGGAAAATAGGCTTGATTTCGTTGGTAATTATGCTTAGTGCAAAGCATTGGAACTAGCTTGCCTTGAATATGCCTATTCACTCTTGCCTTGAAGGTACATAAGAATGGATTTGATGTGATTGTAAATGAACTTTATAAAAAAGAGCAACCACCGAGCTGGTGTTTCTTTCTGGTTCTTCTCGGTAGGAATGTCATTCCGAAGCAATGGTAGATTCAGTCGACGATTCAAAAGCACTTTTAATAAGTTTATTGGAATAAAAAAATATGAGTTTGAGTGTAAGTTAAATACGAGGCATAAAACTTTATTTGAGGCGTTCGCCGGGAGGGTATTCCACACCACACAACTGGGTATTTGACAACTAGTCAAATCAGGATCTGTTTTTCAAACGTCAAAACGCGTGCTTAGTATGGGGTTTTGTATGGAATATTGCATAGTGACGTCATCAAAGTTCGACGCACTTTTTTTCTTTAATAGATAGTTTAAAATTTATTAAGTTATTCAACAAGTTTAAGTTATTCAACATAAAAATAATAGGGGACGTGGATATAACGACTTTTGGGAGATTCTCTATTTAATAATCACTAAATTTTTTTTTAATTTGAATAGTTGTCAAATACCCAATTGTCAAGGACAAGCCTATATCTCAAAAAAAAAAAACAGCGGTACGTATCAGAAATGTATACAATACCGTTTCATACAACGTTGAAGAAAGGCAAGCATGGAAAGTTCCTGAGCACACGAGCATCAAATATTATCCGCCATAATATTTCTTTATGTTATTTTATAACAAGTTTCTATTTTTCTGAAATGAAATGTTTATTTCATATAAGACAAGTGGCACTTATGATATTGGAAAGACGGGACGCCAGACTAAGCCTTTTTGAGTAAATAAAGCCGTGAATTGAATTGCTATTTCAGCCAAGACTTTAATAGTACTTTTCTCTCCATTGCGAGGAAACAATGAAAATTAATTCAAGAAACAGAAAGAATAAATAGTTATTTGTTCAATAAGAGAGCAAAGCTCGTATTCGTTGCGAATGCCAATTAAAGACAAGAAAAGAGCCAACTTAAATTGCAAGACCTTTTGAAGACCTCCTTGGCGCAGTGTTGAGCGCTGTTGTCTTAACATGCGGAGGTCCCGGATTCGATGTCCGGCAGGCTCAATTTGGAAATTTATAATTTCTGAATTTTCAGGGAGACTTCAGCCGTGGCTAGTTACTACCCTACCGGCAAAGATGTGCCGCCAAGCGATTGCGTTCCGGTACGATGCCGTATAGAAAATGAGTAGGGGTATGGGTTTAATGTAACCGCCATGCCCCTAACAGGTTAGCCCGCTACCATCTTAGACTGCATCATCACTTACCATCAGGTGAAATCGCAGTCAAGGGCTAACTTATAGTGGATAAAAAAATAAAAAAAAGACCGCAGTTCTTTTTGAAAGAAGAAAGGTCTTTTTTTTAATACACCGATAGAAATTCGAAATTGAATTGATTAGAAATTGAATGGTTTATATCATCAATCATTCAATCGTTTATTTGCAAGAAACATTGTACGATTAAAATGACAAACTATATAAAGAACAAACATGTTTCGTCATTGCTGACGTGCTAATTAATAATGAAGGTTTTAGTCTCTAAATATTATCATTTTATAAAATTTTGTGCGTACTCTTGTATGGTGTAAAATGCTTTGTCCATTAAAAATCTTATAGTAAACGCTTAAATTTATAATAGTTTTTAATATTAACAATACTTTCTGGGAGTTTGTTATATAGAATGCAAGTCGTAACAAAGGCGCTATTATACCTTTTATATTATATAATAGAATATAAGTATCACCCACTGTACCTGTATTCATGCAAATAAAGGATATTGTATTGTATTGTATTGTACCAAAATGTGTAGTCTTTGATGACGGCATGCGGAGTTCATCATAAACGTAGCATCTAGCATTTTACTCTCAAAATCATAGCACCTAGGTCGAATAATTTCCAGTGAAACCCTGCAAATGTGTCTAGGTAGGTAAAGCTCTTTGTTCAGTGCTCCATCAAGTATTGATTTTCGACTCTGCTTGTATCAAAGCCGTGTTCTGGGAATACGTGGGAGGATGTAGTATGTAACTACGCACATATACGTAGTTTCAGGGCATATGCAAGTAGTTTCTGCAGTAGTAATTGTCGGTGCTAGGCGGGGCTACGTCAAGGTCTTAGCAGCCGATTGGTACAGACTGTAGAATATGTATTGATTTTCATATGGTCACACCCACAGCCACTATATAGATAGTTATTTTATTTGTTTAATAAGAAATACGTAAAAGCCCCACAAACGTATCTGTCCCGGTGACAGCGTCGCTAGTGGATATGAAAAATAAAATAAAAACTAAACAGGCATGAATATTAGACTTTCCAATTTTGGCCACGGGTCCAGATAAGTTTGACGGACTTATAAATGCTTTGTTTGCACTAAAATGACTTCCTATCTAATTATCTGCTATTACAGTATATTTAGGGAAGCGTTTATAGTTTCAGTAAACGGAAACATTGTGAAGACGCTTCCACTACAGCAAATTAACGTCCCACAGCTGGGCACAGGCCTCCACTCTCATGAGAGAGAATTAGAGCTTAGACCCACCACGCTGCCCCAATGCGGTTAGGCGCGCTTTAACGACTATTATCATGTTAGTGATAATAACCGGGACCGATGGCTTAACGTGCTCTCCGAGGCACGGGGGTGAAACACTGCCGACTTCCTAACTCCGGGCTAGTAACCCAAAAACCCAATAGGTACTTGTTATGGCCCGACCCGGGACCTCGTCGGCCGCAGTCGAACATACCAACCACTAGACCAACGAGGCAGTTAGACCAACGAGACCAGCAGCAGAATGCTTTTCAAAATAACTTACTCACTGCTAAATCTCGTGGCTTAAGCACATAATATAGTTGCACTGTGAGCCGTAACAGCAAGATAGGATTTTACAAGGATCAGTGTTCTTTTGAATCAGAACAAAATTATATGATTAATTACATATGTAACTGATAAGTAAGATATAATAAGTTAGATAAGATAAGTTATGTTACCAATAAAATAGTCTGATGCCCAAAATAATCTCCTATTAAACTCCTTTAAGTACCTACTATAAATTCTCCTTTAAGTCCTTTAGTACTACAAATACCCTCTACTTATATTCAGCATTTCATAATCCTACTAGAAGTAGATACCTACTGCTATTATACCTAGATAGGTACTATTAATTCCCGATGGCGGTTTGGCTTTGTGGTAGTGCATGTACGTCATGAGAAGATTAAAATTTGATATTTAAAAAGTGTTGAGTGTGGCATATTTTTTTACATAAATGACTAAACGATGCCCGCGACTTCATCCGCATTTATTTTGATTCCAGGAACTCTTTAATTTTACGGAATAAAAAGTAGTTTCGGGATACAAACTATCCCTGTACCAAATTTCAACAAAATCGGTTGAACAGTTGGGCCGTGAAAGCGTAGCAGACAGACAGACAGACGGACAGAAAGACACACTTTCGCATTTATAATATTAATAAATATGTAAATATAAAAATAATATATCGAATTTCTTCGTGATTCTCTCATTTTGGCTGATAGAAAAACAATTGAAAAATGGCAGGAAAGTATTTTTTACATTACATTTTTTCTTTTTCTTAATGTGATATTATATTTATTGATATTACAAGTCAGCCAGATGCAAACAAAGAGATTTTTCTTCAATTTTATACATACAATATACAAAAAGACTTTTTCCCCGACCTTTTATGTAAGTATTTATGGTTAATTCGATATTTATATGTGTATTATTAGTATGAATTGTGTTAGTACTTATGTGTATTAAGAGTTGTGTAGTAGTCTATCCTATTTAAACAGTTTACCATATATTTTGCGTGCCACACACCCGTTCTTTCGTAATCCCTCTCCCCAAACGCTGTCTGGGATTCGATTTAGCGATAAGACCGCTTTGCGGGTTTCAATTAGGTAAAACTTCTATTTTTGTTGTATTTATTTTTATATCTCATACGTAGTTGTGCAAAAAATAATTCAATAATAATAGTCCACTGAAACCATCCCAATCGTCATGCGAATGGGTCAATCCCAGCCAGCCACTCTCACCATCTGAGGCGTCTGGGGTGCCGTTGCAGTTTGCTCGCAGCCAGGATGCAGAAAGCAGTGTTGCTAGACTCGGCTAGGATAGTCCGCCGGTTTCTCAATCTGTACCCCTGACCCCAGGCCATCTGGTCTCCCTTGCAAGGGTGTAATCCTCCGCCCGCTACAACTATTTATTTGTGTATGTAAGTTTGTTTATTTCCATTTATTTATGTTTGTTTTTTATAGATTTTTGGCCTTAAATGTATTTATTTTGTATGCGGGTGTGAGAGTTAAATATATAACGATAATAATAATAGTCCACTGAAACCATCCCAGTCGTCATGCGAATGGGTCAATCCCAGTCAGCCTCGCTCACCATCTGAGGTGACTGGGGTTCCGTTGCAGTTTGCTCGCAGCCGGGATGCAGAAAGCAGTGTTGCTAGACTCGGCTAGGATAGTCCGCCGGTTTCTCAACCTGTACCCCTGACCCCAGGCCATCTGTTCTCCCCTGCCGGGGTGTAATAATAATGATACTAAAGTTATCCTCCGCCCGCTACAACTATTTATTTGTGTATGTAAGTTTGTTTATTTCCATTTATTTATGTATGTTTTTTATAGATTTTTGGCCTTATATGTATTTATTTTGTGTGTGGGTGTGAGAGTGAAATGTATAACGATAATAATAATAGTCCACTGAAACCATCCCAATCGTCATGCGAATGGGTCAATCCCAGCTAGCCACTCTCACCATCTGAGGTGACTGGGGTTCCGTTGCAGTTTGCTCGCAGCCAGGATGCAGAAAGCAGTGTTGCTAGACTCGGCTAGGATAGTCCGCCGGTTTCACAATCTGTACCCCTGACCCCAGGCCATCTGGTCTCCCCTGCCGGGGTGTAATCCTCCGCCCGCTACAACTATTTATTTGTGTATGTAAGTTTGTTTATTTCCATTTATTTATGTATGTTTTTTATACATTTTTGGCCTTATATGTATTTATATTGTATGCGGGTGTGAGAATTAAATATAAAACGATAATAATAATAGTCCACTGAAACCATCCCAATCGTCATGCGAATGGGTCAATCCCAGTCAGCCTCGCTCACCATCTGAGGCGTCTGGGGTTCCCTGGCAGTTTACTCGCAACCAGGATACAGTTAACGGTGTTGCTAGACTTAGCTAGGATAGTCCGTTGGTTTCTCAACCTGTCGCCCTGATCCCCGGCCGCTTGGTCTTCCCTGCCGGGGTGTAATCCTCCGCCCGGTACAAATATGTATTTATGTAACGTTCAAGTAATTTTATTAAATTTTGTACACGGGCATGAGTGCCTAAATCTAAATGCCGATTTTCAGGTCTCTAACTTCAAACACATAGGACTTTCATGCAAACTTACAATCCCCATTACACCCTCTCTGGGGTGAATTTTCGTAAAATTGCTAATATGGGTTTTTATTATTTATAACTATTAACTTAATTGCCAATTTTCACGCCTCTAACTTCAAAAACAAAGGACTTTCATACAAACTTCCAACCCCCATTTCAATAATCCTTTAGGGGTGAATTTTCTCAAACCCGTTTCTTAGCTGCCGTCTACACTATAGAAGGAACTTATCTTCCAAATTTAAAGCCTGTATGCTTTGTAGTTCCTGAGATATCGTGATGAATCAGTGAACCTTTCGCTTTTATATAGGTATATCGATAATATGGATTGGTAATCCTGCAGTAGGTATCTGCGCTTCACTAAGTAGAGCATGCTTTATATTGGACTAGCGGTCCGCCCCTGCTTCGCACGGGTAGCACTAATCCTCATAATAGTCCAGTCGGCACTGGGCAGCTCATCAAGTTTTACATTAGCATTGCGATGTCTTTTCACCCCGCCTGCCATTGCAGGTCGCGGCCCCTATTTCTATAGCGCGTTACATTATTTCTGTGATATCTTCTAAGATATTCATCTGAATTAAATGGTGTAAAGGACGAATTTTGTCTATATTATATACTTGAGATGACAAACTATTTTATATTGATAAGGAAAAACTTTCTTTTAGACAAATTTTAAAATCATAAAAATGGTTATTGTGACACAACCTTTAAATATAGATACATGCTATTGCGGACATTTTTTTAGAAATTTTTAAGAGTCACTATTCCACCATATATTGTTTTCGTGTAACTTTTACTATTTACGCAGCGCACGCCACGGAAGCTATCAGATTTTAGGTTTTTTCTCGACTTCATTCACATTATTGCAATTTTCGTAGGGATCTCTAATTTTTTTGAAAATAAAATACAGCCTATGTTACTCGCTAATAAAGTAGCTTTCTATAAGTGAAAGAATTTCTAAAATCGGTTCAGTAGTTTTTAAGTTTATCCATTACAAACAAACAAACAATTCTTTAATCTTTATAATATTAAGTTTAGATGTTAAACTTTTGGAAGCCGTGATGGACGTATTTCCATCACGCATTTTGTATGTTCATACCGAGCCTTGAGGGTGCACCCCTCATGTCCGACACTTTAGGCTCTATTTATACTGCATCCGATCCGAATCCGAGAATTATCGACCCGTAATAGCCGTAGTACTATTTTTATGAGGGGATGATCCGTATTTTCGGATTCGGAAACGAAACGGATCGAGTATTCACAGATTCGGATAGGATGCAGTGCAGAAAGAACCTTACACCGAAAATGGAAATGCATTTGACCGAACGTAATGGACGTAACCATACACGATGAAATTTTTCGCGTATATCATTATGGAACTGTCTGGCAACAGGATATAATACCTGTTTCTACCCTACTTGTTATATATTGTATGAGTTAAAAGGTCTATGTAACTATATTAAACTACGACTTTTCCTATGTGCATGAAGTAACTACCAATAAATTGAATTGCTTGTTACCTATTGCCTAAGCCATTCAACATTTTGTATTTCTACTACTTGTAATTCTTTTGGTAGTTCAAAAAAATTTAATTAAATTAAATTATATCGGATGTCCTTAGGTAGGTATATAAGCGTGGGTTGTCTTTTGGGTCAATTTTGATAATAGTGAGATATCAAAATCCATATCCATATTGATATTATAAACGAGATGATGTCCACGACTTTGACCGCGTGAATTAAGTTTTATATCAATTCCCGCGGGAACTTCTTAATTTTCCGGGATAAGTAGCCTATGGCCTTCCACGGGATACAACCTATCCCTGTACACACACACTGGATAGACACACTTTCGTATACATAATATTATAAATGCGAAAGTGTGTCAGCCGGTCTGTCCGCCTGTCTTTCCGTCTGCTGCGCTTTCACGGCCCATCTTTTCAACAGATTTTGATAAAATTTGATATAGAGATAGGTTGCATCCCGTTGAACGACATATGTGTGACGTTTTCCTCATTACTAAGGGTCGTTACCCCTTTCCATTAATCACATTAATGGCAGGAATTTTCTGGGGATAATAATGCGGTAGGTTCCTAGGTCCTTCCGCATACGATTCGACTATTCCATTCGATAGAGTATTAAACCTCTTAGGATTTGTAACGATTTTTTTTTATATTATATAAGCCAGCGCTTGGCTGCAATCAGACTTGCTTGCAAGTGGTGATGTAGCCTGAGGTGAGCCTTGCCTAGAAGATGCCTATTCACTCTTGTTTTTTTTTTAACCACTACAAGTTAGCCCTTGACTGCGATCTTACCTGATGGTAAGCGAAGATGCAGTCTAAGATGGTAGCGGGCTAACCTGTTATGGGCATGGCAGTTATTTTAAACCCATAGTCCTAGTCGGTTTCTACACAGCATCGCTTGGCGGCACGTCTTTGCCGGTAGGGTGGTAACTAGCCACGGCCGAAGCCTCCAGCCAGGCCAGACCAGGGAAAATTCAGAAATTATAAATTTCCAAACCCTGCCGGGGATCGAACCTGGAACCTCCGCACGTTAAGGCAACAGCGCTACACACTGCGCCACGGAGGTCGTTAAATTTGAATTGGATTTGACGGACCTATATTAAAAGAGGAGGGGAAAACGGAAGCCGGAAGGGCATTCCATATCCTATCGATTCTAAGAGGAAGCAAATCGCTTCGAAAATTATTATCAGATGTTATTGATAATGACCGTGACCGACGGCTTAACGTGCTCTCCGAGGCACAAATGGCTGACATAGCCTCACTCACAATAATGTACTTATTCTAATATTATAAATGCGAAAGTATGGATGGATGGATGTTTGTTACTCAATCACGCCTCAAAGGCTGAACGGATCTGGCTGAAATTTGGCAGAGAGATATATTAGTCTGGAATAACATAGAGGCTTTTTATACCGGAAAATTAAGGAACGCGGGGACCAAAAAACCTCAATCCACGCAGACTAAGTCGCGGGCATTAGCTTGTATAAACACAGTTGTAGTTTAGACTGTAGCTACAATCTAGCTGTAGTAGAACTATAGATTGGCTAATATTCCTCAATAACCAATTTTCTTTGTATATTTCCGACCTTTACAGCCTAAACTGATACGTTAAGTAACATTTACGACCCGTGATCAATTTAAATTTAAGTAAATTTGGGTCGTAAACAATCGCGGGCATCAACTAGTTTTACTAATATTATAAATGCGAAAGTTTGGATGGATGTATGGATGTATGAATTTATGGATGTTTGTTACTCAATCACGCCCCAACGGCTGTACGGATCTGGCTGAAATTTGGCACAGAGATAGATTATAGTATGGAATAGCACATATGCTGTTTATCCCGGAAAATTAAAGAGTTCCCGCGGGATCCAAGAATCCTCAAATCATGCAGACGAAGTCGCGGGCATTCGCTAGTATTATTTAAAGGGAAAAAATCGGAAAAAAAACCTCCTGTTACACGGTCTACGGATTTAGCTCCGTAAATAAACCTCTTACCCTCTCAACGCGTAGCACGTTGAGATCTTTTAATGAGTTGTTTTGATAATTTGCGAAGTCAATAAGAAGTCAATAATCTTCAAGATAGGTATTTCGAAGGTTAATTGGGGATTTTGTCGGAAAAGTGCAAAATAAAATATACAGTAACTATAATACAGTAACTAAATAACTTACTACTACCCACGACTTCGTCCACGTGGAATAACTTCTTTTAAATTTTGGAACTCCTTAATTTTCCGAGATAAAAAGTAGCCCATGTCATTCTCCAGGTCCTTAATGCAAAAACCTCGACCCGTTGCTCTGTTGCGGCGTGATTGAAGGACAAAGCAACAAAAACACACTTTCTATAATAATTTATTATGTGGTATGATTTTGGTTTATTACTGTATTGTTGATGGGATAAATGGCTTGTACTTAAGTACCTTTCGGTAGAGGTGGCCTATAGGTACCTAAAGGTTAAGGGTCCAGCAGCCTAATAATAGGGATTATGCCTATATAAAAAAAATGGCAGTCATCTAAGGACTCATAGAAGTGAAACGAATTTATTTTTTAATTTGTTTTAAATATATTTTTTTATATTTTAATTAAAATATAAACAGTAGGTCATTAAGGTTTAATTTCTATTGTAGTATATTTATTTATATGTTTGCCAGCTTGTCGGTCACGCGAGCATGTGGGTCACGCGAATCTACATTTTTTATCCCCTACCAAAAAGTGCTCAATGCACTATGCAATATAGAAGTTTTCACTTCAATAAGTTATTTCTAACTGATTATTAAATAGAGGGTCTTCCAAAACACCTAAAATTCACATCCTTGGTTAGTTTTAAGTTTGCCATTTTAAAATATATATTAAAGAAAAATTGCGTTGAAAGGACTTGACCGGTGGAACTATGGCAGCTTGCCTAGGTGTCAAAAATCAATGTTCAGCAATGATTTCTTTATTATTGTAATTGTAATCTTTCACTATTTTCCGATAAAAAAGTTTCAGGAGTCTAAAGGCTCGGAAAACTGCGAAAATGAACAAAAAAGTTTCACCAAAAGACTGCTTTCCCACACTAGATGGCGCTATTTATTGTGTTGAGCGAGTCTAAAAAAATATTTTCAAGTATTATTTCTTTATTATTGTAATTTTTATATTTTATAGTTTTCAAATAAAAAAGTTTCAGGAGTCTGCAGGCTCTGAAAACTGAGAAAATAAATACAAAAAGTTTCACCAAAAACTGCTTTCCCACACTAGATGGCGCTAGTTATTGTGGTGAGTCTAGAAAATATTTTTAAGTATTACTCACTACCTTGGTTAACAAATTCAACTATTCGACCACAGATGGCAGCATATGCAATGTGAAAGGGCGTTCTTTTAAAGGCAGTATTTCAAAATGCTTTGTTCGAGTTTGAGGCTTGTCAAAAAATAAAAATAATTATAAACAAAACATACATTTCCTTTTCATTACTATTTAATTGATCAAAAATAAATCATTCATAATATAATGACTAAGGTACTTAAATGGTATTCATGTAGGGTTACAAGATTATTATTAGGCATGGATATAATGGAACATCAAAATGGAGTAGTGCCTACAGAGGAAAGCGGACGCTCAAGATTTAAACAATAAACGTACTGTTTTTTTTTGTCATTTGAACCCTGACCTTATTTGGAATAATAAATCCATAATAATTTCGTTTTGAATTTTTAAACCTTACTGTAAAAACGGAAATCCTGTGCATTGTCCCGAATCGGAGGGCAATTACTGGTCATGTCCTTTTATGACGTCTCTACTGTGAATTTCTTACCAATTCCATACTAGAAGTGCGTTTTAAGTTTGATAAAGAGTTGGTGATTTAATTGAGTTGTCATCGTCCCTATTATGTTAAATCTGCATACATTTTTAAGAAAACCGTAGTACTCGAACTGTTTAAAGAGTTCATTCAATGCAGGCATCCATTAACTCCTTTAACAGTTACAATTATACGTTTGACAAACGTTTACAATTACGATTTTCTTACACAATGGAGTCGTTACACTGTAGCTGTAATTTTGATGTAGGGTAATAATTCTACGGGTTTCGATCCCCGGTGAGGCAGTGACCTAGACCTCCTTAACTTTTGCAACTTGTGCTTTTCTCTCTTTGCGTCGTATTCCGCATTACCCCTAGTAATGACCCCTTTTCATTAATCAATGGTAGAAGTTTTCTAGGGATAATAATGCGGTGGGTTCCCACGTCCTTCCGTATACGGGTCAATTAAGAGTATTAAAACTCAAATGTTAAAACTTAAATGTTTTTATAACGATTATTATCAGATGTGAGTGAAACAATGATATTTTTCATAATGTCCAAAGCAATATTTCTTTTGCGATTTAAATGGTGAAAGAGTTTTCGCAAGAAATCCTGAATGCTTGAGACTGAAGAGTACCTACCTACTTAAAAGAGGGAGGGGAAAACGGAACCTCGCTAATTCAATTTAAAATTTGAATTTCAATCGGAATTAATCAAGCAATACGCAATAAAAAGGTACGTATGGTTTAATCATAGATTTCATTTTAAAAACATGCAATGAAATCTCATGAGATATTACTTTTCCTAGTATTCGTAGTGGGCGAATCGTTTCCAAAGGTAAGTCTAGACATATTGACTGCATTAGGACTGTACCCTGACTACAATTGCAATTTTCCTGCAATCCGCATACCTGCAATAGAGGTACTGCACGGTAGCTAGTTCATTGCAACTGCCACCGACAGCAAATAGAATGCACATTCGGTTTGCAGTTCCGATCCAGTAATTCCAACCGTATAATAACTGCAATTTTTGCAGTCGACGTGCAGTCCTAATGTAGTCCATCTGTGTAGACCCTAACCAATGTAGATGTGGAGAAAATGGAATTTTGTTCGCGATTGAACTGCCGGAATTTAGGTGTTGGAACGAGGGTTTGTGGTCTCCGCGCAGAGGGGGAGGGATTCCGGTTGAAGTTATTCGAAAATGAATGCGAACTGTTGAAGTATGGATGCAATGTTGACGAAACGAACGGTAAATTGCTTTTTTTAAACCATTACAACTGCAATCTCACCTAATGGTACGGGATGATGCAGTCTTAAGATGGTAGCGGGCTAACATGTTAGGGGTATGGCAATTATGCCAAACCCATGCACCTAATCGGTTTCTACATAGCACGCTAAATCGCTTGAGGGCACGTCTTTCCCGGTAGGGTGGTAACTAGCCACGGCCTAAGCCTCCCACCAGGCCAGACCAGAGAAAATTTTGAAATTATACATTGCCAAATGACCCTGCCGAGGATCGAGCCCGGGACCTCCCACGTTAAGACAGCAGCGCTCAACATTGGGCCAGGGAAGTCGTCAAAGTGCTTTATGAAACAATGTTAAGACAATACGGATTTAAGCGATGGTACTTTGCCCCCAGGGGTTCCGTTTTACCAATATGGGGTACGGAACCCTAAAGATAATTAATTGTTAACATAGTGGAGTAGATACGCCCCACTGGATATCACGTCAAGTGGTGTTCTCCATTAAAGAAGTCCGAGTACGCCCGGTTTTGGAATTTCCAATATTCAATCGGTATTTTACGATTCATAAAATTGTATTTTGCAGTGAGTTTCATATCCGTACCTATTATTAAGTTTAGTAGAAGGGTAAGTTGTTGATTGAATGCGAAAGTGTATGTCTGTCTGATGGTCTGCTACGTCAGTTTTGTTTCCTATGGGCTATCTGCTAAAATGATTTTGAAGAAATGTGGTACAGATAATATGTAGCTAGTATCCAGTGGAAGTACAACATCTCGTTTGGAAATAAATACATCGACCAGCCGTATGTCTGATTTTCGTCCATCACAAAATATGAATAGTCTTTTATGATTAAAATGGCTTCACGTTTTTACAGCTTACGGATTAATTAACACGGAGTACTGTGATCGATCTTTTGGGACCAGTTATAATGAATCAGTTGATAACGTCCAAAAACTAGAAAGCTATGTCGATTATCCTAGCAATGAAGACATAAAACAGGAAAATGAGGATGAGAAAAATGATAGTCGAAAGTCTAACAATGCTGCCTTTTTTAATGCAACTGATATGTTATGTAACGTTGCATGTGATAACAATGAAGAAAAAGAAGTTTGTGGAATAAGAATAGATGGTGTCGGATTCAGGATAAGACTATTTGACAATTATTGTGAATTAACTAAACATAATTGCATGAATGATGTCGAATTCATAAAAACTGATATCTTTGTTTGCAAATCTGATCTGAATAGTAGTAAAGAACAAAACTTAAAAAATTCTAATGAAGTTGCTAAAAATGTTATGTTAAATGGTCTCGAAAAAAATACATTTGAACATAGAGAACTAAAAGATGGTTTAGAAAATGGGCATATGAAATATTATAAAGATGCATCTGAAGTCAATAAGAGAATTCATAATATAAATAATTTTGTAGTAGTAAATAGTAAAATGTTTGGACAGTATGATAACATAAACGATTCCATTGACACGTTTTTTGCACTATCGCACGTTTACGATTTGCCTTTAAAGGAAGTCCAATTGAATACTCGAAGGACATTCCTGAAACGTGCAGGGCCAATAAAAGTGTACGTGCCATGGATCACCAAGCCGAAAAACATTAGCAATGATACGTTTCACACACCAACTCTTACTTCTTGTTACCATAAGTGTCCAACTGTAAGTTTCTGATCCAATCCGTTTAAAAATAAACAGCTAGCGAACGAGTAATCTGGTCCCCGGAAATTCTGGGGACCAGATTACTCGTTGGCCACGATGTCCATTAACATTTGCAGTACTAGTGGAACCGGAAAAAATTTACCCTTGCGACCTCAGTCAGAACTTATGCTATAAGTTTGCTTGGGCCGGCCATGCTTTTTCATGTACTGAAGGTTCTAATTGAGAACTTGTCTCATAATGATGATGGGATCCCTACGTAGAGTGTGGCCAATTAAACTGCATTTGCGAAGTTTGATCTGCTGGTTTATTGACGATTCCTTGCAGCGTAGTAGAAAATGTTACTAATCTTCTCACGCCAGTGAATACCTGAAATGCATTGAAGTCATCGACTGACAAAACATTTGATTTGTCGTAAGATGATATTCGTGCCTTTCCTTATCTCGCACAAATGCCAAAGGAGTTAACGGGCCTACCGGGGTTGGAGTATATGATGCTAACTGATGCCCCCACTTCGTCCGCGTGGATTGAGGTTTTTTGGGTCCCGCAGGAAAAGTAGTAGTGGAATGTGCTATTCCAGACTAAAATCTATCTTTGTGCCAAATTTAATCCAGATCTGTTCAGCCCTTCTGGCGTGATTGAGTATCAAACCTCAATCCATCCATTCATCCATCCAAACTTTCGCATTTATAATATTATGTATTAAGTATAGATTGATAATAGGGATGATAATGATATCAAAATAAATTATTTTTAACTGATTATTAATCTTCCAAAAGACCTAAAACTCAAATCCTCGGTTAGTTTTAGGTATGATAACCATTTTAAAATATAGGTTAAAGAAAAAAAGTGCGTCGAAATTTTATGACGTCACAATGGTGAATTTCATTCAACTTCCATACTATAAGTTTGATAAAAAGTTGCTGGTTTGATTGATTTGTCATCATCCCTATTATGTTTCCAGACATGCCCAAGTACGTACGCTCCAGTCTGCGGCGTCCCCGGCGCGTTGGCTCGAGAACCTGCCCTCATGTTCCTAAACCACTGCTTTATGGACGTAGCGCAATGCAAGCTGTATTGGGAAAATAAGAGCGACACCGCAAGGAGTATACGTTAGTGCTTTATAAATCCCGCATGTTTAACATTCACCCTGGTGCGTGGTCACTTAAGTGGGAGGTCCCAGGTTCGATCCCCAGCAGGCTAAATTTGGGAATTTATAATAATTTCGGTTTTTTTTCTGATCTGGCCTGGTGGGAGGGTGTGGCTTTGGCCGAGGCTAGTTACCACCCTACTGGCAAAAACGTACCGCCAAACGATTTAGCTTTCCGATACGATGCCGTGTATAAATCGATTAGGATTTAGGGGTAAGTATAAGTTTATTATGACTACCATACCCCTAGGGCCCTAACAGGTTAGCCCTCTACTATATTAGCTGTGATATGAGATTGCACCATCTCTGACCACCAGGAGATATCGCAGTTAAGGGTTTGTCGTGCAAAAAAATAATCGTTTTCTAGAATACGTGGAATCAGCATTCATGTTCTGCATGGGTGACGAGATGGACGCCGTGTACCGCTTTATGCCAGCATTAAGGACGTTGCAGCACATGGGCCGGCTGAAGAAGAAGGGTAAATTCCGATCTGTGTTGAGGAACTTCAGATTCGTTAGCAATTTCCGATATGGGCGACCCAAGTTCATGGGGAGAAAATAAATAAAATCTGCCAAATATAAAAACATGCAGCCAAGCAAAATTGGTACTAGTTTAGGTAGTTTGACGATGCCTAGAGCTTGCCCAACCTCCCAGGTGCGGCTGTAGCCGGCCAGTAGGGCTTGAGCATACCCAATCCGAAAACTATTTGTAACTAGTTATCACCTACGATTTTTTGTTACACATTATCCTTCTCGTTTTCGTTTTATTATATTTTTTCGTTGACTTGACTTACAATGGTACCTACCTACCTATGGTCTACGACCTACGACCTACAGATTTTCTTGGAATAATAACAAAATCCTAAATAAAAAGATTAGGTACTTCTGATAAAAAATACTAAGTAGGTACCTACGTCTTAACGTATGTTCCTAAAGAGGAACTTAGTCGTAAATTCCAAAGTAAAGGGAATAATATTTGATCAATAAATATTTTTTTAGAACGCAGATTAGGTGTGAATTTCATCAATTTGATGAGTCCTTGAAATGAGGAAATTAAATGTACAGAAAATAAAATTATTCGAATTCAAGTTGCGAATTCAATAAATGTGAAAGTTTGCATGTAAATGTGGTACTCCTTCACGTCTACGACTGAACCGATTACCTATATTATGAAATTTGGAATGGAGGAAAATTATCCTGAATAAACTTATGCTGCATTTTTGTCCCGGATTAAAAATCCATGCGGATTAATATTTATGAAGACGTGAGTAGATGAAGAAATAGTATGTAACATTTTTACGATTTTTGAAGTGAAAACTTCTTCAGGCGCGTTGAACACTTTTTGGTTGGGGGTAAAGACAGCGCAATTTATTCTTGGTTTTCCTTTTTATTTTGTGCAAGGTACAAAATAAAAAGGAAAACCAAGGAAATACTTATTCATCGTGAGTAAAATTGTTTTTGGAACTCTTAGCGTATACTTTATAATAAAACGGTTCCAATCTACGTTTTTTTGAAGCGAGTGAAGGAGCTAAGTTATGTAAGTGCAAGCAAAGCAAGCATAATATTGATTTATGGTGTGCGAAAGGGACACCAACACTCTTAGAAATTTTTTCATTTGAGACCCTTTTTTCGTACAATTTGGAGTACTAAAATTTGTTTTTAGTTTATATAATGTGAATATTGTGTAGTTATAAGCACTCCCAATATATTTCCTCCATGGATATGGATAGCTGTTGTTTGCCTGAGTACCCAAGATTAAAAATATGGAACCCAGAGTGTAAAGTTTAAAGCTGGGTTTATACCAAACGAACAAAGAGCTAGAGCTAGAATAAGAGCATTCTTTCTTGATCTTTTAGTGTAAACGAAAGCTCGTTGTCAGCGTTTACACCAAAATATCAACGAGCAAGAATGAGAACCAAGAACTAGAATTCTTTTGATGATGATTTGACTTCGAAAGGCCGATTTACATCAAACGAGCGAATGCTCATTCTATCCCCTCTCCATCAAATTCTATTAGTGTAAACAGAGACAGAGCATTCTTTCGTTGATCTATCTTTGTTCGCATAGATTCTATGGAATATTCTAAGAATGCTCGCTCGCTTGATCTAAACAGTGCTGGAGCACGCGAACAGTAGCTTAGAGCGTTCTTACGTGTTTGGACGTGCTCGCTCCCCGGAGCGGTCTCTTCAAAGTGATCTTGAGTTCTAGCGTTTTATCGACATACTTGTTAGAAGTCAAATCATCATCAAAAGAATTCTAGTTCTTGGTTCTCATTCTTGCTCGTTGATATTTTGGTGTAAACGCTGACAACGAGCTTTCGTTTACACTAAAAGATCAAGAAAGAATGCTCTTATTCTAGCTCTAGCTCTTTGTTCGTTTGGTATAAACCCAGCTGAACAGGTATGTCGATAAAACGCTAGAACTCAAGATCACTTTGAAGAGACCGCTCCGGGGAGCGAGCACGTCCAAACACGTAAGAACGCTCTAAGCTACTGTTCGCGCGCTCCAGCACTGTTTAGATCAAGCGAGCGAGCATTCTTAGAATATTCCATAGAATCTATGCGAACAAAGATAGATCAACGAAAGAATGCTCTGTCTCTGTTTACACTAATAGAATTTGATGGAGAGGGGATAGAATGAGCATTCGCTCGTTTGATGTAAATCGGCCTTAAGAAACTGCTTTTTGTGTCTATCTGTTTCAACTGTCAAAATCATGTTGACGGTCATTTACAGCAGTGTGTCTATTGTTAGAGCTTTTAGCAACTAATTAGGTAAATTATTTGGTACAGACAATATTACTTGTAACCCAATCCAGATGCTATTATAATGACAAAAATAGGTTTATCTTTTCCTCACAGATATCAAAAGAAAATCATAAAAATATGCTAATAGAATCTGGATATGATAGCACGTAGATGTTTTAGACTATTTAAACATAACATGCATATTAATTTATATATTTTATAGTACCTACTCAATAATTATTTTTCTAATTCAAAAATAAAATCACTAGTTTGATATAATTTCACGCGGTTATATTCCTGAGAATATTTTGTGCTATACCTACGTAGTTTTATGACGCTCACCGCATTCGCAGTGCGGAGTAGGTGAAATCCATACGTGAAATAATATAAATCACAAGAATAACATTCGCGGGAATGTTTTTTGCAGTTCGAACGTACCCTTAGAGTTTAATAAGTTTAGTTCACGAATAAGTTTTTTTATTCTTACGGGAACTTTTTTCCGGTATATAAATTAGTCTATGTCACTCTCCAGTGTGCCTAGCATGCGCACTACGAGATAATTATGTCTACCCATTTTCTCGCGTTATATCTATTTGTCTACCGTAGCTAACATGGCTACACTTATGTCTCGTCTCGTGTCGTCAAAAGTAGAGATAACAGTAATATTTCTTATCTGTGGTATTTTTCTCTACAAACCCTAACATGGCAGACTATTTTTTCTCGGATATTGTTCTATTTTGACATTTCGACATGGTTATTTACCGACCGTCAATTTGAGGGCGAGATACAACGAGATAGGATATCAACCATTTTACAACAATAAACTTGAAATTTTTCGGGTGGTTCCTCCACGATTATGATGGCGGATCCATATTACAGAAGCGCGAAAATTACAATGCAGACGAAATAGGGATGTCTGTGATCCATTTGATTTGAGCGACGGAGAGTTCCAATTGCTTTGGCGGATCTCCAAGCCGATGGCAATCTATATTGTGGAGAAACTTGTCGAGGAGTTGGAGCCTGTAACCATTGATGGTCTGCCCGTTCATTTAAAGGTAAGCCTAAGGCGAATCCCACACTGCGACGCGTCCCGTGGCAGATGGCAGAGCTGCATACTAATTCCACCTGCGGAGAGGCGTTGTTAATGTGATATACCTAATTACGGTTAACGCGTCGCAGTGTGGGATTAGCCTATGTCTAAGTACTTTTCGGAGTTGTGTAGCTTCTTATTGGAATACTGTAATTCTATGATATAAACATTTTAACAATAAAACAGATACATAAGTAAAATGTTATTGTAGGTATACTGGCCATTCCATTCCATTCAATTTCTGGCCAATGGGGAAACCAACAACAACTAGGGCAAGACCACAGCATGTGCGAGGCACATACCACTGTCAGTAGCTTTCTCGGACAATTTCTGACCTCTATTTATAGAAGATATCATCATCTACTTTTATAGTCTCCTTCAGTGTTCATCTTATTAAAATGCCTATACCTATGTACAAAATTCAGACTCTGGTGAATGGGTGCATTTTCCTACTAAGGATACAGCCTGGAGGAGTATAACTGCAGGCTTTGAAAATAAATTTAACGTGCCAGGTATATTGGGGCTCATTGACTGCACACACATAAAAATATTTCCTCCATTTGGACGACAAGGAGCCCAGTATAAAAATAGAAGAAAAGATGCACACAGAATAAATGTGCAACTGGTATGAGTCTTGAGTATGGTATCTTTTCATGCTTTTGGCAGAGACCTAATTACTAAAACACCTTACAACTTAATTCAAATTTAAAGCAAACTTAATTTTGTTAATTTTTTTATACTACATTAGTGCATAAGGTTTCAAGAGTTGATACTTGGAGTTCAATGTTAATTGACAAGTCTGTAGTCTGTACTTAGTACCTGGTACCTGAAAAAACCGGCATCCACGAGTCATGAATTCCTAGTGCTGTACCCTGCAGCGTCAGAATTGAGGAGTCTTGAGAGGGGCTTTGAGTTCAATAATGCAGTCTATACTTGGTACCCACCTGCAATATTACTTCACCATCGCAGACAAAGTCGCATGCATGAGTGTTGAAGACTTGTGACTTGTAGTATAATCAAGTGAAGTTGATGCTGGGTTCAGATATTGCATGCAGCTTTGCTTGTTTGGTTTGATTTTCATACAAATTTCAAACCTCTATTACCCCACTTAACTCTTTAGGGATTGAACTAAAATCCTTTCTTACTAGATGCCTCTTATAAAAGCTATCTGTATGCCGAATTTCAGCAGTTTGTGTTGTGTGTTGATAGATCAGACAGTATGTCAGCCTCATGGAATCCTAGATGAAATTTCATATATAGTAATTCTAATATAAATCTTCATCAATACATTAATGACAACCCGGTTAGCCTACACTATTGTGTAATGGTCTCTCAGAATTAAAAACCTTAGATTATTAAAAAATATTTAATTAATATTAAAATTATACAGGTACTATCTATCATCAGTCATCACTGTAGCTTAGTTTTCAACATTAAGAATTATTAATAACTGTTCTAATAATTTCATATTAATTAATTGTTTTTTTATTAACTGTGGGTTAACACAACTGATTACCAATTAGTTTGTTTGGTAGTTTCATATCAAAATATTGTTTGTTTTTAACTGTGGATAATGTATTTTTTGTTACAGGGAGGCAGATGAAAATGTGCTCATTTTGGAGGGAGATGAGCCTAATCAGGTGTAAGAACCTAAGCATCCTTTTAGACACTCTCAGGTCAAACTAGCACAATTAATTGCGGGATATTATTATGATTGTAATTTTATTAAAAAGAGCAACTGCCAAGCTTCTTGCTGGTTCTTCTCAGTAGGAATGGTATTCCAAACCAGTGATAGATACACTAAATGATTCAAAAGTACTTGCTAAAGTATAAAGTTGAATAAAAAACATTTGAATTTGTATTTGAATTTTTATTTATAAGCCAGAACCAAAGTGTAGATTTCATACATAGGGAAATTTATAATAACTATTTGTGAATATAGATAATATGTAGAAGTTAAATCATAATATTAGTACAATGAATGTTAATTAATATCTGTTAATTATATTGTCCTAAGAAGCTGAAAATGATCTACTGAGAACATTTTCATATTAATTTTAATTACTTAGCTTTAGCTTTGCATATAATTTAAAAGCAGACCAATAAAACATTCATTGCCAACCAATTTCAATATTTCTGCAGACAAGAAACATTCCAATTTCATACAAGTAAAATAAAATAAATAAAAAAGCCTTTATTATTCCTTAGTTTGAGTTTAGCTAAATACAGAGAGTACATTACAAAAAAAGGATATAAATAAAAAAAGTACAAGTGTGTGTAAATTAATGAAAAACAAACCTACAAGCAGTAAATGTACAATTTAATGAAATATTGGTATTTTTTTAATTTAAACCCTTGCGGGTCAAGGCCTCCTCCATTTTGTGCCATGCTTTCCGGTTCTGTGCTATACTGTTCCAGCTTTTCCACCAATGTCCACTATCTCGTCTGACCAGCGTTCTTTGGGACATCCTCGTTTCTTGATGCCTTTTGGGCCACGTGTGTGTTCTATATGGCCTGCCCATTTCCATTTTTGGCTTTTCCTATGGCTTAGAGCGTCTATAATGTTGGTTTTATTTCTAATGGAGTCACTTTTCACTTTAATGCTTATGATGCCACGCTCCATGACCCGTTGACACGTTTGTATCTTGTAACATGTAGTGTAATATCATAAAAGTACCTACAACCTACTTATTACATAAATACTCAAGAACTTGAGGTGTTCCTCCGTCAACAATTATTTTTTAATTGTTTGATCGTATTCTGAAACAGGCCGTGTAATTATTTTATGTTTGACTCGATATAAAAGTACATTGTATTTATCCATATCACCAAATTCATTCCTTTTTTTGTAAGATTCTCTTATTATTACTTTAAATTAATAAAAATAGAGTTGTTTTTAAAAATAATTTCTCAGACTTGTCACTGTCAGTGTCAGAGACAAGTTAAGTCAGTGTCATAAAGACGTCATTTTTAAAGTTTACAGATAAAAAATTCTAATAAAAGGCTTAGAGCACATTAAGAATAATGAACAATGAATGAACTAAATCGGTGTTGCAACATTAGAATATCGCATGTTATTGGGAAAGGGCAACATTGGTTTCTCCACACGACAAGGCCAACTCTTCCACGAGAATCTTGTCACACGTAGCGCGCATGTTAGGGTAAACGAGAAATAAAGCGACACGACAACATCTCTCTCTCTCGTTGCGAGAATATCTCGTTGTGCGCATGCTAGGCCAACAGGTCCTCAATTATAGCCATGCAAAAAATCACGTCAATCCGTTTCTCTGTTGTAGCGTGATTTAAACAAACCAACAAACAAATACGCTTTCGCATTTATAGGGTAAAATCGAAATCGTAGGTGGAAACACTTTGACTAAGTGTCAAACTTCTTTTACGTGTCAATTTGACGTGTCTGACCTGACATTTTATTTCCACAAAAAATTTGAGGTTAGGTTTTTGCAAAACATGGAGAAAAATATTATTGCACAACGATAAACGATTGTTTCGCCTTCTATTAACCTTAAGAACACATTAAAACTAAGGTCTGCCATGTGATTTATATTATTATAATAGTTTTAAATTAACCGTTACATAAAAGTTTAATTCATAATGACTACAAAATCGGAAATAATAAAACCCAAGACTGTGAGGATATACGATTTAGATGATTTTGAAAAGTTGCTGAAAGGCTTGAGGGTGGCTGCTTGTATGATAACAGAATCACATCAAGTTGGTAAGTGATTCTTACTTATTACTGAGGGCCGCTTGTACAACGACATTTACTGATTTAGTTAAATTTTGTAATGCTGTCAGGTTGCAATGCAATTTTGTAATGCTGTTTGTAAAGAGACAGCATTAAAATAATTAACTACATCAATTTAAGAGTCCTTGTGCAAGTGGGCCTAAATAACAGCTGAACAGCTGTTCTGGCAGGATTGAGTAACACATCCATCCATCCAAACTTTCGTATTTATAATATTAGTAAGATAAGATTTTCTCTTACTTACATAAATTACTCATTTTTATACAGCCCAGGTTAATTCAACCATGTCTTTTTTTTGGTGCCTTATTATTATACTTTTTTATATAATATTCATGAAGAATTATTTTAACTAGATGACAACTGTGACTTTGTCCATGTTTATCACTCCTTTCACACTTTTTATTTTTTCATCCATTCTATGGAAACTCTTTGATTTTTGTGCATGAAAAGTCCAAGATTTTTCTGTAGCAAGTTTTGTAAAAATCAGTTAAACTGATGGTTTTTATTCAAACTCAAATAATGAATAAAATGACGACAGTACATAAGTATTCATTATAGTACATGTCATTATACACAGTGTTGGAGTGAGTCAAATCTATAGGTTTTTGTCAACATTTTCTTTAGTGGACTATGATAACATAAATATGTGTCTATTTCAGTGGATGAAGCAAGTGTATTGAAACGTCTTAGCGCACTGACCCTCAATGGTCCCTCCGACGGCAACTGCTGCTCATGCTGTGGAGTGGGTCCATTTGAAACAAGGGCTCAGCAGATTGCGCATTACAAGAATCACTGGCATACCCATAATTTGAAGAGGAAACTGTATGGAAAGGCTTCTTTGACTTTAGGGCAGTTTAATTCTAGGAATGGTAAGTTGGACTTGATTTATTATGAGAATGCTAGTTCACTATGGCAGAATAAAATGCAGGCCCTGGGCTGGAAACATTGTAATTGATAGTCTCTCTCCCTTTAGTATATGGAGAGAGACAGAGTTTGTATTTGTAAGTACATGAAGGGTATGTTCCGAGATACACTGCAAGCACTGTAAGGTGTGACCGTGTGATGTCAATTAAGTATATTGCAAAGCCATTCCTTAGCTATACTAATTAGAGCACCTTACCTTGGACGAAGTTGTGGGCATCATCTAGTTAATGATAAGTAGAAATATAAGCTAGAGTAATATTCATTATAGGCTAGATGGCAGTAGACATTAAAGTTGCCATTATATTATAATGGAACTTTATGGTAAGAGAGAAAAAAACCTTTTACTTTTATATTACAACCTCTGTGGCGCAGTGTGTAGCGCTGTTGTCGACCCAGCAGGGTCAATTTGGGAATTTATCATTTCTGAATTTTCCCTGGTCTGGCTTGGTGTGAGGCTTCGGCCGTGGCTAGTTACCACCCTACCGGCAAAGACGTGCCGCCAACCGATTTTGCGTTCCGGTATGATGCCGTGTAGAAACCGAATAGGGGTATGGGTTTAATATAACTGCCATGCCTCTAAAAGGTTAGCCCGCTACCATCTTAGTCTGCATCATCACTTACCATCAGGTGTGATCGCAGTCAAGAGCTAACTTGTAGTGGATAAAAATAAATATATATTTCAGATGATTCGAGTGTATCCAGCAGCGACTCGGAGGCTGAAGGCAGCAACACCAATCCTGCCGCCGACCTGTTTGCTGCTGCCACCAGGCATTGCAAGGCGTTCTATACCAACCACAAGGGAAGGGTGTTCTGCATATACCGGTGTATATTGCATCATAAGAAGGTAAACATTTTGCACTGTGGAGAAAATCATTTTTGTAAGGTGTCCATTACGCATTGTTGGCTGAACAGACATATGTACAACCTAAAGCTCCAAGAAACAGATGCGTGCAGGCTCTGCTCTGGGGCTGAGGAAACGCCTTTGCACCTTATCTGCTACTGCCCGGCTCTAATGCACAAACGTAACCTCCTCTTAGGGAAACACTCTGTAGACCCTGAGGAGGCTAAGAACATCCCGGCCAAAAAGCTGCTGCTGTTTCTAGCAGCAAGCAGCATTGGTCAGGAACTTTAGATAGTGGCGATCACAATAGATCGGTAACGGTCAAAGTGATACTGGGCCTCGCTACAGAGCCCTGTAAAGCCGCATCAACAAGAAGAAGAAGGTGTTCATACTAAAATGATTGTAAACTACAAGATGACTTCTTCAGTTTAGTTTTAATTTGATTTTAAAAAACGAATGGAAAATACGATTAACAATCTTCGTAAGACAAAATGGCACGGCGGTTTCTCCATACAAATATATTCATCCATTTTCTCAGTGGATAATTACAATGGAGAAAATATTCTTGCAACATAAAATCCATATGTGTCTGTGCCAGGACCATGGTTTCCTTTTTTCGATAAATCAATTATAATTTTAAGAACATGGAATCTTGAAAAATTGCAAGAAATGGCAATTTATAATATTAGATACTTAAATCCACAAAGAAGTTCCCACTCTTATTTTATCCATTTACCATACAGTACACCCTTGAAAGTAAAATTAATGGTTCACAGTAGGAAAGTTATAAAACATATTGTAAGGATCATAAAATACACGTCTTTATAAATATAATAATGTAAGCAACTTTCCTCATGAGACGAGAAGTACTACTTCTAGTATGAGGAGTTAGGACGAATCTTCATACAGGGGAGGTAACTAGTAACTAACATTGCTTAAATCCGTATTGTCTTAAAATTGTCAACCTTCGTGTTTTAGAATTATAAACCATATTTAAGGGACGTCAAGGTAAGTGACATAAAACTTTCATTTTGAAATAATACTGCTTTAAGCGATGGTAGCTACTCCCCTGTACTATCTATATGATGGGTAAAGAAAGAAGAAAATTAGTAGCATGTCAATATGTATCTGTTATCTTTTTATAGCCCATCCATTTAAGGCTACTTTATCCCAGAAAAAAATCTGATTTTGAAGCATCACCTAGTCTATAATAATATTATAAATGCGAAAGTTTGGAATTTGGATGGATAGATGTGTGGATGGATGTTTGTTACTCAATCACGCCAGAACGGCCCAACGGATTTGGATGAAATTTGGCACAGAGATAGATTATAGTCTGGAATAACACATAGGCTACTTTTTATCCAGGAAAATTAAAGAGTTCCCGCGGCAACCAAAAAAACCTCAATCTACGCGGACGAATTTGCGGGCATCAGCTAGTAAATAATAAGTAATAAAGATTTCAGTTCACCCGCAGTTTTTAAGATATCCACCAAAATTTTTTAGGAGGTGCTATCAACGGACGGGGAAGGTTACGCATGGGTCGAGCGTTGCGAACGTCTGGCCATCCCCGGTTTCCAACGCTGGGCCATCTTGATGGTGTCCGGTGGTCACTTTGCGGGGGCCATCTTCTCTGGCGCGGTGGTTGTATTGCATAAGACCCATCACTCGTATGTGTCGCGGAGGGGGCAGGGGCAGGCTCAAGTCAATAGGGATCAGCATGGCAACGCTCCGAGGTCGGCCGGCGCAAGCTTGAGGAGATACAACCAGGCGCAGTTCCTGCAGGTATGCTTCAGCAACAAACAGTGGCTAACTCGCACCACCAGGATTCGCCACTTAGCCACTTACTTACCACGTACCACTTGCCATATACTAAACTCATCTCAATTTAGACTTAAAAGAATAATAATTATGGATAAATTATTAAAAATTTATTATTATATTTTGTCTACACTTACTTACCACACACAACTTGCCGTATACTAAACTTAGCAAAAGCCACTTTAGACTTAAGCCAATAATAATTATGGATAAATTATTCTAAATTTATTATTAAATTTTGTCTAAACTTACTCACCACTTACAACTTGCCATATACTAAACTTAGCAAAAGCCACTTTAGACTTAAACCAATAATAATTATAGATAAATATTCAAAATTTATTATTATATTTTGTCTAAACTTACTTACGACATACAACTTGTCATATACTAAACTTAGCTAAAGCCACTTTAGACTTAAACCAATAATTATTATGGAATTAAAAACCTTATTCCACGAAAGAACGTAATCGCGGGCATCAGCTAGTAATAACTGAATCCAATCCGGGCAACAATTTTTGTTTTTGTTATTATTGCGTAGGCAACAGGGCAGTTCATTGTATGGAGACCCCCGCATTAAATCCTCAGTCGTTGAAACTTGGCAGCGTTGTAGTATGGCATGAACAAAAACTTAACAAAAATATCCAAAACAATGGGGCTGATTCTGTAGTGCACAATCTCTGAACTAAACTAAAATTAGAGCATTATAAATATTGCTAACCCTTTCATAATACTCCCTACGGAAAGGAACAGAACTAGATTTAAAGCTGCCATTTTAGTTTAGTTTAGAGATGTTACATTACAGAATCGGCACCAATATCCATACGGAAGTTAGGTATTTATACTTAAAACTTAAGGAGATCTTCGTCCAGCAGTGGACGTCTATAGGTTGAGATGACGACAACGACTTGAAACTTAATTTTTATGACTGAAAATTTTCGCGATTTCTTTTAAAAATAATAGTAGGTAGTATAATATATTTACAATGAAAACTGAAATATAAAACGAAATAATGCAGAACATCGAAATTTAAACCATTATTATCAAACCTAAACTGCGTTTACGCGATTATGTACCTTCCTGCTTTGGCGATTGGGTATAGCATAAAAACCTTACTTCCTTTCTGATTTTTTATTGGATATTTATAATATACTATTAACTCATGACACTATATCATAGTGTAAAGTTTCGTCGCCTGTGGAATTATTGTTAAGGTCAACTAGCTTTATTGCCTATACTATTGTTAGAGTAAGCAAGTGATAGAGTACAACTTCGTGTTTTTCTCAGGTGTCCTGTCACCTGATGGTTTTTAAATATCTTGTTAATTTTTGCAGCATGTCCAAGACATCATAGTCGGTTGGACACAAGACTTGAAGGGCTGTTCCATAATACTCTACCGCGCTGTGGGCTCGATCAACCAATCCGCATTATTCGGCAAGAATTCACCGTTGACACGCGAGGATATGCGTGTTAGGGCGTTGCCTTTCCCGACGCAAAAACCCACTTATAAAGAAGTGAAGAGGGTGCATGAAACGGTTGCTAGTGTCGAAGTTTATGGTAACATATTATGAACATTACCTTTTTTAGCAACAACAATTTATAAGCACTTACACTTATTCACCCACAATTCACAAATACGAACCCACGTATACGCACGCAAATATCCATTTACACCCACCTACACCCACCCACCCACATGCATATACACCCACTTACACATCCAAACACACGCACTCACAAATTCACGTCGGTCAAATAGAAGATCTAAAAGGCTGTGGGCTCAACCGACCAATTTGCACTATTCGGCAAGAATTCACCGTTGACGCGAGAGGATATGCATGTTAGGGCGTTGCCTTTCCCGACGCAAAAACTTAAAGAAGTGAAGAGGTTGCATGAAACGATTGCTAGTGTGGAAGTTTATGGTAGGATATGAACTTTTTGATTTTTTTGTAACTATAAATTTAGCACTTACACTTATTCACCCACAATTCACCTACACCCACCCACCCACATGCATATACACCCACTCACACATGCATACCCACGCACTCACAAATTCACGTTGGTCAAATAGAAGATCGCAAAAACCCACTTATAAAGAAGTGAAGAGGGTGCATGAAACGGTTGCTAGTGTGGAAGTTTATGGTAAGACTAGATAATGCCCGCGACTTCGTTCGCGTGGATAGCGGGAACTCTTTAATTTTCCGGGTCAAAAGGTATCCTTCTCCGGGACACAAACTGTCCCCATTCCAAATTTTATCACAATCGGTTGAACAGATGGGCCGTGAAATCGTAGTAGACAGACAGATAGATCGACACACTTTCGCATTTATAATATTAGTATTGATATATTATATTTTTTGAAGTTTAATTTGCATAAGGTATAAGGTTGAATTTAATGTTTATAATTCCATGTGCTACTTATTGAGTAAGCTGGCTCGCCATTTCTGCATCTAATCAAAACGTAGCCGTTGTATTAGAAGTAAAATTTCATAAGTGACTTTGACGAAACCGGTTTCCATAGAAAGTTGGCTGTATACACGTTATTATACTATTCATAAGTTATTTTACGACTGCCTGAAAAAAGGAGTATATTGTTTTTAGGGTTCATGTATGTATGTATGTATGTATGTATGTATGTGAGTTTGATAAATGAGGTATCATTAGAAGCTTATTCTTATTCCGGGCTTATTCCGGCTTATTCCAGGTGACATAGGCTAGTAAAATTTTAAGAAAAAATTATGGGGAGACCATGGCCCCGCATTAAAAACTAAAGTTGAAAAAGAAATCGAAAATAAGATTAAGTATATAATCATCATCTAGAAAATGATGAGTAGATTCCAAAAATATATAACACTATAGTTCAATATCCAGTGATTCGCAAAAAATATCATTTAATAAAAATGTAATAATAAGATTCTATTCAACTAGATTAATTTAGATTTTTAACTTTTTAGTTCGTTTTTTGGCAGGGCAGTCGTGTTTTTTAATTTCTTTAATTATGACTTGTTGCTATATTTGTAAGCCGTGCGGCGTGCTCGTGTTTCTCTCTCTCTCTCTCTCTCTCTCTCTCTACTTATATGTGCTACTTATTGAGTAAACACTGGCTCACCATTTCTGCAACTAATGTGGCTTTTACGTTTCTCCAGAAACCATGGAGCTGTTCCAAAAGGCTCTGATCGCGTCCACCAGCAAAACGGCGATCAAACCTGGCCCCGAAACAGGCGTCGATCGCACCAAGAAAGCGCAGAAAAGCCCCAGCAAACCCATTGATAGAGCCAAATCAAGGTGCGTGTAAAAAAAAACTGACAGTAAGTGAAATTAAATGATTTATTTCACTTGTAGTATTTCTTTTTTTTTTTTTTTCTTCCCCACTTCAAGTTAGCCCTTGACTGCGATCTCACCTGATGGTAAGTGATGATGCAGTCTAAGATGGTAGCGGGCTAACCTGTTAGGGGTATGGTAGTTATATTAAACCCGTACCCCTATTTGGTTTCTACACGGCATCCTACCGGAACGCGTAATCGCTTGGTGGCACGTCTTTGCCGGTAGGGTGGTAACTAGCCACGGCCGAAGCCTCCCAACAGGCCAGACCGGGGAAAATTCAGAAATTATAAATTCCCAAATTGACCCTGCCGGGGATCGAACCCGGGACCTCGGCACGTTAAGACAACAGCGCTACACACTGCGCCACGGAGGTCGTCAAACTGACAGTAAGTGAAATTAAATGATTTATTTCACTTGTAGTCTCGGCAATTAACCTAGTCGACCCCAACAATAATTCCTTAGGCGACGAAACTTTGCAGTATGATAAAGTAACACGAGTTAACGTAAAACGTATCTTATAAATATCCAATAAAAAATCATAAAGGAAGTAAGGCTTTTTATGCTATACCCAATTGTCAAAGCAGGAAGGTACACTATCGCGTAAACGCGGTTTACGTTTGATAATAAAATCGTTTTAAATATCGATGTTCTGCATAATTATTTCGGTTTTGAGTGTAAATATACTTACATACTATTATTTTAAAAAGAAATCGAGAAAATATTCAGTCATAAATATTAAGTTTTAGGTATAAAAATCTAACTTCGGCTTGGTTTTTTTTTTTTGGATATTTTTGTATAAGTTTTGGTTCCTACCATACTATAACCCTGCCAAGTTTCAACGACTGAGGATTTAATGCGGGGGTCTCCATACAACGAACCGCCCCATTGCCTAGACTATTGTGCCACTTATGATAAGTCGTAAGAATCTACCACCAGTTCGGAAAGGTGTTCTACTGAGAAGAACGGGCTAGAAACTCAGCCCATAATATTTTTAGAACGCGACTGTACAAAGTGTGTTACATTTTTAAGAGCTTTTATTTAAGTTGCAATGTTTGTGTGTTTTTAAGTCAAACCTTGCAACTGAATTATAAAACAGTAATCATCCACAAACATTTGAGCTGAAAATTTGCATTTATACTATAAGTTTGGATGAATGCTGCCCCTTTTCGCAGGGAGTATTAGTTAAAATAAATAAAAAATACAACAGAACTAGCTGATGCCCGCGGCGTCGTCCGCGTGGTTTAAGTTTTTTTGATTCCCGCGGGAACTCCTTAATTTTCCGGGATAAAAAGTAGCCTATATCACTCCAGGTCCTCAACTATACCCATGCCAAAAATGTCGTCGATCCGTTGCTCCGTTGCGGCGTGATTGAATGACAAACTAACAAACCAACACACTTTCGCATTTATAATATTAGTATGATTGGCCTCATGGCCTAGCATGGTATGATAGTGATGTCATATCACTTAGCATACCATCTAAATCCAATATGACGGACTACCAACGATGGCGGACTTTTTGTTCTTTTATGCACCCTCATGATATGGGTAATTAAAAGGGTCTTCTGAGAAGAATACGAGAAATTAAATGACGTCACACTAAAATCAACATGGCGGACGATAAAAGCTTGTTTCTAAAAATGATTTTTTTAGTGATTTAAGACTTATAGGACACTGCACTTTTCATAGGGACCCTTAAACTTGAATCAGTGTAGTGTAATAAGATTTAGAGATTAAGGGTCCCTAAATAGGTCCTTATTGATGTGTAATAAGCAACGCTCTAACTAGCGGCTGTAATAGCCCTATTATTCTTTTCAATTGTTTTAGGGAACGGGCACCCCGTGAACTTCCCACACAAATAGTATCAAGCGAAGACGAAGGGCCATGTTTCATCGACTCAGAGACTCCAGTGGGCTGGATAAAGACGCTCTCAGAGCAAAGCTCCAATGGCGTGATCACTAACTCTCGAAAAGACCTCTTGAACGACTGCGCTATAGCAAATTCCTCTGATAGTGACCAGGAGAATACGAAGGAGAGAAAAGAGCATCGTGTGAAAGTGAAAAAGAAAAAAAAGCCAGACGATATTAAACAGGTGAAGAAAGCACCTTTGAAAATATCGGCGAACGTTAAAAAGGTATGTTGATATCAAATGCGTTTTAGTCTTCGAGGAAATTTATTGCTAGGAGGGAAAGAAATTTATTATAGGAGTGCATAATAGCTAAAAACAACTAAAAACTAAAACTAAACTAAAAACTATTTATTATAAGAGTGCTTAATAGCTAATATTAACTAATAACAAACTTTATAAATCGGACATAAAGTTCCTTTTGCATTACAACTAGATCTACAAAAAACGGTCTCGAATGAAAACACTCCTACAGGTTGGTGTCCCTTTCGCACACCATAGATAAATAAATACATTTTTATTGACCAACAGTTTACATCAAATTAATCAGTAGTACAAAAAAAACATTACATGCAGTAGTTATGTACTGTGTACATACTTAAAATGTATTATGGTCAAAGGGCCACCTAAGGTAGCTTGTGCCGCAGCATGAAAGGTACTCAATACTCAATACTCAATATCATTTATTCAATATAGGTACACTGTAGGTACACTTATTGACGTTAAAAATTACAAATTTACTTATAAAACATGATGGTGATAATTGGTTACGGTATCTTAAAACTAAAGCTACGAAATCTACCAGGTAGGTAGGTATATACCTACCTGAAATTCCGCAACGCTGATTTTCAGGAGATGCTCAAGGACTGGGACGTCACGGACCATCACTGTATATTCCAAGCTAGTACACGTGAACAAAAAAAAAAAATATTTTATCATCAAATACAAAAATAAAATTAACTTATTAATAATATATAAATTTGCTTAAAAAACTAACTTAATCAGTGCTTATCATACTAAAACTTCACTATTATTTGATTAGGAGTATTATAGATGGTCATACATTTTAGATACTATCAAAGTCCAAAATTGTGATAAAAAACGTTATCCTACATTTCGTTTTTCAATAGATTTGGAAATTAATATCGGGCAAGGATCAAAACTCGTTGGAGACTATTCTGGAAGGTTTCGAGCCCGCGGAGCTGGAAGCGGCTTGCAACACTCAAGACCCCGCGGATGGCAACACCGCGTTACACAAGGCCGCCATTGCTGAAAAGCCTGAGATGGTCACGTGAGTATCTTTTTTTTTTTTTTTTTTTTTAAATATCGGGTTACTCCTCCGATATAGGGGTCGGAGACTTTATTTGGCAATTTGATTTGTTTAAACATAAACTTGAGTTTAATTTGTGACAAAATGGGCAACACATAGGTTGACCATTTTCATCGAAGTAACTTGATATATTGTTACAATATACATAGCACTTTGGATCTTTTATCTCAACCTATGTGTTGCTCCTTTTGTTGTATCTTAGTGATACTGATGACTTCTCGCCTGAGCTCATTTGATTCTTTGGACCACCACGGCACGGTTAGTTTGATTTTTATGTTTTTAAGCGGTATGTGTTTTCTACGTGATGTTTTTATTATATGTATATAGTATGTCTGTTTAGTATTTACCAATTGTTCTATTTTAATAATGTTTTGTACGTTTATTTTATCTATATTTCGTTCCGATTTAAGTTGGACCATTTTCTTATGAAACTGACTCCAATTTACTTTTTTAATGTTATTTATCCTGATAGTTCTCTGTTTGTTAATGCATTTTCCTTTGTTTAATTTTATTTTGAATTCGGTGCCGTGGTGATTCGAGCCCGTCATGCCTTGAGCCACTGTTCTGTCTTCCGCCAGGTTGAGAGAGTCCGCTGCGCACGCTGTGATGTCCACATAGTTGCTGCGGGATCTGCCTCCCCTTTTTGTGTCGAAAATAGCACTGTTGTAGGCTCTGGAGTCCACCTTAGTGCCTTTAGCAATAGGCTACGCTAGTCCTCGCTAAGCTGTCAAACTTCTTGCGTATGCTGCAGTCCATGCTAAAGGCACTATGGTGTGTGTCTGCTACCTTCGCCTGATGGCAGTTACTGCATCTGGGGGGGTCACCAGCCTGCAGTGCCGGGCAGTCGGCACGCAGATGGTGGCTCCCACAGTGCGAACACACGTCCCTCTCCTCAGTGCACTGCTTCTTTCCGTGGCCGAAACGCAGGCACCTCGTACATTGCATGAGCGGGGTTTGGTCGAAAACCCTCACTCGCTGCATGTCGATATGCACACGTCCCGCCTCGGTCAGGCGTTGCCACATCTGGGGAGAAACTTGCATCACCACGTGGTTCTCGTGTGGGTTTCTGGCTCGTTTTCTATATCTGACTGCCATCTTAAGGTTCTCTTGATTTAGGCCCTCCAGTATGTGGGAGTTCTGATTAAGAACCGCCCTGGCTATGTCCTCGTCCGTGTTATACGATAGCACGTCCTTGAACACCACCAGGGGGAGCTTGTTTACGGCCTCTTCGACTTTTAGGCTTGCCGCGGACTCTTTCAGTCTCTTGGTGACTTGCTCCAGATCCGACAGAGTGAGTATCTTAGATTAAACCTAACCAACCAATTTAACCTAATTAAAACTAATTTAACCTAAGTGTTGGCGGTGTTTTCACCCCCGTGCCTCGGAGAGCACGTTAAGCCGTCGGTCCCGGTTATTATCACTAACATGATAATAGTCGTTAAAGCCCGCCAACCCGCATTGGAGCAGCGTGGTGGGTCTAAGCTCTAATTCCCTCTCTCCTATGAGAGTGGAGGCCTGTGCCCAGCAGTGGGACGTTAATGGGCTGTAGTGTGTGTGAACCTAAGTGTACCTGATTATTTATGTCCAACCCTAACCTAACCTACAAGAAAGAGACAAGAAAACGTAAATAAAATGAATATTTCAAAAATTTTGAAATATTCATTGTATTTACGTTTTCTTGTCTGTTTCGTGTAGGTTAGGTTAGGGTCCGACATAAATAATCAGGTAGTGCCACAGGCAGTAGTGCAGGTAGTAATACTTAGGTTCTATCGGGTTAATAAACCTAACAGATTACAATTTAACGAAAAATAATACGTTAAACATTGAACAGTTTACAATCTGTCGACAGTTTACGATTTCGCGAGTTAGATTATAATCTAACGGTTTTTACAATCTTACGGTGACAGATACACAAACTTGAGCTCTAACTCAATTATAATATGGTTTATTTTACTTTGACACCGAACTTAGACGATTTGATCGGCAGTTCTCACACAATTAAGGGGCTGGTTGCTTATAATTTCGTAAAACGTTATAAACGTGTGTGTTTGCAGTGAAATCCTAACCGCGGGTGGTGACCCGTGTATTCGTAACCACGCACTGCAGACGCCTTACGCCGCGTCCCCACACAACGGAACACGCATCGCTTTCCGGATGTTCCAAGCTCAGTTTCCCGACAAGTACAATTATAATAAGGCAAGTAAAGTCCCACAAACTTATCTGACCCGGTAACAGAGTCGCTAGTAAAAAAAAAACAATTATTAAAATATGATTTCCAAAAAACACGATTTACCAAAAAAAATCACGGTCATCCGGATTCTCACAACGGAACACGCATCGCTTTCCGGATGATCCAAGCTCAGTTTCCCGACAAGTACAATTATAATAAGGCAAGTAAAGTCCCACAAACTTATCTGACCCGGTGACAGAGTCGCTAGTAAAAAAAAACAATTATTAAAATATGATTTCCAAAAAACACGATTTACCAAAAAAAATCACGGTCATCCAGATTCTCACAACGGAACACGCATCGCTTTCCGGATGATCCAAGCTCAGTTTCCCGACAAGTACAATTATAATAAGACAAGTAAAGTCCCACAAACTTATCTGACCCGGTGACAGAGTCGCTAGTAAAAAAAAAACAATTATTAAAATATGATTTCCAAAAAACACGATTTACCAAAAAAAATCACGGTCATCCAGATTCTCACAACGGAACACGCATCGCTTTCCGGATGATCCAAGCTCAGTTTCCCGACAAGTACAATTATAATAAGGCAAGTAAAGTCCCACAAACTTATCTGACCCGGTGACAGAGTCGCTAGTAAAAAAAAAACAATTATTAAAATATGATTTCCAAAAAGCACGATTTACCAAAAAAAAATCACGGTCATCCGGATTCTCACAACGGAACACGCATCGCTTTCCGGATGTTCCAAGCTCAGTTTTCCGACAAGTACAATTATAATAAGGCAAGTAAAGTCCCACAAACTTATCTGACCCGGTGACAGAGTCGCTAGTAAAAAAAACAATTATTAAAATATGATTTCCAAAAAACACGATTTACCAAAAAAAATCACGGTCATCCAGATTCTCACAACGGAACACGCATCGCTTTCCGGATGTTCCAAGCTCAGTTTCCCGACAAGTACAATTATAATAAGGCAAGTAAAGTCCCACAAACTTATCTGACCCGGTGACAGAGTCGCTAGTAAAAAAAAAAAAACAATTATTAAAATATGATTTCCAAAAAACACGATTTACCAAAAAAAATCACGGTCATCCAGATTCTCACAACGGAACACGCATCGCTTTCCGGATGTTCCAAGCTCAGTTTCCCGACAAGTACAATTATAATAAGGCAAGTAAAATCCCACAAACTTATCTGACCCGCTAGTAAATATGAAAAAAAAAAACTTAACATGCATCTTAGAGTAATACAAGAGAAGATAATGTAATAATAACAGAGGCAGGTGACAGCGTCGCTAGTAGGTATGAAAAATACAAGTCATAATTAAAAAAAAATAAAAAATACGACTGCCCTGCCAAAAAACGAACCTAAAAGTTAAAAATCTAAATTAATCTATTAATCTAATTAATCTCAGGTGAGAAAGTGGGCGGTCCCAAAACCAGAAGACCCCGGGGTCTTCCGGGAGTCCGGAGTCTCCAAACCGATTATTTTTCCCCCTTTTTTTAATCTAGCTACCATCTTAGACTGCATATTAGCATTATTATATATTCATCACTTACCATCAGTTGAGATCGCAGTCAAGGGCTAAATTGTAGTGGAGTTAAAAAAAATAGATCCCCTTAGGGTTCGCCTTTTTTTATCCGACTTCAATAATTTTATTCATACATCAATATTGGTATGCGTAAAATCATTTTCAAAAATATTAATATGATAAGTTCTTATTTATTATAAGAAACGTTATCACTTATAGTCTCAAATCCCCGGTCCCGTCACCCCGGAGCAGATAGAGCAAGAGAAAGAGAAGAAAGCGCTTCAGAAGAAGGCGAAGCGACAGCGCGAGAAAGAGAAGCAAGCGGAGAAGAATAAAATAAACAAATTCCTGCAGATGACTGACGTGCAAAAGGTAATTTTTTCCTTAGCCTTCTCTCTGCGTCGTATTCCTCATGACTGAGGGTCGTGACCCCTTCACATTAATCAAATAATGGTAGGAGTTTTCATTTCATCCTTAGCGTTAGCACAGTTAATATATATTCATCAACTACATACACTATAATGCCTTAGTTTTGAGGTTTGTATTTAGAAAAAAAAGTATTATCATTATTATAATTTTTTTTTTAATTAGAAAAAAAAACTTAAGTAATAAAAATAATCGTTTCACTTCTATCGGCAGTCTATGACTGGCATTTTTTTTAAATTTATCGACCGGCTTTTTTTTCCAGGTGAGAGCCGACCTCATGATGTGTTTCCTCTGTGGCGTAAAACTCCCCAGGCCGCCATTCGAGTACGATAGCTTCCAATTCTGCTCCACTAAGTGTCTGCAGAACCATCGGAATCTGAGGCCTTTGCATAAGAGCGCGTAAAGTGAAAACTACCCCCCGATTACGTAAAGAAATCGAAATGAAATGAAATGATTTATTTATTTCATGTAGGACAACTTGTGTCACTTATGAAACGTTAAGACTCTACCACCGGTTCGGAAAGATGATTCTACTGAGAAGAACCGGCAAGAAACTCGGCAGTTGCTCTTTTCATAGAAAAGAAAAGGTTACAATATGTAGACAACACAACACATACGTTACAAGTATTACACTGACTTGTGGGTCACTGGATGCGAGGCCGGTTGCTTCCATGCAACTTTGTCATTAATAAAATCATCGATAGTGTAATAACCTCGACTTAACATGCTGTTACTTAGTATGACTTAGTATGCTGTTTAACACAGTCTTTAAATCTATGTAATGGCAAATCCGGAAACTCTTTGGGAACCATATTATAAAAGGGTACAATCGTTATCGTAATTGTCTGTCAAACGTATAATTCGACCTGTTTAAGGAGGTCACAAATGCTTGGACGTCAAAACGCATGTATGTAATTCTTAACAAGTCATAATTAAAAAATTAAAAAATACGTCTACCCTGCCAAGAAGCGAACTAAAAAGTTAAAAATCTAAATGAATCTAGTTAAATTAGAATCATATTCACATTTTTATTAAATGATATTTTTTGTGAATCACTGGATATTGAACTATAGTGTTATATATTTTTGGAATCTACTCATCATTTTCTAGATGATGATTATATAGTTGATCTTATTTTCAAATATTTTTTTTCAACTTTAGTCTTTAATGCGGGACCATGGTCACCCCATCAATTTTTTTAAAATTTTACTAGCCTATGTCACCCGGAATAAGCTAGGGATTCTAACGATACCTCATTTATCAAAATCGGTTCAGGCGTATAGAAGTTATGGTGACAAACAAACTCACATACATACATACATACGTGAACCCTGAAAACAATATACTCCTTTTTTCAGGCAGTCGTATAAAAAGTTCGAGTTATACGATATGAACTGTCAAATAAAAACGATTGGCTTACACAATTGGGCCTCCGCCCCCCGATTATGTAAGGAAATCGTAATCGTAATCGTCTGTCAAACGTATAATTCGACCTGTTTAAGGAGGTCATAGATGCTTGCACGTCAAAACGCATGTATGTACTCCTTAAAAAGTTCGAGTTATACGTTATGAACTGTCAAATGAATACGATTGGCTTACACAATTGGGCCTCTGGTCAAGAACACGCATAGAGGTTCCGTAAGAATTGTATTAAGACATCCGACACGGTGTGAGACATAATATTGAGTAATATAGTGAGACTTAAAGGGCAAAAAACACAGGAAACGATTGCTAATTAAAAATAAAATAAAAACAAGCTAAACAGGCACAAAAAATTGTTCCAATTTTGGCCACCGGGCCTGATAAATAAATAGATAAATAAATAAATAATTCAATAATAAATTGTATGATTTTATGGATGTTGTGTTTTTGTTTATTTATATTTTTCTGATATAATATTAGTTATTAATAATGGATTGATAATTCGGCTGTACCCAGGCAATCTTTAAAACTTAATTGATAGGTCTTTTTAGTGTTATCGTTTTAGGGTTCCTTATTAAAATACTTCAAACATACTTAGCTAAATATCATATTGGCTGTGACTCGATGGGAACTCACCATAATATAACGATGATACTTTCAGAAAATGTTTCCCAAGCATTTCTTGAGAGAATTCCAAAATAATTTCGGTAAGTAGATTGATGCAACTAATAAATTACTATAAGTTTCTTTCCAAGCTACGGGACCCTCGGATGGAAAGCCATACTCGCACCTGCATACTACTTATTTATTACTTGTAATATATTATTGTGTAAAACCGAATTAGCTCCGATACTAAAAAGAGTACATAAAATGTGTGACTGTCAAGTGTCCTGTATATAAAGTAACGTATTTTTTTTAATGGTGGATAATCGTATGTATTTTATTGTTAAATCAATGATAACGCCTTATTGTAAATCGACACTGCCGGAAGAAATAAATTAGTTTCATGATGTGATTGGTGTGTTTTATTTCTCTCACTTACGTTTAGGGTGCCTTTCCACTAGAGTATGGAGGAAAGAGTAGAGGAGTAATATCTCTGTATATAAAAAGTGTCCGTCAAAATGCATTAAATCGGGGGCGCCACATTAGCATCAGGGTAAATTTTAAAAGAAGCGCCAAATATTATTAGGGTAGGTTTGAGAAAGAAACATTCATCATTATTTTGTACAACGTAAGTTGCCGAAATTTTCAATAATTAACTATTTTATAAAATGAAATAAAATAAAAATAGAAAAGCCTTTTATTCTCTTATCCTTGTAGATGAGTTAGTAGTACATTATGAGTTAGTACATTTTCCTTATTTCCTAGGTTAGTATGGTTAGTGTCGCTTCATTTGATATTACTTATTAGATAAGAGCCCTTTTACGGGTATAGACCTCCCCCAACCTCTTCCACTTCTCCCTGTCCTTGCCCACATTCATCCATCCTTTCCCTGCAGTTTGGATTATCTCGTCCACCGTTTGTTTGGCCTTCCAACCTCCCTTTTTCCTGAAGGTCCTCTCCACTGTGTAGTCTGTATTAAGTTAAATTTTAGTCGCCAATAATATTAATTTTTTTAACTCTGCATACTTCACTTCAATCTATAATTGCTTCATTCATACCATACCCTTTGCTACACCAGCACCACTGTGGAAGGTTTTTGAACGGTTATTATTACAACCACTGGACACTTGCAACTTTTCTCCCTTAAGAGATGTTACTCGTTGCTAAGTTACGAATGTGGTTCAAACACGGCACAGGGCTTGAAGCTAGGGTAGGCATTATTAAATCAGAAAGCCTATTTACTGGCTTATAATGAAATGAGCATTGACGTATTTCCATTTGGGTAAGCATTGCTTTTATGCCTCTATGAACTGCACGCCACTGCATAGGTTACACATACATATGATACAAAGGTTTTTTGCAAACTTCCAATCGCCGCATCCTTTCGCCGCCTGTATATACTAGCGGTTCCCTACGACTCGCTTGATCCGTCCAACTAATGGGAACTTTAAATCAACCGAAACTCAATGAAAACATGTATTTTGTTGTTTTACTTTATTTTACCTATATATTTATTAAGTTTAATTAACTATTAAATATAAAATTTTCATAAAATCCGATAGCAAAAAGTTTATTTCAAAGCTTTCGTTTTAACGCCATCTAAGCAGAAGAACTACAGGGTATCAGCGATGATAAGCAGATTTTGCTTAAGTATGGAGTTGTACCTCTACCCCTGGTTATTTATGCTCTTTGGTCCCACTAACATAACCGACCCAGTGACAGCGTCGCTAGTTCCAATTTTGGCCACTGGGTCCAATGACTAAGGAAACTACTGGGTCAGATAAATAAGTTTGACAGATTGTACCTACTCCATGTTTAGACTGTGGCGGTCTTCGCAGTCCGCACATAATCCAATAGATGGCACTACTAGTTCAATGCACGCGACAACGAAGAGACTCACGATTACGAATCGTTCTATGAATTACGCTATATAAATGTCACCGTAGATTGTAAAAACCGTTGAGTAGATTATAATCTAACTCGCGAAATCGCAAAGTGTCGAAAGATTACAATTTAACGCATTATTTTCCGGTAGATTGTAACTAATCTGTTACGTTTATAAACCCGATAGAACATATGTGATTATTTATGTCGAACCTTAACCTTACCTACATGAAACAGACAAGAAAACGTAAATACAATGAATATTCCAAAAATTTACACTCAGAACATTGAACGGTTCACAATCTTTCGATAGTTTACAATTTTGCGAGTTAGTTAACTAACGGTTTTGACAATCTTACGGTGACATATACGACCTCTATGAACGGTGGGACCAGTGGTCCCCGGGCACAACGCCCGCTCGGAGGATAATCATCTATTGTTACGGTCGAGCCATAACACCTGCTCCCGTACAATACCATGGAGTATAAGACACATCGTGTGATGTCCATGCTGCTTTGTATAGTGTGGGTCGCAGTTCGGTTATCCAAGGTTTTAAGAAGTCACTACCGGAACGGGTCCCCTCGCAGAATCAGAAGGGCTTCGTCGTTTAAGGAGTTCATGCATGCTTTTTGACGTTCAGGTACTTATCTATGAAGTCCTTATGAGGTCGGATTATCTGTTTGACAAACGATTACGATTACGATTTCCTTACAAAATCGGGGGGTAGACCAGAGATATAAGTAAATTCCCAAATTGACCCAGCCGGGGATCGAACCCAGGAAATCCCGTTTATAAGACAACTGCGTAGATGGTAAAGGTAGGTAACTAAGTTTCTATAAATTATAGTATAGTAAATACCTAGCAATGGGAAAGTTTGAAGCAAAACCTATCACACGGTACGCTGCGCCGAATTCGCGACGGGCATATCGCTCCCGGAAATAACAAAATATGAAATTCTGACAACGACCTCAACCTGACGAAGTTTTCACGTTCTTACTAGATACACCGAATGTATGTATGTATGTATGTATATACTTTATTGTACACCACAAATACACAACATGTTACAAACAAGAATACAACTATATAAGTATCGCTAATTAGCGATAAGACCGCCTTATTGTACTTACAGCGATCTCTTCCAGACAACCTTAACGTTAGGGAGAAAATGAAAAATAAGATAAAGGGAGGTGGTGCAAAAATAATAATAAACTTAAATACTAATAGCTAAATAAACTAACCAATACCATATATTACAACATAACATAAGAATCTACCACTGGTGGTAGATTCACTTGACGATTCAAAAGTACTAGTAAAAGTTTATTTGAATAAAAAACATTTGAATTTGTGTAGGTAAGTAGGTACGGTCAGTGGCAAAATTTCGTAAACAGATCAAAATAATGCCGTTAAATATTGAAAAGTTCTTATTGTTCGTGTTTAAAAATTATGGGGCAGGCGCGTAGTTCGAACGTGTGGGTCCGCATACTTTGGAAAGGTGACCCACTGACCCCTCTCCCCTCACACAGTTCACTGGATGAACGAAAGGCCGCGATGTGTTGAATTACCTAGGAAGGTAGGGTGTAGCTCTTGTTTTGACTAACACGGAACACCGGTTACACTGGTGTGTCTATTGATACATACTTAGGTACATGTTTTTCGCCATATACCAATCTCTACGTCTCGTGACGGCAGCCGGCAGGCACTAGACTTCCGGAAATAACAAAATTGGAAATTGTATCAAAGTGCCGCGAGGTGGAATAGACGCGTAAAGGATGTATTCGGAATCGAAACATGTTTCGTGTAAACCGCTTTACTCTGTGGCGCAGCGCTAGATATGTAGTTGCCCAAAACTTGGCAGTTCTTAAAACTCTAGGAAAGAAAAAATATAGACTTCGTCCGCGTGGATAACAGTTTTTATTCCCGCAGGAACTGCTTAATTTTCCGGGATATAAAATAGCATATGTCCTTCTTCGGGATGTACAATACATACTTCTGTACCAAATTTGACATAAGCAAAGCTCTGTCCAACTTTTAGTAAAAAGACACATACTTTAATACCTAAAAATTAAAATAAACTTCTCTAAAAACACACATATAGGTACATGCATAAATGCGGAAAAATTAAAATAAACTTCTCTAAAAATACACACACTTAAATACCTAAAAATTAAAATAAACTTCCCTAAAAAGAAAATAGCAACAAAAAAGCAGCGAAGAAGACTCTATTACCGGTTCGGCAAGAAACTTCAGTTGATAACCATAATATAAAACTCCATTGAAAAGGCAAAAAAGTAGCAAGTGTCGAAGAGGGTTAAGGCCCAGCGAGTAAACTATAAGAGCCTAATTAGGGGTTCATTTTCCCCCATTATTCCCGTTGAAGAATGTCAGTTAAAACTTACAATTTCCAATGACTGATAAATATATTGATTTTTTTCTGTCCCTGAGGCTTTGTTTGCTATGCAGGCAATGACTAATTAAATCTCTGATGATTAAGAAACGTATAAAATAAACCAACATCAGCTGAGAACACGTTCTCTTCATATCGGTCGAACTTCATAAGGTTTTATCGGGTTAATATACCTAACCGATTACAATCTTCACAGTCAATCTGTCGACAGTTTACAATTTCGCTAGTTATATTACAATCTAACGGTTTTTGCAAGTTTATGGTGACATATGCAAAAACTTGAATGAGTACCTATAGAGAGACAAATTATTGGTTTTATCACTTGGGAAATATTTGTGAAAAATATGGAAATATTTCGTGATAAAAGTCAAAAAGGTCATGTGCGAGCACATAGTTTATGGCAGAGCCGGTTTTATGTATTATTCTCGCCATATTTCTTTCTACCATAATATATTTTACAAATATGAAAAATACCTAGCACTAGGTAGGTAAGTTCTATTTTACATAACTTGGCTTGATGTCGATTCCGGCCAAATAAATGCAGACGAAAAATTATGCGCGGAAGTAGGTCCCTAATTATTTCCTCGTTTACGGTGAAATAAACTTACCTAGGGTTTTCTATTTCCTCGTTTACCATAAAATATAGGGTTTTCTGTCGCCGTTAAATATTAGTTCACGATTTACTTATTTTGTACCCGACTGCAGTCAACTCCAATACCCAAAAAATATTTTATCACTTTGTCGGCGTGATTAATTTTCATGCCAAATTACAGCTTTCTAGTCCTAATAGCCTATGAACTAATTGTGGACAGATAGACGGACAGATGGACATGGCGAAACTAGAGGGGTTCCTTGCTGACTACAGAACCATAAATAATTAAAACCCTCTTACAATTTTCACCCAAAAATCGAACGGTCCGCGTAAGTAGTTAAGTACCGAGTTAAATCCTTAATTAATGACAGAGAGAACTGAGTACAAATTGTACGACGACATAGCACACCTATATAGTACAGTGGGTATCAAATTTAAGTGTGAGATCTATAGAGCGAACTTTGGCTTTGCTTAAACTTAAGACATGGTTAAAATGATACAGATTTAAGTTACTTACATAATTCCATCTCGTTTTAACTCTGAGTAAAGTCTGAGCTAAGTTAAAGTACGCTCTATAGATCTCAGCATAAGTCCTGGAGCCATACTGCCAACGCAGCAATACCCAAGCAATATTACTCAAAATGACAGTTCATGTCACGTAACTTAACGTTCCTAAAATAAGGATTATTCATAATTATTCTAAAAAACGAAAGTCAACAATAATGAGTTGGCAGTATGGCCCCAGAAAAGAAAGAAGAAGAATACAAGACCGCGGCATTTCGATTGCAAAGTCATAAACAAGTCAAGTAACAAGGGGTATTACCCCTTCTTCCCAGTGTGAGAGTCAGCGGGCAATGGTAGTCACCCACATATATTTAAATGGGTTGGTTCAATAATATAGTGACTTCATTATTTTTTGCATTTTTCGTTGGTTCGATTCCCGGCTCAGTAAACTGTTAAAAAATGTTTGAACGCAAATATTCTTATTTTTAAAAATCTTCAATATTTATAGTATTTTTCCTCCGTGGCCCGTTTTTTATCCGCTACAAGTTAGCCCTTGACTGCGATCTCACCTGATATTAAGTGATGATGCAGTATAAGATAGTAGCGGGCTAACCTGTTAGGAGCATGGCAGTTATATTAAACCCATACCCCTATTCCATTTCTACACCGCATCGTACCGGAACGCTAAATCGCTTGGCGGCACGTCTTTGCCGGTAGGGTGGTAACTAACCACGGTCAAAGCCTCCCACCAGGCCAGACCAGGGAAAATTCAGAAATTATATAAATTCCCAAATTGACCCTGCCAGGGATCGAACCCTCTGCACGTTAAGACAACAGCGCTACACACTGCGCCACGGAGGTCGTCAAATGTCGTCTTATAATTATGTCTGCACGTCAAAAAGCATGTATGACTCCATAAACAGTTCGAGCTGTCAAATGGTTACGATTTGCATAAACAATAAGGCCTCAGATTGCTTGCATATCGTATTCTCCTTTCAGTTCCATCTACGTACTTTTTTGACGCCGACTATACAAGGTGCATGTTCGTAGCTATTTTTAATGAAATGATTCCTCATTACGTGGCGGCATCCAGGTCGAGTGGAGCCCATTCGATCCAACGATTGATTTCAACTGCACTCGGTATTAAACGCGTTTTTTTAAAATCAATTACAGGGCTGCGATTTTGCACTTCACATGCGTTTAAATGCGATGTACACGCACGAACACGTCATGATCCATGAATCAGTCAGTTACTAGACATAATGAGGCGATTAATTTTAATAGATGCCCGCGACTTAGTCTGCTTTGTTCAAGTTTTTTCGATATAGAGATAGGTTTGCATCCCGGGGAAGGACATATGCTACTTTTTATGGCACGAACACGTCATGATCCATGAATCAGTTAATAACTACTAGACATAATGAGGCGATTAATTTTAATAGATGCCCGCGACTTAGTCTGCGTTGTTCAAGTTTTTTTTTGATGAAATTTAGTCGATATAGAGATAGGTTTGCATCCCGGGGAAGGACATATGCTACCTTTTATGACACGAACACGTCATGATCCATGAATCAGTTAATAACTACTAGACATAATGAGGCGATTAATTTTTAATAGATGCCCGCGACTTAGTCTGCGTTGTTCAAGTTTTTTTTATTTGATGATATTTAGTTGATATAGAGATAGGTTGCGTCTTATATATGCTACTTTTTATGCCAAGAAATTAAGGAGTTCCCGCGGAAATTAAAAATAAACTTGATACGCGCGGTCTATCTATTTTATAAACGTTCAAAAAGTGTAGTTACAGTATATCAAAGATATGTTGATTAGTTGATTAAATACTTGAGACTAATTAGTAGGTATCTATCGAGATTTAAATTCCTATGCACTATGTTAATACTCAATACTCAATATCATTTATTCAATATAGGTACACTGTAGGTACACTTATTGACGTTAAAAATTACTTACTTATAAAACATGATGGTGATAATTGGTTACGGTATCTTAAAACTAAAGCTACGTTTCCAAACGCGCCCTAGTCTCAGAAGAGCCCACAACAAACTCAGCCGGGTTTTTCATTTCTTTTTATTATCACCATCGCACAAATCATCTTAACTAAGGAACTATCAGAGCCATAGAGTAAATGTTCATTAATTAATTCCTTATTATGCCTAAAAATACCTCGGTAGGTAGATAAATTCCTAAAATGCTAACAAACAAGAAATAATTAGCTTGCTAGCTACTATTTAGGCACTTATTTAAAAAAGTTCACTTCCCCGGTCTCAAACCCACCGCCACTTGACATAATTCGTATGTTCACTACTAAGCACACTCTTTTGCCACTTTGTGCTGAAAAGTGAACAGACGTTTTTCGTTCAAACAACGTTTACGTAAAAGAAGGAACGGTAAGTGCGGCGAAAGCAAAAAAAAAACAGAGGCTTAGTGCCTTTGATTCCTCTGCATAAAAAATAATAATTAAACACATTAGTTTCTCTCTTTAATACCTGTCCCATTATAGGTATATTTTATGTGTGTAACTATTAGGCGAAGGCTATTTATACGTACAGTAAATACTGTGGTCCAAGTTGAAACAGTCGGAATAAATACTGAAATATCACATTTCGTTGATGGAATACACTAGGCATCCATCAATAAAATAGATTACACGATCATTATATTGTGTGTCATCGTAAAATTGCAAAAACCGTTAGATTGCAATCTAACGCTTTTTATCTCGATAGATACTTAACGCTCAATGTTCTGAGTATAATTTTTTTAAATATTCATTGTATTTAGGTACGTTTTCTTGTCTCTTTCTTGTACGTAAGGTTAGGGTTCGACATAAATATTCAGGTAGGCACTTAGGTTCTATCGGGTAAATACCTAAAAGATTACAATCTACCGAAAAATAATGCGTAAAATTGTAACGTTTCAACAGTTTACAATCTAGCTAGATAGATTACAATCTAACGGTATTCACAATCTTACGGTGACATATATATTAATATACCACGGTATTTGGTAAATACCATTTAACAAATTATGTTTATTATTATTGTAAGTATTACAATATTATGTATTTGGTAAATACGATCTACCAAATACATAATTTATTGTAGTATTTACTAAATACCGTGGTACCTACTAAATACTGTTGGACCACAATAATGGACCTTTCATGACCGTGCATTCGTGCGTGTGGATTAAAGTTCTGATCCTTGCAAGAACTTTTTATTCTCCTTTCTTTCTTTAAAATCTTTAATTTTTGCTAAAATGTAGCTTCTAAGGCACCTATATGCTAATTCAGGGTATAAGGTATCTCCATTCCATATTTCAGCCAAATCAGTTCGATGGAGTACCTAACAAATATCCTAAATTACGAATTTAAACATAAACATATAATCATCAAAACTTTCACATTTATAAGTAATCATTTGTAAGTATCTAGGTAGGTCTAGGAAGCTTTTCTTTCAGGTTTATTGAAGGCTTCTTTTCAGAGCTGGGCGCTTTTGGAACCGTACACGAAAAATAAAGAATGACGTCCAAGTTTTTGGCGAATAGTCGGACCTCTACCCTGTGTGTTGACACTAGTATTTATTTGTTGATAGAAAAGTAGGCACAGAAACGGAGAGAAAATGTATCATCACACACTATAAAGTGTAGGTATATAGGTATAATGAAGTGTCGAGGTCGACGGGGCCACTCGCACGGGTGTCATCAATTTCAGATTTTCCGCGCCCATTTTTCGCCCGGCATTTTCGCGTACACATTGTGACACTTTGCAAATTGTAATGGTAGACTGTGGTGTGCTTTAAAGGGATCCACATCGTAAAAGGTACTTCACTACTTTTGTTTTTTTTTTTAATTCCTGTACTAGTTAGCACGTTGTGATACTTTATAGATTGTGGTATCAGAGAAAGATAGATAAAAAGGGATCTACAAAGTTACTTCGCTACTTTAGTAATTTTTTTTTAATTTCCACTGCAAGTCAGCACATTCTGATACTTTGTTTGTGTAATGGTAGACTGTGGTGTGCTATAAAGGGATCCACAACGTAAAAGGTACCTCACTTCTTTTTTTTTTTTTTAATTCCACTACAAGTTAGCACACTGTGATACTATAAAGATTGTGATGTACTACAAAGGGATCTACAAAGTTACTTCACTACTTTAGTAATTTTTATTTTTTTATTTCCACTGGAAGTTAGCACATTCTGATATATTGTTTGTGTAATGGTAGACTGTGGTGTGCTATAAAGGGATCCACATCGTAAAAGGTACTTCACTACTTTTGGTTTTGTTTTTTTAAATTCCTCTACAAGTTAGCACACTGTGATACTTTATATATTGTGGTGTACTACAAAGGGATCTACAAAGTTACTTCACTACTTTAGTAATTTTTTTTTTTAAATTTCCACTGGAAGTTAGCACATTCTGATACAAATGTTAGACTGTGGTGGGATACAAAGGGATCCACGACGTTACTTCACTACTTTTGGATTTTTAGTTTTAATTTTTTTTTATTTACATTACTAGTTAGCACATTGTGATACTTTGTAAATAGTAATGGTAGACTGTGGTGTGCTATAAAGGGATCCACAACGTAAAAGGTACTTCACTACTTTTGTTTTTTTTTTTTAATCCACTGCAAGTCAGCACATTCTGATACTTTGTTTGTGTAATGGTAGACTGTGGTGTGCTATAAAGGGATCCACATCGTAAAAGGTACTTCACTACTTTTGTTTTTTTTTAATTCCCCTACAAGTTAGCACACTGTGATACTTTATATATTGTGGTGTACTACAAAGGGATCTACAAAGTTACTTCACTACTTTAGTAATTTTTTTTTTTTTTTAATTTCCACTGGAAGTTAGCACATTCTGATACATTGTTTGTGTAATGGTAGACTGCGGTGTGCTATAAAGGGATCCACATCGTAAAAGGTACTTCACTACTTTTGGATTTTTAATATTTTTTTTTTAATTTCCACTGGGAGTTAGCACATTCTGATACATTGTTTGTGTAATGGTAGACTGTGGTGTGCTAAAAAGGGATCCACATCGTAAAAGGTACTTCACTACTTTTGGATTTTTAATATATTTTTTTTAATTCCACTACAAGTCAGCACATTCTGATACTTTGTTTGTGTAATGGTATAGTGTGGTGTGCTATAAAGGGATCCACAACGTAAAAGGTACCTCTCTACTTTTTTTTTTTTTAATTCCTCTACAATTTAGCACGTTGTGATACTTTACAGATTGTGGTGTGCTACAAAGGGATCTACAAAGTTACTTCACTACTTTAGTATTTTTTTTTTTAAATTTCCATTGCAAGTTAGCACATTCTGATACATTGTTTGTGTAATGGTAGACTGTGTACTGTAAAAGTTACTTTACTACTTTTGGTTTTATATGTTTTTGTATTCCACTACAAGTTAGCCCTTGACTGCGATCATCCCGGAGGTAAGGGATGATGGAGTTGATAACGGGCTAACCTGTTAGAGGTATGGCAGTTATATTAAAAAAAAAAAAACGGTTTCTATTCTGCAACGTACCGGAACATCAAATCGCTTGCTTGGAATTTATAATTTCTTCTGGTCTGGTTTGGTCGGAGGCTTCGGCCGTGGCCACTGACAAAGACGTGTCGCCAGGCGATTAAACGTTCCGGTACTTTGCCGTGTAGAAACTGATTAGGGGTTTAGTATAACTGCCAAACCCCTAACAGGTTAGCCCGCTACTATATTAGACTGCATCATCACTTACCACCAGGTGAGATCGCAGTCAAGGGCTAACTTGTAGTGAAATAAAATAAATATAATTCCAAATGTTCGATGCCGTGTAGAACAGAAACCAATTAGGATTTAGGGATACCTGTGGGTGTTGAATATAACTGCCATACCCATATGTTAGCCCAATACAATGTTAGACTTCATCATTACTTATTTAAAGTTGGATAAACAAAAAGGATTTGAACCTTCGACAGCATGCATGACCTCTTCCATCTGCCTCTGTGCGATTATAGATTTTTCATTTGTAAATACCAAGTAAACATAGAGTAGGTACAAGCAGTTACGTCGCTATTATGATTTATTGCATAAACATCCACATTCCTTGCTCCAGCGTGACTAACTTAATGTCTTTATCGCTTCCTTTTTTAGCCATATTATTGTTTTACTTTTGTCCAAATTCCCAAACAATACCGACAATGGGGCAACGTGCTTTTCTATGCGCATACGCTCTACAAAACTACGGGTTTAATATTAACATTACAATCGTGAGTTTCGAAAATAATTATTAAAGGAAATTCAACCTTCGGAGTCAAACAATAGAGTTGTAGTATCACGGCTTGAGGTGCAAGTATTAAGTTTGTCGGAGGTTACGTTTCGGTGCGGTGCACATGGAGTCGGCAGTCGCGAGCCCATCGAGTGTGGTTCCGGTAGGGTCGATCACCGGGGCGTAGTGTGCCTTTACGTTATTCGGAGTTCATTCGTGTGGAAGCGCGCGCAAAAGTTTCGTTCCTTTTTCGAATTTTTACCACAGACTATTTTATGAAGTTTTAATTTTTTTATATTGTATTTTATTTATAGGAAGTTGTATAGCATTTTTTAAAGAGTTCGGACTTTATAATTTTTAAGCTGTGCATGAACTGAAAAATTTTACAGTGTGAACTGATGATAATTATGAAAGTGAAATTAACGTTGATACGCCAATATTTGGCTGTAATTAAGTAAAACAGTGGTTCTTTTTGGAGTGATTTTTTAAGTTAGTGTGCGTTTTCAATTATTATGAAAATGTGGAACATGAATTGTTTTTGTTTTTGGAGATTTTTATTCCTGCTCGTGCCAACAGTTGGTAAGTGCCTAAAATGAATAAGTAGTTTTTTTAAACTTTCCTTATTTTTTTTAAGAAATTAAATTATTTCTATTATGTAGTTAGTTTGCAAAGTTACACGAAGGTTCTTTGCAATTTTTTATTTATAATGTAGGTCTATAGGTACTTACTCTTTAGTATGAACTTATAATTGTCAGAGGAATAAATTAAAAAAAATCTAAGTTCAGAAGTCAGACTTAAATTACGGAAACAATTTTGTCGTTGAGTAAATTAAAACAGATCTGTTTTTAATTTTCGTACAGTTAGGTTAGACGAAATTTTATTAATTAGTTTAGTAATTTGTGACCACACATAGATACATAATAAAACCTATTAAAACCGTATTATTTGTAGTTAGCTAAGATAAGAAGAGAAAATTGCAAAAATAAGTTTAGGTAAGTAATTTTGAGACAGAGACTGGATAGAGTTAGCTAAAACAGGAAGTAATGGTCAGTTTTGGAGGAGACCTACATCCATGAGGGTCTCTCATCTTCACACCAATAGATCTTTCAATCTTTTCAATTAGTATAGTTGCAGACCTGGTGAGTGACATAGGCTACTCTTAATCCCGGAAAATTAAGGACTTCCCGAGGGAATCAAAAATCTTAAACCACGCGGACAAAGTCGCGGGCATCAGCTAGTAATATCCCCGGGAAACTCCCTTATTTTTGGGATAGCTTATGACACTCACAAATAATGAGGCTTTTTATTGGTACCAGAATTAAATCGGTTCGGTAGATCCAGAGATTACCCCCTACAACGTCACAAACTCACAAACTTTACCTCTTTATAATATTAACATTGTATAGGCCCAGCTATAGCAGTAATTTCAATGCCTATAAATAGGTTAGGTTTCAATGCCTACATATAGGCAAATAGTTACCCAGGAGAGCAATAGGATACCTCGGGCAGTGTTATGGAGATAGTGTGGGACGAATGCAAGGAATGTGTGTGCACAGCAAATGTAGGTATTGTCAATATCGTCGTCTAGTCACGGAATATGTACCCCCTATAATCATGCATAATACTAGGTAGGCATTGTCTTACTGTGTATAGGTGTTTACAGCTGACGCTCCTTCATTTTCCGGGATGAAAAGTAGCCATGCTAAAAATCACGTGGATCCGTTGCTCCGTTGAGGCGTGATTGAAGGCTACTTTTTATCCCGGAAAATTAAAGAGCTCCCGCGGGAACCAAAAAACCTCGAACAACGCAGACGAAGTCGCGGGCATTCGCTAGTGTATTACTAATTTATTATTAAGTTAATTGTAACATATAATAGATTTATCATAGTTCTTTAGTGAGGAACTAGGTATACGTTTATGCTACCTTTCTAGTTCTACCACAGCTGATGTGCGAGGATGTGCATCGAGGAATGTGTTATTAAAGCCACCTAGGACCGCTTCATTTTTATTATAATAATAATAATAACTTTATTTCAGGAAACTGTCCCATATTTTGTTAGTTACAATTACTTAACCTATGTTAGTAAATACAAAATACTTAGCCTACTCTATACCTATACATACTAATTAAAACCTAACACAACTACAAGGCCCTTTGGGGCCTCCTCGCGCGACTGTGTGCACCATTCCAGCACCTCCAGAGAGGGCTGTCCAGTTTAACAACCAATGTGCCAAGGAGGGTGTTGGAGCTACTCAATAGCCTGCTCATTATGGACCCGGCACGCTTGTGTATGATCGCGTAGAAGTCATCCACCCGAGCTTCCGCAAACATTGCCGACGCGCTACAGTGTCGAGGCTTCCTCAGCACCGCCCTCACCACATTGTTGTACTGTACACGCAGGGCACCGTAGGCCCGTTGCGTGTAGCTTGCCCATAGACTGCACGTGTAAAAATATTGGCAATAGGCTTTAAACAGAAATTATTATAGCTTAGCTTCATATAAATGATCATATCTCTTTTGAAATTAATAAGGGGGTTTTAAACTATAACTTTTAACTCAGAATTTTTAGCTCTGGTGGAATATAAACCAATCTAATTCCATACTAATATTATAAATGCGAAAGTGTGTCTCTCTGTCTGTCTGTATACGCTTTCAGGGCCCATCTGTTCAACCGATTTTGATGAAATTTGATACAGAGATAGGTTGTATCCCGGGGAAGGACATTGGCTACTTTGTTTTTACTTTAAATTAAAGAGTTCCCGCGGGAATCAAAAAACCTTAAACCATGCGGACGAAGTCGCGGGCATAATCTAAGTAGTTGTTCAATAAGTGTTCAAGTGTTATTTTAATGCATTAGAAGTTAGCCCTTAACTGCTATCTTACCTGATGGTAAGTGATGATGCAGTCTAAGATGGTAGTGGGCTATCCTGTTATGGGCATGGCACTTATATTAAAGCCATATCTCTAATCGGTTTCTACACGGCATCGTACCGGAACGCTAAATCGCTTGGCGGCACGTCTTTACCGGTAGGGTGGTAACTAGCCACGGCCGAAGCCTCCCACAAGGCAAATTAATAATGAATAAAACTCACCGATATATACGATCGCTTTATTGTAAAAGGGTTATAATTAAAAGCCTTTTTTGCCTCTGGTTTGTTTCAATTAGTCAAGAGTATACAAGATTAAACTCACTCAGAGAATCGCTTCGTTTTTATTCTTCTCAGTTCTATTTATTGGAAAAGAGTTACAACTTTGCTAGCTCTTTTTAGCTAGTGTTTAAATAATTCAATTTACTTAAATAAACGCTTTCTTTTTATAACTTACTAGCGAATGCCCGCGACTTCTCTTTAATTTTCCAGGATAAAAAGTAGCTTATGCGCTATTCCAGACTATAATCTATCTCTGTGCCAAATTTCAGCCAGATCCGTTCAGCTTTTGGGGCGTGATTGAGTGACAAACATCCATACATCCAGACATCCATACATCCATCCAAACTTTCTCATTTATAATATTAGTAAGTAAGTAAGTATAGCAGAGTTCCATAGATCGATCTATCGGAAAGGGTTACAACTTAGCTCTATTGAAAAATGGTTAAATCAGCTATCTACATGAAGGGATCCTTTTTTTGGTGTCACACTGGGGGGTTTGATAACATTCCTCGTTAGATACGCACCCCGGTTCATCCCCTGATTGAAAGGTTCAATTTGTAAAAACGCAATTTGAACTTATCACTAATTAACTCCTATCATGAGCTTTTCTCCTGTTGTTTTTCATTTTATGGCCGCTATGCTTTGAAAATGGTACCAGGAATGGTAGATGATGCCCGCGATTTCATCCGCGTGGATTAAGATTTTCAAAAACTGCTATAAATACGTTAGTAACCTTCGCTCAAGTGCAACTATACTTTTTTAAAACTAAAATTGCAGTTTATATTAAATGGAATGAACGATACCCGTATGCATATAGGTAGGTACTTACTAAAAGCAGGATTACTTAGGTCTAGTTTACCTGATAGGCTTAGATTTCATGGTTCGAAAACAAAAGGTAGCCATTAATACATAATGCATGAAAAGCGATTATGTTCGGTAGTGCCGTAACATTATTATAGAAATAAGCAATCATTACTGCGGTAGTTAGGTATAAAGAGTGAAATTTCGGGAGCGGTCAGTGAGGCGAGCGCTAAAATTGAATAATATTAAGTATAGATAATAATATTTTGAACAAGAGAACTATGATTTAAGGACCCAAGTCAAGACACTGTTTCAATTAAAAATCAAACGAACTTACCAACTGAAGTTCGATTATAATTATGTGAGCAGCTTCTTTCGACGCGATTTGTATTGTACAACACTTGAAACTAAAAGAGGTTCATATAAAAAATCTGTTTAATATAATAGTGTAGGTTTCAAGTAAAATATCCGCTAGTCGATATAAAGTTGAACTTGAGCTATGTGGCAGTAATCAGTAGAGAACATTCTAAGAAATAGGTCAATACGTGTAGAACCTTAGTATCTAAATAAAATGAAGAATTTACGAGTTCGGTCGGAAACGACTGAAGATTTGTTCTAAATTCGCTACTTCCAAGTAATAATTGGCGTTATTTATAGACTGGTAGTCTAATATTTCTAAATAATTATAATAGTTTTCCTAACCTCAAGTCATTCTACATTCAAGATTCCGATACCAATAATTAAGCAAGAGATTTTCAACTTTTGCGTCCTTCTACCGTGTATATGTGTCATCATACTGTCGTCAAGCGTCATCAAAGTTAAATTTCATGCAGCGATTTACAAAAAATATATTTGCATAAAGATTTCTATTAATTTTCTGAAATTTTCATCACACTTTCATTAATATTCATAAAATATAAGTCTTCACTGACTGACTGATATATCATGAAATTCGGAGGGTGTGTTCTTTGTAAAAAGTAGGTATCCACTAAGAAAGGGTTTTTAGAAATGCCATGCCCAAAGGGGTAAAATAAAGGCGTGGCATTGGGGATGAAAATTTGTACGACGATGCTTGGTATTTTGGCTTTCGATTAAAAATAAAGAAGTACGTGATTCACATGTTTCTTTTGAATTCCACTCGCCACTTAATTCAAATAGGGGTAGAAAGTTTGTATGCAAGTCTGTCATTTTCAAGTTGTAGCCATGAAACTTGCGGTTTTTAATTTCGTGTGCTTGTGGGAACAAAAAAATTATGCCACGCGAACGAATTCGCGGGCATCTAGCTACTAGTTGTCATATAAAATTAATTTTAGTTTTTATTTTCACTGAGCGCTCCGAAATATTCACCCTAATATAACCAGAGTGCGAGCGTAATTTACCTGAATTTACTCCATTCTACTGTTACATTGCTAATTTAAATTTCATTATGAAATGTATGGAACTACAGTACATACCTACATACAAAGTACATATTAGTTTTGTGTTGAAATTTCAAGTTTCATGTTATTTTTTTCGCTCCAACAATTATAATACACCCCTCAACAATAATGTGGCCTTAAAAAATATAGGTTGCCATGTTTGTTACATAAAGTTAAACTATGTGCAGAAATACTTTGTGGGGTCGAGTATTACCTTTTATAATATGCTTCCAAAAGAACTTTTACATTTGCCGCTACACTAATTTTAAAAAAAACTAAAAGAACACTTGTTGGGTCGAGCCTATTATACAATTGACGAATTTCTTAATGACAAAGTTGTATGGAAGCAACCGATTTTTGGTCCAGCTCTCCACAGGATACTATAATAACTTACACTAGTGTATTTAATTTATATACCTAACTACGAATTGTAATATATTGTTTCAAAAAAAAAGAGTAACTGCTGAGAGTTTCTTGCCGGCTGATCTCAGCAAAATCTCCTTTCTGAACCGGTGGTAGAGTCAAAACATGACATAACACATGAGACACTATGCCCTACATGTTTTAAATTAATTGAATTGAATTGAATTGAATGTATTAACCGCCAAGCGATTTAGCATTTCAATGTGACTGAAACCGATAGGGGTATCGGTTTTATAATTAACTACCATACCCGTAACAAGTTAGCCCGCTAAGTGATACCATCAGGTGAGATCGCAGTCTAGAGCTAACTTGTAGTGGAATAAAAGAAAAGACTGTAGACTCACAAGGGGCTTAAAAATTTATTAATTAAATCAAAATCTTTGATTGCACAATAAAACCTTATCATATACGTACCCCACATTTTGATTTGTTTAGTAGGTAACCCTACTTTAAAATTTCGAACTCATTTCGAAATGACTACATAAAATTAAAATATGTAGTAAAATTTTCATTAATTTCTTTGTTTTTCTTTTGCAAACAATCACATAATTTTGCTTTTATTATCAGGTGTTGTCTTTTGAATTTCTGATATTGACTCTATTTACTCATATGGTTTATTTTAAATCAACGATTTACTTTTTTATTAGAAGGAATCGCAATCAAATTTACATTGCAGCATGTTGATAGTCACTATAAAAATAAAATAAACTGTCTATCAGTTAGTCCTGACATAGACAATTAACTTTTATCGATGGCGGCAGATGCAACAGTGTGGCATACCAATTAATTTTTAAAATTAAATCGAAATGGAATTTCTAGAGCGGCATTAAACAATGCAGATTTGCATATTTTAAAGTCTTAAATAAAGATTTTACAATTAAAACGGTTTAATTAACGTTTTAAGTTTACTGAATGTAAAAGTAAGTTTTTTCCACTCCATTCCTAACAATATGATAAGTGAAACAGGAACTACGTTGCAAATATTTGTATGCTTCTTACTATTGTATTCTACGCTCTTAGACCTGACGGGCCATACTACCAACTGTTTCATTATTGTTGAATTTCGTGTTTTATAATTATAATCCTTATTTTAGGAATGTCAAGGTACGTTACATCAAACTGTCATTTTGAGTAATATTGCATAGATGTAATGCTACATGCGTTGGCAGTATGGCCCCTGGCTAAGGTAGGTAAGCCAAGCTGTTCGTTGCCTGTTAGTCAGTGTGCAGTGTTTTATTAGCCGGCTTCCAAAAAAGGAGGAGGTTCTCAAGTCGGTGCCATACTGCCAACGCTTAAAGTAATACTTAAGCAATATTACTCATAATGACAGCTCAATGTCACGTACCTTGACGTTCCTAAAATAAGGATTATAATTTTAAAACACGAAAGTCAACAATAATGAAAAAATATGGCTTTAAGCGTTGGTAGTAGCCGTTCAGCTGAAGCTTAGTAATACGATTCCAATGGCACCCTTTGGTTACGGAATCCTGAAAACCGCTATATAAGAACTCGTCTAATATATTTTTACATTTCCATGTTGAATTCCCGCGCGGCTGAGCTGAGGGCTGATGAATTACGCTTAGCATCTAATTAAAACTTCCCGGGAACTCCCCGACCGCAATATTGTGATGTCTTGCTTCCCTATTCAGGAAACTTGAGCGGAGAACTTTCAAAAATTGTTTTGTGTAATTTTATTGTAATTTAGCTGTTTAATACCTCAAAATGCGGTGATAGCCTAGGTTTAGACACCAGGGCACCAGACAGGTTCAAACCTTACTTTGCTCGACTAAATAATTTGTTCGTAAAAATATGGTAGCGCGCTAACCTGTTAGCTAATCGGTTCCTACACGGCATCGTACCGGAACGCTAAACCGCCTATCGGCACGTCATTGCATTGCACGTATGTTGGTATGATGGCTAGCCAAAGCGGACGCCTTTCACCAGTTCAGACCAGAGAAATAAAATATAAATTCCCATTTATAACACAAATGCTTTCTTTATTAGATAAAAATAATGACTCTTAACAAATTAAAATCTAAATAAAACTAAATTAAAAACTAAACATTAAAAATATCATCTATGCCACTGCAATAAGGCAATGTGCCCAGAACACTGGCTGCGTTACCCCGCTGAATAGCCAAACTTCCTAAATTGCCCCAAACCTGGGACAATTTTTCACTTATATACGACCGCAACGTTCACCACTGTCAATGATGTTTTAAAAACAGCTGAATTTAGGAAATGAAAATTTATTCGAAAAACTCCTCGATAATTTTTGTTTCGTCTTGTTATCTACAAGTATAGTCATTAAAATTTCAAGGTTTTTGTTATCGAACGTATGAAGTCATGTTCAAGTAACAACTTCCGGATCGAATGTACTAGAGAGGAAGCCATAGCAAGATTACCGTGCGGTGTCCTGCCGTAAACCCAGCCTGCCAACTGTTTGCTTTGTAAAAATTGATAATTTACCTTTAAGCTTAGGTACCTACTCCCTCTGTTGTTCAAATATACTCTATACTCAATTTATTACATGTACCCTAGGAGACACTATCCTGCCGTAAACCCAGCCTGCCAACTGTTTGCTTTGAAAAAATTGATAATTTACCTTTAAGCTTAGGTACCTACTCCCTCTGTTGTTCAAATATACTCTATACTCAATTTATTACATGTACCCTAGGAGACACTATCCTGCCGTAAACCCAGCCTGCCAACTGTTTGCTTTGAAAAAAATGATAATTTACCTTTAAGCTTAGGTACCTACTCCCTCTGTTGTTCAAATATACTCTATACTCAATTTATTACATGTACCCTAGGAGACACTATCCTGCCATAAACCCAGCCTGCCAACTGTTTGCTTGTAAAAAAAAATATAATTTACCTTTAACCTTAGGTACCTACTCCCTCTGTTGTTCAAATATACTCTGTACTCAATTTATTACATGTACCCTAGGAGACACTATCCTGCCGTAAACCCAGCCTGCCAACTGTTTGCTTTGAAAAAATTTATAATTTACCTTTAAGCTTAGGTACCTACTACCTCTGTTGTTCAAATATACTCTATACTTAATTTATTACATGTAGCCTAGGAAACACTGTCTTGCCGTAAACCCAGCCTGCCAACTGTTTGCTTGTAAAAAAATGATATAGTACCTGTTAACTTCTATCAACATAGGTAGGTATCTACTAGACTTACATATGTTGTTCAAATAATATACTCAATACTCAATTTATTACATGTAGAACATAATGTCTCTTACGTTACGTCATGTTTAGACTCTACCACCGGTTCGGAAATTAGAATCTACAAATGCGATGATAGCCTTGCCTTGAGTTTGGTGTCTCAGAACGAGAAGGTTTTAAACCACAGTCCAACAAGCTGGCCAACTGCGAATTGGCGAATCGACATAAGTACCTTTGAGATCATAATGTTCTGGAACTCACAAGCATGCAGGTTTCCTCACGATATATTCCTTCAACGTTAACTCAATTTGCATAAAACGCACAAATTCAGAAATGCCTGCCCGGGGATCGAACCTGCGACCTCATATAGGAGTTTAGGCGTCTACACCACTAGGCTATGGCCGCTTTCCTCTCAGCTGAAACACAAGAGTCAATTTATTATTTTGAATTTTTCCCAGATATCTGAGTCTTCACTCGTTATGTAAGTATGTATGTATGTATGTATGTATGTATGTATATATGTATGTATGTATGTATGTATGCATGTATGTATGTATGAATGTATGTATGTGTAATACCAACTAACCAAATTAATCTGTGCAATAGAAAATCCTAGTTAACACGCTACCAATTAAAGCCGGGTATCAAAGAACACTGTAGCTACCTACTTTAAGCGGCCTCCATGTTTTGCCAGCAAAAAACGTGGTTTTTCCAAGCGTCATACAGAGCCGAACACAGGCATGCCTCTTAGTTGTGAAATTCATAAATAGGTATACTATTATAGGTTTCTTGAACCCTTATGAATGGCTTGGTTATAGTCAAATAAGTACAGAGTATAATTCCACTGTTTTTATTTTGGAAATATTTACTTATTTTGAGTTTAAAATTATCAAGTCATAAACCAAGGAGATTTAAGTTTCTTTCCCTACTAAAGAGTAAGTGAGAGGATTTACTGGGACTTTTAATTAGAGGCAGTAAACTGACGTTTCAAAATGTAATTTCACCCATATAGTTTGGAATTTCGAACCATTAAAGGTGAAATGGCATTTTTAAACGTCAGTTTACTGCCTCTAATTAAAAGTCTCAGTTTAAAGTGGTTTAAACGCCAAGTCTATTGTCTGAGAGTCCTTCATAATGTTCTTAAAAGTCTGTGAATCAGCCAATCTGCATTTGGCCAGCATGGTGGACTATGGCCAAAACCCTACTTACTTTTGAGAGGGGACTCGCGCTCAGGGTGAACTGAATACTTTTCTATTAATTCTTCTTCTAACTTCCAGCTTGGTTAATTAAAATTCACGCAATTGAAGTACAACTGTTCCGCGTTATCGGGGCGTCATCTTAACATGGCTTATAAGTATCGTATGACAAGGGCAAGGGCCTAGATTCTGGTTATTTGCTATTTGGAGCGTAAACCACAACACTAGAATCCCTCAGCCGCTTTCCTTTGCAGGTTACATATATTGCTTTGATATAAATTTGAAGCTTAGAACCCTATTGTTAAATAGGGTTCTAAGCTTCAAATACCTAAACCTACCAGTGCCACTGTCCAGCTATTAGCACGCAATACCAAAATAATAACTAATTTTGAATAAGTAATTGATCTGTATCTTTTTTTGTAAAGAACTGATATCAAAACAGAAAAAAATAACTAAACTAGTGATTCCAAATCGGGTCATATGACCTGAGAGCCTGTCCCATTACTATTCCGAGAAAACCTCAATTATTGTGATTTATCGAAAGCGATTTTGCAACGATCGCAGAACTCAGTAGTAAGAAATTTTGAAAAAGGCAACGAAAGTTTTGAGGAACACCCTGGCGCAGTGAGCCTGTGGTCTTACAAGTGGAAGGTCCCGGTTTCGATCTCCGGCAGAGTCAATTTGCGAATTTATTATTGCTGAATTTTCTCTGATGTGGGGCCATACTGCCAATGCTTACAGCAATATTACTGCAAATAACAGTTTGATGTCATGTACGTTGACGTTCCTAAAATAAGGATTATTTTTCTACAACACGAAAGTAAACAATGATAAAACAATATGGCTTAAAGCGTTGGCGATATGGCCCCAGGAGTTGCTTCGGCCGTGGCTAGCTACCTACGATGTCGTCTAGAAACCAATACTACTGCTGCACTCTTAAGAGGTAAGCCCGCTACTGTTTACGACTGAAATCATCATTTACCATGTAGTGAGATCGCATTCAAGGGTTACCTTGCAGTGGAATAAAAAAAAACCGGCCAAGTGCGAGTCGGATTCGCGCGCAACAACAAAGCTGTAAACTTTAAAGTTATTAAAAATATGATGATGATATATATTATGTAATTAAAAATTTATGTTTTTCGCAATTTTTTCCATTATCTGTGCTATATGACGTTGCTTCGTACCAAATTTCAAGATTCTGAGTTCACGGGAAGTACCCTGTTTTTGTTTTGATTCCCTTGCGAGTGTCGTAATTTGGCAGCAGAAGCGGCTGTATCTTTTGATTGCGTTGGCTTAGAATTTTGATTTTTTCACAGCTCCAAGCTTCCTGTAGACCTGAGAATTTGATATACATTTCAGCTAGATACCCCCGAGCGTTACTGAGAAGAAGGGTCTTGACAGACAGACAGACAACAAAGTGATCCTATAAGGGTTCCGTTTTTTCCTTTTGAGGTACGGAACTCTAAAAATAAGATGGAGGGAAGGAGGGAGAAAATGAATGATATATCATATTGCAGCGTCCCGATGACCACGTCGATTCCTTTAGATATAATAGAGTAGTATTAAACGTCTATTTGTTAAAGACATCCCGCAGGCAATCCTAACTCGCAATGGGGCAATAGAGCTGGCTCAGCGAGAGTAATAGGCTGTTAGTTTCCTTTCATCCCGCCCTGGGACCCTGTACCGCATCGTGACAGGCGCAATATCTATTACCCTATCGACCGAGCCATTTGCAAACTGAGTACCCTAGATTACGAGGAACTCGATTTGATAAATTGCGATCGTCGCTATCGTAAACGTACAGTTCTAAAAACTTATCTGACCCGGTGACAATGTCCTGACAATGTACCTATATGAAAAATAAAATGAAAACTAAACAAGCATCAAAATTAGTTCCAATTTTGGCCACCGGGCCAGATAAGTTTGTGCGTCTATAGTTCTATACCTCTATAGGTCTCGTGGGAGATTTTTTAATTTATAGACTAGCGCTTGGCTGCAATCAGACTTGCTGGAAGTAGTGATGCAGCTTAAGGTGGAGCGCGCTGGCCTATAAGATGCCTATTGACTCTTGATTTGAAGATACCAATATTATAAGCGGATGGAAAAACGGAAGCCGGAAGAGCGTTCTATATCCTAGCGTTTCGAATTAGAAACGAGGAAGCAAATTGATTCGTACGTGGGATTTCAACTAAGTACGAGTGTATACGGATGCAGACACTGACGATGCCTTACGGTACGATACTAGAAAGGTAGGTGATTTGCATGGAATTGGCTGAACCCCAGCTATCATTAAAGCAAATATTTGCGTGTGCATGTTCAATAATTTACTTAACTTAATCGTTTAGCCGCGATCGAATTTATAGATCGGGGCTACCTTCTTTTTAGTTCGGCACAATAAAAGGTCACTTCATTAAATTATTCAAAACTGAAATCCACGCGGACGAACTCGCTGGCAAAATCTGGAGAACTTTAGGTATAGTTATTCAAACAGTAGATGTCCGACAAGGTTTTTTGTTGAAATAAGTTTTTTCGCTTAAGCATTGACCAACTAAACTATAATATTAGCGTCACAAAAGTGAACAAAAACACAAGTAAGTTTTTTACTGTCTGAGATTTGCGTTTGACTGCGATTTTAACTAGGTAATAGCCAATAGATAAAATTTACGTAATCTAGAATGAACTAAAACATAACCCAGAAAATTCACCTATTTAGAAACTTGATATTAATTTTTTTCTGGCTTTTCTTATATAAAAATCAGTAGGTAGTTACTAATGGCCCATTTTTAAAATTAAAATAGAGTAGCCTAAAATAATGTCAAACATTTTTTTTTCCTAAAAAGCGAACTCATGAAATGCCTTATCAGAAAAATTATATGGTTAGACGAATGCTGGTAGGTTGGTTAACTAACTAATCATTAAAATTCTAGGTTCCCTCATTTTAATTTCTGAATTAATTTACACCTTTTGAATCTAGGGTTACGCTTAGCTCAAATTAAAGCCTTATAAGAAGTTCTCACCACTTATAATATTTATTAGGTACGGTGCAATCCAATCCCTCGAATACGCCAAGAACTATTCAAGGGTGGGAGTTAGTATAGTAGTGGGATTTCGTATTTAATTTATTAAAATTGCTTTGAAATAATTAAGACATTTCTTCGTTAATGAAGACGTCTGATAACTTTATTATTTGCAGTTAAAAGCGTAGCTCTAATTCGGTGCTTGAAGGGGACTTAGGGACATGTATATTTCACTTGTGTAGGTCCTTAGAAACGAATCGAATACGGAAAGCCAGAATATACCCGCTATCCATAACCCGGCTATTTTAACTACAATAATGTCTGATAATAACCGTCACAAAGCTTTAATTAAGTCTTTAGTATAGTCCTAGCAGAAGTACCTGGAAACCATCCACATTAAGATTCAAAAATCTTATTAACATGTAAAGGACTACTTAAACGACAAGGAAGCTTGGCAATAATTTGCTCTATGGCTCTGATAGTTCCCTATCCAAGATGATTTGTTAGATGGTGATAATTTAAAAAAAATACCCGGCTGAGTGGGCTTTTCTCAGACCAGGGCGCGTTTGGAACCCTCGTAGCTTTAGTTTTAAGATACCGTAACCGATTATTACCATCACGTTTTATAAGTAGGTTATTTTTAACGTCAATAAGTGTACCTACAGTGTACCTATATTGAATAAGTGATATTGAGAATTATTAACACAAGCAAACTTCCGGCATTAATTATTGGAAAACTATTACATCAATTTATTAATATTAATTGAAAGGGGTGAAATCGTACAACGCAGTAGAATCAGCTTTTCAGCTTACAGACTTCACACATCTTCAAGAAATACTATTATGGAGACCACTCAGGGCAATAGTAAGTAGGTATTCTGTCTTTTTATTTATTTATTCTTTATTCTTTATTATTCTTTATTCTTTATTCTTTATTATTTATAAAAACATGCCAGGGAAGATTTTACAGTCACCCAATTCATCTTCCCTGACTACAAAATTACCTACAACTACAATTACAACTTGAACATAACAAAGACATACATAGGTAAATACTTAACTAAATCTTTACAAAAAAAAATATGTTTACTTAACTAAATGTTCACAAATAAAATTACAGTAGAAATATAATTAAAACCATTATACCATATATTATTTGTTTATTTCGTCCCAAAAAGTTATAAAATAAGTGTCTTTGTGCGTCAGTCATGGAGCTTTTCTATCATTTTCTTTAAATGGCTAGGCGCTTAGCTGCAATTGCTGGCAAGTAGTCATACAGCCAAAGGTAGAGCCGCGCTTATAATCATTATTATGTAAGTACTAGCTAATTTGAGGATTTTCGGTTCCACGGGAAGTCTTTAATTTTCCGGGATATAAAGTAACCTATGTTTTCTTCCAAACTATAATCTCTGTGCCAAATTTCTTCCAGATCCGTTAAGTCGTCTGGCGTGATTGAGTAACGAACATCCATCCATCCATACCACCACCACATTACAGCCCATTAACATTCCATTGCTGGGCACAGGCCTCCTCTCTCATAGCAGAGAAGGTATCAGAGCTTAAACCCATCACGCTGCTCCAATGCGGGTTGGCGGGCTTTAACGACTATCATCATGTTAATAATAATAACCGGGACCGACGGTTTAACGAGCTCTCCGAGGCACGGGGGTGGAACACCGCCAACTTCCTAACTCCGGGCTAGTACTGAGATTTTCCTAGTCAGAAAAACTCAATACTTAATTATGGCCCGACCCGGGACTCGAACCCGGGACCTCGTTGGCCGCAGTCATACGTGCCAACCACTAGATCAACGAGGCAGTTATCAGGAGGCAACCCATCCATACAAACTTTCTTATTTGTAATATTAGTATAGATCGTAACTTTCTTTCAACGTAAAAGCAAGTGTTATCAAGTATTAATAGCTTTACAACGCACAGAATCCAAAAAATTAGAGGTGCGTGCCCGAAATTCGAACCCAGGACTCCCCAAAAAGGTAGCCAACGTAAACACTAGGCTATATCACTGAAGGATAACTAAGATACATATTAGTATGAAAACTAAGATAGATCATAACTTTCTTTCAACGTAAAAGCAAGTGATAGCAAGTATTAATTACATTACAACGCACAGAATCCAAAAAAATTAGAGGTGCGTGCCCGAAATTCGAACCCAGGACTCCCCAAAAAGGAAGCCGAAGTAAACACTAGGCTATCACTGATTTATATTCCGGAAGTAAGTCGAAGTAAGAAAACACTAGGCTATCACTGATTTATATTCCGAATGTACTATCTACTTGCGCAATAGGTATTAGGTACCCATCAGATCGTTAAGATGTAAAATATACAATTTGCCAGCAATTACGATACGTGAATTCATTGTGAGACTATAATCTATAATTGTTTATTCCACACACACAATGCGAAGGTAATGCGATGTTGTAATTCAATGATGTTGGGAAATTGTAAGGCCATGCACACAAGTAACACTTGTCTCGGATCAAGTGCCACATCATATCAATTTTTGAACCGATTTTCATATACGTGTAAGTCCGGGGTATGAAAATTTATGGGGAGTAAAATCAAACTTTCTCTGTTACGTTATTTACTACGTTTCCATGGTCACACTTTTCATTCGTAATGAGTAAACTCCAGTCGTGCGTGTGAGCTGACACACAATTTATTTTTATTCTCTTAATATACTCCCCGATATTTATCTTTCGGGATCGGAAAGTCCATTAAAAGCCGAGTCTTACATCTTTAATAGATAATAGATATTTTTAGATACTGGCAACACTGACATATTATACAAAACTCAAGGCTAAACAAAAAACTATACCTAGTATTACCTACATTACTCATTTGAGGATAGCAAATCGACATTTTTTTTTAATTTCCCGCCAATTTGCATTCTCGGCTTTCTGTTGTTAGGGATGTTATAGCTATAGACTAGGCAATAAAGTTAGTCAACCCCAACAATAATTACTCAGGCGACGAAAATTTACAGTATGATAAAGTATCATGAGTTAAACGTATATTATAAATATCCAATAAAAAATCAGAAAGGAAGTAAGGGTTTTTATGCTATACCCAATTATTAAAGCAGGAAGGTACATTGATAATAAAATCGGTTTAAATACCGATGTTCTGCATGATTATGTCGTTTGATATTTCGGTTTTGAGTGTAAATATACTAACTAAACCAAATTTTTTGTTGTTTTTTTTTTGTAAGTATTGGCTCATACCATACTAAAACCCTGCCAAGTTTCAACGACTGAGGATTTAATGCAGGGGTCTACATACAACAAACCACCCCTTTCCATTGCCTAGAGCCTAGAGTACTATGTCAAATAGTGGTGTTAAACGAGCTGGACAGTAACCCATTCACACCCGAGGTATTTATATTTTTAATATACCAATATATAGTCTCAGGGTCCTAAGTCCGGACCCGAGTGTGTATTCGTCGTAATGGAGGCAAAACTTGCTATAACGTACGCGCTGTAACCAAGATAAATTAAATATGCTTTATTTGTCAAATACCCAATTTTTCAAATGCTTGCCACGCTTTGTCCTAGGGCCGGATTCTAGTGTGTATTCGCCTGGAGGCAAAACTTGCTATTACGAGCGCGCTGTAACCAAGATAAATTAAATAGGTGCTTTATTGAATCGGTCGAAAAACAAAAACGTGTCCGTCGGTAATTTGCCGATCCTTATCTTTCACGCTCCACGACGCTTGCTTCGAGTTAGAATTACGATGTTTTCGAAACTAGGCAAGTACAATATGCTTAGCCAGTCATTTTTTTGTTTCCACATATGGAAGATCTTTGCCTATTTGTAAGATCACAGATAAATCTTTTTAAATCTGCCGTAAGTATATTTCAAAACTTTAACAATAAAAGAATCTGATAACTCTATGCGTATTCCTAATATTTTAGACTAGAGGATTTATATCAAGGTTTTTTAGTGCCTATTCAATATTTTTCTATCTTTCTACTTACCTAATGATAACCAAGTGGCAATTGAGATATATGTACTATGTAGTCTAAGCTAAGTTGCATTAAGCTACCTGCTTATAGGTAGACTAGCTTTTTTTCTTCCGCGTGGACTACACCAGTTTCAAACCCCTATTTTACGCCCATAAGGGTTGAATTTTCAAAAATCCATTCATAGCACATGTCTACATCATAATAGCTATTTGCGTGCCAAATTTCAGCTCGATTCGTCAAGTGGTTTGAACTGTGTGTTGATAAATCAGTGAGTTAGTCAGTCACCATTTCCTAATATATATTTAGAATAGGTAGGTACTGTACCAATATTTTCATTAGATTCTTTTGATTTCAGTAGGTAACACATATTAACGATTAAGTTCGATGACCGAACAGTTATTATTCAACCTTTTTAGGTTTACTTACTTACAAATTTTTCAAAATTGGCTGCCCATCCTGGCTTCGCTCGGGTGTAGGTGGGTCAACGAGTCGCTGTGGAGGGTCGTTACTCGTTACAGATATACCATACGTAAAAAAGCTCAAGTTTCTAGACCCAGGGTTAATTATAACGTGGAAATACAAATCCATACTACTATAAATTCGAATCTGTGTCGGTCTATCTGTCCGTTTGTATTTTTGTCTGTCTGTGTGCTACGCTTTCATGCCCCATCTGTTCAACCGATTTTGTATCCATAATCTTATTTCGATCCTGGAAATTTAATGAATTACAAATAAAAAATAAAACCCTTTATTTTCCAAAATATAGTGCCCGCGACTGCATGCATGGTTTGAGGTTTTTTGGTTCCCGCGGTATGTGTCCCCGTGTGGATTGATAAGTGGAGAATTTTAAAATCCAATCTATATTACTAATATTATAAATGCGAAAGTTTGGATGGATGTATGGATGTCTGGATGTATGGATGTCTGGATGTATGGATGTCTGGATGTATGGATGTATGAATGTTCGTTACTCAATCACGCCCCAATAACTGAACGGATCTGGCTGAAATTTGGCACAGAGATGGATTGTAGTCTGGAATAGCACATAGGCTACTTTTTATGCCGGAAAATTAAGGAGTTCCCGCGGGAACCAAAAATCGACGAAGTCGCGACAAAAAATGAAAATGGGATCTATCAAAAACCTATATTTTCCTCCATCGAGTCAGTCGTCATCTAGTAAAAAATAAATAAAAAGAAGTTTCTATTTTCGTTTTCCGGATTATCACATTAGGTGCCCGCTAGTCGCTCACACGTAGCTATACGCGCCAGTGAACTTATTCAGCTCGACGGTTTTCTGAAACTTGCTGAAAACGCGATGTTCATCGCGGCTTTTTCGTAAAAACTTTGTGAAAAATATTATATTAAGCACTTCGGAGTTGAATTTATTACTTTCAGGTCTGACGAAATTAAATGTGACGTGGCAATTGGGACTGCCTCGTTGGTCTAGTGAAGCTACAAACCTGACGAAATTAAATGTGGCGTGGCAATTGGGACTGCCTCGTTGGTCTAGTGAAGCTACAGGCCTGACGAAATTAAATGTGACGTGGCAATTGGGACTGCCTCGTTGGTCTAGTGAAGCTACAGGCCTGACGAAATTAAATGTGGCGTGGCAATTGGGACTGCCTCGTTGGTCTAGTGAAGCTACAGGCCTGACGAAATTAAATGTGACGTGGCAATTGGGACTGCTTCGTTGTTCTAGTGGTTTGCATATTCGACTGCGGCCGACGAGGTCCCGGGTTCGAGTCCTGGGTCGGGCCATAATTAAGTATTGGGTTTTTCTAACTAGTAATTCTCAGTACTAGCCCGGAGTTAGGAAGTTGGTGGTGTTTCACCCCCGTGCCTCGGAGAGCACGTTAAGCCGTCAGTCCCGGTTATTATCACTAACATGATAATAGTCGTTAAAGTCCGCAAACCCGCATTGGAGCAGCGTGGTGAGTCTAAGCTCTAATACCCTCTCTCCTATGAGTGTGGAGGCCTGTGCCCAGCAGTGGGACGTTAATGGGCTGTAGTGGGGCAATTGGGAACTTTATGCTGACGCAGTTGTGTCAAACTGAAAAAGTTGGCCTTTCCGAAATCTGAAAACACGCAGCTTCCAAATCATAATAACACATGGCACTATTATGAAATATTTAAGTATTGTGTTATAACAAAATGACATAAAGTGTCATGGTACTCTTTCAACGGGTCGGAAATCAGAAAATCAGTGCACGTTTCCTATAGTTTCTATTTTAGTTTTTCTAGTAAAATTTAAAAAAAAAATGATGGGGTGACAATTGTCCCGCATTAAAGACTAAAGTTGAAAAAAATAATTCGAAAATAAGATTAACTATATAATCATCATCTAGAAAATGATGAGTAGATTCCAAAAAATATATAACACTATAGTTCAATATCCAGTGATTCACAAAAAATATCATTTAATAAAAATGTGAATAAGATTCTATATATATTAATTTAGATTTTTAACTTTTTAGTTCGTTTTTTGGCAGGGCAGTCGTGTTTTTTTAATGTTGACCTGTTGTCTAAAATTATCACATCGCATGCTTAAATCATTTAAAGTTACAACATACAAAAGTATGCACGATCGATACTTACGTTGTGTTGCTTTATGATGCTATCGCAATGAAAGGTCACGATCGTGGGAATTGGGAAGCGCTATGTCAAAGATCAGGGCCCTACTTGTATGCCAGAGGCAATCGTTTGACCTTACCTTAAAGCCTCGTCCACTATCAACACACTGTGCACATATTTAACAAAAATCGTATTTCATACTAATATTATAAACTAGCTGATGGCCGTGACTTAATCTGTGTAGTATAAGTTTTTTAATGCCCGCAGAAACTCCTTAAATTTACGGATAAAAAGTAGTTATGCCCATGTCACAAGTCCTCAACTTTACCCATGCAAAATATGACGGCGATCTATTGCTCGATTGTGGCGTGATTGAAGGACAAACAAACACGATATAGCGATAGTAATCCATCCCGGGAAAGTTTATAGGCTACTTTTTATCCCGGAAAATGAAGACGTTCCGCCGGGAATCAAAATAACTTAATCCACGCGGACGAAGTCGCTGTTATCATCTTGTTTTATATGTATAACAAAATTAAAATTCTAATTAAGGTTTCTGGCATGAACGGCTGCTAATAATAAGATTCCGGGTTCGATTCCCGTTTCGGACCAAAGTGACTTTACTGACGAGGAATTCTCAGTAGCAGCACAGTAAGTAGGTATAGGTACAGGAGTCAAAATTAATAAATTAACCTTTATTGACCAATAAACTGTTGAGCTGGCCAGTTGAGGGTGTTCAATTTTACATCCCAACTCTCTCCAGTTATGATTGATTGCCGTTCCATTGAACAATTACAGTTCACTCTTGTGCACTGCGTAATAATTAATATCTCATGCATAATTGACTACCGCGGAGATTGGGCGAAATTTGGTTGCCTCGGTTTTTATACGACTGCCTGAAAAAAGGAGTATATTGTTTTCAGGGTTCATGTATATATGTATGTACGTGAGTTTGTATATTCCACCATAACTTCTATACGCCTGAACCGATTTTGATAAATGAGGTATCGTTAGAATCACTAGCTTATTCCAGGTGACATAGGGTGACATAGGCTAGTAAAATTTTAAAAAAACTTGATGGGGTGACCATGGTCCCGCATTAAAGACTAAAGTTGAAAAAAATATATTTGAAAATAAGATTATCTATATAATCATCATCTAGAAAATGATGAGTAGATTCCAAAAATATATAACACTATAGTTAAATATCCAGGGATTCACAAAACAATATCATTTAATAAAAATGTGAATAAGATTCTAATTTAACTATATTTAGATTTTTTAACTTTTTAGTTAGATTTTTGGCAGGGCAGTCGTATTTTTTAATTGTTTTTAATAATGACTTGTTACTGTTATCTGTACTAAAACTTCTTAGGGAACGCCTGAAAATCAGCGCTGTTAGGACACCATGTAGGTCTATCTACACCATGATATCATCACGCTGAGGCGATGCCCTTTTTGGAATTATTTTTGTCACAGTGTAGTTCCTAAGTTGTGTCCTAGTAATTTTTTGTTCTGTATTTTGTGTCCTTGATAGTTCCAAATAAAGATTTATTTAATTATTTTATTTATTTATTTACTATTTATTACCTACTAGCAGATGCCCGCGTCCGCGTGAAATAAGTTTTTTAAATTCCCACAGAAACTCCCTATTTTTTCGGGTTACTTATTATATTATAGCCTAAGACACTCACAAATAATGTGGATTTGTATTGGTATCAGAATTTTCAAAATTGATTCAGTAATTCAGAGATTACCCCCTAGTCCCTACAACCTCACAAACTTTACCTCTTTATAATATTATTATAGTATAGTAGTAGTTTATAGTATAGATTCTGTTGTTTTTGCTTTACTGACCGCTAACGTGTATGTAGCATACGTATGCGTACCTATCGTTCAATTCTATGAGGATCGGACCTCTTTTCGATGAATGGTGGCCAGAAAAAAAAGAAAAATGTTTTTTTTCCCGATTGCAGTACTAATTGTTTCAAAATTTTAGTGGATAGGGGCTTACTGTCCAACAGATTGATCGATTAAGGTAGTAGAATTCGTCGTTCTTACTAGATGACTGAAGCTTGTATTGAAAATTCTGTCAGCTTGTAAATACTTAACCACGGGGCGGGTGATATCGGCCATATTCGCCTTATCCCCCCTAGCCGCGAACTGGGCAGTTTCGCCTTTAATATTGTTTTGTCATAGTGATAGACTTTTCAATGTCAATAATTGGACAGAAAAATAACAAGGCACTCTCCCCTCGCCTCACAAAAGTGAGTCGAACGTGATTTCATACATTTTTCTTACGTTTCCGGTCCCGTGTTTGTTTCATTCAAGGTTCGACCCCGTCTTGCCCCTGTCACCCCGTAACTTTTTCATAATGTGTTTTTTTTCAACACTACAAGTTAGCCCTTGACTGCGATCTCACCTGATGGTAAGTAATGATGCAGTATAAGATGGTAGCGGGCTAACCTGTTTGGGGCACGGTACCCATACCCCTATTCGGTTTCTACACAGCATCGTACCGGAACGCTAAATCACTTGCACGTCTTTGCTAATAGGGTGGTAACTAGCTACTGCAAAAGCCTCCCACCAGGCCAGACCAGGGAAAATTCAGTAATTATAAATTTCCAAAGTGACCCTGCCGGGGATCGAACCACCAACGCTGCTCCACGGAGGTCGTTAAATTGGTCGTCAGATTGGTAGAAAAGAACGTTTTATTATCGCTATTATCAACAATATGTAGAGCAAATATGTAAATGTAGATAAATGGAAGGAAGCAAATGTTTAACTTCCCCAAACAGACGTGTCAGTTTCTACTTATACGATATCTGTATGATATACCACTTTGTACAAAAAAGGTAAAATTATCTGTTGACTGTCATAGATCGATAAGCAAACACATTACTTACATTAATCGCTGTTGGGTAAATATAAATGAACTCAAAGTGATAAGAAGGCACGAGACATTTTGATGTAGGTAAAAAAAGGTAAAAAATTAGGGATGGTATATAATTTTTTTGGATAGGCGAGTGGTGACAAGGCTTTAATAACGACGTGCTTTCAGATAGGCGGAAGTAAGGGTCCTTTTATCCTTTAAAAGGGATACGTCTCACAAAAAATTTTGACCCCTAATTATTTGAACTTAAAAACGGGAAGCAGGCTCTATGGTTTTGGTGTATGTTGTTTAGCAAGTCTAGCAAGGTTTATAAATCAACACTCAGTGTTCGTTTATAACTTTCTTTTTATTTATTCTATATCCTTATTAATCATATAATTATCTTGTACACTATTTCACTAAACAGTTTTTGTTATTTTCATCCTTCGCGGTCAAATATTGACGGGAAGTAGGTACTTACTCCTGTTTTTTCGAGCACCGCTATAAATTTTCCTCTACGCGGGAAACACTCTGATTGGCCAAAAGATTAACGCGGGAATCACGATTAATTTTCATTGGCTAATCAGAGGCCCAATTTGACATGGCTCATAACGTATTACTCGACCTTTATAAGGAGTTCACACATGCTTTTTGACGTGAAGGCGTCTATGAACTCCTTGAACAGGTCGAATTATACGTTTGACATACGATTACGATTTCCTTACACAATCGGGGTGCAGATACGAGTTGGTGCATCAAACAGTATACAGTTATTTTTAAATTAAGTAATTTGTTTTACGGCCCCGGATTCAAGTCCTTTATGGTCTTATATTTATTGCAAATTTCGTACCACAGAATATAAAACTAGAACTAGAAAATCATGACATAAGCAAGGTGATCCCGTAATCAAATCCAGGCTGAGTGTGTTTCGAACACCTGCCCCCGTAGCCAAGTTACATACGTTTCGGGTCTATTCTCTTTCTATAATCGCTAACGCTTTAGCGAAAGCGATTATAAGCGCTCCATAGACTATTCACTTATTTTTTCCTCTCTAGACTTAGAATAGACACGAAATGTATGTCATTTGGCTAGGGGGGCTGACCTTGTAATTGAGATGTGCATAGTTAAAGTTCGCGCGCGAGTTGAATGCGGAGCTTAAGTATGGCGACACATACATAAGCTCTGCATTTAACTCGCGCGCGAAATATACGTTATATAAGATACTAGCTTTTGCCCGCGACTTCGTCCGAGCGGAATAAGTGTTTACAAATCAAGTATGACCTTAATTTAAAATACATGCACGAATAATATTTAAAAATGTCAAAACTTGCGTACATATTTATCCCCTTTTGAGTAGAATTTTTGAAAACCTTGAAACACATTGTCTATACTTTTTTATTTAAATAGTTTCATGGACATAGAAAAGTGACGGACTTAGAAGATTTGGAATTTCGAAAAACCCTTTATTAGTACAGTCTAGCTTATGGAATATTCTCACAAAATTTCAAACTTCTACGTTCAGCCATTTGGGTTGTAAGTAGTCTGTTAGTCAGTCACTCAGGACAAAGCCTTCTATAGTCATTGATGATAGGAAGACAAATATATTATAAAATAAAAAGAAAACGCGTCCATCAAGCTATTTATCGTACGATGTCGTGCAGAATATGAACCAAGTTACGTCGACGAGATTATATAACAGAATAATTTAAACAATAAGATTTTATTAAACCATGAAACTATACCAAAGACGTTAATGTCTCTATTTCTTCTCAACTTTGTAAAAAAATTAAAAAGTAAGAAAACCTTTCACTGATTCTGTTAAAACGCTTCGATAACTATTTTTAACCAAGGATATAAAATGATAGTTAAGACAGGACAAAATTATGCAAGTCATAAGCCAAATCAGCAATAATAATACAGACGAAAGATACCATTTGACTACTTTTCTTCCGCCTCCCCTTTTTAGAACTTTCTAAAAGCCAATTATCTCTAGCCAATTTGAAAGAGGATTCCAAATATTGATAGTAAAAAATATTCAAATTACGTCAAAATAACTTTATTGTATGTATGAAATATTTGTGCCACTTTACATCAAACTCAGCAGAGACATCTATCTATCAGTAGGTTTATGTGTATAATGCAAAATGGTAAATGGTAAATTGCATCTATATCAATGAAACAACCATAATAGATTGATGAATATCTTACTGTTAAAAATCAATTTTTTGGGAATTTTGTAAATAAAATAATTTTCTGCATAGTATCTAGTGACACGTCAATTTCCTAAAATTCAAGTAAATTTGTATATCTATTTCCAATATCCGATCTAAAATTTAGAGGCTTTTATATCTTTGCTGTTAAGACTTTTTTGGTCTTTTTGCGGCCACCGTAGAGCAAATATTTGTCGTAACGAGATCTCAGCAGACGTGCAGCGGTCGCGCATCGCTGATTGCGGGATTAGGTATGAAACAGAGCTTTTTATACCGTATCTAATCTTTGTTCTAGGTAGAGAGGACACGTTTAACAAAATCTTAAATACATAGAGATTTCATTATACTCTACTGCTTGACCGCAAATTATAAACTAGGTAATGCCCGCAACTTTATCTCCGTAGATTTAGGTCTTCAAAAATGCCGTGTGATCTTTTAAATCTAAAGTAAAAAGTAGCCTATATTTTATTCGTCTCCGCTCCGGCATACAACCTATTTTTGTTGAAAATTACATGGATGGGCTGTGCAATTACGTAGTACACAGATAGAAATACAAAGTTTCGCCTCTATTATTATTCAGCTTATCGTGAAGCTTCTGAAACCACCATCCAATATATATTTCTTTTTTTAGTCACATATTGGAGAAGCCTTCAGCATTGCAGCTTAAAAATCTATATCCAGAGCGAACGTAATGTTTGCTTGTTTGTTTTTATAATATGTTTCATAAAAAACTAGAAAAAAAAAGTACCAAAGCTAAGATTTTGGTATATTTATCTAGCTTGCTAGAAACTGCGTATTCTTTTTAGGCATATTAACCATCGTATTGTAACCATCGAAATAGAGAATGAGAAAAATTCTGCATCAATACGTGTAACCTATAAATATTGGCGCTAACGAATGTTAGTCAAAGAAACAGTTGATTTTACCATAAGCAACACGGTTAAAATCAACAGGTGCTAAAATTCTTAAATGTGTTAATTATAGGTTAACGAATGTAAGTTACGATAACTAATGGTTTAAACTTTGAAACAATCGGCCCTAAATCTTTGACTAATATACTACTATGAACAAGTTTTAAATGTTTTTAAACTTGTTCTACTTGTAATTAAGATATGACGTGCCAAATTCGTCATAACAAAGATCGTGGCAGACGTGCTGCGGTTGCGCACCGCTGATTGCGGGATTAGGTAGGAATCAAAGCTTTTTATGCCGTATCTAATCTTTGTTTAATCTATTTTTTATAGGTAGGGAAAGGACACGTTTTGTAGAGTACACATTTTTGTTATCGAATTGAATTTATTTAATTACTTATTTTGCTCGCTAAGTGACGATTCATGAAAAATGTCCACCTAATAAAGGTTGAAATTTGCCAATATGAATGTGAACGTGTGCGAAGCCGCACGAAAATGCTAAGGTAAATTTCATACTATAAATTAATATTATAAATACGACAGTGTGTTTGTTTGTTGGTTTATTCTTGTTCTTCAATCACGCCGCAACAGAGCAACGGATCGACGTGATATTTGGCATAAGTATAGTAGAAGAC